>OY743188.1:28017048-29228715 GCA_963555705.1 Ligustrum vulgare
GTGGATCGGTGGCGGGGATGGCAGCGAGTTGTTATAGTGGTTCTCATATCGCCTCCCGTTCTGTTAGCAGCAGTGTGGAAGGAGTGCAAGCCGCGTCGATTAGTTCACAGGTCACATCCTTTGGTTTTGTTGTTCTCAGGTCACAGCAACAGTGGTGTTAAAGATGTTCGAGGAGGTGGTGGTGGCTGCGACATTGACATTGTAACCTATAATTTTTTTTTTTTTTTTTTACATGTGACCTTAAAATAATTACTCGTAATCACAAAAACGATGGTTGTGACCAAAAATTATTGTGATTGTGACTTGCGTTCTTAAATAATTGTGACCTGATTGTGATTTCAAATAATTTGTGACCTAAAAGATTTTGTTTTGTGATCTAAAATTATATGATATATTGTGACCTTAATATATATAATTAATAAAAAAAATTATTAATTAATTATCCTAATTAGAACCTGATTTTTGAAATAATACAAGTTCAATCTTATTTTTAAAATTTGTAGTTTTAAACACCTTATTTATGTATTTTTCCCTTTAATGAGTCGTACATGCCACATAGTTTGGTATTTAATTGGATTTGGGGCCAAGGGAATTTTCATTGGACGGCACATGTAATGACTTGTGCAGTTGTGCCTTCTTTCTATTGGATGAAGGGAATGGCCGATCAAAGGGATGTCAATGCCGTCCAATTAATTCCAGGGAATTTCTGTAGTGTGATTTTTACAGTCACCCCCCGGGCCCCGACCCCTAATGTAAATTCTAATTCGGTAAATTTTACAAAATATCACTGAAATTTCAAAATAATTCAAATATATCATTAAAGTACTAACATTATTCAAATTACGACTCAAGTTTCAAATGATTATTACTCAAAATGTCATTCTGTTGATTTTCTTAACCAAAAGATCAACTTAAAAGCCCCGACCTTTGTCTAAATTAACTAAAATTGTCATTTTATTTGAAAAAGTCAATTTGTTTTTAACCATAAATAGAAAGATTTGCATTTGTATTCTAAATTTTACACAAGTGCAACTGAATCTGTCTATACCCAATTGCATTTTTGCAGAAGTTATGACTCAAATATAAAATTAAGAATATATTTGTCATTTAAATTTAAAAAATGACCATTTTTATTAATTTAGACGAAAAATATTAGGGAATTTTGCACAAAAATGAAACGTTAAGAACCATTTGAGCGATTTTGCAAACATTAGGAACTATTTTCGCCAGTTTTTGGTTAAGAAAATCAACAGAATGATGTTTTGAGTAATCCCTTGAAACTTGAGTGGTTGTTTGTTCAATGATAATACTTTAGTGATATATTTGAAATTTCGCTGAATCTTGAGTGACATTTTGTGAAATTAATTCGATTCTATTTTAATCTTTACTAATTTAGTGTCAATTATATAGTTTTTTTTTTTTTTTCAATATTTGTAAGTTAATAATGAAAATATAATAGTGTCTATCTAATTTTAATACAACCAGTAGCAAGCACATGCATTGCATGTCTTATGTATAGGATGAATGGAATGTTTAGTATTTTTAAAATGAAAAATTAAAGTTTTTAAAAAAGTTATATATGAATATTTTTTTTATGAAGTTATGTACATAATGCAAAAATGATGAATAAACCGAAATTTAATGTTCATTATAATAACACTTCTTTATTCATAATATTTTTTTATCAACTTCTCACAATTTTTCTTATTTTAATTTTCTGTTTTTACGAATACTTTGATAGTCTGCATTGAAATTTAGCGAGATATAGTTGTCAATGAGAGAGTGCATGTTCAGAAAGATACGTTTCAACATTAAGCATTATTTATCCTTAGGCCTTGTTAATAGTTATTGCAATATATAAGTATATTAGAAATTGTTCATCTGAATTTGAATTAATATCCTTCATTATTTGCTAAAATTAATATATTACGTGAAAGAATTTTTTTTTTTCAAGCATGTTGACCAATTATTATTTTTACATGGATTATATGCCTTTTGAAATCACGATAAATCATTAATATTTCATTACAAAAAACGTTAGGTTGGTCTAGATTTCCTTAAGAGCATTACTGAAGAATTTATTTTCAAGACTAATAATGAGAAATTAAGTATTTTCGCAAAAGACATACATACATACATATATACATTAATATCAAAATTATTTTAGACATGTACCATTAGAAGTTGAAATAGACAACACTACTTTTTGTTATCGGCAAAGTATCTCATATTAATTTTATATGATTCACCATGAACGCTAAGGGAGTCATTGACCATAAACATAAAAAATTAAGAGCAAAATGGAAAAATAAAAGTTTTTCTCTCATCTATACTTTTAATATATACTAGTAGTAAACATGTACGTTGCACGTCTTATGTATGGGGTAAATGATATACATAATGTTTTTGAAATATTAATACTATTTTTTAAAATATTTGATGCAATTGATATTGTTAAATGAAGAATTGAAATTGTTAAAAAGAATACATATGACTAAATTTTAATTTTTATGAAATTATGTATATAATATGAAAATGTTAAATAAACTAAAATGTAAAGTCTTTATTACTATAACACTTTTTTCATACAATATTTTTGTCAACATTTCACAGCTTTTCTTATTTTTATTTTCTACTTCTATAAACATTCTTATTGTTTGTATTGAAAATCCGTGAGAAAGTGTTGCATATAGTTTTCCATGTGATAATACATATTCAGGTAATTATATTTTAATAGTAGGTAATATTTATCTTTGGGCTTTGTTAATTGTAATTGCAAATCACAAACTTGATGAAAATTGTTCATCTATCATTTGAATTAATATAATTCATCATTTCCTGAGGTTGATGGAATACGCTGAAGGAAAACTTGTTTTTTATCATATTGTCCAACGGTTATTTTGGCATAGATAACATGTCCCTTTAAATTATGATAAATCACTTTTGCTTCATTGCAAAGATCGTTGTTCATATTCTTTAAGAGCATAAGAAGACAGTTTCTTTTCAAGGTTAACTTATATGGTATAGTTATGATCTCATCTTGATAAAATTGAAAGGAAAAAAAAATCAGATATAAATAATAAGTAAAATAGAGATCACTAATGCAATTAAATATTTTTTTTATTAAAAAAAAATAAAAAAAAATAAAAACCCTATCATTTTGGCATTTTACTTAAGACTAAGCATGCTTTTTGTATCATCAAAATCTTCATTTTTTTGAGAAATAACTCAATTAGTTTGTCATTGAGATAGTCAACGTACTCATTTTTTGTTGAAATAATTTCATATTGTATCATAAAATAAGAAGAAGTTACATGCAATAATATGAAATTATATAACTTACATATTATTAGACAAAAAATTAATGAATTATATTATTAATATTATTAATCAATAATGATGGTATTGGTAAGAGTTTTAAGCATTTATTCGAATTGTCGTGTAATTATTGAACATGAAAATCAATCAAATATTACGTGTAAAATGTCATAAACACATTAATTCAGAAATTAATCTACATTAATGTAATGTAATTGTGTTGTATGTAATTGTGAATTAAAATTTGTAATTTTTTTCATGTGACCTATGAAAATAAGTCACGAATTAATGAAATTGTAACATTTTGAATTGAAGGCCAAGTAATTGTTACATTCAAAATATACACATTCTAAAGTATGGAATTTGAACAATCCATTTTTAGAATTTCTGAATGTAATATTTTGATTTTTATATAAATTAGCACAAAACTTGAAAAATTATTGAGAAGAGCACTCCAAATAATAAAAAGATAAAAGCGGCAATGTGAATTAAAAATATTAAAATATTTTTCTCATGTAGCCTATGAAAATAAAAATAATGAATTAAAGAAATTGTAACCTTATGGATTGAAATCCATGTGGTTATTACATTCATAATATATATAGTATAAACTATGGGATTTGAGTAGACAAATCATTTTTTTAAAATTGTGTATTTAATATTTTTAAGCATTATATTTATATATTGTAGTCATATTTTTATAATAACGTTTATTAAATGACGAAGTAATTTTCTTCTTTTCTTAATCTTAATGGTAAATAAATGAAAAAAAAAGTAAAAAAATATTATTATGATGATAATGGTGATTGTTGATTTATGAAATTTCATCAAGTTCCAATCCAAAATATGTGAGTTCAACACATCAAAGAAGGCCTCAAATAAATTGGGCGTGGCCCACCTGGATCCCTCATTTTGAACAACGAACTTCATTAATGTTGCGCGGTTGTCTGACCTATGACCTACACATGTTACCATATGGGAGGTAATCCTTTAGGTCGGTAAAATATTGACCTCGGTACACATTAGACAGTGGGGAGCTTTATTGAGAGTGGGAATTAATTGGCTCAACGCAAGTGGTTTACCTAAGGCGGCACAACTCAGAGAAATTGCCTACAACAGGACGCCTGCAATATTCAATTTTGGAAAATTTTGGGGATAGTGGACCCACAATCACATATTTTTGCTTAGACTATAAGTTATCAACGTCATTTGTATGGATTAGTGTGTAAATCTCTTATTTTATTCATTTAGCTACAGTAAACACTACTACCTCCGTCCCAAAAAGATAGTCCTATGATTATTTTCACACGAATTAAGAAATTGTAGTTAGTATAGTTAGGGTATTAAATTTTATCAACGTTTTCTATTTATATTTATCCCTTATTTATTATTTTAAGTTTTCCAACAAAAAATTTGAAAATGCAATAGTTATGTAGTTGATGTGCATTGTACCAAAATACATTAAATAAGGGTACATGGGGAAATGAAAATTTTAATGCATGTCCAATATGGAAACAAGACTATCTTTTTGGGACAGACAAAAATAGTATACATGACTATCTTTTTGGGACGGATGGAGTAAAAATTTATCTATAAATGGAAAGAGTTTACATCATTGTAAAACATGCCAAATTGGGAGCGAAAATATTGTTACAATGCTTCCAAGAAATAACTACTTTTCTTCTATTTTATTATCTCAAAATACTAATCCTATTAAACCAGAAATACCGAACTAAGTTGATAAGAAAATTGTCACGTGTCAGCGACAATTTTTTATGTCAATAGTGATGATATAAAATAATATTATAAAATTGTAAATTGTTAGATAATAAATTAATTTATAGTAAATAAATGAGAAAGTATACTAATATGAAGTTATATTATAACATTGTAATTGTTAGATAATAAATTAATGTTTAATTTTATTAAATAAGAAGGTAAGAGTATATATAGGTATATAGCTAAATATATACGTGTAATATAAGAAATTACGAATTTTTCACTCATCCCAAATGTGTAATATATTTTAAGTATTATATTAAGATATTATGGTAGTAATAATATTTTATAAATGATGAAGTAATTTTTTTTCTTAATACTAAATAAATGGAAAAATGTAATAATATGAAATTATATTACAAAATTATAAATTATTAGATTGTAATTTAATCAATTGTGAGATAACAAATTCACTAAATACTAAATAAATATTATGAAATTATATTATAATAATATAAATAATAAATTAATATTTAATGTTACTAATTAAAGTGTAAGGGTATATTGGACATATAATTAAATATATAGGGGTAAAATAGAAAATCAAAAGTTTCTCTCTAATCCTCACTTAACTATATTACAAAATTATAAATTATTAGATTGTAATATAATCAATTGTTAGATAATAAAGTAACTAAATACTAAATAAATATTATGAAATTATATTATAATATTATGAATAATAAATTAATATTTAATGTTATTAATTAAAGGGTAAGGGTATATTGGACATATAATTAAATATATATGGGTAAAATAGGAAATCAAAAGTTTCTCCATAATCCTCACTTTTAATATATAGGGGTAAAATAGGAAATCAAAAGTTTCTCCATAATCCTCACTTTTAATATATAGTAGATAGTAGATAGATAGATAGATAGATAGTATATATATATATATATATATATATATATATATATATATATATATATATATATATATATATATATATATATATATATATAATGGAATAAAATAAATAAATAAAATAAAATAAAATATAAATAATATAGTAGGTAGATAGATATCCTTATCTAATGTGCCTTTTTGTATTTTTCTATTACATATATAGAAAAACAATAAATGCAAAAAGCATGTATAAAAAATTAAAAACATGAAAATACTTAAGTTATTTGGAAAAAATGTTTTTTTTTTTTTTTAAAAGTGATTGATTTAATCCGAATTCGATGGATACTCAGTCCAATTGGAGCGAAAGATTTTCGATTCCTTGACCGTCGGGGTGGATAAGGGAAAATCCGATCTAATCTGTCCCATTAAAAAAAGAATAATGTAAAAACTTAAATTTAATAGGCTAAAATCTCTTAAAAATAGCCAGGGTGGCCAATGGATCACATGATTGATCTTCCCCGACTCGAACATGATCCATCCAAAATGGCGAATTGCGGGACTAATATGGGTCGAACTAAATTTTAGCCGGACGAATACAGATCCAAATCTTCATGTGTTCCATCACCACTCCCCCACCTCCCTTCGCCACAAGTCACTAGTTGTCGTGCTTGATACTTAGTTCATTAAACAATCAATTAGTAAGCTTTACTGATACATAGACTATTATTCAGAAGACCTTTCAACTAGAAAATTGGAATCCATGTCAGTCACACTCTTATTAAGAAAGCATTTTCGGTACTTCCGAAATACCGAGACTCAATACCTCCAATTAATGAGTAATTGTCCCTTACAATATGTGACCTAATTAATTTGATTTTTGACCCTTTATTGCAAGAGGACATATTTTCATTAGTACTAGAAATACTCCTCTTATTAATAATACCCAAAAAAATAGGCGTGGACGTGATTCCATATGGTTCTGATTCTCAGGGGACATATTTTCATTAGTACTAGAAATAAGCATTTTTGGCCAAAAGAAACTTGTTCTTATAAAACTTCCAAAGTTCTTTTCACCTCAAAATGTCCCATTAAGGTTCCCCCTATGAGCCTCCCTAACCAACAATACTCTCATGGAGCAATTTGGGATGCAAAGTTTGTTTTCATGAAATAAAAATCCCTCACGCCGATAAAATTTGTCTCATGCAACATTCTCACACGACACAAATACACTTGCAAAATCTAAATCATTCACATACAAGTCTTTAATACTTTCAAAGCCCAATAATTTGGCACCCAAAGTAGTGATAAGAGCATATCTTCTAGAGATGGCATATCTTGCTTGTATTTGGTGACGAAGGGCAATGTCTTCACATACGTCATCCACTTGGCATGCCACTTGCTCAATTTTCCTTGCCCTTTCAAGTGCTTCAACAACTCATGGTCGATATGAATGACGAACTCCCTAAGCCACAAGTAGTAGTGCCAAGTCTCCAATGCTCTTACCGAGGCATAAAGCTTCTTGTCATAGGTAGGTTAGTTCAAGGTGGCTCCGTTGAGCTTTTCGCTAAAATAAGCAATTGGCCTTTTCTCTTGTATCAACATCGCTCTAATACGTATTCCTAATGCATCACATTCAATCTCGAAAGTTTTTTCAAAGTTAGGCAATAATAAAACGGGTGCGGTACACAATCTTTCTTTTATTTCATTAAAAGACTTTTATTGTGCCTCCTCCCATTTAAACCCAACATTCTTTTTAACTACCTCGGTAAGTAGTGAAACTATAGTGCTAAAATCTTTAACAAAACAACGATAAAAACTAGCTAACCGATAAAAATTTCTTACCTCGATGACACTCTTGAGAGTTGGCCATTCTTTAATGGCCTTGATCTTCTCTTCGTCAACCTCAATCCCCTTAGTGCAAACAACAAAGCCAAGGAAAACAACATTTTCCATGCAAAAATTAAATTTTTGAGATTGACATATAAATTTTCTTCTATTAAAATCAAAAGCACACATCTCAAGTGCTCAATATGCTCATCCAAATTTTTGCTATAGATTAAAATATCATCAAAGTAAACAATCACAAATTTTCCATTAAATGCACACAAGACATAATTCATTAATCTCATGAAAGTGTTTGGTGCATTAGTGAGACCAAATGGCATAACCAACAATTCATATAAATCTTAGTTTTAAATGTGATTTTGCATTTATCTCCTTTTCTCATCCTAATTTAGTAGTATCCACCTCTCAAATCAATCTTACTAAAGATGCAAGAACCACACAATCCATCCAGCATGTCATCTAACCTAGAAATGAGATGTCGATACTTTACTGTTATTTTGTTGATGGCTTAGAAATCAACACACATCCTATAGATCACATCCTTCTTGGACACTAGTATCACGGGCAAGGCACAAGGACTCATGCTCTCACGAACATATCGTTTGCTCATCAACTCATTGACTTGCTTTTGGAGTTCTTTGGTCTCTTCCGGGGTGCTTCGGTATGCTGGCCTATTTGGAATGACAGCTCGGGAATGAAGTCAATTTGGTGCTCGATGCCTTAAGAGGTGGAAGCCCACTAGGCATCTCCTTCGGGAAGACGTCTTCCAATTCCTACAACAAAAAGGTAGCTAAATCAGGGAGGGAAGGGCGAGACTCATCAAGTGTAAGGAGAGACTCCTTGTATACTATCAAAAGTATGTATTGATTATCTTTTAAAGTCCTCTCCACATCACCTTTACAAGTATAAAAACTATTTTTTTTCTCAACCTCTTTTGCCCTCTCTCTCCCTCCCTCCTCCCCCCCCCCCCCCAACCACTCTTCTCACATTTTTTTCCACTATGCTTTTGCTCCCCACTCACATCCACTCCTTGCTTCCTTTTCTCCTTACCCTCTTCCAACTCTCTTTTGAGCTTCAATTGGTCTTTGTAAACTTCTTCCGGGATCAAAGGTAGTAGTGTCATGGTTTTCCCATTCATTTGGAAGCTATACCTATTTTTCCTCCCATCATGCACCACTTTCCTATCATATTGCTAAGGCCTACCCAAAAGTATATGTGTAGCTTGCATGTGGACCACATCACAAAGCACTTGATCATTATATGTCCTAATGTTGAAAGCAATAAGTACTTGCTTACTTACCTTCAACTCTCCATAATCACTCAACCATTGCAATTTATAGGGGCTAGGATGAGGCATCACCGACAATCCCAACTTCTCCACCATGCTAGTACGAGCTACATTTCTGCAACTCCCACCATTAATAATGAGACTACAAGCTTTATCTCTCACAAGACACATAGTGTGAAAAATATCTTCTCTTTGCTTAGCATTTCATCAACTTTGGCTTGATTGTTGAGATCTTGTGGTAACTAAGGACTTTGGCAGACTAACAACTCCCTCACCTCTTCTTCCTCACTCTCACTATCATTTCCCCTTGCACCCTCTCTTCCTCCTCTTCATCTCCCAAGTACCACTCCTCATTTTTAATGAACATCACTCTATTGTTAGGGTACTCACGCGAATAATGCCCCCGACTCCTACATTTGAAACACTCAATAACTATACTCTGAGAGGTAGTAGGGACAACCTTGGGCTTATCTTGAATGAAGTCAACTTCTTTCCCCTTAGATGGAGCAAAATAAACTAGATAAAAGGTGTAGCGGCCGGGAATTTTCATTTCTTTTTAAATAAAATGTTTTAAAACTTTAAATGCGCGTCGCTACGACTTTTCCAATTTAATTTAAAGGAATGTTCGTCTAGCTAAATTATGAATGAAATTAAATTTATTTTCATCATAATTAAATTTCCGAATTTTATTTTAAAATATATTCCAATGTCACAATTTTTTAAAATCCTAATTCAAATTTTAATGATTTTAAATCCAAAATTTCAAACTCCAACCCTACATGGAATAATTCTGAATTTCCCAAAAAATCAATTTTCCCCACATGTTAATTCCATTTCCACTCCCTAATCCTCTCCCTATTTTCCCTAATAACAATGGCTAATTTACTGCAATTCATCGTCAATCAAGAGATTTCTATGCATCTGTCCAAATCTGCATCCCCTCAAATCATAAACCTAACATAATTTGCCACACATTCCATAAACCACAAAATTCTGCCTCAATCTACCAAAATTAATCAAGCAACCTAAGTTTATTTTTCCAATCCCTCACACAACCGAGAAACCACACAATTCTGGGTAAGCTCTCGACCTTCTCAACTGCTGCACACAGATTCCACAAGTTCAAATCATCACCCTGGCACCACTGCACGAAATCAACCACCAACCGAACCAAAATACATCCAAACCGCCACCACCAACTCCACGGCCAAGACCAACCACAGCAACATCCACTGCACAACCCATTATCATCATCACCACCATCGGACCACCAAGCACAACCACACACAGCCAACCACCAAGAAATCACCACCCCAGTACACATCATTTTTCCCCAAAATCAAACCCAAAACCCAAGATTTAAACGATACTATAACTTACCTCCGCCTCACCGGAGTTTCCTTCGCCGAACAGCTACAAAACCGAGCCCCATAGCCTCGGTTAACTCCAGTGGCGGACCCGCGCCAGTGGCGGACCCCTCCCCTCCTTACCATCGCCTCTCTCATGACTCTGCTCTCTCTCTCTCAAAATCTGAATTGAGAGAGAGAAATAAGGATTTTTGTTATTTTATATTAAGTTTCAGATTTTACCTTTCTGCCCCAAGTTTCAAAATATATGAATTTCAGTCCTCTTGTTTTAAATGATTTCAATTTAGTTTCAAATGTTTTTATAATTTACAAATCAGCCCTTATTTTCGTAAAATACTATTTCAACACCAAAACTTTTGAAATTCAGTTTCTCAAAATTTCTATCTAGCCCTCAACTTTATTTAGTTGTCACGTTTAAATCTTTAAATCTCTAAAATACTAATTTAATTAATTTACTTTTGGCTAGACGAAGCAGTTGGTGAATCGAGAAGTTGACGTACTATTCCCGCTGCAATTTTTGAGAACTCGTAACGTTAAAGGTAGACTCACCCCTACTAATTGATTTAGATTATAATTGCATGTGATTATGTGGATTTGTGTGATTTTGTATGCTTAATTGCATGAGAAAAGAAAAGAATATCTCGTATGAGATAAATTTGAGAATTTATGTTATGCACGTCATAAATTATCTGCTAGCATGATGACAAGAAAAGAATGCGTTCGTTTGCACTCATTTTATGATGCTTATCGATAAGAAAAGAACATCACTACATTATTTGCATGATTATTTGTCCAATTATCTTATAAACTAATTATTGGAGTTGAGTCTACTGAGTATTTCAATTTGAAATGCTCACCCCGTGGTTTTAACAATTTTTGCAGATTTCGGTGACGGTGGCGAGTGATGGGCAATGACGACAAATATAAACTTGATATATTTTTTGAAAGTCGTGAATTTCGAAACAATCATTTTAATTTATCAAGAATTCTCATTTTTATTAAGTTTGTAAGAATTATTTTATTATCGCTAAACTTTTATCCAATAAATCTGATATTTAATATTTAATCATTTTCCGCAATAAAGTTTATTTAAAATTTTTTAGAAAAGTGACGTTTCCGCGTTTCTCGGAACTAGGGGCGTCACAAAAGGAACAAGGAATCAATTAGGAATGTGTTTGGTATTTGACAAGTAGAATTTAACATGGAAGTGTTCTTTGAGACATTTTATCTAACACTTGGTATGCAAACTTTAAAAGACATAGAAATTCAAGTGTTTTTTTTTTAAATGTAACCTCCAACAATCTCAAATGTGATAACAATAACAATACCCAAATCTAAGAATCAAGAAATATTCATGAACCACAATTTCCCCCCCCCCCCTTTTTTTTTGAACAAAAACAAGAAGAAGAAATGTAAATGATAGATTTACCAATTTTAGAGTCAAGATCTGATATCAAATGATGTGAACTCCTTTGGTGTTTGAAAAAAAAAATCTCACAACAATTTGAAATCAAACCCAAGAAAGCTAAAATGGTAAAATAAGTGATGAATCTTGACTCAATCTCACCCTAACCAAAATTCTAAGGAAGCAAACCCTAACCCAATGGAAAGAATAAAGCAAATTCCAAGATTTTGTGAAAATAACAATAACAATACACAAGAATAATATTCTCAAATAAAGAAGATTACAAGACAAGAAATGAGATTTACCTCTCACAAAGCTCTCAAAGAGTCTTTACAATCCAAGCTAAGTTAGGGTTTGTGAGAGAAGTGTTATTTATAGTACAAATTAGGGAAAAGAAAGAAATTGAAAAATTGCACACAAAAAAAACCCCCGCGTTTTTGAATTCAGCAACTTTTGGTCGACCGAAATCACCCTTAAGTACACTTTCGGTTGAACGGGGCTCATCCGAAAGCAACTAAGGCTGCACCCAAAATTCTTTGTAGACTTTCGTTAGACCAGAGTGACTTTCTGTCTACCAAAAGTCACTGGACCTCCAAAATGAGCCAATTGACTTCGTTCTTGTTTCCTTCTATTTGGGTTTGATTTCGGAGCTTGTAAATTAGTCTCACCATCGACTCTTGAACCTCCTCATGGGCCCCACCAGCAAGGGAATCGAGGGGTGACTTCCTCGGTTCGTGGGTTGACTTTCTTGGTTCTCATCAAATGGTTTGGAAATGAAGAACTATTCTTTCAACATTTTTGCCTTGATTTTTCAATTTTGAGTTTATGTTTCAAAGCCTTGGGTATATATAGGATTACTTGGGTGCACAGAGAAGAGAAGGAAAATGAATTATGGTTGTATAGGATTTGACCTTCCAATTGACGAGGCAATGGCCAAAATTGATTATCCTCAAATTTATTACTAGAAAAATGCAAGCTTGAGGTGTAAACTATAGATAAGGTGAGTAATACAAGCTAGAAGTGCAACTGTGTTGAAGGTAGAGGACACCTTATGTTTGTTTTCTCCAAAATTCCAGTTTAAGGGGGCCATGTTTGGGCATAGATTCGAAGTAGAAAATAAGTTCAAAATCTTAATTCCTTAGTACCATTTTTAAGTACTCATGATGAGCTTTCCCATGCAATTTACCACGCTTAAAATGGTTAATCGAAACAAGTAACTCAAAACTGTTTTTCTTTGCCGTTCCATAAAGTACTAGCATTAAAAATTCATATAAAGCTATCTGTTAACCAAACTTAAAAATTGATTTCATATTCTCGATATTCACTTAGAGAACTTATCTATGCATATATCACATGCTTTCAACGAAAGTCAGAGGTGAACAAATGCGTCACCTGAAGAGAAGTGTTTAAATATGTTTTTCGTAACTTTTCATTTTATTAATATTATCATTTTTCTTTCCTTAAATTTCATAAAATATAAATAAATTCTAAAAATACTTTTATTACGTAATCATAAGAATTAGGGATGTCATAATTTTTCGGGACATTAACATCAAACTTTTTCAAAGAATTTCGTCCTCAAAATTTGCCAAAGGGAATTCTTTAGGTCGCATATACTTCATTAAAAAAAGAAGAATCCCTTAAGAATTCGAACTATCATTCAAATGAAATGATGGAATATGTAGATTTAAATTCTAAGATCTTGTTTCTCAAAAAAAATCCACTTCAAAATTCGAAAACAAGATAAATATGTTTAAATATAAACCAGCTTAAGAAATAAGAAAGTTTTTTTTTTTTTTTTTTAAAAAGAATTGCACTTCATAATTCCATAACAACAATAAGAATTGAACTTAATTGATAAACAAAACTAAAAGTATTTTTCATACAATTCGATAATCTAGAAATACGAATTTACATGCACGCACGAATTTAAAAATTGGCTTTCAGAATAATGAAGTGAATCTGTATAATAATCTAATTTTGTGGGCGTGGTGAGAATACGATTATTTTCACTCACTTTTCAACCACACATTCCCCACAATTATTTTTTCTTTCATTATCAAACAAGTTTTTAATGTAGAAATTGAAAATGATCAAAGATTTTCTAGTTTGGTAAACCTATTATAAACAAAGTTATAAATATTTTCTCAAACCATTTTTCGACATGTAAAAGAATTTATTTAAGGAGTAATTTTTTTTTCCTCGAATTAATTGAGGACGTATTAGGAATTATAAATTATTTGGGAGTTATTGATTTTATTTAAAAGACTTCTAGCGAGAAAGTGAAGAATTTAGAATGCAAATGTAAGAAAAATATTTTTATTGAAATTAATGATACTGTTGACAAAATGAAAAAATAAAATAGAATATGAAAAAGTAATTGTGCATTACTCAACTTTAAGGGTAAATATGAAATTGTCAAAAAGTTGTGAGGGTAAAATAGTCCAATTTAATTTTTATAATTATTTTTTATTAGTAAGAGAATTAAGGCTATGTTTGATAGCGAACTGAAATTTGGGTGGAAAGAAAATGAATACTAAGGAATTGGATTTTAGGGAATTTGAAGTTAATGTGATTGATTGGTTTTAATTTTCTACGTGAAAAAAGTGGAGAGTTTTTCAACTTTTGTTGTTTGATTGACATTATTTTTCATGAAAAATAAAGCAAAATTTAGCTATTTTAATATATAAAAAAAATCAATTTCACACATTTGTACTTGATAATAATAATGTTAATTTTTGAAAAAAATAAATCAATTAAAAACAATAAAAAAGAACAAAAATGTGACGAAAATGGTAAAAAAATTTCTAAAGAAAATAAAACCTCCCATTCCTCTTAGAAAACAAATACCTTCAAATCAATGAAAATGCCGAATTTTTAAACAAGTTGAAAAACAAATTCTATGAAAAATTTAGGCAATCAAATAGCGTAAAAGTTGAAAAATTACATAAAAAAGTGCATTTTTCATGAAAAATAAACGGTTATCAAATGAACCTGGGATTTACCACAAATGTAAAAATTACAAAAACTACCCGAAAGTTGTACTAATTATCATTTGTGGTTTTAATCATTAATATTACCACGAAAAGTAGTTTTCTTACCATTCAAAGATATATTATTAACATTTATAAATTGATATATTTATATTTTTAAGGTAAAATGTGTGATTAAAAAGTTGAGGGAGAAAATGTGTATGGTTAAAAAGTGATTTGATAATTTTATTTATATATTGATTTATAAATTGTAATAATTATGTTAAAGAACATAGATTAATATATAAAAATTTACTGTATATTATTCTTTTGAAAATATTGATATTTTAGTGACATTTTTAAGTAATATTGTGACATGTCACACATTCATTGGATGTTCCACCACTTTTTTTCATCATTCAATGAATGTGTAACATGTTTCAATGTTACTTAAAAAAATGTCTTCCTAGAATTAACGCCACTTAAAAATATCACCAAAAATTATCTCCCTATAATTATTGGTAAAATAATAATCCGTGAAGTGGGGGAGCACTAGATTGCCTTTTGTTGGGGGCGAAAGCAACTGAAATATGATATATTTTGACTTAATTGATTTTGTTTTATATGCATTCATATTTTAATACAACTGGCACACGGTTTGAGCTCGAGGACTACACTATTTGTTGTCAATGTCAAAAAAGATTAGTAGCAATATTAATAAAAATTAAATATTGTTAATTCTATCATTTTATTTCTAAACACCAACTTAGCACACCTTGTTTTCTTTGATAGTTTTAGCCTAATTATTCCACTTTTAAATGAATCGTGCATGTATCTGAAAACTCGGTGTCTTGATAGTATTTATTGTTTTTTTATTTTAATTTTTTTTGGAGCAAAATGGGAAAAATTCATTAATTTTTAAATTTCTTACCATTCCATAAATGTTGGTTGAATAATATTAATTAAAAAAAAATTGTTGACTATTTACTATTTAGACGGTCTCAGTATAACATACTGTTTAAAAAAAATTAAATAAATAAATTATACATCAATAAGAAGAATATGTCTCATGCCAATAAAAATAAATAAATAAAAAATCCAAGGAAATAATTAATTTTTCGAGACAATTGAGCAACTTCACTCTTCATGTAGTCTAATTCGAAGTGAAAAAAGGAGGCTGTTGATTAATTTTTTTTACTGAAAATTTGATTCGGAATTCATTTAAGGACATCTCTAAATCATGAAACCAAATGGTGCAAGTTCAATACCTCAAATATTACACTAAATGAACAATGTTTACTTTGTTTCCTTATTTTTTTAATTCTCAACAACTAATTTATTTCAAATTATATTATGATTAAATTATTAAAATATAATTTACTTAACTAACCAAAATATTATATTTATTAATAAATTAAAGAACCATTACACTTAATATCACAATTACAAAACATCTAGTCCTCCGATTTAATGAGTTTAATATATTCAGTAGTTATTATTTATTACTTGGTTAATATTTATATTATAAGTGTAACAAAAATAATAATCAAATTAAAATAAATAAAAATAATGTTAAATAATTAAATAATAAAGTGATATAAAAGTGTTGATAACTTAGCGAGGTAATTATAGACCAACTTAAAAAGAAATTTCGTAATAAACAATGTTTAAGTGCTCATCATAAAAATTGAGAAACTTAATTGGACAATATTTAATGGTACATTATTATATAGAGAAGCTTGGTTAGGCACCTCTTATTTGGAGTTTTTCATTAAACACACTTCAAAACAATGATCCTTGTCTTGTAAAACTACAATATCTATCATCGAGCCGCGTGGGACCATCTCGCTTGAATGAATTTCATTGATTGAAAGGTTCAATCGGGTCAGATCATCATGATACCTAACGTGTGATCTAGGTTATCATTACTTGCGTCCTCAACAATCATTTCTTCATCCTAACTAATTTATAAATATGATATTGTTGATGTCAAGATGGTACCTTCCTATTCCTGATTGGTTATATTAAGTGGCGCTATCATTGAGGAACATTCTTCTAGCATTCTCATAATGGTGTTTTCAGACGACAGTGGCTTTGGCCGTTCTAACTCACTCAATCCTCTAGTCCGATCTTATCTTATGCTTGGACTTCTTGAATTCAAGCTTCTCCAATTGCTTTGGAGTGATCCATATCCTGTCCGAGATTACCTTCTAAGATAGGACACCAACAAAAAAGGATATAACCGAAATGAGAATTTATTGTAGTATAAAATGAAGGGCAAAAAGGAAAATAAGAAAAATTCTAAAAATTGCTCAAAATAAACCGTGTACACCAATTTGGCGCAATTATAAGAAATTGAGTTTGGGGGAGATTTACACACCAATTTGATGTTTTGTATCAAATTGCAAAGCTTTAAATTGGTGAAAGGGTTGGAGATGCCCTATTCCCCTAGTAATATTGTTGAACCGGTAACACTGTTTAGCCTTTGTTTGGTAATGTTATTTTGTTTATAAATTGATTTATTTGGATTTTGAGGTAAAAAGTAGTGGTTGAAAAAATTGATGAAAGAAAATATATCTTTATATATATAAAAGTAGAAGTGATGAGAGAGAGTCATTTTGGAAGGAAAATTGCATTTAATGACTCTCTCTCCTCACTTCTATATTTATATATAAAAATAAATAAATAAAAGATAAAGATTTTGTGTACTTCTAGAAAGAAATTTTTAATTGATATTTTTAAGTAACATTGTGACATGATGCACATACATTGGGTGATGAAAAACTAAGCAGTGGGGTAGTTATTTATACCATCCAATATATTTTTGGTATGTCACAATGTCAATTAAAAACATCCCTCTAGAATTATTCAAAGATTTTTGTAGGAAAAATTATTATTTATTACATATTTATTAAGAATTGTAATAAATGTACTATGTGAAAATGTGTAACAATGAAAATTTGAAAAAATTAGATTAATATATTTGAACATAAATAATGATATCTATATAAATGTGTTATGTAGAAAATGAAAAAATTGGATTAATATATTTGAACATAAATAAATATGATATCTATTTAAATGTGTTACATAGGAAATAAAAAAATTGTATTAATATATTTGAACATAAATAAATATCATATCTATGTAAATGTGTTCCATTGAAAATGAAAATATTGGATTAATATATATATATATGTAAATAAATAAATACATGATATATAAATTTATTTAAGTTTGAAATGAAAATTTTAAATCAATATATTTTAAAAATAAATAAATAAAATTATTGAAATTTTACTTCATAATATGTCAATAAATGAGTAGGTTCTTCAATAACCATATTACAAAAATAATTAATTATTTGCTCTCAACCTTTTACCACCAATGATAAATTCATAAAAAATTGTATTAATATATTTGAACATAAATAAATATCATATCTATGTAAATGTGTTCCATTGAAAATGAAAATATTGGATTAATATATATATATATGTAAATAAATAAATACATGATATATAAATTTATTTAAGTTTGAAATGAAAATTTTAAATCAATATATTTTAAAAATAAATAAATAAAATTATTGAAATTTTACTTCATAATATGTCAATAAATGAGTAGGTTCTTCAATAACCATATTACAAAAATAATTAATTATTTGCTCTCAACCTTTTACCACCAATGATAAATTCATAAAAAATTTAATCATTTTATCATTTTGACAAAAATTGGTATGTTTAAAAAATAAGGAAAAATAATAAAGTTAATTAAAAATTATAACATATTAAAAGGAAAATAGGTGATAAGGTGGGCAAATTTTTTGAGAAAAAACGTAAATAAAAGTTAAAAGAAATTTTATATAAAAAATTAATTAAGTGTCAAATTTTGAATGACGCGGTACACTGAGTGTACATGCAGAATTTTCTATTTTGATTAATTTTTTTAAAAAAGTTTCAAATTCAATAACATGTGTTATGTAGGAAATGAAAAAATCGGATTAATATATTTGAATATAAATAAATGTCATATCATTTCTATGTAAATGTGTTACATTGAAAATGAATAACTTGGATTAATATATTTTAAAATAAATAAATATATGATATATATAAATTTGTTAAGTTAGAAATGAAAAAAATTTAATTAATATATTTTGAAAATAAATAAATAGAATTATTAAAATTTTACTTTCTATTATGTCAATAAATGAGTAAGCTCTTCAATACGCATGTTAAAAAAATAATTAATTATTTTCTATCAACTTTTTAACCATACGTATTTTCTTTCTCCAATTTTTAGCAACTACTTTTTACCGCAAAATCATAAATAAACAAGTTTATAAACTAAAAATTACCAAACGGAGGCTTTATCATTTCACAATTTTGACAAAAATTGACAAGTTTAAAAAATAAGGAAAAATAAAATATATTAATTAATATATTGGATTTCAAATAAAATATATGTAAGCAACACATTAAAAAAATATAGTTAATAAAAAATTATAACATATTAAAGGAAAATAGGTGATGAGGTGGGCAATTTTTCAGAAAAAAACGTAATTAAAAGTAAAAAAAAAAATTATATAAAAAATTTAAACGAGTGTCAAATTTTGAATGGCGTGGTATACTTAGTGTACAGGTATCATTTTTTATTTTGAATATTTTTATTTTTTTAAAGTTTAAAATTGAATAACATTTTTTATTGAAATTATTTTAAATTATATTTTTTATTTGATATAATTGAATCAAGATATTTTCAAACTTATGATTTAAAAATTATATATTCTGTGCATCGCACGGGTAATCAACTAGTGTGATTAAAGAGTGATGTTGAAAATTGTGTTGATTATAATCAAGAGCCGTCAAACATTAACTTATTAACCAGCTATTTGATTTAGCAAACGGATGCTTATATGAGTCTTCTCAACAAATTATTGGTTTAAAGATTCTTTTACTTCATAATAAGATATTCTATTTAAAATAAAAAAGAAAAACTTCAGGAAGACAAGGACTCTGAACATGGATGATGTATTCCCGTTGATAAACAGGAATATTCTTTTTTTATTCCCCCCGACAAGCCGTTTCCTTAGATTTCTAACGTACCATTAGTATTATAATAATATTTTTCTAGGTATTTATAATGTAACCTTTGTAGCATCAAAAATCCATACCACCTTAGTCTATATGTTGACACCATTACATAATAATCATAATTATTTACTTCTAGTTTTGGCGGAAGGAAGGAGGCGGTATGAAATATTTTTAAACTTTAGTACTGAAATTATATACAAATTTTAATTGTTTCCATATATATGTCTCAATAATTTTTCACTTTGTATGTGAAAATCTTGGCTTCATCACTAGTCGATTTTCATAGTGGGAACGTACACAATTTCTTCTCTACAAAAAAAAAAAAAAAAGAAATCGGTACGTGATTGTATATAAGACTTTTTACCAAATTTATTTTACTTAAATAGATAATGTAAAATATGGAATGTAGCAAAAACGAATGATGCAACACCTGTTTGTATGAAACAATTCCTTTTTTTTTTTTTTTAATTATTATTATTAATGAATCATTTAAAAATTAAAAGAGAGTACACGTTTGGAGGAAACAGACAGAGGTGACAATATTCAGAAATTTATCCATTTGAAGACAAAACCCCAATCTTTTAAATAATTTGGACCCCATTCCCGACTTATGCAATGTATCTAGACCTCTACCTGCATTAATAAAAATACACACACATGCACTGCTCTATTTGTTAAAAAATTTATGTTTAACAATATTTTTTTTATATTTTATAGATAAAATATGTGATTAAAAAGTGAAGAGAGAAAAAGTGTGTTGTTAAAAAATGATTTGAAATGTGTTGAAAAAAATGTTTGTCAAAGAGAGATTTCCTCAAAAAAGTTGACTAGAAATTCACATATATATGCCTCCGTTTCGTAACTAGCATCCGTTTGGTAAAAAAATCTTTTTTTTTTATAAACAAAACAATTTCGCAAACCACTTTTTAACCACACACGTTTTTTATCTCCAATTTTCAAATATTACTTTTTACCTCAAAATCATAAATAAACAAGTTTATAAACCAAACAATGTTACCAAACGGATAAAATACACAATTTCTCAAACTACTTTTTAATCGCAAACACTTTCTCTCGCTAATTTTCAACCACTAATTAACCTCAAAATCATAAATAAATCTGTTTATGAACAAAACAAAAGCCTGGGATCCAATAACCTAACATATTTCTTTAAATAAACATTTTCAATTAAGAGAATTGCCATGGAGGTCCCCCGTCTTGAGAAAATTTCTTTTTCAAATTGATGGTATCCACCTTGAAAGTGGACCTCAACTTGATACGAACAACACAATAAAATAGATGAAACAAAATGTAAAGGAAAAACTTGAAGCGCAAAGAATGCTATATATCATAAAAGCTAAATTTACTTCCTCTCGATAAGAAGAGAATGCTAAAGGGCCAATGCACAAATTACTTCAGCAGATTTCAAGTCAAGAACCGGGTTGCAACCAGCACTATTGAAACTCGGAAAATACGAACAAAGTAGAACAAACGAAGAATAATTATAAGTTTAAGAGGAAAAGATTTTGTGTGTGTGTGTGTGTGTGGATAATGTCAATGCATAAAATGTAAATCTTGTATTTTGATCCATAAATTCTATTTCTATTTATAGAATTTCAACATACCATTTCAACGATAACACAACTTTTCACAAAAGAGTGAAAAAAACTAAATAGAGAAAAAGTGTGTTGTTAAAAAATGATTTGAAATGTGTTGAAAAAAATGTTTGTCAAAGAGAGATTTCCTCAAAAAAGTTGACTAGAAATTCACATATATATGCCTCTGTTTCGTAACTAGCATCCGTTTGGTAAAAAAATCTTTTTTTTTTTTTATAAACAAAACAATTTCGCAAACCACTTTTTAACCACACACGTTTTTTATCTCCAATTTTCAAACATTACTTTTTACCTCAAAATCATAAATAAACAAGTTTATAAACCAAACAATGTTACCAAACGGATAAAATACACAATTTCTCAAACTACTTTTTAATCGCAAACACTTTCTCGCGCTAATTTTCAACCACTAATCAACCTCAAAATCATAAATAAATCTGTTTATGAACAAAACAAAAGCCTGGGATCCAATAACCTAACATATTTCTTTAAATAAACATTTTCAATTAAGAGAATTGCCATGGAGGTCCCCCGTCTTGAGAAAATTTCTTTTTCAAATTGATGGTATCCACCTTGAAAGTGGACCTCAACTTGATACGAACAACACAATAAAATAGATGAAACAAAATGTAAAGGAAAAACTTGAAGCGCAAAGAATGCTATATATCATAAAAGCTAAATTTACTTCCTCTCGATTAGAAGAGAATGCTAAAGGGCCAATGCACAAATTACTTCAGCAGATTTCAAGTCAAGAACCGGGTTGCAACCAGCACTATTGAAACTCGGAAAATACGAACAAAGTAGAACAAACGAAGAATAATTATAAGTTTAAGAGGAAAAGATTTTGTGTGTGTGTGTGTGTGTGTGTGTGTGGATAATGTCAATGCATAAAATGTAAATCTTGTATTTTGATCCATAAATTCTATTTCTATTTATAGAATTTCAACATACCATTTCAACGATAACACAACTTTTCACAAAAGAGTGAAAATGATTGATGAAAAAGTGCTTGCAAAATCTGAAAACAATCTGAAAACGATCAAGATTTTGTACCAAGTGATCAGTAGGTAAAATAACCCTGTAATCGCTTACCATGCGGATTGTAAAGCAGAATCAATTCATAACATGCTATCGCCAAACATTGAATCATGTGATCACATGGTTCATTTTCTGTCGGACCAGTCCATCTGGTTCAGTCCACGTACTCCGATTCTCACTCATTTGATCCCTTTTTTTTACACTTTTTCTATTTTTCAGATAATTTTCAACTATAATTTGATTTACTTATTAAATATAGGTTTGAACAATATATTTTTATTACACCTCGGTAACCGTGTTTAAGTTATGTAGTAAGTTGATATCTACTCGCGATAAAAATATTTTCCAAGTGTACGATATTGTAGTTAGTTATAAAGTGACGAAGTTGGATATTATTTTCATGAGGGTTGCAGTATTAATTATCGAGATTTATCAATCATAACTTTATTGGAGTAATCAAGTTAAGAAAATTGAGAGAATTGCAATGGAGGTTATCAGTGTTTATCTAAAACTTCAATATTTGGAAGATTTTAATTCTAGAACCTTTCTATTTTATTGCATGTTGTTTCTCAATAGACGAAACCATCCACTTCAGCAAAAATGTCACAATTTTATTGAGAAAAAAACATTTTACTTAGTTTTGAACAAAGAAAATAAAAATAACTTCTATATATGTTTGGTAAAAGTTTTTTGTCAGATAAATTGCACAAAATCATGCAATCAAGAGTCCCACATAATCAGCAATTCCAGAAAAGCTGCACACCATTGATCAAGCCATCAAGAGTCTGTCCAGCTAGAGTTTAGGATCATTTTTGATTTTGTAATTACAGTTCTTTATTACTTCCTGTAATTATGCCTAGACACAGCTATATATATTGTACATAATATATCTCAATAAATACAAGAAAATACACTTCAACATGGTATCAGCCTAGGTTTTAGGATCCTATCTGTGTCTGTCTCCTCTTTCCTTCCTATCTGCGTCTATCATCTCTCCCTTCCTGTATTCCTCTTCTCTTCCTCCCCTCTTATCCACCTCTTCTCCTCATGGCCGAATCATCTTCCCCACCACCCTCAATCACTCAAAACACATCACAATTCATCAAGCTAAACGAGACCAATTACCTTGTGTGGCTCCGCCAGATCAAGTCCTTTCTCAATGGTGCGAAGCTCATGGGCTATGTCGATGGATCAATTCCAGAACCTAATTCCATAATCAATGCTACACCAAGTGATGGAAGAGCAGCTACCACCATCCCCAACCCAGAACATAAGAAGTGGTTCACTACTGATCAACAAATAGTCAGTATACTCACCTCATCACTAACTGAAAATGTTGCTCGCCTCACTATTGGATTTGATACATCCAAGGAAATTTGGGATTGCCTCGCAAAGCACTATTCTCAGCAATCAGTAGCTACATCTACAAGCTTAAAACTTCAGCTCTTCGATCTTAAAAAGGGATCTCAGTCTGTCGATGCATATCTCCAGCAAGCCAAATCTATTGCTGATTCCTTAGCTTCCATTAATCAACCTGTTACTGATTCTGATCTTGTAATTGCCACACTTCATGGTCTAGGCCCAGAATATTTAATGTTGCGCACTGCTCTCACAACCGAAAAACTACCAGATTTTTCAGAACTTCGTGCAAGAATTTTGGCTTTCGATGCTCAGAATCAACCTCCCGCTGACCATGGATCTGCTACTGCAATGTTCAACCAAAGCTCCTCTTCTTCACGTCGTGATAATCACTCTAACTCAGAGTGACCTTTTGATTATTGTCCAATTTTACGTATTTTAGATAGGTAAATAAATGAAAAAAAACGATTTTGGGATATAAATTTTGTCATTTAGAGTAAAATTTATTAAAGATTCAATTTTATTTGTTAAACTCTAAATTGATTTTATTTGTTAATAATTTCATTTATTTAATTGCAGGTACATTTTGGACAATTTTATCTCAAAAATCCCTAGTTTAATGGACCCGAAAAAAGCCCAAAATTGAGAAAAAAAACCTACAACACCCATTCTCCCAGTCGGCAGGCTCGCTCTCTCTCGCTATCATCTTCAACCTTCATCTAGAACCCAGCTTCATCTCCATTCTACAACCCAGCCGCCATCCCCAGTGGTCTCTCTCTAACCTCTGTCTGGTCTCTACAGCAAAGACTGCCGCCAGACTTAGCCTGCACTCAGCCACAACCCAGCAGCCTCACGCAGCCCCCTCTCCTTCTCTCTTCTCTCGCAACCCAACCCAGCTCTGTCTTCGCTCTCTCTCAGACACGCACCAGCCACCAAAGCCGCCGCACCAGCCTCTTCCACCACTTCCAGCCGTCTCACTATATACCATCCTCTGTCTTCTTTCCAATCTCATCATCCACGCAGCCACCAAACCAGCCTGGGTCTCCAGCCGTCTTCTGTAAACTAACCCAGCAGCAACCTCCTCTCCCTCACATACAAAATCAATATTCAGCAGCACACCTCAACCTCAATATCCAACCCCCCACTTACAGAAACACTACTCTCTGCTCTCGAACGGATCTCCCTCCAACCACTCTCTCGGCCAGCAGACCTCTCCCACACACATCTCACAGTCGGCAGCCGCACCGTCCATCCTTCAACCAAATAGGCAGCTCTCATCTCCCATTAGTAACCTTCCACTCCACTGTAAAAGGCACCAGCAGCCTCCACCGAAGCGGTCCTCAAAAAAGTGTTTTGTTTTTTTTGTTATTTGTTCTAGTTTCTATTTTGCTTAGAACTTTTACTGTTTCATTTAATAGTTTACACATTTTCAGATTTTTTATGATAGTTAACTTTGAGATATAGTTTGGTTATTGAAATTTCTAGTTCCCAATTTGAATTTCATTTTTAGTAATGATTATTGTTTGTTTTAATCTTATTTTGGTTAATTCAATTATGTTCGGCTAAGTTACATTTGAGGGGAGTTATTCTTAGCTTCAATGGGTATGTTTAATTCTTATGGATGAATTCTTGTTATTGATAAGAGTTTATAAATTGTTTTAAGTTTTCAAATTATTTTACTTGGATGAATGTCGTTGATGTGGTATGTATCAAGTATGCACACAACATGCTCGACTAAATGCAATTAAATAAATTGACTAATTTTCTGCTAATGAGTTTAAATCTTATCGATATCAAGAAAATTCACACTAATCTTATTTGAAAAGCCCAATTGATAGCGAAAGAATAACTCCGCTCGAATTCCCTTTCATTGCAATTTAATTATATCCTCTTTTTATCATTTAAGTAATCTTGAAACCATAATTTAAAACTTAAATTTAGCAAATATTATTACACCAATAAAATCCCTAGGAAGAATGACCCTGAATTATTGCTAGGCTATAACCTGACCCCTTTATACTTGGAGGGTAGATTTTACATCGAGTCAAGTTTTTGGCGCCGTTGCCGGGGATTATTTTGGTGTTAATTGATTTTTGCTGAATTCCTTTTATTTTATTATTATTTGTTTATTTATTTATTTATTTATTCTCGTCTCTACTACTACTCTTGATATTGTTCATTGTTTATGTCCGTTTGGTTCCGAGATAAAACTAAGCGATTAGTAAGATCGGAACCTACTAACCAATTTTTAATTCTTGAAAATCAGCAGGTAGTAATGGAAAATATTGCAGATCCAAATGAGGCGCCAGTCGTTCGAAGTCTTAGAGACTACATTTTTCCAACGATGACAAGCACTCCGTCATGCATAGTGACGCCTGCAAATGCGGCGGTCTTCAACTTCAAACCGGGAATGATTGATCATCTACCACGCTTCCATGGGATGCCATCAGAGAGTCCTTATCACCACATCCAGGAATTCGAAGGGGTTTGTTTTACTTTTCTTGAAAGAAATTGCACTGAGGAAGTCATTCGACTCAAGCTTTTCCCTTTTTCACTAAAGGATAAAGCTAAGTCATGGCTTAACTCTTTAAGGCCTAGCTCAATTACAAATTGGGCGAATATGCGGAAAGAGTTCATTAAAAAGTTTTTTCCACCACAAAGAACCACCGCTATTCAAAGACAAATCATGAATTTTTCCCAAAAGAATAATGAAAATTTTTACACTAGTTGGGAAAGATTCAAAGATTTGTTGTTATCTTGCCCCCATCATGGTTGAAAAATGGATGTTAACGAAATTTTTTTATGAAGGGCTCAGACCTGAAATGAGACAATTTGTGCAAACCATGAGTAATGGTGACTTCTTTGCAAAAGACCCGAATGACGTTTTTACATTTTTTGATGATTTAGCTGAAAATGCCCAATCTTGGGATAACATTGATGAGTTTGATAGGGGTGTTACAATAAAAACTGAATTTCCAAAAATTGCATCTGGAAATGGAATTCATTCACTTAGAGCAGATGATGACATAAATGCCCGATTGGCTGTCATCACTCGAAAACTTGAAAACTTGGAAACTAAAAAAGTGAATGAAGTCAATTCCTCTTCCACTATTTTAGAAAAATGTTCAATTTGTGATGATGCACATCATTTAACCTCTGATTGTCCTGCACTTCCCCAACTAAAGAAATGTATTTTGATCAATCTGTTGCTGTTAATATGATTTCCAAACCTTATTCTAACCCATATTCGAGTACTTATAATCCAGGTTGGAGAAATCATCCAAATTTCAGTTGGAGGAATGATCAAGGAGGAAGCAATAATGTTGGAAACAATGCTGGACCTTCACAACCAACACCTTATATGCCACCGCAGAAGAGAAGTCTGGAAGACCAAATCCAACAATTCATGCAAAGCCAAGCTGCCATCAACAATCAAAACTCTCAGGCCATTAATGACATCCGATCTCAGCTTACAAAGTTGACTACCCAGGCAAGTGCACAAGAAAAAGGTAAATTTCCAGCTCAACCAATGCCTAATCCTCAAACTCAATACAATGGGGTCGATGAATCCAATCTGAGACATGTGAAAGCAGTAACTACCTTGAGAAACGGTAAGCAAATCCAAGTTCCTGAACCTAAAGAGGACTTGGTGGGTAAGCAAGCTAAACCTCCTGTCGATGATACTTTATTAAAATCTTTACCTGATGTTTCAGGAACCACCTAAGCAAATAGTAGGTGCACCCCCTGCCCCTTTTCCTCAAAGATTACAACCTGGTAATAAGACCAAAAATCAAACAGAAATTCATGAAATTTTTAAGCAAGTTAGGGTAAATATTCCTCTGTTAGATGCAATTCAACAAGTCCCTGCCTATGCTAAATTTCTTAAGGATTTGTGTACAGTAAAGAGGAAGTTAGCTGTTAAGAATAAGGTATTTTTAACTGAACAAGTGAGTTCTATCATACAATGCCAAACTCCTCAAAAATTTAATGATCATGGTTCTCCAACCATTGCTTGTATGATAGGAACCACTCGTATTGGTCATGCATTGCTAGATTTAGGTTCGAGTGTGAATCTTTTGCCCTTCAGTGTATACACACAACTTGGTCTAGGTGAACTTAAGCCTACCCCCATGATTTTACAATTAGCAGATAGATCTATTAAGATGCCTAGAGGGATAATTGAGGATGTTTTGGTTCAAGTCGATAAATTTTATTACCCAGTTGATTTTGTTGTTATTGATATTCAAAATACACCTAAAACTTCTCCTCAAATCCCTGTTATTCTTGGTAGACCATTTCTTGCAACTTCAAATGCTTTAATAAATTGTAGGAGTGGTATTTTAAAGTTGACTTTTGGAAATATGTTCTTGGAGCTTAACATTTTCAATGCTTGTAGGCAACCAAAAGATTTTGATGAAGTGCAGGAAGTTAACATGTTGGAAGAGCTGCTATTTGAGTTAGAAGATCCTGATAAACAACTTGAGAAAAATCTCGAATTGGACAGCATTCAAGACTCTTTAAAAGGTATAACAACAGCAGCTGTAAGAGCTTGGCAGCCCAACATTTAGCCTCTAAATGTTATCCAGACACCCATGCAAACATCAGCAGAGAAGATGCCAACTCTGGAGCTTAACCTCTACCATCTGAATTAAAGTATGCATTCTTGGGACCTAATGAATCTTACCCTGTGGTAATCTCTTCTACTCTTACTTGTGATCAGGAAAATTTGTTGTTGAAAGTATTGAATGATCATAGATCTGCAATAGGTTGGACTATAGCAGATATTAAGGGAATTAGTCCTTTAGTGTGCACTCATAGAATTTTCCTAGAAGAAAATGCTAATCCCTCTAGGGAATCCCAAAGAAGACTAAATCCTAACATGAAAGAGGTTGTTAAAAATGAAGTTTTAAAATTACTTGACACAGGTATTATTTATCCTATTGCAGACAGCAAGTGGGTAAGTCCTACTCACGTAGTACCTAAAAAAACCGGGGTTACTGTTGTTGAAAATGAACAGGGAGAAATGATAACTAAAAGGGTACCTACTAGTTGGAGAATGTGCATAGATTATAGGAAATTGAATTCCATGACCAGAAAAGACCATTTTCCTTTACCATTTTTAGATCAAGTGCTAGAAAGAGTTGCTGGACATTCATTCTATTGTTTTTTGGATGGTTTTTCAGGCTATCATCAAATTGAAATAGCATTAGAAGACCAAGAAAAAACTACTTTTACTTGCCCTTTTGGGACGTTTGCTTTTAAAAGAATGCCTTTTGGTCTTTGTAATGCCCCAGCAACCTTTCAAAGATGCATGCTTAGCATATTCAGTGACATGATAGAAAACGTTTTGGAAGTTTTTATGGACGATTTCTCTGTGTATGGTAATTCATTTGATGATTGCCTAACAAATTTGAAAGCTGTTTTATGCAGGTGTGAAGATAAGCAACTTCTCCTTAATTGGGAGAAATGTCATTTCATGGTAACAAGAGGAATTGTTTTAGGTCATATAATTTCTTCTAAAGGCATGGAAGTATAAGGCAAAAGTAGATTCAATTTCTAGGTTGCCTATTCCTTCTACTGTAAAAGATGTTAGATCATTTTTAGGTCATGCAGGTTTTTATAGGAGGTTCATAAAGATTTTAGTATTATAGCAAAACCTTTAACTACACTTTTGATGCATGATACAAAATTTGTTTGGACTAATGAATGCACTACAGCTTTTGAACATTTAAAAAAGGCACTCACCACTGCACCCATAGTTAGATCACCTGATTGGTCTCTAGCTTTTGAATTAATGTGTGATGCAAGTGATATAGCTGTAGGGGCAGTGCTTGGCCAGAGGAAAGTTAAGGAACCGTATGTAATTTACTATGCTAGCAGAACTTTGAATCAAGCTCAATTAAATTACACAACTACTGAAAAAGAGCTGCTAGCAATAGTTTTTGCACTGGAAAAATTTCGAACTTATCTTATTGGGACCCCTGTTACCATCTTTACTGATCATTCTGCTCTTAAATAATTGTTCACAAAGAAAGATGCTAAACCTAGACTCATTCGATGGATTTTGTTATTGCAGGAATTTGACATTACAATTAAGGATAAAAAAGGGGTGGAAAATGTTGTCACTGATCATTTATCCAGATTAAATTCTGATAATTCAACAGTTTCTCACCCTTTAAATGATTCATTTCCCGATGAACAGTTATTTAGCTTGAACATTGTTCCATGGTTCGCTGACTTAGTTAATTATCTTGTTACAGGTCACATGCCCTCAAATTGGAGTGTCCAAGACAAAATGAGGATGAAAGCTATCGCAAGGAACTTCTTCTACGATGATCCATACTTATTCAAATATTGTGCTGATCAAATTATAGCGACTCAGAATTTTTATGCAATTTTATAATTATTTTAATATTTAAAAAATTGTGTCGCTACTATTTCACTCATTGTTTTGAAATTAACGCCGCGACGAATTCGTCTAGCCAAGTCAAGAAATATCGAATTTGTTCGATTTTAAATTAAAATCCGAATTTCTAAAATTATGTTATTTTAATTATTTATTCAAAGTATTATATTCAAAATCTTTCTAAAATCCAAATTTGCCCACATGTCTTCTTCTTTACACCAAGACAACAATTCTTTACACAATAACATCATCATTTTTGTACAAATAATTTTACACCTAATTCTACACTATCATATTTTATAGTATCAAATCAATACATATTCTTCCCCATCACAACTCACGTCCCCTACATTTTTTCTTCCTTCTTTATCATTCTTTCCACCTCAATATACCATCATCAAAGCATCTTCATCATTATCATTCATACACCCACAAATTCCCTTCAATCACACAAAGTATTTCCAACTCATCTTGACCCAATTTCATCATCAAATCCACATTAAACAATTGTGATATTTTCCACCCTCTCACATTACCTAATTCTCCACTATTTTTCTTAATTAGCCAGCAAAACATATCATTATTATAAATTCTGATATCCTGCACCACCATTTCAGTCGACCAAGTTCGAGAAGAATAAACAATCACCACAATGATCTGCTTTCAATCCCTTTTTCCCAATTCAATACCAATAATAGATATCAATCTGAAACCAATTTGAAATCAACCAAAACTGAATCATCATCGTATTGGCATCAACCTGCAGCTCCATCACCTAAGAAATTTGTATCATCATTTTCACTGCCCATTCTTGCTCACTGCACAAAACCAAGAACCACCACAATGCAATCCACTGCCGCTGAACCACTGCAAAGCCACCATCTCCATCAAACAGCAACCATCATCCACCAACGCTGCTATTGTCAATACCAATCCGCCCCTTTCACCATCAGAATCACCACCAATTCAGAAATCAAACCCAATTACTGCAACAGTTCCATACCTTCACCGAATTAAACACCATCACCGCCTCTACAAACATCACCACCGAATCATCACCACCCAAAACCATCAACCTCAGTCACAAATCAAACCCAAAATCAAAACTGAAAACCCAGAATAAGTTATCCCAAATACTTACCTACCTCGACCGCCGGTAAACTCGCCGGAAAATCGTGAAATCAAGCCACGATCGCACACGGTTTCGCACTCAAAACTCGCAACCAATCCCTCAAATTTGAAACACTCCTTGGCCGCCTCTTGCCGCCACCATGCGGCAACGTTCCGCCGGCCAATCGCCGGTTGTAGCGCCGGAAATGGGTGAGAGGCCTCGCGTGCTCTCATCGCCTCTGAACCTTCCATTTGAGAGAAATGACGAGAGAGAGAGTGTAGTGATAGAGAGAGAATGATCTATTTTAATATTTTAATTTTCGGAAATTTGCAACTATAGTCCTGAAGTTTTAATTTGTTTCAATTCAGTCCTTTCAGCTTTAAATCTTTTTAATTTCAGCCCTTAAGTTTTAAATGAGTTTTAATCAGCCCCTATTGTTTTAAAATATATTATTTCAACCCTATTGTTTTGAGTTTCCGACTCAACTTTCAAAAGTATTCATTTTAATCCCTCAACTTTCAAAGTATCTATTTTAGTCCCTGAACTTTCAAAAGTATTCATTTTAGTCCCTCAACTTTCAAAACATCAATTTCAGTCCTCAAATTATAATTTATCATTTTGAACTATATATTCGATATACTAAAGTGACTTATTGGCTAAGACGAAGCTTACGGAGAATTCAAAGAAATTGAAGTCATTCCCGCTCAACTTTGCACTCGTCGGATTTGAGGTAGACTCGCACTTATTAATTGATTTAAATTATGATTTCATATGAATGTCATGTGACTTGTGAAAGTCAATTTTTAAGAAAAACAAGTATGTTTTTATGAAAGGTAAATATACCTCATGTTGTTATGAAAAGTAAGTATGTTTTTATGAAAAGAAAATATACTTTATGTTTTTACGAAAAGTAAGTATACCCTATGCTTCACGAAAATGTTTTTTTGGATCATTGCTATGAAATCAATCTACCAAGATTGTTTTGGGTCCCATATGATAAGTTATGATATGTTAAGGGGACCGGAGTTTTATTAGCGCTACACATAAGAATTCTTGCCACCTAAGTTCGGTAACATTCTTGTGTCTCCTATGTTTATGAGGATTTGCCACGAAGTTCGGTAAAATTCCTATCTTTCCATATGTTTATGAGGATTTACCACCTAAGTTCGGTAAAATTCCTGTCGCATATGTTTATGAGGATTTCGATCCTATCTTATGTTATGATGCAATTGATCCCTATGAATTTCAGAAAATTATGCTTGGTATACTTACTACATAAGAATTCTTACCACCTAAGTTCGGTAAAATTCTTATGTTTATGAGGATTTCGATTTTATCCTATGTTATAATGAAAATTTACTGTTATTATGATTTTACTGCATAAGAATTCTTGCCACCTAAGTTCGGTAAAGTTCTTGTGTCTATTTATGTTTATGAGGAGATTTCAATCATATCTTATGTTATGCTTTCAAAAGAAATTATGCTTGGCATAATTAAAATATTTTTATAAGTATATGGTTTTCAAAGAGCTGTTTTCAAAGAGCTATTTTCAAAGAGCCTATGATTTGTAAAATATGTCCCGTGCTGTAATACACAATATGAGTTTTATCAAGAGCAGTTTTATAAAGAAGCTCTATCAATGCCCGTTTTATAAAGAGCCGGGATTTATGTGTTTAATCATCTTATAAATTAAATTAATTTGCGATGAGTCTACTGAGTATTTCCCCCATGAAATACTCACCCTACTTTTTAACAGTTTTGCAGATTTCGGAGACGGTGGCGAGCGATGAATGATGGTGGCAATAATCGTTGAACGGTTGAAAGTTTGACGTTAATGATTTCCGTATTTTCCAAACAATCGAATAATTTAGAGAAGTTCATTTATTTGAGAAATTATGATATTGGCAATTTCTTTACAATATTAATGGTTCGATTTACTATTTCAAATGGTTTCATAAATGTTTTCAATTTTAGCGGCCATTACAGTTTATTTAATGTTGCCAAAAATGAATTTCAATTATTTCTTCCGCAAAAATATTATTCGAAAAATTTAGACAGAAAATGACGTAGTGAATCGGGTATACGGAACTCGGGGCGCTACACAAATTATCCGAAGATGTGTTCCTGATGATGAGGTACAACAAGTTCTTACTTTCTGTCATTCTCATGCTTGCGGAGGCCATTTCTCTTCGCAGAAAACAGCTGCTAAGGTACTTCAATGTGGTTTTTATTGGCCTAGTTTATTTAAGGATGCTCATACCTTTTGTAAAAATTGTAAAGCATGTCCGAAACTTGGTAGTATCAGCCATAGGAATATGATGTCATTAGCTCCAATCCTTGTTCTTGAAATTTTTGATTGTTGGGGATTAGACTTTATGGGTCCTTTTCCCCCTTCTTTTGGATATTTATATATATTGGTTGCTGTTGATTATGTGTCAAAATGGGTAGAGGCTATTCCATGTATAACAAATGACCATAAAGTTGTGCTCAAATTTCTGAAAGAACATATTTTTTCTAGGTTTGGTATGCCTAAGGCCATAATTAGTGACGGTGGAACACATTTTTGTAATAAACCTTTTGAAACTCTGTTAAAGAAATATGGCATTAGGCATAAAATTTCCACTCCCTATCACCCTCAAACTAATGGTCAAACCGAACTAGCCAACCGGGAAATAATAGGCATTTTGACAAAAACAGTTAATCCAAATAGAAAAGATTGGACTATAAAATTGGATGATGCTTTATGGGCCTATAGGACTGCTTTTAAAACTGTTCTTGGAATGTCTCCTTATAGAATTGTATTTGGAAAACCTTGTCATTTGCCGGTTGAAATTGAACACAAAGCTTATTGGGCAATCAAAACACTCAACTTTAATTTAGATCAAGCTGGTGAATTTAGGAAACTGAAATTGAATGAGTTAGAGGAATTGCGTTTGGAAGCATATGAGAATGCAAAAATTTCAAAAGAGAAAATGAAAGTTTTTCACGATAAGAGAATTTTTAGAAAATCATTTTTCCCTTCTCAAAAAGTTTTGCTATATGACTCTAAACTTCATCTGTTTCCTGGTAAGTTGAGAACTAAATGGATTGGTCCTTACATTGTGCAAACTGTTTATCCTTATGGAGCAGTTGAAATATTGGATCCAAAAACTGGTACTGTTTTTAAAGTTAATGGACAACGTCTGAAACCATTTTTTGATAATTTCTCTGCTGATATTAATGAACTACCTCTGCTGGAACCTGCTTCCAGCAGCTGATTCTCTTGGAACTAACCTTTATTATTATGTATATATTTTCTTTTTCTTTTTGCAGTTTTATTCTTTTCTTCATTTCTTAGTTTCTCATTCTTGAATAATTGCTCATGTGCATAAGCCTCCTCTCAGGTACACTCTTCTCCTTTAGCTTGATTTAATTTTGAGTCATGTCTATGAATCAGTTTTCATTTTTCTTCTCTTTGAGTCATTGAGGACAATGTCTGATTTTAGTTGGGGGGAGAGTGACTCAAATGTACTTGTTTTGCATTAATTCTTCTGTGATAGTTGAGCATTAAAACTGAGTACATCTTGAGTCTTGAGTTATATCTTTGTTATTCTGTAAAGACCTCCCTCCTAAAAAAAATTTTATGCACGAATTTAAGCCTTGTGGTAAGATGGATAGTCAACACATACAACTAGAGCTCTCTCAAGTTTAAGTAATTTTATTTATTCATCAAGAGAGTTGAGTGATTGGTAGTTTTCTTATATTGCCCTTGTTTGATATTGCTACTTCCATTGGGCATCATTACACGGATTGTGGATTGTTGGTGGTTTATACTTAAGAAACGATGAAGGTCAATGTCAAATAAAAATTTGATCCTTTGAAACTAACCTTATCAACTTCTCTTCCCTTCACAAATCCCTCCATATTCACAAATCCCTTTCGTAGCCAAAAATCCTTTCCATCTATTTCACATTAAAGATGACATTACATCCAGACATTGCTTCCATAAATACATGACTTTGTTTCTACTTTCAAGTATAAGCGAGGATGATTATTTTTGCTCCATATTTGAAGAAAAAATGTTCGGTGCACACAAAGAAAGAAAAGTGGAGTTAGAAGTATTTGATAGTCATTGAGACCAGAGGAGAATGTTGAAGAATTATTTGAGAAGATTTCAGTGTTTATTCGAAAAAAAAAAAAAAAAAAAGAGAAAAAAAAAAAGAAAGAAAAAAAGAAAAAAAGAAAAATATATATATAAATAGAAAGAAAATGGAGACGTATTGAAGAGAAAGTATTGATGTGAAGACGAAAGAAAGCTTGAAGTGTGATTAGAAGTGAAAATTATTATCCTTACTTATATTTTGAAAGTCTTCGACTTTTACCAACTTCTTTTATTTCCTTATCCTAAAAAAAAAAAAAAAATTTGCTACCATTTGCGTCGTATACCTCCATTGAAATTTCTTGTTCTACTATTATCACTGAAATATGCAAACCTCTTCTTCAATCACTTTTTATCAATTTTCTTGAGAACACCATCATTACCTTTACGTTGACGTTGACATTTTGATCTTAAGTTAGCTTGCGGTAAGAATGGTTGAGTCCCAATGGTTGTGAGCTTTTCATGAGGTCAATATTTGCATTACTGTCATCCACATATATATGGCCTTTGTTTATTGAATGCTTGAGTGATCAATTTTCAAACTCCATGAGTGACCCCCTAACCAGTTCAGAAACAAAATACACATACCCGTGAGTATATGGAGTTTATACTTGGCTTGAGTGAATACTCGACACTGTATGTGTTGGGGTTAGTGGTTTGATGGATCGGCTTAAAACACACACACAAAAAATTTTGGGGATGTTTTTATGGATTAATTTAGATATAATGATTGATCTCTTGATTGTGCGAAGTTGATGTGCTCGACTATCTAAATTCATTCTTGACTTTACAATTGAAGTTTTTTTTCATTGAGCTAATCATGTTTTTAATTCGCTTGAATTGCTAGAAACTAGCAAAAAGCTAGTTGGGGAGTGTGATTATTGTCCAATTTTACGTATTTTAGATAGGTAAATAAATGAAAAAAAAAAACGATTTTGGGATATAAATTGTCATTTAGAGTAAAATTTATTAAAGATTCAATTTTATTTGTTAAACTCTAAATTGATTTTATTTGTTAATAATTTCATTTATTTAATTGCAGGTACATTTTGGACAATTTTATCTCAAAAATCCCTAGTTTAATGGACCCGAAAAAAGCCCAAAATTGAGAAAAAAAACCTACAACACCCATTCTCCCAGTCGGCAGGCTCGCTCTCTCTCGCTATCATCTTCAACCTTCATCTAGAACCCAGCTTCATCTCCATTCTACAACCCAGCCGCCATCCCCAGTGGTCTCTCTCTAACCTCTGTCTGGTCTCTACAGCAAAGACTGTCGCCAGACTTAGCCTGCACTCAGCCACAACCCAGCAGCCTCACGCAGCCCCCTCTCCTTCTCTCTTCTCTCGCAACCCAACCCAGCTCTGTCTTCGCTCTCTCTCAGACACGCACCAGCCACCAAAGCCGCCGCACCAGCCTCTTCCACCACTTCCAGCCGTCTCACTATATACCATCCTCTGTCTTCTTTCCAATCTCATCATCCACGCAGCCACCAAACCAGCCTGGGTCTCCAGCCGTCTTCTGAAAACTAACCCAGCAGCAACCTCCTCTCCCTCACATACAAAATCAATATTCAGCAGCACACCTCAACCTCAATATCCAACCCCCCACTTACAGAAACACTACTCTCTGCTCTCGAACGGATCTCCCTCCAACCACTCTCTCGGCCAGCAGACCTCTCCCACACACATCTCACAGTCGGAAGCCGCACCGTCCATCCTTCAACCAAACAGGCAGCTCTCATCTCCCATTAGTAACCTTCCACTCCACTGTAAAAGGCACCAACAGCCTCCACCGAAGCGGTCCTCAAAAAAGTGTTTTGTTTTTTTTGTTATTTGTTCTAGTTTCTATTTTGCTTAGAACTTTTACTGTTTCATTTAATAGTTTACACATTTTCAGGTTTTTTATGATATTTAACTTTGAGATATAGTTTGGTTATTGAAATTTCTAGTTCCCAATTTGAATTTCATTTTTAGTAATGATTATTGTTTGTTCGAATCTTATTTTGGTTAATTCAATTATGTTCGGCTAAGTTACATTTGAGGGGAGTTATTCTTAGCTTCAATGGGTATGTTTAATTCTTATGGATGAATTCTTGTTATTGATAAGAGTTTATAAATTGTTTTAAGTTTTCAAATTATTTTACTTGGATGAATGTCGTTGATGTGGTATGTATCAAGTATGCACACAACATGCTCGACTAAATGCAATTAAATAAATTGACTAATTTTCTGCTAATGAGTTTAAATCTTATCGATATCAAGAAAATTCACACTAATCTTATTTGAAAAGCCCAATTGATAGCGAAAGAATAACTCCGCTCGAATTCCCTTTCATTGCAATTTAATTATATCCTCTTTTTATCATTTAAGTAATCTTGAAACCATAATTTAAAACTTGAATTTAGCAAATATTATTACACCAATAAAATCCCTAGGAAGAATGACCCTGGATTATTGCTAGGCTATAACCTGACCCCTTTATACTTGGAGGGTAGATTTTACATCGAGTCACCTTTTTCTGGCCGCAATTACTCCTCTGGTCGGAAAAATAATCTGCGACAACAATCATCCCATCCCCAGCAGCAACTTGCGGCATTCCAACGAGTTGTTTCTCCTTCTTATCCACTACAATGTATACGAGGCCCCTTTTCCTCCCCTGCATGGGCCTCACGCCCAGGTTCAAATGGAATTTTGGGCCCAGCTCCTCAGTGGTGCCCAAACTGTCATTCAAATCAGCATGGGCTGAACCAATACCCCCACAAATTCTCTGGTCCATCTACTGTTGCACCATTTTCTGGAGCTCATTTTGCCTCTGATCCAAATTGGTACCCGGATACTGGAGCAACCCATCACATGACTTCCATGCCCGTCAATAAACCACAAACTTATGATGGACCTCACAATGTCTATATGGGAAATGGGGACTCATTGCCCGTTTCTCACACTGGTAACCTATCTTTGGCATTAGGCTCCTCCAATTTTTCCTTACAGAATGTCTTTCATATTCCCTCTATTCGTAAAAACCTTCTTTCTGTAGCTTGCTTCACTAAAGATAATCTCGTTTTCTTTTTATTTACTCCAAATTTTTACCAGATTTATTGCTTACGAACTGGTCATCTCTTATTTCAGGGCCCTTGTAAAGACAGTCTCTACCCCCTCAATTTGTCCGCCATCTACAGTCCTCCTCAAGCTCTTGCCTCCATCCACTCTTCTGTCTGGCACAATCGTTTGGGTCATCCGTCATCTGATGTTCTAACTCGTCTAGGTCCTGCTGTTGGTTCAAAATTATCTTATAATTCTTTTTGTCGTGAGTGCGCACTTAGTAAATCTCACCAATTACATTTCAATAAAAATAAAGAGACTGCGAGTACTCCTTTTTACATTATTCATAGTGATGTTTGGCAATCGCCTACTACTTCCGTTACTGGATTCAAGTATTATGTTCTCTTTATTGATGAATTCTCTCGTTATACTTGGATTTACCCTATGCGCCGTAAAAATGAAGTTCTAACTCACTTCCAAACATTTGTTGCTATGACTAAAAATATATTTAACACCACTGTTAAATATCTTCAAAGTGACAATGGAACCGAATACATCAATAATGCTTTTTCTCACTTTTGCAAAGCTTTGGGTATTCAACAACGATTCTCCTGCCCTCATACTCCTCAACAAAATGGCCTTGTCGAACGCAAACATCGTCATATTGCAACCATGACTCGCAATCTCCTTCTCACATCTGGTGCTCCTCAAAACCTTTGGGTTGAAGCTACATTGACTTCAGTCCATCTAATCAACCTCCTTCCTACATCAACTCTTGATTGGGACACTCCCCATAATCGTCTCTTTCGTAACCCACCATCCTATTCTTTCCTTTGTGTGTTTGGTTGTTCGTTTTTTCCTCACCTTGGCTCATATATTTCTAATAAATTGTCAAGTCCTAGTATAGAATGTGTATTCTTAGGTTACAGTCCACATCACAAAGGTTATCGTTGTCTAGATCCTTCTACAGGTCGAGTTTATGTGTCTAGGAAAGTTTTGTTTAACGAAATGAATTTTCCCTATAAAAATTTGCAGGTACAAAAGGTTCCAGAAGCAGGCCTTGATGAATTCATTCATATTTCAAGCCCAATTTCAGTCCCAGCAGACTTGGTTCCACCATCCAACAGCCCACAACCCACTAATTCCATTCAACAATCATCAGATGAATCAACAACCAGTTTGCCTCCATCATCGCACACAACTAGCCGATCTCCTGGTCCATGTACCAACCCGTCGCCCCTCATTACCTACAGTCGGTGCAGGGTCACCTCATCCCATGCTCCCACAAACCCTATCACATCTCACATTCCGGACCTAATGACCCAGAGCACTGATCCAATTCCTCCAGTTTCTACTGAATTGCAACTACCCAGTTCAAATCAGTCATCACAACCTCTCACTTCCTCGACTCCGGCAACGATCGAGCCTCCTCCTTCACAACAACACCCAATGGTCACGCGATCCCGTGATGGCACTCTCTCACAGAAAATTTACAGTGATGGCACGGTCCGGTATCCTCTTCCCCGAGCTTTATTACACTACATTCACACTGTTGAACCAACTTGTTATACTCAGGCAGCCAAGCAAGAAGTGTGGTGTGCAGCCATGGCTGATGAAATCAATGCTCTTTTGAAAAATAAGACCTGGACATTGGTCCCTCCTTCTCCATCACAGAATACAATAGGCTGTAAATGGGTTTTTCTAGTCAAACACAATCCGGATGGCACGGTAGAACGGCACAAAGCTCGCCTAGTCGCTAAAGGGTTCCATCAACAACAAGGTATTGACTACGACGAAACGTTTAGTCCTGTCATTAAACCTGCCACTATTCGTACTGTGCTATCTCTTGATGTATCTAGAGGGTGGTCACTTAGGCAATTGGATGTTAAGAATGCCTTTTTACATGGCTATCTCAAAGAAGATGTTCATATGGTGCAACCACCTGGGTTTATTGATCAGACTCGGCCCTCCTATGTCTGCAAACTCAATAAGGCGATATATGGTCTTAAACAAGCTCCACGTGCCTGGTTCCATCGTATGACCTCCTTTCTTTTATCAGTTGGTTTTGTGCAAAGTCTAGCAGATTCATCCTTATTCATCTTTCGACATGGGCCAAATATCATTTACTTTTTACTATATGTTGATGACATTGTGGTCACTAGCAGTAACGACAGGCTACTCCAAAGCTTCATTGATGTGTTGGGTCGTGGCTTCGATATCAAGGATCTTGGTACTCTTCATTATTTTCTGGGTTTGCAGGTCATCTCATTCGACGGTAACATTCACATAAGTCAGCTTCGGTATGCCCATGATTTATTGCAAAAACATGATATGCTTCTCAGCAAGCCGGTTGGCACCCCCATGTCTGCCAAAATCAACCTCTCCGCCTCTGAAGGCGATATTCTCCAAAATCCTACAATCTTTCGGGAAATTGTCGGATCCATGCAATACCTCACCATCACCCGTCCTGACATTGCTTTCGCTGTCAATTCCATCTCCCAGTTCATGAGTCAGCCACGCCAACCACATCTTGTTGCTACCAAACCCATCCTCTGTTACATCAAAGGAACACTTGATTATGGCCTAGTATTTGGTCCCCAACGACATCCCACTCATGTTGCTGCCTATGCTGATGCTGATTGGGCTGGTTGCCCAAACACTAGGTGTTCCACTTCCGGCTACCTTGTTTATCTTGGCACAAATTTGGTTTCTTGGTGATCCAAAAAGCAGCCCACTATCGCTCGCTCTAGTGCTGAGGCTGAATATCGGTTACTCTCACATGCAAGTGCTGAAACTACATGGTTAGCTTTCCTTCTTTATGAACTTGGTGCACATCTTCAATTCCAATACTGCTGCATTGTGACAACCTCAGTGCCACATACATGGCCTCAAATCCAGTTTTCCATGCTCGCACTAAGCACATAGAACTGGATTACCATTTTGTTCGAGAGAAAGTGGCCCTTGGCAGTCATCGGGTTTGCTTCATACCCTCTGTTGATCAGCCGACCGACCTCCTCACTAAGCCACTACACAAGCATCGTCATGCCTCTCTCACTAGCAAACTTGTCCGTGCTGGACCGCCAAGTTTGAGGGAGGGTGTCAGATTAATTGCACAAAATCATGCAATCAAGAGTCCCACATAATCAGCAATTCCAGAAAATCTGCACACCATTGATCAAGCCATCAAGAGTCTGTCCAGCTAGAGTTTAGGATCAGTTTTGATTTTGTAATTACAATTCTTTATTACTTCATGTAATTATGCCTAGACACAACTATATATATTGTACATAATATATCTCAATAAATACAAGAAAATACACTTCAACATTTTTGTTCATAAACGATGAATGTGATATTTTCGATGTAAAATATGTAGTTGAAAAGTGGTTTGAGAAAATATTTGTGGTTAAAAAAATGATTTAAGAAAATGTATTGTTTATAAACTTGTTTATAAATGATTTACCAAACGGAGGAGAACAAAGTAAAGAAGGAAAAATGAAATTGACAAGAAATAAGAAAGGGTAAATATATTGACATCACATTTTAATTTTAATGAAGATTCTTAAGTTTACCTTACTCTTATTGACACCACATTTTTTTTGTAACTACACCACATTTTAATTTTAATGAAAATCCTTAAGTTTACCTTACTCTTACTCTTACATTTACTCTGCCAATTTTTTTTTTTTTATAATTTTTTTATCATCAACTCTATTAACTTTCACATCTTGTCTTTAGAGATGATTTTCATTCAAAATATTTGTTAAAATGGTGAAAAATATTTGTTTATCTCTCATACTTTTAAAATAATCAAAATAAATAATTAATACAAAATATTTGCACATCTTTTCAATGCAAATTAGAAGAATATTTGAATAGAAATCGTGATTAAAAACAAAATATATTAATTAATTGAATGTTATGAATAATAATGCGATGAAAAAAATGAGGACATAAGAACAAAAGTGCAATTAAATTGTGATGTAGATATAAAAAAGTGTGGTGTTAATATAATTACCCATAAGAAAAGGAAAGGAAAGGGCAAAAAGAGAATTGCAATGGAGGTAGCTTATTTGTTGGTCTCTAAATTTTTGAGTAGATGTAAATTCTAAAACTTTAATTATGTTAATATACAAAGTGGTCCCAATAGGCAAAACCATTTACTTCACCATTAAAATGTAATATTTTTTTGTGAAAAAAACTATTATAATCTTTTTTTTAAGTTTTTTTTTTTTTAAAAAAAAAAACAAATTAACACCTGAGCAAGGATGGAAGGGACAAGGGCGACATAATGGTTAAACAATGTGGGAGAGGTATTCAAACTAGAGGGTAAGTTAGGGATGACAAAGGCCTCCTTTCCTCTTCCAGTCTCATCGAAGATTTTCAAGAGATAATATGAGGATGGAAGATTAAAATATTCTCATTTCCTACCTCGTTTACTATTTTACAAAACAAGCATGCTACATGTACATTGGATTCGTAATACAGATCCCCTGTATCTGCGCATGCTTGTTTTCCTAAAACCTGCGATGGGGTCGAGGTTCTTCATCCTCCAACTAGCTAGGCCAACACATGAATTTACACTTTCAGGTAATTGACACAAACAAATTTGACTAAGGGTCTGTTCGATAATGTCATCATTGTCCATTAATATAATTCAATTTAATGGACAAAATCTAGCAATCACTTTTTAAACACACATTTTACCTAAAAAAATTCAAATAAATCAAAATTATAATTCAAAGAAGCCGTTGAAAGGACCCTAAGTAAATATGCAAAAGATTGAATACTTGAAATCTGTAAAGAAGAAGTCAAGGACTGCATGAAACAGTTCCCAACTTTTATTTCTCCAAAACAATGAAAACGTTAAGTACAAAAAATGTTAATGATCAACACATGATTTGTTGTCTCATCACTATTCCACTGTTCTAGTCTATATTCTCGAGTGCACAAACACTTAAAAAAAAAATAGAAAATTCGAGATGCATTTGATAACCCCAACTACTAGTTAGTTTTGCCCAAAATTCATGCTCATACCCCTACCAAAACTGCCCTAAACTAACCCTACATCAAGCTTATTGCAATAACATCTTGTAACTGCCGTCATATACCTTCCACGTGGCCTAATTTCCATGGAATCCTAGTTTTAAATCAGTTGAACAGCAAAGCAGGGGTGGAGCCAGGGGTGCCCCCCCCACCTCCCCTCCAATTTATTACCATTTAATTAATTAATTAATTTATTATTATTATTATTTTATTAAAGGTGACCCAGCTCAATTTTCTGGATTGGCTTCGCCCCCTGCAACAAAGTTAACAATATTGCTCGACATAGCCCGCACCAATCCATTGACCAATTACAATCGGACTTTTATAACCCGAATTATGTTCCTTGATGCTTCCATCAAGTATATTAGGCATTCGTGCCTCGATCACTTGTCTATCCAGAAACCAACATGCTATCTTGTTTCTTGAATCTGTCCTAAACTTTGAGTATCATGCATGCCTTCGCCATGGCAAAGCAAATTTCGTGCCATATCCATCCTCGAAAAGTGTGCTCACAAACCTTACCCACAAGTAGAACTAGATGTCCTCGTTAAGAAACTCTGAACACAAAAATGCCTCATGAACGTGATATTTTAACAGGAGTGTATTGTTGTCTATACGAGAATATGATACAACGAAAGTTAAGCTCCCGTTTGACCATTTTTAAAAAAGACCTTTATTTCTCACATTCAATCACATTTCACACAATAAAATATTATGCGTGTAAATCATGTGCACATCGATATTGGTTAAGATTAACGTGCCACATCTTCGATGGAAACTATAATTGATGCCAACATCGAGGTGTTACGTCTTTGATGGACACCGCAATTGGTGCCTACGGGTCATTATAACATTTCCGTTGTGTATTTTCTTTTTTTTGAGTGGGGCCGGTAGCTTCCGGGCCAAGGAAATAAAGGCTGACCTAGTTTATAGAGGCATATGCAGCCGCAATAGGGTAAAGTAAAAAAATATACCAATAGGATTGGGTTTGAGCAAATCGAAGCAACTGTCTGGAAAAGTTAAGACCGATTACCTAAAAAAAGGTGTAGCCCACACCCTGAGGGCCCGAACCGATCACGCTCAAGGCCATTGGTTCGGGAAGGTAAATCCAGGTTATGCCTTCAAGGAGCCAGGGTGGAAGGGCTTATGGTAAGCATGAGAAACGCTCAATAACTCCCGCTTGCCACAAGGTCAATTCCACCTTGCGGGGAATCGAACCAAGCACACAGCTGCGCTGAGCACTTACCACCGATTACCTTATCCCTCCTTAAAGTTCCCTAACGGGTAACGACTTTACCTGTCAACCTAATCATGTGCTTTCATTGCCCTAATTATTAAGACTTTGTTCGATAAAATGAGGATAAATCGTTTGGTAATACTATTTGATTTATAAATTGGTTTATTTATGATTTTGAGGTAAAAAAATTGGAGAGAGAAAATAAATGTGATTTAAAAAAGTAGTTTCAGAAATTGTGTGGTTTATAAATGTTTATAAACCAAAATAGTACATTTACCAAACGGAAGTTAAGCTTATAATTCGTACAATTTCTCAAACAACTTTTTAATTATACATATTTTCTCTTTCAAATTTTTAACCACCCATCTGCTTAGAGATCCCAAAAAAACTGATTTATAATCTCATATGAAGATTCGAACAAGGCTAATTATTTACACTTGCACAAAAAAAAAAAAAAAAAAAAGGTTTTCAACAAGTGCACCGAGATCACTTCTTTAGCCTCCGTTTGGTAACATTGTTTGATTTATAAACTGATTTATTTATGATTTTGAGATAAAAAATAATGATTGAAAATTGGAGAGAGAAAAATGTGTAGTTAAAAAGTGGTTTGAAAAATTGTGTGATTTATAAACCAAAAAAAGGATGGTTACCAAACGGTGGAATGAGCATGTTCAAAAGACGTTTATAAAACATATAAAACTATAAATAAATAAAAAATGATAGTAAATGTATATACATCGATGGTATTAGTGAAGTGTTTGAAATGTGCACGATGAGTGTATTATGGTAAATATATATTGATAGTGTCAGTGAAGTATTTGAAATGTGCGTGATAACTGTATTTTATATACTTATTTACATGCTAAAATTCGGATGTTATATTTTCGTTTAAGAATAAATTTTATTGCATTATTTGTGTTTATTTCAGTAATTATCCCAAAAGATGAGAGAATGAAAGAATTGAAGCGAATATGGACCAATTGGAAGGCAATTTGGGCTAAATTGTGCAAAGTGGAAGTTGATGAGGCTAATCAAGAAGCAAAGTTGAGCTGAAAGTGGAAGGAGTTGGAACTTCAAGGACTAAATTGAAGAAATTAAGAGACGAAAGAGAAATTGAAGATATTTAGAGGTTTAAAGGCTCAATAGATAAAATTAGAAGTAAAGGACTTGTGCGAAAAAACGACGGAGGGACTAAATTGGGGGAATTAAAAAACGAAAGTAAGGAAGGAAAAGAAGAACCACGCGATCGCGCACATGATTTTATATAGTGCGATCGTGCTTATAAATGTAAAAAAATAAGCATAATCAAATTAGGTACCACCATGCGAGAGCGCTAAAGGATTCCACATGGTTGCGTGGGTGTTCGACTAGGGCGCGAATTCATCTCCTTAAAATCTGGTTGGGGTATTTTATTTCAAAATTCAACTAGAACTTTTACCTAATTATATATACAAAATGTTGCACATAAAATTGGACCTCTCCACCAAATTATTGCAGAAAGACTCTATCAATTTCTTGAGAGAACCAATTGGTGCAAATGCAAGATTGAAGGTTTATGCAACAAAAAGAATATATAATTTCTCCATTCGGGTTATGAATTTTAAAAATTCTTATTGTTTATCTTCAATTATGTTTTCAAGCTATTTTATATTATATTAGGATCTTGATGAAGCTTTTACTTTACGAATTTCATGTTTTGATACTTGTTTAATTTAATATAATTTTTGAGTTTGAGCAATTAATTCCAGTTTATATGTTTCTACAATTGTCTGATCAATGATTGTATGAATATTGTGACTTTTTCTCAGGTTAGTAAGAATATGAATTCATTAAACTTGTTTTAATTATCATAAAGTCCGATACAGGATATAAATATACTCCCTATGCTTTATGTTATGTTCAATTGTTCATAAAACTTTAATTTTTTCTATATGTTCACTTTCGTCATAGAAATATCGGTGAATCATATATAAAAATAGGATTTCATTCATGGTTAGGAAAGAGGGTTTTAAACAATATCGAAATATTGATATTCAAAATCTCATTAATTATTGTTATGCAATTATATCAAAGTAAGAATAAAGGAAAATGAAGTGGATTCTCGATCTAGCATATTTTTCTCATAAATTTTATTACTTCAAAGTTTTTTATTTTTTAATTTGTTAGTTTAATTCCAAATCAAAATCAAAATCAAAATCAAATCAAATTGATATTTTCATAATTTCGGTTAAGGTTAGTAATCTAAAACATATTTTAATTAACGCAATCCTCGTATGAACGATATACGGACTCTTTATCCGATTTATTACTTGCACGATCTGTACATTTACAATAAGGAAATCACGCAATAGTGCAAATAAAAGATAATATGACCGTTTATATTCAGTTTATAAATGTCTAATTTCTTGTGATTTCAATACATTTTGACACCAAACACGTCATCAGCTCTTAGAACTTGAGCAAGTCCCTATAATTTTAAGTGCAAGTGTATACTGTCCAAAAATAAATAAATCAATAAATGAAAGGAAAAAGTTGGCATTTAAGAAGACACGTTTAAAAAACAAATGCAATTGAGTGCTCGAGTCTATTCTTCGTGGATCAATTTTTCAAATGTGTATTTTGAGTGAGTTATAACACAAAGGTAATTTTTTAACACTTGATCGAATGTTTTCATTTATGATTCAAATGCTGGAAAAATGATTAATTCTCTTCGCGATAGGTATACTTTTACTCTATTTAAATTAGTTAGTTGCACTTTAAATTTGTTCAACCGGATAACGATATTATAATTTGGTCCGTAATTCTATTCAATTTTGTGACTTGGACAGTGGACTGGCAAAAATAGACGGCATAACAATCTATTAATGATGTACATTATTTTATTTCAATGAAGTTATGCTTATTTCATGACAACAATTAATGAATTATATGTGTGATAGATAACATCATTTAGTGATTATCACATATTATCGTTATAGAAATTGGACAAAGTTATCCTAATAAGATTAGATTAAAGTGGAGTGTTTCAATTGAACAAAATCGAAATACAATTACCTAATTGAACTAGAGTGAAACTATAGCTACAACAAATAGAATTTAACTTTGAAAATAAGGGTATGCACATATATCTCGATGAGCATAATAAGTGTATTTTATACATTTATTTACGTGCTAAAATTATGATATTATATTGTTGTTTTAGAATAAAAGTTACCTAATTTGTTATTATTTGTTTATATTTCAGAAATTCTCTCAAAGTTGAAAGAATGAAGTAATTGAGAGGAATAAAGAGTAATGAAAAGATAAATGGATGCTAAAAAATAGACATGGGAAGTCCATGAAGGCAATTAATGTAGAAGAGGAGTTAATTGAAAAAAATCGGAAATTTGGGGAGTAAATTGATTTAATCGGAAGATGAAGGACTTGAGTTGAAAATAAAAGATAAGGTTCAAATTGCAAAAAACAAAAGATGAAAATTGCACTCAGGCTATATTACCATGCGATCACGGCCTAACAACCTACGCGATTGCTCGAACGTCTTAAAAATTAACAGCTCTGAAATCGGCTAACTACGCGATTATTGGACTTTATAGCACGCGATCTTAAAACATCTTGGCTACAGAAATACACATAACATTATTCCACTCAAAATATCTCATATTAAATGACTTGGAACGTATAGATATTCATCCACACATAATATCCAACGATCCCAGTGTAGGAAAAATATTGCTATATAATATACTAAAGACAAACCATACGACAAGCAACCAACGTTGCAAATCTTATTGAAAATGTACTACTGTCTTAAAAATTCCATAATCATATAAATCATGCAGCGCATATTTGTTGTTTGAAATCTTTCTATTCAAAGAATTCTTTATTTTGTAGTTTTCGAAAAACAAAATCTAAACAAAACCATTTTGAAAAAGCTTGGTTTGGTTGATGAAAAAAAAACTGTAAGTTCATGCGGCCTCGAACCAACGATTTTAGACCAATGAGTTATGTTCGATTTTCTATTTCGAGTTTTTTTGTGCAGCTCTAATATCAAGCATTACAACCCAGATTTAAAGCAAATCCTTCAATAATCGAAACCAAAAAACCCTCAAACTTACTCAACAGATTGCACAAAGAAGATCTATACATCAAAAATCACTACAGCCACTCAATCATCCCATACAACTCAGTAAGACCTTGTTTGGTCCATAGTTTTAATTCATTTTCAACCACACATCTTGTAGGACCTACCACTTTCACATTTTTTGACCACATTGTCTGACAAATTCAATTTTCCTCTAAAATCTCCTACATTAAACATGCTATAAATCAGAGATTTATTGAAATTTCAATTAGGAAATTAAAGGGTAGAGAGATCAGCAAGAACATGATTGAACAGAGAGAGAAGATTCTAGAGGTGAGGTGAGAGAGTTAGAATGAATCTAACCATAATCAAAGTCGATTAGTATGTATTTATACCTTCATCCAACGATCAAAATTAATTACACAGATCAAATGGTCTAGAGTCAACCAAACATAAATCAAGCCTTTTCAATGGGTAAAGCGTGTGTTTGAAAACACATTTTTGCTTCAACCAACCAATACTGAGAGTTGTATCAAATATATTACGTCAATATTAAATTAAAGACGATAAAGACATGAGAAAGTTTTATTAATTGTTATACGGATAGGATAAAAACAAGCGGAACAAGCGGGTGCATTGCACTTGATATTTAACTAAACTAGGCTAAGGAAAAAAAAAATGATGTGTCATAATTTCTTATTTATATTTATATTTTTACCCTATTCAATCTCGTTCCATTTACTGCACAAAAACACATTATGAGGACATTCTTCATGTGTAGTACTAGATATGAGAACATTATAACATATAAAATTTTAATTTATTTCAATGTGATTTTATAAATAAATAGAAATGAATGATGGATAATTCTTGTATATTTTGTGAATGTGAAAAAGAAATTTGACTTGAAATACTTATAATCTAGAGTGTTATAACACCAATCCTTTTCTAGTGTCAGCAAAGGACACACACACTATGGTTCATTTCAAGGCACAAGAGCTAGACTTGATAACGGAATCCGATCATTTCCTCCTTTCAGTCGGAGTGGCTTCCCTTCGAGTTCAGCTCTTGTGCCTTGAAGGACATCATAATGTATGCCCTTCGCTGATACAGAATCAATTTTTGTTATAACACTCCTCACATAGACTTTATCTAAATTCATCGTGTCGTGCTGATAGATCCTTAATCGTACGCTATCATAGGGATGACAATGGACCTGCCTTATGAAAAATTTGTCACTTTAACATGTGCTGCTCTGAAATTCACAGAGCATGACGAGGCAGATTAGAGGTGGCACTTGACAACTCTGACGCCCTATTTAGAGTTTTTATTTATTTTTTTAGTCAATTTTTTTATGATGATTAGACTATGGTTAATTGAATTGAACTTTTGAGGTAATGGATAATGGACTTCTATTTATTTTATTCCAAATAATCAAGTGGGACTAGTCCCACCAACCCATGAGGCTATAAATTTTTATCTCATTAGGGTCGGGACTCCATCAGATTAAAGGGGATAGAAGATGTGAGTTGTTGTTATTATTATTATTATTATTATTATTATTATTATTATTATTATTTTTAAATGACAGTCGTATCAAGCATCGAGGTAAATAATAAAACTTGGATCATTGCCTTCGGAGCATAGTTCAGTTGGCAAAACTGAAGTGACGTAATGTTAGCCATGCTAGCAACTATATGGTGGGGGCTCGGATACTGACAAATGTTTTTGATTTGGTCTTTTTGTGGTGGAAACTGGAAATTAGTGGTAAGTTTCAAATCCTGACTAATTCAGGTACATCTCACGAATCGCTTCCTACACAAGGCTCTAGGGATGGTGATGTTAATTCCACAAGTCGTAGTTTCTATTTTAACGCGCATTTAGGTTGTCCCTCTCAAATGTCCATGTTACCACTAGAGCTGAGAATAGTAGCAGAAAAAGAACAATACAATGGTGTCGTGTTGCGCGGCGGCACATGGTAAGTAGGTAAATGTCATGTGGGTAGCCGGTCGTGTAATGCCACGCGTAGAAATTACAAACAGGCTGAGAATTGAGTTGCATGAGTTTGAAGTTCAATTGCGTGTAGACTCCTCTAGCGTGACGGCCGTGCCCAGTGGCACATGCGTTTGAGATGGATCCTCCACGTGCTACAAATATTCATAGCCTTTGAGATTTTAATTTAAGTGAACTGAAAGGGAACAATTAATTTAAATCATATATTTTATACACTCTCTAATTTTTTAACAATACATTTCATTAACTTCCATTATAATTCGCTAAAAATCTGAGGCTTATGCTATAAAAATACCTTAACTAGTTAAAGCTACCGTTTGGTAAAAGTTTGTTTATAAATAAAATTTATAAACAAAGATGTAACAATACACAATAAATCGTTAATTCATTTTTTCTTGAAAAGTCAAAATTGATGAGCGGGAATCTTTAATTAATTAAAATTGTTCACTTTTAAAAAAAATGATTCAATGTGTTATTGGCATTTCCCATTTGATTGTTTATATAAAATAAAATTATAAACAAATTTTTACCAGACAGAGGCTTTATCATTTTTGAGTTATGCTACAATCACAATGTATTCAACAATTAGAATAACAATTAGCTTGCGTGACACGATCCTATTTTTTCACACATCACATCATCTTTTTAATCAACAATAACAAACACTTCCACCTCACCAATTATCATCCTCATTGTGAAAAACATTGTGTAAGTAGCTTTATTCATCATTTTTAGTGAACCAATAGTTTTTGCCGTTGACTAACCGATTTTGTAAGTGAGCAGGCAAGTTTTGTGGTTATTCTAAGGGAATTTACAAAAATTACAATTTTTAATAAATAGATCAAAACATTTATAATTAAAAATAAAACACAATTTGTATTACATATTTAACACTTTATAAATAATCTTTTATCTATTATTTTGTTTTCTGAAAGTTCTGGTAATGAATCTAAGGGGATTTTATTTAATTGAAATTTCGAAAGACATTTAAAGACTTTTTTAATGAATTTCATTGAATTTTATTGACTTTTATGGATTTAGATAGACTTTTAAAGATTTTTGTGGACATTTATTTAAAGACTTTTAAATTGACTTAAAAGAGTTTCAAATACTTCTAAAAACTTTTACAGACTTTTATTTTTAATTGAAAAACTTAAACGTTATTAGAATAATTTTCGTATGATGTGAATGTGAATCGTTAATAATAATTATATGTCAAGTGAATTACAAAAATAAAAAATACAGCGTGAAAGATATAAATAGTTTTAAGACAGAGAAACATTTGTGATTAAAAAAATGGAGGAAAAATAAAATCGCGTTTGATATCGATATAAAAATTGTATTATATTCATAAAGACTTTTGAATATAAATATTTTTCTAGAGAAAATTTTAGAATCACTTTACTTATTATTATTTGTTTTGATACAATTTAGTTATTATTTTTCTATAAGATCTTATAGAATTTTAGTTAGATTTATTTTCATAGAAAAAATTGAAGAAAACGATGAAAAAGAAGAGAGCCTGTTGACCACAAAATTCGGCTGGACCTTGGACCAACACGTCTCAGCTCCTCCCTCTTGAACACATGGATCTCCTGCGCACTGTGACAAACAATCAGTTTGCAAAGGGGGCCAAGGTGGCTCCCGTTTGCACTCCGATGCCAAAGTCAGCGGCCATGTTCAGCGAGTATAATTTGAATATGGGAAATATAGATGCGTAAAATCGAGAAAAGGGAGTGAGAGATTGTGACGACCCGAATTCTCGACCATTCGAGTGCCACTAAAAGTGACTCATATCATATTATCGAGACTTAAATAGTAATGTAAAATTATTCAAAAGAATAATTAGAATCCCATAATTTTATTTTTGAATAAAAATAGAACATAATTTTCTTACATAAAGTTCAACATAATTATCTCATCAATCTTAACCACTTTTGCCACTTCCATGTTGACCGCCTCGAACCTTCAATTATCTGAAAATGGTAAATATCGTGGAGTGAGATTTATAAAATCCCAATAAGTATACCAAGCATAAATTTTCTTTTGAAAGCATATGGATCATTTTCATCATAACATAGGATAGGATCGAAATACTCATAAACATAGGGAGACACAAGAATTTTACCGAACTTAAATGGCAAGAATTCTTATGTGTAGCGCTACTAAACTCCGGTCCCCTTAGCATAATCATAAACATATCATATGGAACCCATAACAATCTTGTGAGATTGATTTCATAGCAATGATCCAAACATTTTCGTAAAAACATAAGGTATATCTAATTTTCATAAAAACATAAGATATACTTACATTTCATAACAACATACTTAATTTTCATAAAAACATAAGATATACTTACTTGTCATAAAAACATACTTACTTTTCATAAAAACATAAGATATACTTACTTGTCATAAAAACATACTTACTTTTCATAAAAACATAAGGTGTATTTACCTTTCATAAAAACATACTTACTTTTCATAAAAACATAAGATATACTTACTTGTCATAAAAACATACTTACTTTTCATAAAAACATAAGGTAATACCTTTCATAAAAACATACTTACTTTTCATAAAAACATAAGGTATATTTACCTTTCATAAAAACATACTTACTTTTCATAAAAACATAAGATATACTTACATTTCATAACAACATACTTAATTTTCATAAAAAACATAAGATATACTTACATTTCATAACAACATACTTAATTTTCATAAAAACATAAGATATACTTACATTTCATAACAACATACTTAATTTTCATAAAAACATAAGATATACTTACTTGTCATAAAAACATACTTACTTTTCATAAAAACATAAGGTGTATTTACCTTTCATAAAAACATACTTACTTTTCATAAAAACATAAGATATACTTACTTGTCATAAAAACATACTTACTTTTCATAAAAACATAAGGTAATACCTTTCATAAAAACATACTTACTTTTCATAAAAACATAAGGTATATTTACCTTTCATAAAAACATACTTACTTTTCATAAAAACATAAGATATACTTACATTTCATAACAACATACTTAATTTTCATAAAAACATAAGATATACTTACATTTCATAACAACATACTTAATTTTCATAAAAACATAAGATATACTTACATTTCATAACAACATACTTAATTTTCATAAAAACATAAGATATACTTACCTTTTAAAAGATTAAAATGAAGTGTAGTAGTAAATGGACCAAAACTTTCTTGACCACCTTGAATTTCTCTTACTTGTGGATTTTGTCAAGAGGTTGGAAATAAGTGTATATGTGTAGAGTTGTGTGTAAAAGAGATGGGTTTAAATAGATGTATAAAGTTGACATATTGTAAACATAATCATTCAATTCTATTAATTTTAACACATCCTTTTCTTAAAGTAAAGCACCATTCATATACTTTTCCATATTTATACAAATAATATGCTCTTCATGATTATATATAATGGAGTCTATCAATCATTCATATATTTTTCCATATTTATACAAATATTATGCTCTTCATGATTATATATAATGGAGTATATAAATCATTCATATACTTTTCCATTTTTTATACAAATATTATGCTCTTCATGATTACATATAATGGAGTCTTATCAATCATTCATATACTTTTCCATATTTATACAAATATTATGCTCTTCATGATTATATATAATGGAGTATATAAATCATTCATATACTTTTCCATATTTATACAAATATTATGCTCTTCATGATTATATATAATGGAGTATATAAATCATTCATATACTTTTCCATTTTTTATACAAATATTATGCTCTTCATGATTACATATAATGGAGTCTTATCAATCATTCATATACTTTTCCATATTTATACAAATATTATGCTCTTCATGATTATATATAATGGAGTATATAAATCATTCATATACTTTTCCATATTTATACAAATATTATGCTCTTCATGATTATATATAATGGAGTATATAAATCATTCATATACTTTTTCATATTTATACAAATATTATGCTCTTCATGATTATATATAATGGAATATATAAATCATTCATATACTTTTCCATTTTTTTATACAAATATTATGCTCTTCATGATTACATATAATGGAACCTCTCATGCTTGCATATATTTTCTTAATTTAAATAATAAAAGTAATTTTTGTATAAATAAATATTGGGATAACATTGAATTAAGTATTTGGACTTAATATACTTTAAATCAAGAAAATGGAGATATTTTTAGAAATTCGGAATTTAATTTAAAATCGAACGATCTCGATTATTTCTTGACTTGGCTATACGAATACGTCGCTGCGTTAACTTAATAAAAATGGGTGAAATAGTAGCGACACGATTTTCTATTAAAATAATTATTAATCGCGTAAAAATTCTTGGTTGCTACAAACTTACCCCCTTAAAATAATTTCGTCCTCGAAATTAATCTTACTTGATCTTATGATTTCTGAACACTTAATCAGAATCTCTTCTTCTTCTTATGTAGCATCATCGCTACCATATTTAACCCAACCATATTTAACCCACTGGACTTTGACTAAATGCATCAATTTGTTTTCTTAAGACATGGACTTTTCTATCAATAATAGACATATGTCTACTCATAAATTCTTCTGAATCAAAATGAAAATTCTCAATCGTATGTGATATTTCATCATATCTTGTAGTATTCATGTAACTTGTCATTTATCATCGTATCATGTGACCTCAAATATTCGTATTAATATCTCTAAAATTTCAATAAATCTTTATTAACATATCATACCATAATAATTTGTCATTTCTTCTTATCACCAAATATCCCAAAATAATTAAAACGATTACCTGAATATTCTCTATGTAATATACCCAAACATGTTATTTACATATCAACATAATCATCAGTTTATCTTTCCAATATTTGTAACCCAAAATTTCTGCAAAATTTAATAAACAAATATCTCCCAAATAATTAAAATTCTTAACTCAAATATCATAACATTTCCCGTAAGGTATTCCTTTCACTTGCACAAACTTATTAATCCTGATTCAATACAGTCCTTATTTCACTTTCACGTATCCCCGTATTATTTCTATACCTTGATTATTATATCAAAATATCAGTACCCAAAAATCCAAGAAAATATTCCATATCTCAAATCCCGTCATCATCAAATCTTCCTTTTATCAAGAAAGTAAACGGCGCATAAACTCTTGTTCCCTCTTTTCCATTATTCTATTCCGCGCTTTCTTGCTGGAATCAATATCACGCGGATTCCCTCTGATCCTTAATGCTTTTAAATAGTTCATGCTGGGAAGATGTTAGATCCATCAAAAACATGGATATCATTCTTACAAACATTCGCAAGTATTATTCCAGTCTTCCAATGAATGATCTGAGGAAAATTTATCGAATAAGACTCGAAAGATTGAGGTTGCTGATGGCTTTATAGCCCTACCCGGAGGTTTTGGTACCTTAGAAGAAATCTTTAACATTACCTCGTGGGCTCAACTAGGTCTCCATACTAAGCCTATTGGGCTTCTGAATGTTAACAATTTCTTTGATGGTTTGTTAACCTTTCTTGATTATGCTGTGGAACAGGGATTCATCTCTCCATTTTCCAGAAGGCTTCTTATTTCTGCTCCTACTATTGATGAACTACTGGATAAGCTGCAGTCATATATCTCAATACAAGATCCAGTAGGGGTTAAGATAGATTGGTCGCAAGGAAGGGGAATCAAGCGAAAATGGAGTCCGGTTAATGTAAACTTAACTTTATGAATCTTAGAATAGGTGGGGGTAGAGTACGGAGTATTCTTACTCTCGAGACACCCCTCTAATTTCCTAGGATTTTCCTTAATGTTTAAATCTTGTGTGTACCTCAAAGGTTCCAGGTGGTAGATTACGGAGTATTCTTACTCTCGAAACACACCTTTTTGAAGGTTTCTTTATTTCCTCAAAAGGTCAGAGGTGGTAGGATACGGCTACTCCGGAAACACATCTCTCAATTTGAGGAATTTCCCATGTTGCTTTCTTTTGCTTTTGCGTGTTTTCATGTATTTCCTTTCTAGGGTGACTCTTGTGTGTTCTCCTTATGAGAAAATAATAATATCTCTGTTATCATCTACTAAATCTCGTTTGTGATGTAAATGAACTTGTATGTCTAACTTCAATTCTCTTAGTGATTGCATACCATACTATGCTCTTAACTCCAAACGATAAAATTCTAGGCAGAGTTTTCCTTTGAAATTTGGACTTATCCAAATCGTAAGCATACTTCATAACTCACAATAATAACTAATTGTACATTTGATCACAATTTCATCAAACTTCAATATCATCATAAATATTCCAGAAAATCAATTCATAATTCCTCAACATAGAAATTTCAAATCATAATTTCTAATATCACCATATCAAGTCCTTATTTCTCAATAATTAAGAGCCTAAACTTTAAATCTCCAACTTCATAATTCTTCTCATAAAAATCTCAATAAAATCATATCACTTATAATCTCAACATCTCATCATAACTTCATAAAACTGACTTTCTATTTCTCGTTTAATCTAAATGATGAATAATTCGAAAATATTATCTAGTCCTTTCTGTTGACTTCTCATACTTAGTGCCATGTCTAAAATCAATTATGCAAAGTCCATTTAGGGCTCATCATTTCTAAACTCAAGGACAACAATTATTTTGAAAATCATTCTTAAGTCATATTATTCCCATTATGCTCAACACCCGTTCTCTTTCTTTCTTTTCTTTCCGAATTTTTTTTTTTCAGAATTGAAACTTGAAGAGTGGTACCAATAATCATCCACAGTTTTTCCTTGCTTTTAAGCAAAGGTAGTGATAAAGGGATAAATTATTGAACCGAAAATTGAAACTTGAAGAGGAAGTACGAATAACCATCCACAGTTTTTCCCTTGTTTTTACACAAAGGTAGTGATAAAGGGATAAATTATTGTACGAATTCATTATTAATTTTGTTTGTTTAATATATTATTCCATATATTTTGGGCAAAAGTTACAACCCAACTTAATTTCTAATTGAGTCAATCTTACTAAGCTTAATATGCACCAAAATTCATATCAATATCCTCTATGTCTCATGATTCTACATAAAAAGGAATAAATTAAAATTCAGGCTTCTATCAATTCATATCATACTCAACATGTATATTTCACTTAAAGATTCATAACATATGAAGATTTCATACTTAACATGTCTTAATAAAATCGTAAATGACTTGCAAAGCATATAACATACCTGGTTCGAGGAGTCAATACGTGGAGAGTGACATAGTAGAGTGATGAGTTAAAATATTTCATATAATCTTATTTTCCTTTAATCGACAATAATTTAATGTGGTTGTATCCAAATCAACATTTTCTTGAATCATAATTCCTAATTAATCACAGTCTTCAAAACAAATCCAATATCGATATAGTAATTATCTCCCCATCAATAATTAATAACTTAACCCAAATAAAATTTATCGTCAAATCTTATTTTTCCTTTAGTCCCCGAACTTCTAGAAATTTATCAAAGACATCAATATAAACATCATATCACTAACTAATTATATTCCATAAAATTTTCAGGACATTACAAACTCCCTTACTTAAAATGAATTTTGTCCTTGAAATTCGCACATCAAATTTCATCATGCTTTTCAAAATCATAACCATACTTGACATGTGAAAATTCAACTTTTTTTTTTATAATGAATAGTGATTTCGTTCACTGTTCATCATGAATAGCACGTCGTTTTACTGTTCACGTAAATAGTGATTTTTTTTTTTTTTTAAAGAAATAAAATTTCAAAAATCTACAGAATCGTTTTTAAAACTCTTTTCTCTGATACCAACTGTGACGACCCGAATTCTCGACCATTCGAGTGCCACTAAAAGTGACTCATATCATATTATCGAGACTTAAATAGTAATGTAAAATTATTCAAAAGAATAATTAGAATCCCATAATTTTATTTTTGAATAAAAATAGAACATAATTTTCTTACATAAAGTTCAACATAATTATCTCATCAATCTTAACCACTTTTGCCACTTCCATGTTGACCGCCTCGAACCTTCAATTATCTGAAAATGGTAAATATCGTGGAGTGAGATTTATAAAATCCCAATAAGTATACCAAGCATAAATTTTCTTTTGAAAGCATATGGATCATTTTCATCATAACATAGGATAGGATCGAAATACTCATAAACATAGGGAGACACAAGAATTTTACCGAACTTAAATGGCAAGAATTCTTATGTGTAGCGCTACTAAACTCCGGTCCCCTTAGCATAATCATAAACATATCATATGGAACCCATAACAATCTTGTGAGATTGATTTCATAGCAATGATCCAAACATTTTCGTAAAAACATAAGGTATATCTAATTTTCATAAAAACATAAGATATACTTACATTTCATAACAACATACTTAATTTTCATAAAAACATAAGATATACTTACTTGTCATAAAAACATACTTACTTTTCATAAAAACATAAGGTGTATTTACCTTTCATAAAAACATACTTACTTTTCATAAAAATATAAGATATACTTACTTGTCATAAAAACATACTTACTTTTCATAAAAACATAAGGTGTACTTACCTTTCATAAAAACATACTTACTTTTCATAAAAACATAAGATATACTTACTTGTCATAAAAACATACTTACTTTTCATAAAAACATAAGGTGTATTTACCTTTCATAAAAACATACTTACTTTTCATAAAAACATAAGATATACTTACTTGTCATAAAAACATACTTACTTTTCATAAAAACATAAGGTAATACCTTTCATAAAAACATACTTACTTTTCATAAAAACATAAGGTATATTTACCTTTCATAAAAACATACTTACTTTTCATAAAAACATAAGATATACTTACATTTCATAACAACATACTTAATTTTCATAAAAAACATAAGATATACTTACATTTCATAACAACATACTTAATTTTCATAAAAACATAAGATATACTTACATTTCATAACAACATACTTAATTTTCATAAAAACATAAGATATACTTACTTGTCATAAAAACATACTTACTTTTCATAAAAACATAAGGTGTATTTACCTTTCATAAAAACATACTTACTTTTCATAAAAACATAAGATATACTTACTTGTCATAAAAACATACTTACTTTTCATAAAAACATAAGGTAATACCTTTCATAAAAATATACTTACTTTTCATAAAAACATAAGGTATATTTACCTTTCATAAAAACATACTTACTTTTCATAAAAACATAAGATATACTTACATTTCATAACAACATACTTAATTTTCATAAAAACATAAGATATACTTACATTTCATAACAACATACTTAATTTTCATAAAAACATAAGATATACTTACATTTCATAACAACATACTTAATTTTCATAAAAACATAAGATATACTTACCTTTTAAAAGATTAAAATGAAGTGTAGTAGTAAATGGACCAAAACTTTCTTGACCACCTTGAATTTCTCTTACTTGTGGATTTTGTCAAGAGGTTGGAAATAAGTGTATATGTGTAGAGTTGTGTGTAAAAGAGATGGGTTTAAATAGATGTATAAAGTTGACATATTGTAAACATAATCATTCAATTCTATTAATTTTAACACATCCTTTTCTTAAAGTAAAGCACCATTCATATACTTTTCCATATTTATACAAATAATATGCTCTTCATGATTATATATAATGGAGTCTATCAATCATTCATATATTTTTCCATATTTATACAAATATTATGCTCTTCATGATTATATATAATGGAGTATATAAATCATTCATATACTTTTCCATTTTTTATACAAATATTATGCTCTTCATGATTACATATAATGGAGTCTTATCAATCATTCATATACTTTTCCATATTTATACAAATATTATGCTCTTCATGATTATATATAATGGAGTATATAAATCATTCATATACTTTTCCATATTTATACAAATATTATGCTCTTCATGATTATATATAATGGAGTATATAAATCATTCATATACTTTTCCATTTTTTATACAAATATTATGCTCTTCATGATTACATATAATGGAGTCTTATCAATCATTCATATACTTTTCCATATTTATACAAATATTATGCTCTTCATGATTATATAGAATGGAGTATATAAATCATTCATATACTTTTCCATATTTATACAAATATTATGCTCTTCATGATTATATATAATGGAGTATATAAATCATTCATATACTTTTTCATATTTATACAAATATTATGTTCTTCATGATTATATATAATGGAATATATAAATCATTCATATACTTTTCCATTTTTTTATACAAATATTATGCTCTTCATGATTACATATAATGGAACCTCTCATGCTTGCATATATTTTCTTAATTTAAATAATAAAAGTAATTTTTGTATAAATAAATATTGGGATAACATTGAATTAAGTATTTGGACTTAATATACTTTAAATCAAGAAAATGGAGATATTTTTAGAAATTCGGAATTTAATTTAAAATCGAACGATCTCGATTATTTCTTGACTTGGCTATACGAATACGTCGCTGCGTTAACTTAATAAAAATGGGTGAAATAGTAGCGACACGATTTTCTATTAAAATAATTATTAATCGCGTAAAAATTCTTGGTTGCTACAGAGATATTTCTTTAGTTAAGAGTATGAAATTGCTAACCTTTTTCTTGGAGGCAAGTGTGCTCTATTTATAGAATGAGTAATTCTCTTGGATTGTGACACGTGTTATGCTTTACACTTGTCTTCACCCTAGCTCTTGGAGGTGACAACCTTACTTTTTGATCGTAATCATTGCTACTTTTCGTAGGGAATGGGCGCATGTCACATCTTAGTAAAGGCTGGGTCACATCTTATTAAAGGCTGTGTCACATCTCTGACTTCATCTCTGGTCATTGCCGTAGAGCGCCCCGGCTGAGTATAAAGCACATCGGTCAAACGTAAATCAGTTCGACTAAAGAGGTTCGCTTGACACACCACCTCGGCACCTGACCCAAGGTGATATTTTAGACCTTAGCCATGCGTCAAGGTCCATTGGGCCTCTATTGAGCCCTTACTAGTGGATCAATGTACCTCTCTTTGAGCTTGGATTCAACAGAGCCCAAATATAAAGAAAAATTATTAAAAAGAAAAAAATACAAAAAGTTGAAGAGAAGATAAATTATGATTTGTTTAGTCAAAGGTTTAAGGTTTTTAAAAATAACGTGAAAAAAGAAAAATATAAAAAAAAAAAAAATTACAATTTAAAAGAATTTTTTTTTTTTTTAAAGTATTTCAAAATTAAAGAGAGACAAATGTAGAGATTTTGTAGTTATACTTTATATTTAGAAGTTAGTACATAAAGAATTCCGTATGGGTCTTTAAAAGTCATTGATAATTTCAAACATAGGACTTTTAAAGGCTTTTAAAAGTCCTTATACAATACACCACGACTTTTATGAACTTTTAGAAAGTTCATTAAAATCTATATTAAATACATCAAAATTTTTATGAAGACTCTAAAGTCTAAATTGAATACACCTAAACTTTTCAAATCCTTTAAAATCTTTAAAAATCATTCAAAATATACATTTTCCGTTTGGTAATACTGTTTGGTTTATAAACTGGTTTATTTATGATTTTGAGGTAAAAAGTAGTGGTTAAAAATTGGAGAGAGAAAAATGTGTGGTTATAAAGTGGTTTAAGAAATTGTGTGATTTATAAATTAATATATAAATAAAAAAAAGTATGTTTATCAATGGCTAAATAAATCCCCATAAGAAATTATCTTTCTTTCGCTTTCATCTGTACATCCACAGATCGATATTCAATTGAGTTATCTCATTATATTGTATGCATAATTATTTTTTTTTTATTTTTTTTATTTTTTTAACTCTTACTTTTTACGTTACATAGAATTATATTTTAATTATTTTCCTTCACATCCCAAATTTATTCACAATAGAAACCAATAAATATTATATACGTATGTAGTCTTAACAATATTTTAGTTGCAAAACCGATCTATTCGGCGTTTCAGATCCGAATTTTTTTTTTATTTGACTTTTTGGTTTTTTTAAGGTAAAATGTGTGGTTAAAAATTGGAGAGAGAAAATTTGTGTGGTTAAAAAGTGATATGAAAAATTGTGTAATTTAAAATATGTAATGATTACAAAAAAAACAAAAAAAAATGGGTGCCGCCGAACGCACCGTAAATATCTATCCAAAATTTTATTATTATTAAATTTTTAATTTTTTGCTTCTGTTTCTTTGCTGAACGTTTTTCTTTATCCGAATCAATATCTATCTATACTCTATTGTAGAACATTGTTCTAAATGTTTGTAGTCGGTTGGATAAGTTTGTGAACATAGTTGTCGAAGCATGGACTTGTGTATCCGCACAGTATCATTAGGTTTTCTTTATTCAAGGTTGGCAAAACATGTTTCATCGTGACAGGGCATTATCGGATGGAGGTGCACGAGAAGTCGTGGATGACATATTTGGTAATGGAATAATTTTTTTTTTCTTCCACAAATTCATTTTTAATTATTTACTTCTAAAAGTCTTCATTTTTTACACTTTCAAACTACAATAGTAGTAGGCAGTGTGTTGTAAGTTTTGCCCTTGTTTGACCTCCATTATTTCTCAATTTTTTTACAAATTTTTGCTACAGTAATCAATCTCAACCATCCAAAAAAGTCAAGTCCATAATTTTTTACTTTTCAAATCACTTTTTAACCATTAGATTTCCAAAACCCAAATTTTAAATTTAAAAAATGGGGCTCAAACAAGGGCTTTATATATAGACTGAATGTGATGCATAATGTTTTTAAAGCAATGATATTATTTTTGAAAGTAGTTAAGCTATTAGATATTATTAAAACGAAAAATTAATATTAAAATTATTAAAAACGTTATATATGAATAATTTTTCATGAAATTATGTATATAATGTAAAAATGATAAAAAAACCGAAATGTAATGTTTATTATAATAACTTTTCTTTGTACATAATATTTTTTGTCAACTTCTCACAATTTTTCTTATTTTTATTTTCTATTTTTATCAAGATATTGATAGTTTGCATTGAAATTTCGCCAGAAAATGTTATATATAGTTGTTCATGAGAAAATTCTTGTTCAGAAAAACATATTTCAACTCTAAGCATTATTTATCATTAAGCCTTGTTAATAGACATATTGAAATTGTTCATCTTGAATTTAAATTAATATCCTTCACCATTTGCTTAAATTAATATGATATGTGAAATAAAAACTAGTTTTCCAGTATATTGTTCAATGATTATTTTTGCATAAATTACACGTTTTTTGAAATCACGATAAATCATTACTATCTCATTACAAAGACATTGGATGAATCTAGATTCCTTAAGAGTCTAGAACATCACTGGAGAATTTATTTTCAAGATTAACATATTGGTTACACATCTTTATAACCTCTTCAAATGAAGAAGCTCCGACTAAAAAAAAATAAGTATTTTCGCAATACAAATTAATGAGAAAATCAAATTTTAAGAAAACAAGCACAAGAGCTAATTAGTCGTGGGCATTAACCAACATAAACCGCCGAAACCGCCCAACCCAACCCGACCCATTTGGGTTGGTTTTGATGAAAATCGGGTTGTACATAAATATTTTTGTTCAGGTTGGGTTGGGTTGTGGGTTGGGTGAAAAACCCAACCCAACCCAATAAAAATATTAGAAATTTAGTCGCATTTAAATTTCAAGAATCTCAAGTTCATTTTTAATTTGAATGAAACTCAAATATGGATTGAACAAATTTTAGTTTTATTAGAAAATATTCAATTTATTGTATTTGAGCTTATTATATTGTACATAATTGATTTGAGTTAATAGTTGATTTATGGGCTTATTTTTTGAATTTTCATGATTTTTTGACAATTGGGCCAAAGCCCAAACTGTCAAACCCGAACGAAACTTGATTGAGTTGGGTTTGAACTTATATTTGGGTTGGGCTGGGTTGATTTTTTTATCAACCCGACCATAGTGGATTGGGTTCTGGTTTGGCAACAAATCGACCCAACCAAACCCACGTCCACCCCTAGAGCTAATCGTGCAAATGAGCAAAAGACGTACATTCATATCAAATTTATTTTAAGCGTGTACCATTAGAAGTTGCAACATACAATATTACTTTTTGTCATCGACAAAGTAAATATTCTCTCTGAAAAAAACTTCATATTAATTTTATATGATGTACCATATATTCAAGACTAACAATTTTGAGATTATGTAACATGCCTCTTATAAAAAATCAGCAGGTTTTTGTCAAAATGCAATTTTAGATTTAACAAAATATTGTTACTTATAATTTTTATTAAATTAGTATTTTCACCTATGCGATGCACGGAAATATGTTTGTGATATTTATTTCGATCAAAATTTATGAAAATATGTTAATTATACAATTATATCAAATAAAAACATAATACAATAACATTTTAATATAAAATATTATCAAATTCAAAACCTTTAAAAAAAAAGACAACTAATCAAAATAGAAAATGTAACATATACAAAATTAGCAAATTTTGATCTTTATAGGATTTTTCTTTTTCTTTTTAAAATTATTTTTCTATTTTAAAAATATATTTTTATTTATTTGTTATTTGTTTGTTGAACTTTCTTCTTCTAAATAAGTTATTTTTATCCCATTTTTTATATGTTAAAATATTTTGAAATAAAATAAAATATAATAAATAAAATTAACAACCATAAATCTTTATTTGTTTTGAATTGATAATTTTGAAATTAAAGAAATTGTTATATTTTTTGTATATTTAATTTTATCTCCAAATGAGTAAATGTTGTTTTATTTGTAAAATGAATAAAATAATAATATTCTATTGCAATTATTATTAAAAAGTAAAAAATATAGGTTGGGTAAATTTTTCTATTGAAATATTTATTCTATTTTTTTTTTCAAAAATTGTAGGTGCATTTTGGAGGAAAAATAACATTTAATACTTCTCTCTCCCCACTTCTACTTTTATATATGCAATTAGTTGTCTACCCGTGTGATGCATGAAATATATAATTTTTAAATCATAATTTTGAAAATATCTTGATTATACAATCATATCAAATAAAAAAATAATTCAAACAAAACTTCAATACAAAATGTTATTAAATTTGAAATTTTAAAAAAGACAAAACTAATCAAAATAAAAAAAATGCTACATGTATACTACACCACTCAAAATTTGGCACTTAATTAGATTTTTTTATATAAAGTTTCTTTTGATTTTTAATTACGTTTTTTCTCTGAAAATTTGCCCATCTAATCCCCTATTTCCCTTTTAATATCATATAATTTTTTGTTAACTATATTTTTTAATATGTTGCTTACATATATTTTATTTGAAATTCAATATATTAATTAATATATTTTATTTTTCCTTATTTTTTAAAAATGCCAATTTTTGTCAAAATGATGAAATTTTAGCCTCTGTTTGGTAATACTGTTTGGTTTATAAACTTGATTATTTATTATTTTCAGGTAAAAAATAGTGGTTGAAAATTTGAGAGATAAAATATGTGTAATTAAAAAGTAGATAGGAAATAATTAATTATTTTTGTAACATGCGTATTGAAGAGTCTACTCATTTATTGACATATTAGGAAGTAAAATTTTAATGATTTTATTTATTTATTTTCAAAAATATATTAATTCAATTTTTTCATTTCCAACTTAACAAATTTATATAGCATATTTTTATTTATTTTAAAATATATTAATCCAAATTTTTTATTTTCAATATAACACATTTACATACATATGATTTGACATTTATTTATGTTTAAATATATTAATCCAATTTTTTTCATTTCCTACATAACACATATTATTGAGTTTGAAACTTTAAAAAAGACAAAACTAATCAAAATAAAAAATTCTGCATGTACACTCAGTGTACTGCACCACTCAAAGTTTGACCCTTAATTAAATTTTTTATATTAAACTTCTTTTTACTTATTTATGCTTTTCTCTGAAAATTTGCCCACCTTATCACATATTTTCCTTTTAATACGTTATAATTTTTAATTAACTTTATTTTTTAATATGTTGCTTATATATATTTTATTTTCCCTTGTTTTTTTAAAAATACCAATTTTTGTAGAAATGATAATTTTTTTTACGAATTTATCATTGGTGGTAAAAAATTGATAGCAAATAATTAATTATTTTTGTAATATGCTTATTGAGGAACCTACTTATTTATTGACATATTAGGAAGTAAAACATCAACTATTTTATATATTTATTTTCAAAATATATTAATTCAAAATTTTCATTTCTAACTTAACAAATTTATATAGCATGAATTTATTTATTTTCAAATATATTAATCAAAAATTTTAATTTTCAATATAACACATTTACATAGATATGACACTTATTTATTCAAATATATTAATACAATTTTTTTATTTCCTACATAATACATTTATATAGATATCACATTTATATATGTTCAAATATATTATTCCAATTTTTTCATTTCCTACATAATACATTTACATAAATATCACATTATTTATGTTCAAATATATTAATCTAATTTTTTCATTTCAAAAGAAACACATTTACATATAGTACATTTATTGTAACTCTTTTATTTATTTATATTATATTATATTATATTTATATATTATATACTATATATATAGAAGCACAAGTAAGAGGAGAGGATCATTAAATGTAAATTTCCCTCCAAAATGACTCTATCTCTTGACTTCTACTTTTGTATGTATAAAGAAGATAAAGGTAAAAATAAAGATAAATATAAAGATAAAGATATAGAAGATATATAGATATATAGATTAGTTAAAATCATAATATCATACACCCTCCGTCTCATAAAGATAGACTTGTATCTATTTTCATATAGATTATGAAAACATAATTATTATATGTTTGAAGTATAAATTTACTTACACTTTACCTAATACCTATGGACTAATGTCTAGTTTATATTTACTGATAACAATGCATATTATATTAGAAAATTAAGACATTAATATACCTTTCACAAGAAAATTAGTCTATAGTTTGGGATAAAAAAAAAAGGAAAACGAACTCACCTTTATGGGACGGAGGGAGTACAATTTATTGACTGCAATCATACAGTAGGGTTAATTAATTGATTGGTCCTTGAACTTTGTGAAAGATTTTAAGATATTATTGAATTTTAAAAATATTTCTGTTAGTCGCTGAACTTTACAAATGTAATTTCGTTAATCATTCAGTGCTTATTGAAATTTTTTTTTGTAAAGTACAATGACTAACATGAAAACTTTTGATGTTAAGAGATCCTTTGAAAACTTCACGTAAGTTCGGCGATCAATTTGGTAGTTAACTCTCATTTTTATCAATTTTGTATGTTTTAAAACTCTTCCTTTTTTGCTTTACTTATATCCTAAAACTTTATTCTCTCTAGCATCGTTAAAATTAGAAAAAAAATCACAGTTTTTATCCTCTGAAAATTTTTAGCAAAGTTCAGTGACTAATATGAAAACTCTTGAAATTTAGTGATTCCCTAAAATTCTTTCACAAAGTTCAGTGACTAATCTGGTAATTAATCCCATATACTAGTCATTGATAGGTGTAATTCTTACACCAATTTGGACCATCAAAAGTGAATATTAGGTATTTGTTTGAATAAATTAAAACTTAAATTGTATATCATTTTTGATATATGTTATAATCAACTTTGAAGTGATTTCGATCAAAAGAAGTGAAATTCACCAAAGTATGATGAAAAATGAAAGAAACTCCAAGTTCAAGGATCTAACACTTGATTCAACCATAAAATGATGATCGAAGAGTACATTGAATCAATTGGACAAGACAAAATGATCAATGGTTGAAATTTGCAAGAAAAAGTGACCGAAAATACACTAAGCCATACCAGCGAATCAGTTTTTCCATTCGAAAATTCTCAAATGCAGATTTAAACCTTTTACACATAGTAAACATTTGAAAAAGAAAAATATTATTCTAGGTATACTTGTATCCCTTTTAAGTAGCTTTCCATTGCACTATAAATTGTGTCAATCAGGCATCAGACGAGAAAGATATGAAAATAATATCGACGGCTGCTCGGAGAAAGAACTAGGTACGCGCCTAGATTGAATTTTTAGAACCCGAGAAAAAACAAAGTACGCGTCTAGACGCCAAAACTCGATCAGATGGGAATAATTGTTTTTCCCCCCATCCAAGCCCTTTTAGAACTCAATTTGAACGTATTTTTTGACCTAATTTATACCCTTATCATAACCTCTAAAATAATCTATTATACAACATTACCATCATATTTTTGTAATTAAAAATGGACAACCCTGATTTCTTTGGCAAATTAAAGAGGCAAATTAAAAGACTTTAATTCTTTTAATATCCAATCTTAGTTTTCTAGCAAAGAAGAGGAAGGTCAAACTCAATACAATCAAAAAATCATTTAAGAGACTCAAGAACTTCAAGATTTCAACTATTTTTTTTTTATCAACTGAAAATCCGAGTTATGTTCCATCATTTTACTATGGTTTCTTGTAATTTGTAATGCTAGGTGATAAGTGTATTTTATATATTTATTTCTATCTTGAAAGTAGAATTTTATATGTTTGTTTAAGAATAATTGCTATTTATTTAGTTAGTATTTGTTTATATTTCAGGAAAAATCCCAAATTCGAGAAAATAATGGAATTGAAATCAAAATCAATCAATTAGATGATAAAAGTGTCAAAGTATTCAAATCAAGAGTTGATGAAGTAGAACAAGGTACCAATTGGAAGAAAAATCGAAGAGAAAATAAAATTTGGAAGAAATCAGAAGTTTAGGTGCCAAATTGCAACAATCAAAAGTTGAAGGACCTGATGTGCAATAAAACAATGAGGACCAATTTAAAGTATTTCAAAAGATGAAAATTGCACTCTAGTCGGATAATCATGCGATCGCATGGAATTATAACGGCGCGATCACATGACCTGTTCAAAAATAGTCAGAATGGTTTTCTGGAAGCCTGCGCGATCGCATGGATTTGTACCATACGATCGAATGGTTTTATTCTGGGTCACAGCTAGGCTTTTCGTGCGAATTTCAACGAATTTCTCTTATTTTTGACCTAGGTTTTGGGAGAATCTATAAATGCATGGCATAAGGCACGAAATTAGAGACTCCCAACTCGCTTAATTCATACTAAAACGCTGTCAAAGTGCCCAAAATCCATGCCACGCCAAGAACACAATTGAAGACCAAAGATCAATGGATGAATAGGGTGATATCTATCCAGTATTCTTGTGATTTTTACTCAATTATGTATCTAGGCTAAGTTAATTGTGTTATAATTGTGACGAAATTTTGAATTCTTGACTCCATATTTTAATCTATCATTTATTTTATGCAATTCATGATTTTGATGCAATTGATTCGTGCTTTGATTATCATATAATTTTATGGTCAATTATTATGTGATTGATGTTATGATTTACTAAGTTCAAAGGATTAGAATTTCATTAGACTTGTTTCAATTGTCACAAAGTCCGATAGGGGATAGAAATATACCCTTAAGCTTTGTGTTTTCTGCTATAGTATTCACAAATCTTTTAATTGTTTTCTTACACATTCGGATTCAATATAGAAATATTGTTGGATCGTGCATATGAATATGTGTTAATGCTTGTCTGAAAGGGAGTTTTAACTACATTTGGAATATGGGAATTCAAAACCCGTGAATTGTATTTAAATAACTTGGTTAAAATATGGATGATATAGTCAAAATGAATTTATGATTCTTGTTGACCACAAAATCCGGCTGGACCTTGGACCAACACGTCTCAGCTCCTCCCTCTTGAACACGTGGATCTCCTGCGCACTAAGACAAACAATCAGCTTGCAAAGGGGGCCGAGGTGGCTCCCGTTTGCACTCCGATGCCTAAGTCAGTGATCATTTTAGGCAAATACATATTGGGTGCGGGAGATAAAAGTCTGTAAAAGAGAGAAAAGGGAGTGAGAGAAATACAGAGTTCAGAGTGAGAAATTGCTAACCCCCTACTTGGAGGTAATTGTGCTTCATTTATAGTGGAACTTCTTGTCTCGGATTGCGACACGTGGCATACTCTACACTTGTCATCACCCTAGCTTATGGATGTGACATTCTTGCTTTTCAATCGTAATCATTGCTACACTTCGTAGGGGATGGGCGCCTGTCACGTCCGGGTAAAGGCAGTGTCCCATCACTGACTCCATCTCTCTCTTCTGGTCAACGCCAAAAAGCGCCCCGGCTGAGTATAAAGCACATTGGCTGGGCGTTAACCAGGTCGGTTAAAGAGACTAGCTTGGCATACCACCTCGGCATTCATCTCAAGGTGATATTTCAGGCCTCAGCTGTGGGTTAAGGTCCATTGGGCCATTATTGGGCCTTCGCTGGCGGATCACTGTACCTTTCTTTGGGCCCGGAGTCAACACTAGTCCCTCAAATCCGAAGGGATCATTCATGGTCGTGTAGGATTTGCCATGATTTCACAGCATTAACTTTCTAGGAAATCAATAATGAAATCTCTTAGGTAAGGCTCGGGTCCATATCATAGCCGACCTTATGCCTCGGATTTTCTTTCCCTAATGGCTAGGATCATATCAGCGCATTCCCTAGGCGGCGCGGTCCGGCTCACAGAAATTATCGATATTTATTTTCGAGTGGAATATATATATACATATAAAATGAAGGGGGGGGGCATTATTTCGCAGCACGTGGCGTTCATTATGGTAGCTGAACGGTTTTGTCCCTTCCTTTGACGGCTGGCGCTTTGATTAACTCACTTTCCAAGGAGTATGGGTTACCCATATTAACCACGCGGTTCACGAAAATCAAGGAATGTAGATTGTTGGGATTCCTATAAATCCTTCTTCATTCTACCACTTCACTTTTTACCATTTTCTCATAACCTTTGTAGCAGTGCTTTCGCGAGAGCTTGCGCCGTTTCTCTCTTCCTTGTGATTTTCGTGTCTTTTCTTCAAGGGTTCACTACACAGCATCCACTCTTAGCGTTTCACAATTTTTCTTGGCGAGCTTTTCGTTCCAAGTGCACAGTGTCAAGCATTCGCCTTTAGAAGGTAAATCTCTTGACCCCTGTATATGCAAGACTTTCTTATTTTTAGTTTCTCATTGTGGGTTTGAAAACTTTGTTTTTGCATTTTGTTTTTCTTTTGTTGAGTCTGACTTTCTTTTTAAAACAAAAAAATAAAAATGGAAAGAGTTGGGGGAACGGGTTCACAGGAAATGTTAGCGATGGCGGTTCCCATCAGAGGTTTCTGTCCCATCTCTTTATCGGTTTTTAGCTCCCGTTTCTTTAGGGAGCAGGTTAAGAGGAGAAATAGGAAAAACAGTGACATAATTTATTTGAGTGATTCTGACAGCGAAGAAGAAAAACACCAGAACTATATGGCTCATCTATCATCCGAGGAGGAATCCGCGCTAAGAGAGCTCCGAAGCAAGCGAGAAAAAGATTTGGGAAAAGAAAAGGTGGCGAGCTCCTCTTCGGGTCACCAAGACCTCGGCTTGATTGTTAGGGCACCGTTTAGGGCGCACAGGGAAGAGTTGGGTTTGACTGCGGAGGAAATTGCTCAGGTAGAGGATTGGGTTGACCAGGTCAACAAAGTTTCGGGCTACCATGTTGATCCCGATCCAAACCCAGAGTTGTGGGAAAGCAGTGAGGTTGCTACTGAAATCCGAAGGATCGATTTGGCTGCGGCTTCGATAAAATTCTGATTGCCAGAAGGGGTCCATTTGGTGCATCCTACCCCTTCCTGCCGACCTTGCAGCCCTTCCCCAAGCCAGGCTGCTATATGCTACGACGCCCTTTCTTGTGGGATGAGGCTTCCCCTGCATCCCTTCTTTAGGGCATTGCTTAGGAGCTATAACTTGTGCCCCTACCAGCTGGCCCCCAATTTCTGGACTCAGGCTGTGGGGACTTGGTTGGTGTGACAAGAGGTCAACCCTGACCATCCCATCTCACTGCACATCATTCACACTCTCTACACTTTAAAGAAATCAGTTAGGAGGGAGAGAGACGTGAGATCGGATGTCAAAGACTGGTATTATCTGTCCCCCAGAGACTCTTATACTCCCGTTATTACTGGTCACCCTACCTCGATAAAGAACTGGAGGAACCAGTGGTTCTGGGTTGCTGGGGAGTGGCAGAATTCCCCTGTGGACCCTAGTCCAGAAATTACAGTTCCCCAGACTCTTTCCATACCTAGTGAGTCTTGTATTTGCTTTAGGGTCTTTAAGTGTCATGCGTCTTTTGCTCTTTCATCCATACTTATTTTTCTTGACTGCTTCTTAACATATTATTTTTTATGGCAGGGGACACTTTTGCCCATCTCCTTCCTGACGCAGATCTAGCGGCAGTAAGGCGTATATTTGCCTACAGGGGCACCTTCCAAGGGGTCATCCAACAGAACAAGTTATTTGTGAAACACGGCCTTATGCGAGCCATGAGTAAGTTCTCCTCCTTATTGCTGTTACATCTTGTATTCTTTTCTGTTCATAACCCCATTGTCCTCTTTTCCTTTTTAGGTTCCAAAGAATTCCCAAAGATTTCTTTGAAGGGCCTCATGGCCACGAAAATCCCTCCAGCTCTGCGCCACGGGAGCGAGGTTGAAAGGAAGCAGAAAGCAGTGTTGGCCGACCTGCAAATTGGAGTGGCAAGGGAAGCGTCTGAGAGGTCTACTGCCCAACTTCAAGGCCCTCTTCCAGCTCTACTGCCACCGCCCACTCTGTTGCCGGTAGGTCCCCAGCAACCCAACATTGCTGGAGAGGGAAACCCTGAAAAAGGTGTCACTAAAGGAAAAGGGAAGAGGTCGGATAGAGGCGGACCCAAGGGGGGCAGAGAGACTAAGGATGTCTCAGTGCCACCTTTTCTATCCGAGGACATTTCGGAGCAAGTTCCAGAGGAGGAGCCCGCCCCCTTAAAGAGGCTCAGAAGAGGCAAAGGCAAGGAGTCCACTTCTGCGCCTCCGCCATTAATGACCGAGCAACTGGAGGATGAGCCAACTGTGCCTATCCCAGGCCTAGCCTATGAAGTGACAGCAGAGGGGGCGGAAGAGCTCAAGCTTATTAGAACCAGCATCCTCCCAAGAGACGTCACTTTTAGCTCTTCGCTGTTTGACTCTCCCAGTTCGCCTCCAGCCAGGGCGGCCTTAGTTACTGAACAATTTTGGACAGAGGGTTGGGCCGCCTTCTCCTCCAGCGCCACTCCCTCTCGGAAGCTGCTTGCTGCCAAGGCTATGAATGCCAGAGCCCTGACCCTTATTGACGAGGTAGAGTCCTTCGTGGAGGTAGCTCAACGGGACAAGAAGGATGCCGAGACTGCTCTCCGCCACGCTGATAACATGCTCAAGGAGATCAACGACCTCAAGGCCCAGCTGTCCATAGCCCGCAAATCTTCTTCAGAAGAGAGGGCTAATGCGAAGCGCCTCCAAGAGGACAATGACAAATTGAAGCATGACCTCCATGCCTCCGAGTCAGACGTGGCGGTCTTGTGCAAGAAATTGGATGACTCCAACCGTGCACAGTCTATTGCCTCTGAGGCCCTAGCCGCCGCCAACGCAGCCAAGTTGAAGCTGGAAGCCGAGGTGGCAGCAGCCACTGAAGAATTGGGGAGGGAGCGAGAGACTAAGGCAAAGGCGGAGGAGGACCTTGCCTCTCTGGAAAAACATATGCAAACGAGGATCACTGAAGTCCTGGATCAGACTGTTAAGGCACGGGTGGAGAATGTCTTGAATACTAGAGTGTCTGAGGATGTCCAGAACTTCAAGGATACCTTTGAGGAAACCCCTGAGTACGAGGTCATGCAGCGGGTTTTTGGGAACTTGGGGGCCAGGATGGCTTTGGAAGACGTGAAGGAGGCCTTTCCAACCTTGGATCTGTCCTCCATTGAAGCATTCTACCCCGAGCCTCAAGGTGCTTCTGCAGATCCTCTTGGTGTGCCTAGCAAGGGCTCTCCAGAAGTCGTCCCTCCCCAATGATCCCTACCTATTTTTGCCTTTTCGTTAGTTGGTTTTGTTTTAGTTGTTTTCTTCTCTCTCTTTTTTTTTTGTAAGTGCTTCGGCACCTAATATTGTAAGTATAACCTTCATTTGATTTATCAATGCCTCGTTTTTATGAATGGAGCAGTTTATTCATATTTTGGTGCAGCAACGTTTTTCCTTTACTGCTTAAACATGAGTATTTCCAAGTGCGAGTTTCATAATTGTAAGATGATATGTGGGATATTGTAAATGTCTGACTGTGTCTGTCTGTAAATGTCTAGTCCCTCAGGTTTAACGAGCTTAATGCGTTCACGCTTGCGGGTTAAATCTGATGTCGACCTACTTTAGAGCAACTTTTACCTTACATTTAGTAACACCTCTTACAAATTTGCATTAACTTCTGTTTGTGGCGTGCCATTGTGCGCTTCTGTTTTTATAACAGAAATAATATAGGGACTTTTACGTTTGAATCCACAGTACTTAGTACGCATATGTCTTGTGAGCATTTCGCTTAAGTGTATGCATGAAAGCATCAACCACTTTGCGTAAACATTTGATATTTCGTGCGAAAGAGCACCCCGTAGGTGCGAACTAATTTACCGTTTTTAGAACTTTGGTTCATGTGGCAATGTCCGAGGCACTTAAGCCTGAGTTTGCAAGGATTTCAGAAATAATACAGTGATCGAAATGTGGACTTTTATAAGAGTCCCTTGTTTTTAACAATTTCATGTATGACCAATTATTACTTGGTGCAATCCTCATCATAGTTAACTGCGATCTCATACAATCATGCGATAAAGATGTGCCTCGTTGAAGTGGAATTTGACTTATTGAAAATAGCGACGAAGGTGATCTGTGTTCCAAGGATTACACAAAGGTACCCCGGACAAATCTTCAATTATGTAAGTACCAAGCACCACCTCGGCTGTGATCCTGTAAGGGCCTTCCCAATTGGGACCCAGAGTCCCTACTCCTGGTTCTTGAGTTGAAAGAAGAACCTTTTTTAGGACTAAGTCTTCAATATTAAAGCGTCGCCCTTTCACCTTTTTATTGTAGTATCGAGCCATCTTTTCTTGGTATCTGGCCATCACTACTTGAGAATCGTTCCGCTTTTCCATGAGGAAATCCAAACCGGCCCTTTGTGCTTCTTCATTTCTCACTTCGTCGTAATTAATCTGTCGAAGTGAGGGTACCCCAATTTCAACGGGATATACCGCCTCGGCTCCATATGCCAATGAAAATGGCGTTTCACCAGTTGCGGTGTGAGAAGTGGTGCGAAGCGCCCATAGCACTTGCGGGAGCTCATCTACCCATGCGCTCTTCTTGGACTCTAGCTTCCTTTTCAGGGTGTTTTTTATGGTTTTGTTCACTGCTTCCACTTGCCCATTGGCCTGTGGGTGATGTGGAGATGAAAACAGCTTTCTAATTCCCAAATCACCACATAACTCGTCCACGCTTCTGTTTTTAAACTGTTTAGCATTTTCGCTAACCAGCGAATGGGGTACCCCAAACCGGCATATGATATTCTTCCAAATGAACTTGGTGGTGTTGGCCTCGGTGATTCTCATAAGTGGTTCAGCCTCGACCTACTTGGTGAAGTAGTCAATTGCAACTATAGCAAAGCAATTATTTCCGGCTCCCCTAGGCATAGGACCTATAATGTCAACTCCCCATTTTGAAAAAGGCCAGGGGCTGGTCACTACGGTTAGCCTGTGATGTGGCTGATGCGGTATGGTTGCGTGTCTTTGGCATTTATCACACTTGCGCACAAAGTCATGAGAATCCTTTCACATGGTGGGCCAAAAATATCCCTGTTTGAGGGCTTTCCGAGCTAGCGATAGTGCCCCGGCATGGTTGTCACATATACCTTCATGGATTTCTCTCATTACATATCGCCCTTCCTCAGGCCCAACACATCTTAGCAACGGGGAGGTGAAACTCCGTTTATAGAGTAGATCATCCAAAAGTACGAAGTTTGCAGCATACCTTTGCAATTTTCGAGCTGCTTCCGGCTCGTTTGGCACTGTCTGGTGCTTCAAATATGCAATTAGCGGGTTCATCCAGGATCTCTCTTCTTCTACTGTCAAAATCTCTGGTCCTGGCTCAATAGAGGAGGTCAACATGCGCTCGACCGGGATCAGATTATATAGCTCCGCATCACTGCTGCTTGCTAGTTTGGACAGGGTATCAGCATTGGAATTTTTCGTCCTGGGGATGTGCTGCAATTCCATTTCTTCAAAGTGTACCGCCAAATCTCTTACTTTCTTTAAGTAAGCAATCATAGAGGGTTCTTTGGCAGAAAACTGCCCATTGAATTGATTTACAACGAGCTGTGAATCGCTGTTCGCCACTATGGACTTGATCTTCAAAGCTTTGGCAAGTCTTAACCCAGCTAACAACGCCTCGTACTCAGCAACGTTGTTCGAAGCTTTGAACTCAAAGCGGATTGCGCTATGTAGTTTAAACCCTTCTGGGCTTATTAGTAATATGCCCGCACCGGATCGCTCCTTAGCCGAGGACCCATCAACAAATAATTTCCATTCCTGGCTATCATTTGTGTTGTCAAGCATTTCGACCTCCGGCGTGTGTGTGAATTCGACTACGAAGTCAGCCAAAGCTTGGCCTTTTATCGCAGTCCGAGGCACATAGTGTATGTCAAACTGGCTGACTTCTATTGCCCATTTCAGTAATCTCCTAGATACATCTGGTTTTTGCAACACTTGTCTCATGGGAAAGTTGGTGAGCACGTGTATGGAGTGTGCTTGAAAGTAGGGACGAAGTTTGCGAGAAGCGGTGAGTAGTGAGAGGGTAAGTTCCTACATATCTGGGTAGCGTGTCTCCGCATCTAGCATGGCTTTGCTCACGTAATATACTGGAAATTTACTTCCCTCCTCTTCTCTGATCAATACGGAGCTAACACCCTCCTTGGACACAGCCAAATACAAGTAGAGAGGCTCGCCAGCCTTTGGCTTTGATAGCAATGGGGGTCGTCCCAAGGATGTTTTCAGGTCGGCGAAGGCCTGCTCACACTCTGGTGTCCACTGGAATCGCTTCCCCCCTTTAGGATTTTGAAAAATGGCAAGCATTTGTCTGTGGATTTGGAGACGAACCGATTCAAGGCTGCAATTCTTCCCGTTAAGCTTTGTACCTCCTTTGGATTTCGAGGCGATTGCATGTTTAGCAAAGCATTGATTTTGTCGGGATTGACTTCGATTCCTCTTTTATTCACCATGAATCCAAGAAATTTTCCAGATGCTACTCCAAATGCACACTTCACAGGGTTGAGCTTCATTCGATATTTCCTCAAAACATCGAAGGCCTCTGACAAATGGCGGATATGATCCGCGGCGATCATGCTTTTGACCAACATGTCATCAACATACACCTCCATGGTGTTTCCCAATTGTTTTGCAAACATGCGATTTACTAGCCTCTGATATGTAGCTCCCGCGTTTTTCAAACCGAACGACATAGCTTTATAGCAATAGAGTCCTCTATCCGTTATAAACGAGGTATGCTCCTCGTCCGATTCGTACATGGGGATCTGATTGTATCCGGAGTAAGCATCCATGAAACTTAGCAGCTTATGACCTGCTGTGGAGTCGACCAATTGATCGATCCGGGGCAGTGGGAAGCTGTCTTTTGGACATGCCTGGTTCAAGTTCGAAAAATCAATACATACTCTAAGCTTCCCATTGTGTTTTGGTACCAAAACAGGGTTTGATACCCACTTCGGATAGCGCGATTCTCTGATGAAGCCATTTTTCAATAGCTTCGTGACCTCGTCTTTCAAGGCCTCATACTTATCCGAACTCATAGGTCTTCTCTTCTGCCTATGCCCAGGGCTTCGTGGGTCAATCTGGAATCTGTGACAGGCCTCCTTAGGATCGACCCCAACCATGTCGCCATGCTTCCATGCGAATACATCGAGATTTTGAAGTAGGAAGTCCTTCAATTGACTCTTGTATTCGGTTGGTGAGTCCAGTCCGACTTGTAATTCCTTGATTGAGTCCAATGGGTCTACGCCGAAGCACTCCAACCTTTCGGCGGGGGTGGGGCAATTGTCGCCTGCCATCCTTGGGTCCAGATCCGCTAAATCCTCTTCTAGGATCATCGTGACATCCTTATCTCCAGATGGTCCTTCACCCAATCTTTCAGGGTCTGGAGCGGCCTCGGCCATGGCTACATCACTGATCATGTTTAAGCTTCGATCTTGAAACTTCCGGATTGCATTTGTGTAACAAGCCCGGGATTCTGTTTGGCTTCCCCTCACAGTTGCAACACCATGCTCCGTAGGGAACTTCATGCAAATGTATTTGGTATGCGTTACATCCCCCAAGTCAATGAGACCAGGCCTCCCAATTGAGCCATGATAGGAGGAGATTTTGTCAACTACCAGGAATTCCATAGGGATTCTGGAGTGGGTCGGTGCTTGCCCTACTTCAGTCATAAGGGTTATGGACCCTCTGGGGGTTATGCTGTCCCCCGTGAATCCGTATATCGGATCAGGGACTGGAATGAGAGGAGTGCTGATCCCCATCTTATCAAAAGTTACCCCGTAGATCACATTTACCGATGCACCATCATCCACCATCATCCGTGATAGCCCATTTCGAGCCACCACCACCCTGATAACCAATGCGTCGTTGTGTGGGAAGTAAACCCCAACGGCATCGTTTTGTGTGAAGGTGATAGGTTCCGTCCGAGGCACTCCCACAGGATGGGAGTGGATATGATAATTCACGTTGGCGGGCTGCTTGGCCTCTCTTATATACCTCTTTTGGGAGTTGTTTGTGCTCCCACCTGGGCGGGGGCCTCCCAGTATTGTGTCGATTTCACGGATGGGGTGGTCGGTCACAGGCATAGGCGGTTCCCGTGTGTCTTTGGCATGTGCCGAGGCGGTATCTTGGCCCTTATTCCTGTCTCTTTGACGATTATCAATTCTTTCCTTAGTTGAGTTCTTCCACGGAGCTCTCCTATCAGCTCGATTGAACTTCTGGCCACCAGATTTTTGTGTCCGCCCTGTGTCAGGGGGGAAGTCACCTCCCCTTCTCCCATGTGCTTTTTGGTCGGCTAGCATGTGGATTTCTCTGCAATCCTCTGTTGCGTGACCGTAATATCTGTGGTAGGCACAGTAATCCCCAATCATGGGTTGTTTTCCACTTCGGCCGCTTTCCACTCTTCCTTGAGCCGTGTGAGGATTTTGAGAAGGGGTGTTAGAGTGTAAGTGAGGGATAGCTTCCGTGATTTCTGCTGCAAAGCTAGATCCTGTCCCCGGAAATGGACGTGGCGCGCCACCTCGGCTACCGCCGATCCTATCCTTGTTTCCGCCCTTTTTGAGGTCCACTTCATTGGAATATCCAAGGTTGTACCTCCCTTGGGGGTGATTATCTCTGGCCCTAGCCATTTCCTCCGATACAATCTCTTCCAACATCAGGTCTACCAGGGTATTGTAATCCCTTGGTTTCCTGCTCCGGACATCCCTCCAAAACATGCTAGTCATATCTAGCCCTCCTTTTAGGGCGGAAAACATCTCCGCTTCTGTGATATTTTCGCAGATATGCATTTCTTCAGTGAATCTAGCTAGGTAGCTTTTCAGAGATTCATCCCTTCCTTGCCTCAGATCCTGAAGGCGTTGGAGTGGGAGTTGACCAGGCCTGGAAGAAACAAAACCATTCTTAAAAGCAGTTTTCATATCCCTCCAGCTGTGGATGCTGCCAGGAGGGAGTTTTTTATACCATCGTATGGCACTTCCCTCAAGGGTTAAAGCAAAAGCTTTACATTTCAGTGTCGGGGTGGCCCCGGCTATTTCCATGCTGGCGTGGTAATTTAACAGGTGATCATCAGGATCACCTCGGCCAGAATATTTTGCTATTTCCGGCATCTCAAAGTCATGGGGGACGGGGCATCTACGGAGGCCCTCCATGAAGGGACTTACTTCCTCTTCGTCATCCAACTCGTATGACGGCAGCTCGTTATTCTCGTCGTGACCGGAATACCCCGGATCACGGTATTGGCCATGGAGCGGCGGAGCGTACTCCTGCCTTTGTGGTGGTGGAACGTGGCCGTAGTTTGGCCTTTCATGGCTCTGCAACTCGTCGCGAGGATTAGTCCGAACTGCTCCGGCTCTTCTTTCCTGCCTATTCCTAGGCTCATGTGCTGATGCCATCCTTTCTCCCCCCATACCTTGTTGGTCCCTGTACATTTGACCCTGCGATAGGGCTTCTTCAGCACGTCGCTCGCGCCTATTTCTAGGCTCTGCGGCATTGTGCCGACCTGGGTTCGTTTGTCCCCGTCGTTGTCCCCTGAATAACCCTCCTATTCGGCTAAAAACACTGCCGGAATTTGCGGGAGAAGCCTCCCTGCGTCTAGCTGGTGGTGGGTTTTGTTCCCCATGTGTTACATGTTCTGGGTCTCGCTCGTAGAAGGGCTCGGATTACACTTCGTCGTACGCCTGCGGGTCCTGATAATAAGATACAGTGGCCGCCTCAGATGGTGAATAATGTGGCTGTGAGTATTGCTGAGGCATCACGGGTTCGTTCACAGCATACCCTCTGGCCATAAAGGCATTCATTGCAGCAGTCTGTTCTATTTGCTGCCTCTGCATCTCCAGCATTTGGGCCGCCATGAGTGTCATGTCTCGCATCATGCGGCGATTTTGATGCCGCGAGGTGGATTAGGTTGTACCACTTCCTCGTTGGCATTTTCATGGAGTTCTTGAGGAGCTTCGTCCTCGCTGTTTCGGCCACTTCTTCCCCTACGGGGGTTAACATCACCATCACTTTCATTCATGTTTCAAAAAATAAGTGTTTCTGCTTCAAACCTTTTTCAAGGTTGTTAAATTTATGTTTCAAAGTTCTTTACCTTTTTCAAGGTTAACCAGCTTATCTTTCAAAGCTCCTACCTTTTTCAAGGCCAACCAGCTTATCTCTCAAAGCTCCTACCTTTTTCAAGGCCAACCAGCTTATCTCTCAAAGCTCCTACCTTTTTCAAGGCCAACCAGCTTATCTTTCAAAGCTCCTACCTTTTTCAAGGTCAACAAGCTTATCTTTCAAAGCTCCTACCTTTTTCAAGGCCAACAAGCTTATCTTTCAAAGCTCCTACCTTTTTCAAGGCCAACCAGCTTATCTTTCAAAGCTCCTACCTTTTTCAAGGCCAACCAGCTTATCTTTCAAAGCTCCTACCTTTTTCAAGGCCAACCAGCTTATCTTTCAAAGCTCCTACCTTTTTCAAGGCCAACCAGCTTATCTTTCAAAGCTCCTACCTTTCTATGTGTGGCTTTTTATCATGTGTTTTCGTGGTTAGCAGTATGGCTTCCTACAGACGGCGCCAAAATGTTGACCACAAAATCCGGCTGGACCTTGGACCAACACGTCTCAGCTCCTCCCTCTTGAACACGTGGATCTCCTGCGCACTACGACAAACAATCAGCTTGCAAAGGGGGCCGAGGTGGCTCCCGTTTGCACTCCGATGCCTAAGTCAGTTATCATTTTAGGCAAATACATATTGGGTGCGGGAGATAAAAGTCTGTAAAAGAGAGAAAAGGGAGTGAGAGAAATACAGAGTTCAGAGTGAGAAATTGCTAACCCCCTACTTGGAGGTAATTGTGCTTCATTTATAGTGGAACTTCTTGTCTCGGATTGCGACACGTGGCATACTCTACACTTGTCATCACCCTAGCTTATGGATGTGACATTCTTGCTTTTCAATCGTAATCATTGCTACACTTCGTAGGGGATGGGCGCCTGTCACGTCCGGGTAAAGGCAGTGTCCCATCACTGACTCCATCTCTCTCTTCTGGTCAACGCCAAAAAGCGCCCCGGCTGAGTATAAAGCACATCGGCTGGGCGTTAACCAGGTCGGTTAAAGAGACTAGCTTGGCATATCACCTCGGCATTCATCTCAAGGTGATATTTCAGGCCTCAGCTGTGTGTTAAGGTCCATTGGGTCATTATTGGGTCTTCGCTGGCGGATCACTGTACCTTTCTTTGGGCCCGGAGTCAACAATTCTAATGCATTTATTTTCATAAGTTTTAAAATCAAATTTTCATTGTTCTTTAGTTTAGTTTAATTTTTATTTTAATTTTTAAAATCAAAATTTCCAACTCAATCAAATTTCTCGTTCCGATTAAGGTAGTAGTCTAAAATACAATTTACAACAATCCTCGTGGAATCAATACTTGGACTCACGTCCACTTTATTACTTGCACGACCCGTGCACTTGCAGAGCGAACACTAGGCTAGAATCTTAATGTGCTAAAACATAGATGAAACCTTAATATCAATGTTTAATATAAATTCAATATTTTGACGGCCAATATATGTTAATCTAGTATTATTAGGGATGACAAAACGGCTCGTCGGCTCGAGTCGCTAGGGTTCGGTTCGAAAAAAGCTCGGGCTAAGCTCGGCTCGCAGCTCGAGCCGAGCTTTTTTTTTAAGAGACGGGCTTTGGCTCGGCTCGGCTCGAGCCAAAAAAAGCCCGCTAAAAAAAGCTCGATGGAAGCTTGATCAATGAATTTTGACCACGAGCTCGGCTCAATTTGCTATATATATACATTTTCAAAAAAATTTATGAATTTTTGCTATAAAAATAAAATAAAATTAAAAGCTCGGGACTTGGCTTGGCTCGGCTAGGAAAAAGCTCGAGCTAAAGCTCGGGTCGAGCCTTATTTTTGGGGACGAGCTTTAGCCCGGCTCGGCTCGAGCCAAAAAAAGCTCGACCCCTAAAAGCTCGAGCCTTGATCTTCGACTCGCGAGCCGGCTCGACTCGGCTCGCTGACATCCCTAAGTATTATTATTATAGAACTCAATATTTCCAATTATTTGATCAGTAATTGAGTGATATATAAATTTTATTGTTATCGTGAGTGACAATAAGATAGATAGCATATTATAACAATTGTTGTGAGGTTTAATAGAGTATAGAGATGTACCAATATGACTTGCATGATTTACATTGATGTTCTAGTATTTTTAATGCATACTTTCATTTTCCCAACATTCATAACATTCATAAAGATATAGTAAGGTCACATGAGATGATAATTCAATTCTACTATTGAGTGATTATTAAATGAATTAGGAATATTGGTCAACTAGAATTGATTCATATAGTCATGACGTTTGATGATTGTATTAAATTGGATTAATAAGGGGGATTCAAAGTCTTAATACATATCTAAATTAATTTATAAAAGTCTTCATAATTTGCTCATTGGAATAAGTAGTATAATTAGACAAATTAGCATATAACCAATCATACAAAATTTACTATTTGATTAGAGTTAGCATTAACTGATCTTAACTTAAATACATAGTTCTCGTGGGAACAAATACTTTACACATCATATTATTACCTGTTTACGAAATCGTGCATTTATGAAGTTTTGCACGATCAAGTTTTTGGCGTTGTTGCTAAGGATCATAATAGTTAATTAGTTTTAGTTAATTATAACTTTAAACTGAATTTTATTTCTTCATTAGTTTCTAATTCATATTTTTTAAAAAAAAACTATAGTGTTCTCTTCCATTTTTTATCAGGATCTTGTATGCAAAGTTTTAGACACGGTGATCTTTCTCCATTTCATCTGAAAATCGAATGATTGTTCAGGTTGAGAAGAAAAAACAAATAGAAGCACACCAAAATTAGCAAGTAGAATCTATGACAGAAGATAATAAAAATCTATTGATCATTAAGGTAAATGAGAACGTATAGGTAGCTTCGACTAACGTAAACGTGAGGTTGATGGGGGAATACATGGTTCCACTAGCGGTAGAAAGCTGGTCCAGCATTACTAGTCTAGCATTTGGGAAAGCAAATTTTCATTTGAGGATGGACGTAATGAACATGCTCTTGAACGCCTTACAATTATTTATGAGACCTAATGATAATTCAAATACTCACATCTCAAGATTTTCAGATATGTGTGATGTAGCTGAATATCCTAGGATTTCCAATGATGCTGTTTGACTGGGGCTCTTTCCTGAAACTCTGAAAGATTTAGTTAGGGAGTGGTAGACATATTCCTGTTGGCCCAAGAGTAACTAATCAAGAGGAGGGTGAATTGGTTTATAAAACTTTTTCGATAAATAATCTCAAACGTAAAACTAATAGGTACAAGTATAAACACTTAGTGTTGGAAGAGATGCAAAGTAACTTAACTATCAATGTAGAGTGCTATAGAGATGTAAACTTAATTGATAAAGCAAACATAACACTTAGAGATAGTATTACACGATATAGATTGATAGAAGTATGTGCAATGTAAGTAAGTAAAAGAGATAATAGGATGCAAACGATATTTAAGAATGTTTAATCAAACAACTTGATCTACATCATCTATTACCAAACTCTCCATCACGAGTATGACCAAATTCATTATAATGATAACTTACAACAATGAGCACCAATTCTTAAGTGACTCACAACAAGAAGCACTTATCCTTAGGTGACTTACAACAAGGAATATCTATCCTTAAGTGAGTTACAACAATGAGCACTTATCCTTAACAACAATTGAGTTTTCACAAGGCTCTCAAAACCACCAAATATAATGAATTTAATTACAATTAAAATAACTCTCTTGACAAATGATATACTAAAATTAAGTCTCAAGCGAGTTAGGCTAACACTTCAATAGATAGTAATGAATTAAGTTTGAGTGTTAGAAAAAGACTAATGCAAATGATAATGAAAAGTTCAATGCAATCAAACAAAGTTTTTCAAAGAATATAATCTCTTGTTAAATGATTGAATCAAGTTAAGTACCAAGAGATATCGACACTTGAATAATTAACAATAAGTTAAGCTCAAAGTGTTTGGACAATGAAATTTTGATGAATCAAATGACGATGAAAATTATAACACAAATTATCAAAGTTCTTTAATAAAAATTCTCACTTTTAAATGATTAAAACAAGTTTAGAATAAAGAGACTTACACTTCAATTTCAATATAATGTGAAGATGTTGAAGAAGTTTAAACAATATAAAACAAAGAATCTTTACAAAAACTTTTGCTGAATTTAATAAAACTAAGTTTTGATCATTCAAAGTTTTCTAATATAGATAGATGAATATAAATCAAGCAAGAAAAATGAATTTAATAAGAAAGCTTTCTTAAAATCTCTTCTTAATTTTGTTGAAATTGAATGCAAAAGAGAAGACTATTTAAAGAACAAATTTGGCATAAGTTGTCGACCTCAAAATAGCTTTCATGAGAAAATAGACGTTAGAGTTCAAAATATGCAATGCGAGCGTCCTCACTTGAGATGCTATAGACCTACCGACAGCATTTCAAAAACTTCGTTTTTCAAATGTTTTGATTGAAGTTGATTTTGCTAAGTTTGAAAAACTTATGAAAAAATATTTTAATGACTTTGAAAATGTTACTCGAGCTTACGAAGTGTATTTCCAACTATTGATGCATTAATCTTACATATGATTGAAAAGTAATTGTAAATGCTCAATTCTTTGTATTCTTCATTTCTTGACATGTTATCATTATTTGTTTCTTGAACATCGAATCTTGTGTTTTGATCTTTTTTATCTTTGAGAGATGATTTGTACTTTGAATGCTTTGAAGATTATCATTACATGAAACACTTGAAGCACACTTGTTAATAATACAATATAATATTATTTGTTATAATCAAAACAATTAGGTTAAGTTAACCATAGGTCAGCAATTCTCACCTCACAGCATCACCACTTTGATCATTTTGAGCTAGAAGTTTTTGATCAAAATCTTCCCGTCAAAAGAATTGTTAGGTTGAGGAATGAAATTACCACATTCATTCAATTTGATTCAAAATGCTATTATGAAGCATGAAAAATATACAAAGGGTTGCTCCGACAATGCCCACAACATGGTTTATGGAAATGACTCCAAAGCCCACAACATGGTTTACGAAAATGACTCCAAGTCTAGTATTACTTCATTGGTTTGAATTCTGCCAACAATGTTAATGTTGATTCAGCATGTTATGGGTCAATCAACAAAAGGACTACTACATCCCTACTATATATAAAGTTCACTATTCATAAGGACCAAAATTAGCACTTTTAGGCTAAAGGTGAAACACGTGTTTTCATACTTTCTATCTGGTCTGTACCAAACAAACAATATCAAAAAATTTTCGGCATTTATTTTGTTCTCTTCTTTCTTCCATATCGCATTTCCAGAATGTTCCATTTCTAGGGTTACTGCGTCTTCCATTCTTCGCCTTCGTCGGTGAGTTTTGTTCGATTCATGCCATACCAGTTCTAGAAAAACCAAAGATCTTTGATAGATGTATTTCCCAAGTTTTTTTTATTGACTTCAAATTTGAATTTTATTTTCTTTGTAGAAGCTTTTGATTAATTTCTTCTGAAGGAAATCACACTATTGTTCATCTTGTGTTATCTGATTTTGCAGCAGTAGTGACATATGGTCGAAAAAATATGCCATTTCCTCATCTTGTTCTCCAACTTTTCACTGCTGTTTGGGTATGTTCTCTTTTTTGCTTTCTTCCGTAAATGTTTTCTTATTTTTATCTCTATTCTATTCACAAGTGTTTTTTCGTGGTTTTGGATACATGGGTTTGTGCACCAAAATTAATCTAAAATATTCTGTGCCCACATAAATTAACAAATAAGTCTTTGTTATCAAATTTTCGAACATTTTTCTGGATGATTAATCAAGGTATGCCACTTCCCACTTATTATCTCTTGTGCTTTTTACTGTGTGTTGATTTCATAAGCATGTTCTATTGTTTGTAGAAGTGGGGGAAATCAATATGAAGGAGTTTCCATCATGTCATGTTTGGGGAAAATGGGGTTCGAGTTGCTAAGTTTTCTTCTTCAAATACTAATAGTAATAGAGCTGCCCTATGATGACTTTTGTTCATCATTGTAGATTGCTTGAAAAATCTTGCTTGATTATTGTAACTCGGAGTAAGAATTTAATGGGTGAAATCATTCCGGTATTGATCTCTCAGGTTGTGAACTCTTTGTTTCTTCTGAAATCTACGAAGTAGGGAATTTTCATCATAAGCAAAATATTTTAGAACAGTTTTAATTAAATTTTGTTATTCTTTTAGCTTCATTGTCGTTTTTGATTTCCTTAAGTACTTGTAATATATAATCTTACCCTTGAAATAAGTCATATCAACTGGCAATGACTTGCTCAATCACTACCACTTTTGCCCTGTTCTTGTCCAAAAAACCAAAAAAGAAAATGTAGTAGAGTATATAAGTTTCATGATGGATTGTAACTAAGTTATTAAAAAATAAAAATACAATAACAATAACAGGAAGCTAATTTATTTATTTATTTTGGCTAACTGGCCTATGAATTTTTTGTCCAGTATATTTTTTTTGTACTCAGCTATTTCAGATTTTTATGCTAAATTTCCTATAGAAGCTATTATCCTGAAAATCTTATGGCTTGGTAATTATTTTGGGTCTCCCAAAGGTACAACGGGAAATTTTGAAGATGCAAGATAATTGGATTTGTGTGGAAACTAAAGAAACAAAACATATATTGATACGGAGTTATTTGGGGTTCATTTATTACTAAGAGTGACATGTTAACATAGCATTTCTTTTGGAAAATAGATCAACTTATTAATATATGTTGTTTATCATCTTACGAGTTTTTTTTTATGTAGCTGATTATGAAACATTCAGCTATTGATGTTTTCTGTCTATTCCAGGGGATTCAGATGATCAATACCAGTCTCCAGCTCTAAATAAGAAAAGTGACTTCCAACGTATCCCATGGAAGGATTTCTCGATAGGTTGTTTTACAGCCATGATTATTCTAAGATCCTAGATTTCCATCATTTCCACTGATTTTGCGGGAAATACATTTCAAGCTTCAAACTTGAAGTTAAAGGTAAATTAGGGACTTCTTTTTATGTCCTTGGTAATAATTCAGATTTTTATTTTTCAGTACCCTATGCATTCTTTCTATCAATTGAATGTCTATGCCCTAGGGGTTGAACTACTTATTGAACACTTAACTTTCAATTTGAGTTGGTCATTTGAAGAGAGTAATGGATGGATTTATAGTGTCATTTTTGGTTAGGAACTTTGGAATCTACTAAATCTAATGCTATTAAGTAAATGTTCCTGGTATTAGTTAAAGCGAGATTTCTTTCCATATAGATCTCCAATCCTATTGGTTTAACTACATCTTTTATTTTAAATTATCTTGAATTTGACACAGTTTTCAGACCTAAACTTAAAGGCAAATTAGGGACTTCATTTTATGTCCTTGGTAATAATTCAGATTTTTGTTTTTCAGTACCCTATGCATTCTTTCTATCAATTGAATGTCTATCCCCTGGGGGGTGAACTACTTATTGAACACTTAACTTTCAATTTGAGTTGGTCATTTGAAGAGAGTAATGGATGGATTTATAGTGTCATTTTGATTAGGAACTTTGGAATCTACTAAATCTAATGCTATTAAGTAAATGTTCTGGTATTAGTTAGAGGGAGATTTCTCTTAATTTAGATCTCCAATACTATTGGTTTAACTACATGTTTTATTTAAATTATCTTGAATTTGACACAGTTTTCATTACATTATTCTTGTTCAAATATGAAAGAATTCCTTTTTGTTTTTTAACATTGATGGTTTTTCTAGAATCGATATGGTGATGTATATTGAAAAAACAACTAGGGAAACTCTTGGATATTTTATATTGGGTTACATGTCAGCTGTAATTCTCCTAGCAGAAGCAACAATTCTTCTTGGTGGGTGGCGTTGATTTGTCTCTCTTCTCAATTCTTATAAACGTCGTGAAAAAATGAGGTGTTTGTGTAGGTAAAAGTAAAAAAATAATTAAAAAAAAACATTTTTATCAGTTATTTTTATTTTTTACTCACTCTTTAGAAAACATTCGTTTTGGCATCTAATTGAGTGATTAATACTCCATGAAGCAACTCTTATATTTCCCAATTGTGAATTGGTTCTTCTATTCTTCTATTTTTGTTATTTCCATTTTTCTAAACAGGTTGCCACTTTTATACCTCGTGTATATGTGTGCCTGCGGCTCTGCACATACTATTCCTTGTTCTAGATTGGAATACTGACATTTTACTATTTTAGATTTAGATAAACAAGTTTAGACATTTTGCTTAAAATATGCTTGTATGTGTATATTCTTTCTACTTACATTTTTTTTACATCTTTTAACCTGTTAAATTACTGAAAATATACATTTGTTCATTTTTTATATATTTTTATTTTGACTTTTTCTAAGGATGGCCACATGCTATGCTCCTTCCATTTCATACAATTTTCTCAACCTCATTCACCTTGACAAGGATGCAAACACTATTTTTTAAAAGACAAGTTGATTTATCCTCTCTCCTTTTAATTGTGCTCCCTTTAATTGCAGATGAATGTTAATACAGACAATTATTTTATAAATTTTATTAGATTTGTTATATCTTGTCCCATCTTTGAAATAAACATTTACCAAAATTATTCACACACATATATGGACTTCAAGAAGTAGTGGTTTTCCAGTGGACCACACAATTTGGTAGTGGCTTTGTTTGATATTGGTTTTCCATACGATAATTTTCTTCATTTTTGGGTACACTGAATATTTCCAATTTTCTCCAAACAATTCACTTCCTTTGAAGTGAAGAATTTTTTATGGCAGTTGATCCTGATACAGAGCAAGTGACTATGAGTTTGATGCCGTGAAAGAATAAATGGAAGATCAGACGGACCAATGATGGCAGAGTTGGGGTTATGGGTGTAGATCACATGTATATGAAGGTAAATATTTTCCCTCAATTTAAAATTTAAATAGAATTTGGCATGCTATTTGCTTGTATCTTATCATGTATAACATTATTTCTTTGACGATAACACAGGGAAAACGTATGCTGAAAAAAAAAAAAATGTGTTTTACTCAATTTTATGTTCACAACAGGTGTTCTTGGTATATAGTAGTGTTCGTGATATTGAAGGGAATGGGTTACCTCATCTCATTTATGTTTCTCGTGAGTACCACAAAAGGCTGGTACATTAAATGCTTTGGTAGCTTTATACCTTTGACCCCCCATATTTCCTTTCGTACTAATCGTTTTTTCAATTTATGCAAGGAAGCTCAAAAGCTTGAAGAAGATGAAAACGACAAACAAGTCAAACGAACGACAAGATATCTTGCAAATTATGTGGCGAGGAAGCTCAAAGCTTGATAGATTGACTCTAATTTTAAGATATATTCTTATGGAACCATTTTTATAAATCAACTTTGATAGATTGACTCTAATTTTAAGATATATTCTAATGGAACCATTTTTATAAATCAGCTTGTTACTAAATGTGACATGAGAATCCTTGAATTCTTATTTTTTTATAATGAAACTACATAACTAAGTACATTTACCCAATCTTAACATTAATTATTTATGTTCAAATAACATCTTTTTTAATTTCAATGCTACGAGAATCATCACAAATATAAATTGTCTCGTGCAACGTACATAGCCGTTTACTAGTATTAGATATATGAAAGCTTGGAAGACCGGGCATACACTATTGTATTGTGCCAAACAGAAAGATCAAGTAGAAAGAAAGTTGCAGGGGTATATGAGATTATTCGCTAGCAACAATTTCAACATAACTAGAAGTAGAGGTGTCAAGACGGACGGGCCGACCAGACCCGTGAAAACCGACCCGGATTGACCCGGGACCGCGGGCCGACCCATGACCCGTGCGGGCGGTTCACAGGTCAAGAAATTGTGAACCGCAAGTTTTGCGGGTCAAACGTTCGCGGGCCGCGGTTAACCCGCTGGCCCGTAAAAATAAAATAAAAAATAAACCGTTTTTATTAAATATGGTAACATTGAAAATCTCTCTTCTTCTAGAAACTCTAATACAACTTTTAAAGTAAAATCTTATTTCTTTCTCCCTAATAGCTAAAAATATAATTTTTTTGACAATAGTAATTAGAAATACATTTATCATTTAATTGTTATTTGTTTATATTTTATTTAAATTTGCAAATTTAGAAGTAATTCATATAACATAAACTATAATTTTAAATTCTATGTAAATATTTTATGGTATAAATATGAATTTATCATTTTAATCATTTTGTATTTAGAAACTTGACAAAAAATTTGGTATAAATATGAAAAATCTATGTTTTTATTCATACGGGCTAAATCAGAACAAACCGCGACCCGCATGGGCCAGCGGGCGGGCCTGAGTTGTAGTTCAAAATTTGCGGACTGACCCGTAACCCGCAACGGGCGGACTTTTTTTCAAGCGGTCCGTTACCGGGCTTTTTATTGGCGGGTCGACCCGACCCGGACCACCCGAATTGACACCTCTAACTAGAAGCATCTAGCCAATAAAGTTGATGTAATGAAAAATAATTAAACAATAGATGCAGTTCAAGTAGATGGGCCTAAATTAATATAAAATCATTCGTACAAAATTTACTATTAGTTTGGAGTTAGCATTAATTGATCCTAGGTTAGTTACATAGTCCTCGTGGGAACAAATACTTTAAACATCACTTTATTACTTGTTCACGATATCGTACACTTAGGAATTTTTGCACGATCGAGTTTTTGTTGTTGTCGCTGGAGATAATAGTATTTAATTAGCTTTAGTTTTTATAGCTTTAAACTAAACTTTATTGATTTATTAGTTTTTAATTCATATTTAAAAAAAACTACAGTTTTCTCTTTCATTCTTTTCATGATCTTGTATGTAGATTTTGAGACATGGTGGTCTTACTCTATTTCATCTGAAAATCAAATGAATGTTTATGTTGAGTAGAAAAGAACAAATAGATATCAAGTAGAATCTATGGAAGAAGATAATCAAAATTTGTTGATCGATGGGATGAATGGGAATGTAGCACATCGAAGTAGCTTCAAATAATGAAAATGCGTAGCTGATGGGGGAATACATTGTTCCACCAGTGGTTGAAAGTCGGTCCAACATAGCTTATCTAGCATTTTGGAAAGCAAATTTCCTTTGAGGGCGGATGTAATAAACGTTGTTCTTGAATGCCTTACAATTATTTGGGAGACCCAATGACAATTCAGATACTTACATCTCGAGATTTTTAGATATGTGCGTAATAATTGTAGTTTGAGTGAGGCTCTTTCTATACACTCTGACATATTCATTTAGGGAGTTGTAGACACATTCCCACGTCACAACATCCCTACCTGGAATAGTTTGAGTAAGAAGTTTTTGAGCAAATTCTTCATGCCAAAAGAATCGTCAACTCATCTTGATTCGGAATGGATGCTCTGAAAATACCCATTACATGGGTTGCAGAAACTTGTTGTATCGCAGTGGGTTACCCCCTGTGGTACCGACCAGACACAAAGAGGGGGGAGGGTTTGGCCCCTCAAAAAGAGGGGGCCCCAAACCCTTGCTATACAACTAGACTGGTTCTTATTTAATTAGCTCGTGAAGTGATTTATATGCAGAACTATCAAAGGCAGCAAAATAATCCTCATTCTAGTACATACAATCCATGCTAGAGAAATCATCCACACTTCTCCTGGAGTAATCATCCACACTTCTCGTGGAGTAATCCATAATATTCTCAAAGTAAGCGATATCAGAATTAACCATCGAGTTTTCAAAAACCAGGAAGAAACCTTAGTAGGAAGAAGTATTTGATAAAATGGCAGAAGCGTCAGCTAAATATCAAGTTTAGGAAGAAGTATTTGATAAAATGGCGAAGCGTCAGCTAAACTCAAGCTAAATATCGAAAAAAAATCTTCAAGTTCAAGAGGCTACTATAAAGAATCTGGAAAATCAAACAAGGTAAATAGCCAGAAAATGAAACGGTTCAAGTATTAATATGCGAAGTGGAGTTTAACTTTCTGAAATTAAAATGAAGAGACATGTGGTACTGAATGAAAGTGATATGAATCATAGTGGGTTTGATGAAAAGTTAAATATTCAAGTCAAACAAAAGTGCAATGCAGTCAACAATGTCAGAATTGGATGCATAATATATGTTTTTGTCCATCGTTGCTTGAAGACTTGTATTTGGGCTTTGGATCACATCATTAAATGATATAAATTATAGTGAGTTTGACGAAAAGTTAAATATTCAAGACACATAAAAGTGCAATCCAGTCAATCATGTCAGAATTGGATGCATAATATATGTTTTTATCCATCGTTGCTTGAAGACTTATATTCGGGTTCTGGATCATATCAGAAAGGTACCCTCCATAGATGAGGAGCACATGAATTGGTCTGAACTGTCAGCAAATGACATTAAATTAAACACTTAAGAAAGAGGTTAACATTAATGCTGAACATTGTGTACAATATTTTGTTGGGGAAGTTCCTTTCGAACAATCATGATTAACTCTCCTTCATAGTCTAACTAAAGACTTTAAGTTAAACATTTATTGGTAGGAAATCCATTTTCTTACTCTTTTATTTATTAAGCTTCAAGTATTTACATTGCATGTTGCTTGTTAGGTTTGAATTTAGATTTAGGCACGTTTAAATTTTGCATAAAAGGTCCATCTTTTCGTTTTTTGACCTAGAAAATTAATAAAACTTAATTCAGGGAAAAAAGAAAAGAAAGGAAACGTATATTTTGCAACGTTATTGTGGCACCATGTGCTTAAGAAAATAATTGTCTTACATCGAATATCCAACACATGTCACTATCACCCTATTATAATTGTTTCTCTCCATTCACACACATTTTATCCCATTTTTGTGTCCTAATAATATTTTTAATTACTACTTAACTTGACAGTAAAACGTAATCAAGTGGGAAATGCTAAATATACTGAAGAATTGAATGGAGCGCTACAAAATCTTATCTCTACTATCTAACACACACCTCATGACGAGTTTCTACATTCTCTCTTGTTATTTATACATTTTATTTTACTTGTGCTTTTTTATCGTATACATTGAGGGAAATGCATAGTTTAAGTTCAAGGTGGTGTTTATTGTTAAAAGCAATTGATATTAGATATTTGTTTTGAATATTTGTCGTTTTAAATAAAGAAAAATCAGTACCAAAAGAAAATTTGAAAAACTTTAGAAATATTTCATTGCTTTATTGGTTAATTTCACAAAATCTCACTCAAGTTTCATCGTAATTTCAAATATGTCATTAAAGTTTTATCATTACATAAACTGCCACTCAAGTTTCAATTAGCCTAAATGCGATTAAGTTAACTTTCTTATCCAAAATTTTTTCATAGGTCGGTGGCCTAAATGCCAAAATTGATTTAACTTTCCCATTTTAGAATAATTTTGGTCAAGTTTTTAGAACCCGAGTGGAAAACAAGTGGCCTTAAGGTGCTCACTTTGGCTAAAATTTGAATAGACGGGAGTGTCTCTCTCTTTCGATCAAAACTTTTTTGGAAATCGAATTAAATGTATTTTTTGAACTAATTTCGACCCTTAAAAATATAGAACAATCTCATAACTTTTAAAATAATCTTCCATACCACATTGTGACCATATTCGTGTAATCAAAGAGAGATACAACACATCATTATTTTGGCAAAATAAAGAGGCAGATTAAAGATTTTAATTCTTTGAAGATCCAACCTTGGGTTTATGGCAAAAAAGAGGAAGATGCCTTTGGAGATGATCAAGATATTGTTTAACTGATTCAAGAACTACAAGATTTCATCTCTTTTTATTTATCAACCTGAACTCCGAGTTATGTTCCATCAATTTACTATGATTTCTTGTAATTTTGTAATACTAGACTAGAATATTCGTGTGCTAAGAGTCTAAGACATAGATGAACTCTTTAGTCGATTATTGAAGGGGTGAGTTGGGTGGGGGTGAGGTTGGGGGTAGGCTACACCTCATTTTGTTATTAAAAAAAATTAATAACACCTTATTTTTTGAAGTGAAACTTTAAGACTAAGAGTGTGTTTGATAGGCGAAGTTTTCCGTGGAAAATATTATTTTCCACGTGATTTTTCAACTTTGCGCTGTTTGGTTGCCTAAGTTTTCCATGGAATTCATTTTTCCACTTGCCTCGAAATTCGGTATTTTCCTTGTTTTGAATGAATTCGTTTTCCCGGGGGGAGGAGGTTTTATTTTCCATGGAAAATCTTATACCATTTTCATTACGTTTGATCCTTTTTGTTGTTGCTAATTGATTTATTTTTTTTTCTAAAAAGTAACATTATTATTATTAAGTACAAACTTGTTAAAAAAATGAAAAAAAAAAATTATAATAGCTAAATTTTACTTTATTTTTCATAGAAAATAGTGTCTATCAAACAACAAAAGTTGGAAAATTCTTCACTTTTTCTACCTAGAAAATTAAACCAATCAAACATATAAACTTTTAATTCCCTAGAATTCAATTCCCTGGAATTCATTTTCTTTCCACCCAACGTAAAAGTCTACTGACACATTGTACCGAATAAGACACGAAGTTGCCTCAAGAATTGATTTTGTAGAAAGTGAGATTTCTTCAGGAATAATGATAACCAACTTCGATGGTTTTAAAACATCAATCTAGGTTGTAACACTTGATATATTCAATAAAATGAATCAAGTAAATTTGTATTTATGTTAATATATTAATATACTATATAGTTGCAACCTAAACTAATACTTGCACCAATGATGCTCAATATCATTTCTTTGTTCGTTTGGTATATGAAGATATTTATACTTCTTTTCATATATGAAAATATGAGAGAATCAGAATGAGAAATAATTTGATTATAAACAAAAAACTCTTACCAAACAAAGGCGATCAAGTTTTATGAATCTCACCTCACACGAAAATCCAAAGAATCTCATTTATCTTTAGATTTGTAGTTTTTCCATCATCTATTAAACAATCATGCACAATTTGAAATAAAATTTGGTGATTCTTTGTAGTTTCATCCATATCATATTGTTTGTAGCTTTTCCTAGTATGTATATTCTCTGTTTAATAAAAGTTTTTTGTTTATAATTAATAAAAAATGTGATTGAAAAATGGTTTGAAAAAATATGTGTGGATAAAAAGCAATTCTAAAAAATGTGCTATTTATAAACGGTTTTTCAAACTGAGACCAAAAAATCCATCGGTTTTGAACTATGATTGTGAATGATTCTCTCACTTGTACTATAAATTTTCACTACAAGAGGGTATCGCTTTAGTGAAAACTAATATGTTACAACAATTTTTTATATTTATTTTTAATTTTTTTAACTAAACCTTTCTTCCTTAAGTGCAACAAAAGCAAGAGTGAAAATGCCAATTATAACCTTGAAATGGAACATCATAATTTATATGTAACCATAGGATTCCTATTCATTTGCCCGCCATGATGAACAATTAATTAAAGATGCTTCCCTTTCAGTCAAGAAAGGCATATAGAGCTAGAAAGTTAATTAATACGGTTGATCCTTGATAGAGTTGAAGGTCATGCCACCCATTAATGGCACATACCTTCTTATATATAATACTATACGTAAAACTACATCGAATCATTTGATAAAAACTTCAAATCGACATATCATGTTTAAAACATTAATAGGTAACAGATTCAATGAGACTCGAACTCAAAACATTCAATAATTTTGTATTATTTAATTTAAAAACTAAAAAAAATGTAAAAATGAACATTAAAATTTGAAGGTCTTGTCATTCATTAATGACGTGTAGGTGAGTTTGGTGGCCTTATATAGGTCCATGGCGGCAAAGAAGAGGAAAAGGTTTGGTCTGGTCAAATATGACCTTTTTGTATTGAAATCAACAGTCTCTTTCCTATTGACAAGGATTAGGGAAAGATATTTTACGTGTCCCACATTAACTACATTTGACATCAGTGCAGAAGGAAACACTTGTTTGACAAACTTGTTTAAAAATAAATATTTTTCAATATAAATGTTTATATAATTTTTTAATCATATATATTTTTTCTCTTCACTTTTCAGCCTATTTTTTGATGCAACATGAATAAAAGAATTCAAGTGAAAATCCTAAAAGAAATATGAAATTAGAATCGACCAGAAATTAGAAATAAACTCAAGTCTTATTAATTGAAAGATATGAAAAAAAAGAATTAACCTTGATTTATAAGGTTATAAACCACAATAAAAAAATCTTGTTTATAAATAAAGAATGTGATATTTTTGAGATAAAATATTTGATTAAAAAATGATTTGAAAAAATGTGTATGATTAAAAAGTGATTTGAAAATATGTGTTATTTATAAGTTTATTTATAAATAATTTACCAAACAGAGATGTTTGGGCTCCATTAAAAATAAAATGTATTTTTTCCATTTCCTGTTTTAAACTATGTATTCTTCAATAAAATAATATTATACATAAACTCAAAAATACGCAAATGAATAAAGAAATTCAAGCGAAAACCTTAAAAAAATATGAAATTTGGAATCCAACGGGAATGAGAACTAAACTCAAGTTTTATTAATTGAAAGATATGGATAAACAAAGAATTAAACCTTTATTTATAGGGTTCTAAAGCATAATAAAAGAATTGTTTATGAACAATGAATATGATGTTTCGAAGTAAAATATGTGATTAAAAAGTGATTTGGGAAAATATGTACGGTCAAAAAATAATTTGGGAAAACATGTATTTTATAAATTTGTTTATTTATAAATAGCTTACCAAAATGAGTTGTTTGGGCTCCATTAAAAATAAAATGCATTTTTCTCTTTCCTGTTTTAAATGATATATTCTTTAACAATATAATATTATATATAAATCCAAAAAAAGTTCCTCATTTTTGACACAGCATAAATAAAGGAATTCAAACGAAAATCTTAAATAAATACGAAATTTGGAATCCACCAGGAATGAAAAATAAATTCAAGTTTTATTAATTGAAATATATGAAAAAAGTACCCCTTTATTTGTTGAATTATTGCCTCAAATTGTCAAGAGTTAAAGGACTTAAATTTTAATTAATTCAATAGTTGAACAGGAATGGAATCCTTAAATCTATTGGAATTGAATTATACTACTTACGTGTCCCATTTTTTTTTTTAGAAGAGAAGTGCTTTCTTTGCTGCCATGCATGTCCTAGTGAATAAGAAGAAATTGAAGTAATTAATTTATCTTAGAAGTGCTTTCATCCATGATTACGTGTTTCAGTGGGATTAGAAGCTGAGAACCTTCTATGGCAGAAGAATTGTTGACCAAGGAATGAAATCTCTCCTAACCGAATTTATATAGCCATGACGTGAATTTTTCTTATAAATACACGTATTATTATCTTTTGTCGGAACACATTGACTAGAGTTTTGTGAGGAAAAATGTAGTCTAACATCTTGGTTTTTCTTGATTTCTTTGCGGATTGTACAAAGAAGTAGAAATTGGTAGATGTGGTGAAACTTAGTTATTTTTTCCTACAATATTTCGGGGTTTGGTGAGTGCAAAATATAATTGTGACAATTTATTATATAGTTAAAATATTTGACAGTCCGTAAAGTTTGCGTTGTTACTTTATTTTCTTGTCGACTCAATTATTTCTTGAACATAAAAAAATCCCGTGGGTTAATTAGAGGGGGAATTTGAGTGTAATTCCCAACAGTGGCTCCGTTGCAAGGGAAATCGACGTCTAATTAATAGAGCATCAAGTTGTTCGAAGATTTTTTTGAGCAATAGAAAATATGTCTATCAAGTACAACGTGGAAAAATTTGAAGAGATAATCGATTTTGATTTGTGGCAAGTGGAAGTCAAGGATATATCACAAAGCTTTGAAGGAAAAACCAACCCCGAGTTCTGACAAAGAAACGAATCCAGCACGAGCGATGAAGATTGGGAAGATTTGGATTTGAAAGCTGCTGACATGTTACAACTTTGTTTGACCAAAAATGTTCTTTTAAATATTTATGAGATATTTGCTGTGAAAGAACTGTGGGAAAAATTGGAAGAGTTGTATCAAATGAAGAGCTTGTCAAATCACTTGTATATGAAGCAACAATTTCATTCGTTGAGAATGAGCGTAGGTACGAAAATCTCATACCATCTTAGTGTGGTTAATGGAATTGTTTCTGAACTTGAATCTATTGGTGTTAAAATTGATGATGAGGATAAAGCATTGAGGCTCATCTGGTCTCTTCCATCCATATTTGAGTACATCAAGCTAATTTTGATGTATGGAAAGGAAACGGTAGATTTTTCCGAAATTACAAGTAAGTTGATTAACTTGAAGTGACAGTTCATCTGAAAACGCTTTGCTTGTTACTGAAAAGTGGAAGAAAGGGTAACTTCATGAAGAAGAAGAAGATAATGTGTTGGAACTGTGGACAATCTGGTCATGTGAGAATAAATTGTCCAAAAGGTGGAGCAGACTCGGAAAACTGCTAGGAGGTGGACAATGCGACTCTTCTGGTGGAGGGTGATGATGATGTACTTTAGTAAGATAGGACTTTCTTATGGAATGTAATTAGTTGTCATGATAGAGGATGTGTTCTTGCCAGTGAGTACATGTATTTGCACACGGGGATTGGTTTGACATTAATGTAAGGTGTGTGGTGAAATTGATGTTGATGGCGATGAGCTCCTAGGGAAATCCAAACATGGGAGTTGAACCTTAAATTTCCAGCAAGGTTATTTTGATATGAGTCGATGAAAAGCTCGGAGTTCGTTGATAATTCTGAGTGGTTATACTCATATGGTGGAGTATGAGACCGTCAAAGTGTGTCAAAAGCTTACCTATTCCAAGTATAGTGAATGAAAAATATAATAGAGTTTTAGCTCGTTTTCGGCAAGGTGAAGATTATTGGGTTATTACTTTAAATTGTCAAAAGCAAAAGGAGCTGAAGGATTTAAATTGAAATTAATTAAATAGTTGAACAAGAATGGAATCCTTAAATCTATTGGAATTGAATTATACTGCTTTCATGTCCTTTTTTTTGGGGGGGGGGGGAATTGGAAGAGAAGTGCTTTCTTTGCTACCATGCATGTCCTAGTGGATAAGAAGAAATTGAGGTAATTAATTCATCTTAGAAGTGCTTTCCTCCATGATTACATGTTTCAGTGGGATTAGAAGATGAGAACCTTGTATGGCAGAAGAATGTTGACCAAGGAATGAAGTCTCTCCTAACCGAATTGATATAGCCATGACGGGAATTGTTCTTATAACTACACGTATTATTATCTTGGGTAATTATATATGCACCACAATTTCTTATAATTACACCATATTTGAATTGCATTGTTGGTCCATAATCTTTATAGATTATTACATTTATATTCTTTGTTTTTTTTTTATCAAGTTCTTATCATTAAATTTTCAACAATTATCAAAATTTTTCCTTCATGATGGTTTTCGTCCAATTTTTTAATTATTACCGTGCTTTAAAACAATGAATAAATATTCAATTAAGATTTTGATTTTTTTACTTATTAAGTGTACAAGCAGTAAATAAATTTTTTTAATTCTTCTTAATAAATTTTGTGACATAAATTGATAGAAGAGAGGAGATATATTAATTAATGAAAGAATCAAAATAAGACTACGATGAAAAAAAGTTGGTGGACATAACTGTAATATTGTTTAAAGGTTATGAACATTTCTTGCAATTAAAATGTGGTGTACATATAAGAAGATGTAGTGACAATATATTTGGCCTTATCTTTTGTTGGAACACATTAATTAGAGAGTTTTGTGAGGAAAATGTAGTTTAGCATCTTGGTTCTTTTTTGATTTCTTTGTGGGTTGTACAAAGAAGTAGAAATTTGTAGATATGACAAAATTTGGTTATTTTTTTCCTATAATACTAGGAGGATTTGGTGAGTGCAGAGTTTATATAATTCTAACAATTTATGATATAGTGAAAAGCTTTGCCGGTCAGTAAATTTTGCGTTGTTGTTTTATTTTTTTATTGTCTCAATTATTTCTTGAACATAAAAAATTTCTTTGGGCTTAATTAAAGAGGGAATTTTTGTATAATTCCCAACATTATTTAAAGGATTCTAAAGCGTAAAATCTATTCCAAATCAACAAGTAAAAAATAAAATCTATTCTAAATCAACTAAATTGAAAGAATTCGAAATAAACTAAATGACACTAAAAAATTAAAAGGCTTTTTTTTGAGACTTTAATGAACTGAGACGGTTAAAATCACCCTTATATCATAGTGTAGTGGTGAGCCTTGTTCGCCTCATCGTTTCCTTTCCGAAAAGTTATTATGTGGCCAATTTCGAGCTCTAGTGCTAAACATTTATTTTACGATTTTGCCATTGTCGGTCCAGTTGTTCCAAAATCCATTCAGCCATTTTCTACATCAATTTCTTCCACCTCTAAAGAACTTGATCCCGAGTTATAATCGGAATAGAAAGGATCACCATCTCAATGAAACTCGTATAGATCCGACACAATGAATGTACTAGAAATATCAACAGAAGCTGATAAGTAAAAAAATGTAAGCACTGTTGTTAATTCACGTAAGTACTTTGTAAGATCCATATTTTTTCGATTTCAACTTGTTAAAAGTACCAATGGAAAGCCTCTCTTTTCTAAGAAACACCATCACTGAATCTTTTTCTTGGAATTGTTTATCCCTTCAATGTGAATCTACCCTATCCTTATACTTTGCGTTAGTCTTCTTGGACTTCTATTTTACTTCATCACCGACTGTTAATACTTCTTCAGCCAGATTTTTAGTAGCAATACTCTTGATATTTTCATTTGGTAATTTCACCATATCTGATCAGAAAAGAATCAAGAGAAAAAGAAAGAATATGAATTGATTGATAGATTTCTCGAAACAAACGAAAAGGAAATGAAAACATGGTAAGAAACTTTTGTATACAAAACAGAAAACGAGGACCTACCTGTAGAAGTATGAACTGCGCTGTTGTTTGCAAACTCAACCTATGATAATACAAGATCTCACTGCTTGGGCTTATCGCCACATATACTCATAACCATATTTCTAAGGGTATGGTTTGTGAATTCGGCCTGTCCATCCATTTGGGGATGGGTAATGATGCTTCTATTCAACTTCGTCCGAAACAACCATAAGGTGATCCTAAAGTGCCCCAAAAAAATTGTATCTCGATCTGATATGATAGATTTGGGTACTCCATGCAATCGAACAACCTCTCTGAAAAATAATTTTCCAGTATGCGATGCATCTGATGTCTTTCGACATGCTATGAAGTGAGTCATCTTAGAAAATATGCCAACTACTTCGAACACAAAATCTACGCCTTTCTGAGTATGGGTAATACCAAAACGAAATCCATAGAGAGATCTTGCTATATACCATGAGAGACAAGAACTGACATGTACAACCCAAAACTCTATACTTGACCCTTAGACACTTGGCAAGTATAAAACTTTTTGACTATAATTCCAATATCTTGCTTCAACTGTGGCCAATACATGACTTCCAAAATGGCTATTATTTTGTCACACCCCAAGTGTTCTCCGAGACCCCATCCATGCAAATATCAATTCAATTTTTTACATAAAGATGAAACTGGAATGCAAAGCTGGTTGCCTTCGAATTAATATCTATCGCTAATATTAGAACCTGCAACCAATTCATGATTAACGCATTTGCTCCAAACCGTTGAATTGTTCTATCATCTTTACGGGAAAACATGCAACAAATTAAGTGTTTTAGAGATTGTACCATGAACATATCAACTCCATTTCTAGATTTAACGTTCAATAAATGAAATTTTCTTTTTTAAAATAATTTTTGAACTACAAAATTAGGCTCATACATTACATATGCAAAACTCAACTTTCATATTCTCCTAAAAATCAAAGTTTTTTTTTTCTCATATATTGTTTTTTATCATATTCTTCCCAAAAAGAGGTGTAGGATAGATTTTCTGGTATAATTTAATTTTTAAGCAATAATTATTAATTTCAAGTGTTTTTTCTAAAAAAAAAAATCATTAATTTTAATAAATATTGTTACATTAATTGATTCTTCTTTCTTCAAACTGACAATTTCTTTATTTATATTATTACATTATTATTTTAATAAAAATTACTGATTGATCAATTGTTTAATAGAAATTATATGAACTAATTATTAAAATCTGTAATATATTTTTGCATATTTTAGTTATTTAAAATTTTAATGAAAAATAGAAAAATGAACAGAATTAGTAAATAAATAAAAATAATGTGAAAATGATGAATAAATTGAAGAAATCTTAAGTGTGTAAAGTTAACCCAACTTAATTGGATTTGTCTTAAAAATTCGTATAGTTATTATTTTTTAATTTCATGAGAAAAAACCAGAACATAAATGAATCATTTATGACTAAAATGAATTTAGTTAACTAATTATAGATAATATTATAGGACTTAAATTATATAATTTAAAATGAATTAGATAGTGAGGAAAAATAAGAAATAAAAAATAAAACTTTACTTATAATTTTTTATATGATTTTACGGACAATATATTTACATTTTTCTCTCACTTGTTAGTTGACATTAGACTTTTTACTGTGATCTTTAATTTGATACCCATATTAAATATTTTTCGATTTCAAAATAATACTATAATTATTAAAAGAATAATAATAAAATAGAAAAATATCATTTTAATGTTATTAATAGCATAGAACGGATGTCAATGCAATTAATAACACATGTAAAATAATAATTACAAAAATATTTAATATAATATTTTTTAGAAAAAAATTCTAAATATAGAAAGTTTTTTGACGGGAAACTATGTGTGCATTTTGGAGACGGTTATTCCACTTTTATATATAATAGTACTAGTATTTTCACCCGTGCGATGCACGGGGAATATATTTGTAATAGTGGTTTCGATCAAAATTTATGAAAATATGTTAATTATACAATCATATCAAATAAAAACATAATACAAAAATATTTTAATACAAAATATTATCAAATTCAAAACTTTGAAAAAGACAAAATTAATCAAAATAGGAAATGCAACATGTACAAAACAAATCAAAATTAGGATATCCTGATCTTTATAAAATTTTTCTTTTTAAAATTATTTTTGCTTTTAAAATTATTTTTATTTATTATTTGTTTGTTTGTTGGACTTTCTTCTTCTAAATTTTTATCTTATTTTTTATAAGTTAAATTATTTTATTTTGAAATATAATATAATAAATAAAATTAATGACCATAAATCTATATTTGTTATGAATTGATTATTTTGAAATTAAAGAATATTGTTATTATATATTTTTTGTATTTAATTTTATCTCCAAATTAGTAAATGTTGCTTTATTTTAAATTAAACTTTTTTTTAAGAAAATGTTGCAATGTTTTAAATAAGTATTAATTTTTTAATTAAAATCGTTTCTACCCCGATTCAACCTTCGATCCTAGACATGTTGCCTTTTTCGAATCGAACTGATTTTAGATTTTCTGAATACTGAATATTATATAACTTAAATGATATAATTTAAAATGAATGAGATATTAAGGAAAAGTAAAAAATATATAATAAAATAAGAAATTATTCGATTTGAAAGAAAATTTATGGATTAGTCATTTATTTTTTTATGTAATCTAATTAGAGAACTTATAAAAATACACAATATATGGATTGTACTTAAGTTCTCTAAGTTAAAACATTTTTGGGTTATTTAAATGCTTTTCAATACATTTTATAATATAACTTTATATATTTTTCTAGAAATAATTTAATATTACTTTACCAAATTAGTTACACTATGATTAAGCAGAATATTTTTGAATAATCATTTTTTTAAATAAATTTTAAAAATTTCTAAATTATGCATTTTGAATATTTATTTATAACAATTGAAAATTATCCACATATTATTTAAATTAGATATGATGCGTTTGATGTAATTTTTTCACCTTTTTCACAAAAAATAAATAAAAAAAATGAAGCATCTCTATTTAACAATTAAAAACACATTTGTTTTTTTTCAAGAAAAATAAAAAATAATTTCAAATTGTCCTTTTTTGAAAATGGAATGAAGCGTCTCTGTTTGACAAAATGTTTCTAAGCAACACATTTTTAAACTACGTTTTAATCACACATATTTTTCTCTCCACTTTTCAACAACTATTTTTTATCTTGAAAATATCACATTCTTTGTTTTGTTTTTCATTTAGCTACCATTATTTTTTATATACTTTTATAGTACTCAAAACTTTTATTTTATTTTATTTTGGAAACAAATGCATATAATGCTCAAAAGTGTAATTCAAATTTGCAATCATTACACTTTGGAGTTTGGATTGTTCAACCATTATTATAATTTTAAATGATTCCAATTCTCATTACACTTGAATGGATTTTTTTGGGCAAAAACTTTCCAAATTTAGCAAGTAATTTCGGCGGGAAAGTGTGTGTGTATTTTTGGTGACGGCTACTTTATTTTTATATATAGATAGATTAAGATTAAGATTAAGATAAGATAAAATTAAGATAAGATTAAGATATTAAGATTATTAATATAATTGATCCATTTTATTTATGGTTGATTTGTTATTTAGTTTATTATGATTATTAATATTAATCTTGCAAACTAAATCAACAGAGTCCGTATATTCAAGTACCATAATAATAACTTGTTAATCACCAGGTGCTGTGATTGTGAGATATAAGTTACAATAGTTGAATCTTAAATCATCTAAGTTGTATAGTAATATCGAGATACGAATATCGTTATTACAGTTAGACCAACTCGTGTGTCATTTCTCACTTATGAAGTGAGTATTCGATCTCACGAGTTAAAATGTAGAAGCATTTAAATAGACATTTTAATGTTTTATTAAAAGAACAAAATATTGGAGAGTCACAACAGAGATTCTGCTTTGATAACAAATGAGATTCTAGCCCACGAGAATCAATTATGGATTCCATGTGTTGATGAGCAGTACGACCTAGAAGATGAAAAGATGACATCTGATGACAGTTCATGTTTATTGAATGACAAAGTTATTCCGACCTGACACCACCAGGTCGGACAGTACCCGAACCACCTCCTTTGGTCAAAGGATTGAGATCCAAAACAGTTGCTGATCTGATGGTCATATCGTGTGTTGACTTGTGAAGATGGAACGAGGTCATAACTACCTTGTCAAATGCTAGTTAATTCCGTTATTCAGACAAAGGTAGTTGAACTAGTTAAGAGTCAACTACATTGTACTATGTAATATCAAGTAGTTTAGTTATGTACTAATTTCAGATAGTCAAGTTTTGTAATAAGCCAACTCACCCCTTTCTCCCTATAAATACAATAGAGGGTAGCTCATAAAAGGATACCCAACTTTGGCTATTAAAGGCCAATAATATATATAAGAAATCAAATGTGGAGGCCAGGTTATCAAGTCTGATCTGGAATTCGCCTCTTTCACATACAATTGTGTTGCATAACTAATACTCACCTATTTATTTGCTGACTTGGAATACTTATATTTTAACCGTCAACAATTGGCGCTAGAAGGAAGGCCGCTTGTGACATAACAACAGTCTGTCAAACCAGCTCAGCTAATCCACGTCTTTTGAAACAATCTTCAGATTACATGGATGACCACGATTCCGGGAGGAATCACGAGAACAAAGGGGATTAGGTGGAGGTATAAGGTCGCACAAGGAAGGAGGATGACCTAGATGCCAGGTGCCGTCCAAATCCTCAGAAGGGGGAGGTAATGTGTCAGCTACAAGAGCTGACATAAGTAGTCGGCAGGATGCAACATCGTTAAACCATTGGAAAATTGCAAGCCCCTCATAATGGGGCAGAACCCTCTTACCATCCTCCTAAAAACAGGAAACACGTGCGTCGAAAACTCAACTATGTGTACAATAGGTCTGAAAGTTCTGTTGGAGAGAGAGATTCCCATTCCTTTCGCAAAAGTTCACCTAAAAGGATGTATAGTATCTTTAGCAGGCTAAGTCCAGATCAAAAAGCCCCAGCAAGGAGGGGCAAGGCATCATGAGTGAATAGAAGACTCGTTACATCACATCATTCGGAGAGATCTGCTCGTAGCCCATACTACGAACCAATTAGAGCCAGAGGTGAAACTTACAGAGCTACCGCTAAAGATACACCAAATCTAGACCTTAGCAACCCACTTTATGATGACAGAAATGGAAACCTGGGGGAACTCAATGAGCTGAAGAAATAGTTGAACGATCTTGAGGATAAACATATGGGAAACAACCCAACTGATGGTTACACGCTTACCAGATCCTCACCATTCTCTAAAGAAATTCTGAAAGAGACTTTGCTGAGTAAGATCAAAATGCTACAAGTACCAAGCTATGACGGGATTACAAATCTAGTGGCACACATAGAAGGGTATATCTCATGGATGGAGCTAAAAGGAGTCAGCGATGCCATTATGTGTAGGACCTTTCCTCTAACCCTGGGAGACATGGCCCAGAGGTGATGTACTTTGCCCGACCACTCCATAAAAAATGGAGAGGGACCTATCCTCTCAATTCCTCTATAACTTCATGATTGCAAAGACCAGGACAAGCCCAAAGAAACAACTTGTCACCATTAAACAAGGAAGAACTGAATCATTGAAAAGCTATGTAGATCGGTTCAACTGATAGATTATCGACACAGACAAAGTGTCGGATGATGCACTCCAAATGGTAGTAACTTCTAGTCTATGGTTGGAATTCAGGTTTTGGTGGACAGTACATGAGGAAGGACCAAAAAATTCTCGACAATTCTTGACAAAGGCAGACATGACAATAGGAGCCGAAGAGGTGAAGTCAAGTAGAGTGGAAGACAAGGGGGTAGTGAAAGACCAAAAAAGGTCGAAAGGCAAGGAGAAGGAACCCATGAAGAATGATAAGATCAACTCGGAAAAGTGGCGTAACTTTCGAGGACTTGGACATTTTCGACCTCATCAAGCAATCCCCTTACCAATTGATCTCCTGAATGGCAGACCTGAAACTGTATTCATGAACATAAAAGATAAGGATCTTTAACAAGGTCCAACCAATTGAGGACAGGTTCATCCGAGCTCAATCAGTCAAGGTATTGTAGATACCACAGATCAACTGGGCATGACACAGAGCATTGCAAAGACCTGCAAATGGAACTTGAAAAACTGATTAACAGAGGTCACCTAAAAGAATATGCAGGAGAACCATGGGTGAATCAAGATAAGAAGGACCAAGCAAAAATTGAGAGCATACCTCCAGCTGAAATCCGTATGCTCGTGAGTGAGAGTGAAAGTCAGGAAGGATCCAAAGGATAAAGGTGTCAGCACATCAGGGAGGCCTGAAATAATTACCAAGTCTTGTCAATAAGAGCTCCTACACTTGTGAAAAAAGATGAGTCTTTTAGCTTCGATTAGAAGGATGCAGAAGGAATCCTCCACCCACACGTAGATGCTCTAATCATAACCATGCCTGTCTCAGGGGTGAAAATCCAACGTACTTTGGTAGATAATGGAAGTGCTATACCGGGGACTATGTCACACCCATAGGTCAAATTGCACTGATGGTAGAGCTTGGAGATCCCCCTGCACCAGGTTGGTAATAGCGGATTTTGTCATAGCAGATATATCATCCAACCATAACGCCATTCTTGGAAGGCCAATTCTGCATGAACTGAAGCCAGCCACCTCAATAAACCTATGTGATGAAGTTTCCAACCTCTCACGGAGTAGGCATAGTGAGGGGAAACCAGAGAATGGCCCCTGAATGTAATTTGAGTTTTTGCTCCAGCTAAGTGCATCAAGTAAAAGATGTCAAAATAGAAGACCCAATTGAGGAAATCCAAACATTAAACCCACGCTTGGACCAGAATGAGACAAGGACCGGACCAGTTGAAGATCTCACGTTGGTAAACTTAGACCTAGACAAACCTGAGTTACAGCTGAAGATCGAGAAAGACCTTAGGGAGCCATTAAGGTCTGAACTAGTAGATTTCTTAAAGAAGAACAAAGATGTTTTCTCTTGGACCCATGGCGACATGGAGAGAAAGCCTGCACACTTGGCTCGTCACAAACTCAATATTGATCATGGAGAGAAACCAAAGAGGCAGAAGTGCCTCCTGTTGAATGGAGAAAGATATGAAGCTCTCACGAACGAGATCATAAAGTTGTTGGGGGAATGGATTCATAGGAAAGATATCCGGAGTGCGTTGCTAATCCAGTTCTAGAGTGTAAGAACAACAAAACTTGGAGGTTACACATAGATTTCACTGACTTAAACGAGGCATGTCTAAAAGATAGCTTCCCACTCCCGTGCATTGAACAAATGGTAGATGCAACCGAAGGACATGAATTGTTGAGCTTCATGGACACTTACTAGGGATACAAGATTCCTATGTATGGACCCGATGAGGAGCACACTTTATTGGTAAAAGATAGAGGACTGTATTGTTATAGGATGATGCCGTTTGGCCTGAAAATTGTCGGGGAAACATACCAAATATTGGTCAATTAATGTTCACTCGAAAAATTGGTAAGACCATGGAAGTATACGTAAATGACGTGCTCGAGAAGAGCATCAGGTCCTAGGATCACATCCAACACTTGGCTGAGATGTTTGCCATCCTCAGACAATACAAGATGAAATTGAACTAGCAGAAATGTTCCTTCGGCGTTGGATCTGGAAAGTTCTTGGGATATATGGTACATTAGAGAGGAATTAGAGCTAACCTGGAGAAAATTAAGGCCTTAATTGACATGAAGCCCCCAGGCTACACAAGAGAAATGCAGAGTCTAATTTGGAGAATAGCAGTCCTGAACAAGTTTTTCTCGAAATCAACAGAAAAATGTAGACCTTTCTTTGAAGCCCTAAATATGGCAAAGAACTTCTAATGGATGGAACAATGCCAAATAGCTTTTGAAGATTTGAAAGAACAGCTCACTTCCCCACCCTTACTTTCTAAACCAGTGTTCTAGAACTATATTTAGCTGTATAAGAGAGGTTGGTCAGTTCGATTTTAATCAGAATAGAGAGCAACATTCAGCACCCCGTATACTATGTCAATCAAAAATCGAAAGATGCGGAACTTTGGTATCCACCAATGGAAAAGTTAGCACTTGCATTAGTTATGAGTTCGAGAAAGTTGAGACATTACTTCCTTGAACACCCGCTGGAGGTACTAACAAACTATCCACTTCGCCAGACCTTAAAGAAACTTGAAGCCTTGGGAAGATTGATGACGTGGGCAGTAGAGCTGGGACAATTTGATATCGCTTACAAACCAAGGACTGCAATCAAAGGGCAAGCACTAGTAGACTTCATAGTAGAATTTCACCACATGGAAATTGACCAACCTGACCAAGACAAAGTTTGGGACCTTTGTGTAGATGGTTCAGCTACTAAAAATTGTGTAGGAGCCAGAATTGTTCTCGTTAGTCCTGAAAATTCATTATGCTGCCAGTCCCTCCACTTTGAATTCCTAGCAACTAACAATGAGGTAAATTACGAAGCGCTCATTGTAGGTCTAAAAATGGCAAGGGACATGGGAATAAGGATATTGATTGTGCATAGCAACTCCCAACTGGCTTTGAACCAAATCCAAGGGACTTACAACACGAAAGGGGAGAAGATGATGTCTTACTATAAGGTGGCCAAGAAAGAATTTGAGATATTCACATATGCAGATGTAAAACAGGTACCAAGAACTAAAAATTTTCAAGCTGATGCACTCGCCAGACTCACCACAAGTGAAGGAGCTAGCACTTTGGACAGTGTCCCCATTGGGAAGGTAAAAAACTCAGCCTTGCAGAAGCACAACATCAATTATGAAAATTAACACAAGTAAGAGCTGGATGGACGAAATCCTCCAGCACTTGAAGGAGGGAGTGGTGCCCTCGAGTAAAGATGACGCTTGGAAGCTAAAAACTAGATCCGCTAAATACACTCCGATCGATGATGTGTTGTATAAACAAGTTTTTTCCCATCCACTACTCAAATGCCTGAATGAAGAGGAAGCCATGTATGCCATGTGAGAGATGCATGAGGGTGTATGTTGCAACCATACTGGAGGCCAGTCCCTTGCTTTCAAAATCTTACGACAGGGGAATTTATTGCCATCAATGAAGAAAGATGCTTTGGTCGTGAGAAAATGTGACAAGTGTCAAAGGTTTGCCCCAATGATCAGATCTCCCCAGAAGACCTTACCTCGATAATGTCACCTTTGCCATTTGCAAAATGGGGCATTGACCTGATTGGACCACTACCAACAGGGAGAGGATCAACCAAATATGTAATAGTAGAAGTGGACCATTTCACAAAATGGGTTGAAGCAGAGTCCCTAGCAAAAATTGCTGAACAGAAGACCACAGACTTCATCCAGAAGACCATCATATGCCGTTTTGGTATCCCCCACTCTATAGTAACAGACAACGGAAAACAATTTGATAATGCCAAATTGGTCAATAAAATCATCAAATACACACTGAAGACTAGGCTCGACGAATTGAAAGGTGTGTGGGATGATGAACTACCAGCTGTGTTATGGTCTTACAGAACAACTTGTATAATGGCAACCGGAGAAACCCCTTTTGCTCTCTCCTTTGGATTTGAAGCTGTGATTCATGTTGAAATTGGTATCTCCTCAAGCAGAAAGCAACATTATGAAGAAGAGACGAACACAAAAATGCTACAATCAAGCCTAGACATAATTGAAGAGAAAAGACTTGATTCAGATCTCAAGAACGCGTCCTACAATCAACGAAGAACCAGGTATTATAATTCCAAAGTAAAGGGTCGCAAGTTCCATGTAGGAGATCTGGTACTCAGAAAGGTGTTCGTAGCACCAGAGAGGCTCAATCGGAGTCACTTGCCCCACCTTGGGAAGGGCCTTACAGAATTGCCAAAACCTTACTCAATGGAGCATATGAAATTGAAACTTTAGAAGGAAAGTGATGAGATTCGAAGCGCGGAAGAAACGCCGGAAAGTTCCGAACCCAGGTTGTGGATGGACGGTGGAATCTTGACCTGATATTCACGATGCGATGGCTCGAAGATGCGGAATAAAGAACCAAGACTTTCGAAACGCCACAAGGAATTGCCCAATCTCCTTAATAAGTTTCTGGTTTTGAACGCCACAAATACTCTCGTGAATATTTGATAAGTTCTGGATGAATGCTACAAGATAATCAATCTTGATAAGTTTGGGTTTGTAATGTGAATCCACACATTAAACAATTAAAAAACATTCAATCTCTTTTATTCAAATTCAAAGTCTAATTTTACAATGAATCAAAAAAGCGTATAAATAAGCAAACAAAAACCTATCAACCCTAACTGGCTCAAAATAGAATTCTAATTAAAGTAAAATACTAAAATAACTAAATAAAAGAAAAGGAATTAAAAATATGCAAAATATGAAAAATCCCGGAAATTAATATCGCATGTTACGGCCGTGATTGAGATTATTACGGCCGTAAGATTTCCTTCCTGTGAATGTTACGGCCGTGACAGTTTGTTTACGGCCGTAAGTGTAAAATTGAAATCTCGCATCTTAACCAGTAGCTTGATTACGGTCGTGACCTTCTAGGCGTTACGGCCGTAAGGATCAAACTGGTCCTTTTTTGCTCCGGTTTTTGCTCCAATTTGCAATTAACTCCGTTTTGGCTTGAATTACTTGAATTTTTCTGTCAAGCCTGCTATGACTCCGATTGTTGAGGGTCCAGAACACATCAGAAAGATCTTAGCACATCCATGGAACGCAGAACATCTGAAGAAATATTATCAGTAACCTTTTCTTTTGAATATCTGTAATGACAAGTCATGGAAGTAGTCCAATGAATAATTACTTTTTCCTTAAATTAAAGTTGTGTGCCAATCAGGTCTGTCATAACGGAAGTTACGAATTGCTTATGACCATCAGTGAAGTGCCAATTTGGTCTGTCATAAAGGAATTCACGAATTCCTTAGGACCATTAGTCAAGCATCAATCGGGTCAGTTATAACGGAATTCATGAATTCCCTAGGACCCACAAGTGGAAGTTCATCTCAATTATGCATTAAATTGCATAACCCGACTTGACTGCGTAAGATCGTGTATAAGTTCATCTCAGTTATGCATTAAATTGCATAACTGACCTGACTGCGTCAGATCTTGTATATAAGTTCATCTCAGTTATGCATTAAAATGCATTACCCGACCTGAGTTCTTTAGTCCGGTGTTGAAAAACTAATATTACTCTTTAAAACTTCCAAGTCCCCATTTGCAGATTCACTCAATCTGGATGCTTTAGCCTGGTTATAAAAAGGTTACATTTTCAATAACAAGATTATATTTTTGGACCTATCTCAACCTAAGGATGGATATGACCTACCTGTTCCAGTTTGGTTATAAAATATTACTTATAAAGTCTTTGCCCAAGCTTGAACATATGTACAACCTGATTGTGTCAGTACGGTGATAGGAATATTATTCTGTTAAATATTTAAGTCATTTTAAAAATTAACGAGCTGACTGTTTTAGTTCAGTACTGAAAATTTATTACACTACAGATTAAATGGGACGAATTGTTTGAGTCCAGTAGTAGTACTCAGTTAAGCAACACAATTCATTTAGAAAAGCAAAAGAGATAAGAGTCGGGTCAGCAGATCAACACAGACGACCTTAATAACAAAAGATCAAAAGGAACAAGTCTTTCCTAAAACTATTCAGTAGTAGGAGGCTCCTCTTAGGCTAGTTCTGCTATTGGTTGGACCTGCTCCTTCCTGAGGTTCTCCAGTTCTCGCTGTAATTGACTAGCATAAAAAAAGGGTGGAGCTCCTGGAATCGAACTACAGAGCTATCCAAAGCCATGATGTAAGTATCAGTGTGGTCGATCTCATATTCCTTTGAGTTTTGGTAGGCCTCAACAACTGAAACCCAATCAGACCGGCAAGTTCGAGGTCTTTCTTCACCACTTCGAGTTGGACCACCAAGTCCTCCTTAGCCTTCTCATTGGCTTCAGATTAGGCCTTCAATTTAGCAACTTCAAGTTTGGCCTTTTCCAGTTCGGATGTCAGGATAGAGTTTCTTTGTGTCAGACCTTCACACTGGAGCTCCAATGTTTCCTTTTCCCTATCATATCTTCCCGCTCTAACTCTAATGCCTTGTTCTGATCTCTTAAAATTATGCTCTGACAGATCAGTTCATCATAAAGCTCCCTCTGGTCATTAGCCTTGGTCCTGACATGAGATATATAGTTCTGAGCCACTCCCAGAAAGGTGGACGCAACATGAGTTGTGGTCAGTAAGTCCACGTCGGACACCATGGCCTTCTTCCTTTTGTCCTACCTTCGCATAATCACGTCGAAGGAATTGTAGATACTGTTAGGAAGAACCTTCAGGGCGTCAGAATTTGGACACCTACTGGAGTGGAAATGCCTTAAGGTTTTTTGTATTTTCCCCTTTAATTTTGCCCTTTCGGTAGCTCGCCTTGGATGCTTGCCGAAGTAAGTAAAGTTGGTAGGATCACTCTTGGGTGGGGTTGAGAAGAAATGAAGGTCTGGAGAATTGTGATGATCTGACAGAGCTACATGGTCTGAAGAGATCGAGATATATAGTTCTTATCCATTCCCAGGAAGGTGGACGCTGTATGAGTATTGGTTAGAAAGTCCATGTCGGACACCATGTCCTCCTTCCTTTTGTCCTAGCTTCGCACAATCATGTCGAAGGAATTGTAGATATTAGTAGAAAGAACCTTCAGGGCATCAGAACACGAACACCTACTGGAGTAGACATGCCTTAAGGTTTTTGGCATTTTCCCCTATAAATTCGCCATTTCGGAAGCTCGTGTCCGATGCTTGCCGAAGTAAGTAAAGTCGGTAGGATCACTCTCGGGTGGGGTTGAGATGACATGAAGGATTGGAGAATTGTGATGATCTGACAGAGCTGCATGGTCTGAAGAGATCAGATGTTCAAAAGTGACTGGACAATCAGAATGTGTTGACAAATTTACGGGATACTCTTCCACCCCTTTTCCTTTGTCATGGGAGGATCTGGATGGACTCTGCTCAGGTCGTCTAGTCCCACTGGACTGACCTGACGGTAGGACTGGGCTAAGACCAGGGGGTCCTAGTGATAGGTCTCTTCCTCTTGTTTCCAACAAAAGCAGATCGATCAAATGGAGGCATGCCTTTCCTTTTTAACTTGGTCGGTTCTACAAGAAAAAACAAAGGAATCGAATGAATTAAAGAAATAGGGAAATTGAAACTTGGTGACAAACAGGGGAATGCTTATGTCTTGGAGGGGGGAAAAAGGAAACAACTAGATGTATAGTGGTGAGACCAGCTCGAAATAGATTTTCCACTACGATTAATTCTTGAAAATCCCTGTCACATTTATCAAGGTCGTGTGCACTCTGTAATTGCAGTTCGAAATCTAGCAACCTCGAAGGGTTAGATGGACCTAAAAAATAGGAAAATAATTAATATTAGTAGAAAGCAGTCCTTGATAAGCACATAAGGTCTGAAACATACAGTATGACTTAAAGTAAGTTGGAATAACATAATCCAGCTCATCAGTCTGATCCAAGGTCTTCCATTTGCCTCCTAAGTAAAACCACAGATCCTTCCAATCCTTGATGGAATCAGGGAGCTCTTCCACTAGGTTCCCGCTAGTTTGAGGTCGGACCATTAAGTAATACCAGCTCGAATCCTTTCCTTCAGCTTGAAACTGGTGAATTGAGTCAAACTCACTCGCACGAGGTGGGGGGAACCCTAACTTATTCCATATAACAAGGAACCCAATAATGACCCTCCATCCGTTCAGAGTGATCTGAGAAGGAGCTTGATTATTGTCCAATTTTACTTATTTTAAAGAAGTAAATAAATGAAAAAAATAAAATTTTTGGATATAAATTTTGTAATTTAGAGTAAAATTTATAAAATATTCAATTTTAATTCTTTAACTCTAAATTAATTTTAATTGCTAAATATTTCATTTATTTAATTGCAGGGAAAGATTGGACAATATTTCAAATTGAATATAAATTTTTTCTCGAAAATCCCTAACCTAATTCGACTAAAGAAATCAAGAATGACACAAAATTATTGGCCCAATTTTCCAGCCCATATCCATTTCAATATTCAGCAACCCATCTACCTCTCTCAATTATCATCTTTCACTCACCCTAAAAGAAAAACACACACAACCGCTTTTCACCATCTCCCTCACGTCTCTCTCATCTTCTCCCAGAACCAACCACTCTCCTCTCAACAACCAGCAACCTCTCAGCCTTGACAGTCCACTTTCACTCTCTTTCTTCTCCCAACTTCTCCCAACCCAGCTCTGTCTTCCCAGCCTCTGCACAACAGCCGCAGGTCTCTATTTCATCTTCAACTTCCAGCCGCAAGCAGCCCTCACGCCTCAGCCTCCACTCACTTCTCTCAACTTCCATCACCATCCGTTGCCTTCTTCTCACCACAGACCAACCAGCAGCCCAAACTTCTCTCTCGGCCAGCAAACACTCCCTTACAGCCCTCGGTTCAGCTGCACCTCACCCTCGGTCCACCTCACGCAGCAGCTCTCGGTTTGGGTGATTGGTTCCAGTTTTTATTCATATTTTACTTAGATTTTTGATTGTTCTATGTTAATTTCGATAATTTCAGATTATTGACATTAGTTTAGTTTAAGTTATAATGTTGGTTATAGGATTTTCGGATTATTGACATTGGTTTAATTTTTAGATATTTTTAGTTATTGAATTTTCATTTGCAAATTTGAATTTCGTTTGATTAATGGTTAGTGTTTATTTGAATTTTATTTCGGTTAATTTAATGATGTCCGGATAAGTTATATTTGAGGGGAGTTATTCTTAGCTTTAATGGGTATGCTTTAATTCGTCATGAATGAATTCTCGTTATTGATAAGCGTTTACAAATTGTTTTAAGTTTTCAAATTATTTTACTTGTATGAATGTTGCTGATGTGGTGTGTATTGAATATGCACACAACATGCTCGACAAAACGAGATAGAATAAATTGAGTAATTTTCTCATTAATACTTTCTATCTTATCAATTTCAAGAAATTCATATTAATCTTATTTGCAAAACCCAATTGACAGCGAAAGAATAACTTCACTCAATTTTCCCTTTCATTGCAATTTAATTATATTCTCTTTGTATCATTTAAGCAATTTCGAAATCATAGTTTAAGACTTGAATTTATCAAATATTACGATACCAATAAAATCCCTAGGAAGAATGACTATGGATTATTGCTAGGCTATAACCTAATCCCCTTTATACTTGGAGGGTAGATTTTACATCGAGTCAAGTTTTTGGCGCTGTTGCCGGGGATTAATTTTGTGTTAACTGATTTTTGCTGAATTCTGTTATTTTTTATTATTATTTTGTTCGACTACTATTCTTGATATTGTTCTTTGTTTATGTCCGTTTGGTTTCGAGATAATTCTAAGCGATTGTAAGATCGGAACCTACTAACCAATTTCTAATTCTTGAAAATCAGCAGGTAGTAATGGAAAATAATGCAGATCCAAATGAGGCGCTAGTCGTTCGAAGTCTTAGAGACTACATTTTTCCAATGATGGCAAGCACTCCGTCATGCATAGTGATGCCTGCAAATGCAGCGGTCTTCAACTTAAAACCGGGAATGATTGATCATCTACCACGCTTCCATGGGATGCCATCAGAGAGTCCATATCACCACATCCAGGAATTCGAAGGGGTTTGTTTTACTTTTCTTGAAAGAAATTGCACTGAGGAAATCATTCGACTCAAGCTTTTCCCTTTTTCACTAAAGGATAAAGCTAAGTCACGGCTTAACTCTTTAAGGCCTGGTTCAATTTCAAATTGGGCAAATATGCGGAAAGAGTTCATTAAAAAGTTTTTTCCACCACAAAGAACCACCGCTATTCAAAGACAAATTATGAATTTCTCCTAAAAGAATAATGAAAATTTTTACACTAGTTGGGAAAGATTCAAAGATTTGTTGTTATCTTGTCCTCATCATGGTTATGAGAAATGTATGTTAACGAAATTTTTTTATGAAGGGCTCAGACCAGAAATGAGACAATTTGTGCAAACCATGAGTAATGGTGACTTCTTTGCAAAAGACTCGAATGATGTTTTTATATTTTTTGATGATTTAGCTGAAAATGCCCAATCTTGGGATAACATTGATGAGTTTGATAGGGGTGTTACAATAAAAACTGATTTTTCCAAGATTGCATCTGGAAATGGAATTCATTCACTTAGAACAGAGGATGGCATAAATGCCCGATTGGCTGTCATCACTCGAAAACTTGAAAATTTGGAAACTCAAAAAGTGAATGAAGTCAATTCCTCTTCCACTATTTTAGAAAAATGTTCAATTTGTGATGATGTACAACATTTAACCTCTGATTGTCCTGCACTTCCCCAACTAAAAGAGATGTATTTTGATCAATCTGTTGCTGTTAATATGATTTCTAAACCTTATTCTAATCCATATTCGAGTACTTTTAATCTAGGTTGGAGAAATCATCCAAACTTCAGTTGGAGGAATGATCAAGGAGGAAGCAATAATGTTGGCAACAATGCTGGACCCTCACAACCAACACCATATATGCCACCGCAGAAGAGAAGTCTGGAAGACCAAATCCAACAATTCATTCAAAGTCAAACTGCTATCAACAATCAAAATTCTCAGGCCATTAATGACATTCGATCTCAACTTACAAAGCTTACTACCCAGGCAAGTGCAACAGAAAAAGGTAAGTTTCCAGCTCAACCAATGCCTAATCCTCAAACTCAATACAATGGGGGGGGGTCGATGAATCCAATCTGGGACATGTGAAAGCAGTAACTACCTTGAGAAGTGGTAAGCAAATCCAAGTTCCTGAACCTAAAGAGAACTTAGTGGGTAAGAAAGTTGAACCTCTTGTTGATGATACTGTGTTAAAATCTCTATTTGATGTTCAGGAACCACCTAGGCCAATAGTAGGTGCACCCCTTACCCCTTTTCCTCAAAGATTACAACCTGGTAATAAGACCAAAAATCAAACAGAAATTCATGAGATTTTTAAGCAAGTTAGGGTAAATATTCCTCTGTTAGATGCAATTCAACAAGTCCCTGCCTATGCTAAATTTCTTAAGGATTTGTGTACAGTGAAAAGGAAGCTAGCTGTTAAGAACAAGGCATTTTTAACTGAACAAGTGAGTTCTATCATACAATGCCAAACTCCTCAAAAATTTAAAGATTCTGGTTCTCCAACCATTGCTTGTATGATAGGAACCACTCGTATTGGTCATGCCTTGCTAGATTTAGGTTCAAGTGTGAATCTTTTGCTCTTTAGTGTATACACACAACTTGGTCTAGGTGAACTTAAGCCTACCCCCATGATTTTACAATTAGCAGATAGATCTGTTAAGATGCCTAGAGGGATAATTGAGGATGTTTTGGTTCAAGTTGATAAATTCTATTACCCAGTTGATTTTGTTGTTATTGATGTTCAAAGTACACCTAAAACTTCTCCTCAAATCCCTGTTATTCTTGGTAGACCATTTCTTGAAACGTCAAATGCTTTGATAAATTGTAGGAGTGGTATTTTAAAGTTGACTTTTGGTAATATGTCTTTGGAACTTAACATTTTCAATGCTTGTAGACAACCAAAAGATTTTGATGAAGTGTAGGAAGTTAATATGCTGGAAGACCTGCTAATTGAGTTAGAAGATCCTGATGAGCAACTTGAACATAATTTCGAATTGGACAGCATTCAAGACTCTTCGAAAAGTGTGACAACAGCAGCTGTAAGAGCTTGGCAGCCAAACATTGAACCTCTAAATGTTAGCCAGACACCCATGCAAACATCAGCAGAAAAGATGCCAGCTCTGGAACTTAAACCTCTTCCATCGGAACTAAAGTATGCATTCTTGGAACCTAATGAATCATACCCTGTGGTAATCTCTTCTACTCTTACTTGTGATCAGGAAAATATATTGTTGAAAGTGTTGAATGATCATAGATCTGCAATAGGTTGGACTATAGCAGATATTAAGGGAATTAGTCCTTTAGTGTGCACTCATAGAATTTTTCTAGAAGAAAATGCTAATCCTTCTAGGGAATCTCAAAGAAGGATAAATCCTAATATGAAAGAGGTTGTTAAAAATGAAGTTTTAAAATTACTTGATGCAGGTATTATTTATCCTATTGCAGATAGCAAGTGGGTAAGTCCTACTCAAGTAGTTCCTAAGAAAACTGGGGTTACTGTTGTTGAAAATGAACATGGAGAAATGATAACTAAAAGGGTACCCACTAGTTGGAGAATGTGCATAGATTATAGGAAATTGAATTCCATGACCAGAAAAGACCCTTTCCTTTACCATTTTTAGATCAAGTGCTTGAAAGAGTTACTGGACATTCATTCTATTGTTTTTTGGATGGTTTTTCAGGCTATCATCAAATTGAAATAGCATTAGAAGACCAAGAAAAAACTACTTTTACTTGCCCTTTTGGGACGTTTGCTTTTAAAAGAATGCCTTTTGGTCTTTGTAATGCCCCAACAACCTTTCAAAGATGCATGCTTAGCATATTCAGTGACATGATAGAAAACTTTTTGGAAGTATTTATGGATGATTTCTCTCTGTATGGTAATTCATTTGATGATTGCCTAACAAATTTGAAAGCTGTTTTATGCAGGTGTGAAGATAAGCAACTTCTCCTTAATTGGGAGAAATGTCATTTCATGGTAACAAGAGGAATTGTTTTAGGTCATATAATTTCTTCTAAAGGCATGGAAGTAGATAAGGCAAATGTAGATTCAATTTCTAGGTTGCCTATTCCTTCAAGTGTAAAAGACGTTCGATCATTTTTAGGCCATGCAGGTTTTTATAGGAGGTTCATAAAAGATTTTAGTATCATAGAAAAACCTTTAACTACACTTTTGATGCATGATACAAAATTTGTTTGGACTGATGAATGCACTGCAGCTTTTGAACATTTAAAAAAGGAACTCACCACTGCACCCATAGTTAGATCACTTGATTGGTCTCTACCTTTTCAATTAATGTGTGATGCAAGTGATATAGTTGTTGGAGCAGTGCTTGGCCAAAGGAAAGGTAAGGAACCTTATGTAATCTACTATGCTAGCAGAACTTTGAATCAAGCTCAATTGAATTACACAACTACCGAAAAAGAGCTGCTAGCAATAGTTTTTGCACTGGAAAAATTTCGAACTTATCTTATTGGGACCCCTGTTACTATCTTTACTGATCATTCTGCTCTTAAGTATTTGTTCACAAAGAAAGATGCTAAACCTAGACTCATTCGATGGATTTTGTTATTGCAGGAATTTGACATCACAATTAAGGATAAAAAGGGGTGGAAAATGTTGTCGCTGATCATTTATCCAGATTAAATTCTGAAAATTCAAAAGTTTCTCACCCTTTAAATGACTCATTTCCCGATGAACAGTTATTTAGCTTGAATATTGTTCCATGGTTTGCTGACTTGGTTAATTATCTTGTTACAGGTCATATGCCCTCAAATTGGAGTGTCCAAGACAAAATGAGGATGAAAGCTATTGCAAGGAACTTCTTCTATGATGATCCATACTTATTCAAATATTGCGCTGATCAAATTATACGAAGATGTGTTCCTGATGATGAGGTACAACAAATTCTTACTTTTTGTCATTCTCATGCTTGCGGAGGCCATTTTTCTTCGCAGAAAACAGCTGCTAAAGTACTTCAATGACGTTTTTATTGGCCTAGTTTATTTAAGGATGCTCATACCTTTTGTAAAAATTGTGAAGCATGTCAGAAACTTGGTAGTATCAGCCATAGGAATATGATGCATTAGCTCCAATCCTTGTTCTTGAAATTTTTGATTGTTGGGGATTAGATTTTATGGGTCCTTTTCCCCTTCTTTTGGATATCTATATATATTGGTTGCTGTTGATTATGTGTCAAAATAGGTAGAGGCTATTCCATGTAGAACAAATGACCATAAAGTTGTGCTCAAATTTTTGAAAGAACATATTTGCTCTAGGTTTGGTATGCCTAAGGCCATAATTAGCGATGGAGGAACACATTTTTGTAATAAACCTTTTGAAACTCTGTTAAAGAAATATGGCATTAGGCATAAAACTTCAACTCCCTATCACCCCCAAACTAATGGTCAAATGAGCTAGCCAACCGAGAAATTAAAGGCATTTTGACAAAAACAGTTAATCCAAATAGAAAAGATTGAGCTATAAAATTGGATGATGCTTTATGGGCCTATAGGACTGCTTTTAAAACTGTTCTTGGAATGTCTCCTTATAGAATTGTATTTTGAAAACCTTGTCATTTGCCGGTTGAAATTGAACATAAAGCTTATTGGGCAATCAAAACACTCAACTTTGATTTAGATCAAGCCGGTGAATTTAGGAAACTGAAATTGAATGAGTTAGATGAATTGCGTTTGGAAGCATATGAGAATGCAAAAATTTCAAAAGAGAAAATGAAAGTTTTTCACGATAAGAAGATTTTTAGAAAATCATTTTTTCCTTCTCAAAAAGTATTGCTATATGACTCTAAGCTTCATCTGTTTCCTGGTAAGTCGAGAACTAAATGGATTGGTCCTTACATTGTGCAAACTGTTTACCCTTATGGAGCGGTTGAAATCTTGGATCCAAAAACTGGTACTGTTTTTAAAGTTAATGGACAACGTCTGAAACCTTTTTTGGATGATTTCTCTGCTGAAATTAATGAACTACCTCTGCTGGACCCTGATTCCAGCGGCTGATTTTCTTGGGAACTAACTTTTATTATTATGTATATATTTTCTTTTCTTTTTGCAGATTTTATTCTTTTATTCATTTTTTAGTTTTTCATTCTTGAATAATTGCTCATGTGCGTAAGCCTCCTCTCAGGTACACTCTTCTCCTTTAGATTGATTTAATTTTGAGTCGTGTTTATTAATCACCGTTCATTTTTCTTCTCTTTGAGTCATTGAGGACAATGTCAGATTTTAGTTGGGGGGAGAGAAACTCAAATGTACTTGTTACATTAATTCTTTTGTGATAGTTGAGCATTAAAATTGAGTACATCTTGAGTCTTGAGTTATATCTTTGTTATTCTGTAAAGACCTCCCTCCTAAAAAAAATTTTATGCACGAATTTAAGCCTTGTGGTAAGATGGATAGTCAACACATACAACTAGAGCTCTCTCAAGTTTAAGTAATTTTATTTATTCATCATGAGAGTTGAGTGATTGGTAGTTTTCTTGTATTGCCCTTGTTTGATATTGCGACTTCCATTGGGCATCATTACACGGATTGTGGATTGTTGGTGGTTTATACTTAAGAAACGATGAAGGTCAATGTCAAAGGAAAATTTGATCATTTGAAGCTAACCTTATCATCTTCTCTTCCCATCACAAATCCCTTTATATCCACAAATTCCTTCATAGCCACAAATCTCTTTCATTTATTTCACATTAAAGATGACATTACATCCAGACATTGCTTCCATAAATACATAAACTTGTTTCTACTTTTAAGTATAAGTGAGGATGATTATTTTTGCTCCATATTTGAAAAAAAATGTTCAGTGCATGAAAAGAAAGAAAAGTGGAGATAGAAAGTATTTGACAGTCATTGAGACTGGAGGAGAATGTGAAGAATTATTTGAGAGGATTTCAGTTTTAAAAAAAAAAGAAGAAAAAAAAAAGGTAGAAAGAAAAGGTAGACATATTGAAGAGAAAGTAAAGGATGTGAAGAAGAAAGTAAGCTTGAAGTGTGATTAAAAGTGAAAATTATTATCCTTGCTTATATTTTGAAAGTCCTCGATGTCTACCCACTTCTTTTATTTCCTTATCCTATAAAAAAAATAAAAAATAAAAAAATGCTACCATTGCGTCTTATACTTCCATTGGAATTCCTTGTTCTACTATTATCACTGAAATATGCAAACCTCTTCTTCCATCACTCTTTATAAATTCTCTTGAGAACACCATCATTACCTTTATGTTGATATTGACATTTTGATCTTAAGTAGGCTTGTGGTAAGAACGGTTGAGTCCCAATGGTTGTGAGTTTTTCATGAGGTCAATATTTGCATTGCTGTCATCCACATATATATGGCATTTATTGAATGCTTGAGTGATCAATTTTCAAACTCTATGAGTGACCCCCTAACCAGTTCAGAAACAAAATACACATACCCGTGAGTATATGGAGTTTATACTTGGCTTGAGTGAATACTCGACACTGTATGTGTTGGGGTTAGTGGTTTGATGGATCGGCTTAAAACACACACACACAAACTTTTGGGAATATTTTTATGGATTAATTTGGGATATAATGCTTGATCTCTTGATTTTGCGAAGTTGATGTGCCCGACTATCTAAACTCATTCTCGACTTTACAATTGAAGTTTTTTATTGAGCTAATCATGTTCTTAATTCGCTTGAATTGCTAGAGACTAGCAAAAAGCTAGTTGGGGAGTGTGATTATTGTCCAATTTTACTTATTTTAAAGAAGTAAATAAATGAAAAAAATACAATTTTGGGATATAAATTTTGTAATTTAGAGTAAAATTTATAAAATATTCAATTTTAATTCTTTAACTCTAAATTAATTTTAATTGCTAAATATTTCATTTATTTAATTACAGGGAAAGATTGGACAATATTTCAAATTGAATATAAATTTCTTCTCGAAAATCCCTAACCTAATTCGACTATAGAAATCAAGAATGACACAAAATTATTGGCCCAATTTTCCAGCCCATATCCATTTCAATATTTAGCCACCCATCTACCCCTCTCAATTATCATCTTTCACTCACCCTAAAAGAAAAACACACACAGCCGCTTTTCACCATCTCCCTCACGTCTCTCTCATCTTCTCCCAGAACCAACCACTCTCCTCTCAACAACCAGCAGCCTCTCTGCCTCGACAGTCCACTTTCACTCTCTGTCTTCTCCCAACTTCTCCCAACCCAGCTCTGTCTTCCCAGCCTCAGCACAACAGCCGCAGGCCTCTATTTCATCTTCAACTTCCAGCCGCAAGCAGCCCTCACGCCTCAGCCTCCACTCACTTCTCTCAACTTCCATCACCAGCCGCTGCCTTCTTCTCGCCACAGACCAACCAGTAGCCCAAACTTCTCTCTCGGCCAGAAAACACTCCCTTACAGCCCTCGGTTCAGTTGCGCCTCACCCTCAGTCCATCTCACCCAGCAGATCTCGGTTTGGGTGATTGGTTCCAGTTTTTATTCATATTTTACTTATATTTTTGATTGTTCTATGTTAATTTCGATAATTTCAGATTATTGACATTAGTTTAGTTTGAGTTATAATGTTGGTTATAGGATTTCAGATTATTGACATTGGTTTAATTTTTAGATATTTTTAGTTATTGAATTTTCATTTGCAAATTTGAATTTCGTTTGATTAATGGTTAGTGTTTATTTGAATTTTATTTCGGTTAATTTAATGATGTCCGGCTAAGTTATATTTGAGGGGAGTTATTCTTAGCTTTAATGGGTATGCTTTAATTCGTCATGAATGAATTCTTGTTATTGATAAGCGTTTACAAATTGTTTTAAGTTTTCAAATTATTTTACTTGTATGAATGTTGCTGATGTGGTGTGTATTGAATATGCACACAACATGCTCGACAAAACGAGATAGAATAAATTGAATAATTTTCTCACTAATACTTTCTATCTTATCAATTTCAAGAAATTCATATTAATCTTATTTGCAAAACCCAATTGATAGCGAAAGAATAACTTCACTCAATTTTCCCTTTCATTGCAATTTAATTATATTCTCTTTTTATCATTTAAGCAATTTCAAAATCATAGTTTAAGACTTGAATTTAGCAAATATTACGATACCAATAAAATCCCTAGGAAGAATGACCATGGATTATTGTTAGGCTATAACCTGACCCCTTTATACTTGGAGGGTAGATTTTACATCGAGTCAGAGCTAATCCTCAATACCTAAGGTGGTCATTGTACGGGACGAGGGGAACCTCAGACCTACCTCCAGCATCATCCTATTGGCAACTACACACACCTTTGGAGGTTCATCTGCCCATTCATCACTCCTAGGGAGGAAAAAAAATACCGAGTCTGGAATCCTAAACCTATATTGCCATTTAGCCAGGTCACTCTCAGACATAATAGAAACATGATAGCCGGCCTGCCAGAATGTTGAACTCGAACTGGACTGAATGGCCCTACTAGAACTTGTTTTTGGATACTGTAGGGGGCGAGAAGTTACAGGAGGGTTCATCAACCTAAGTGGATGTGCACCTAAAGAAACATCTTGCCTAATGTCACTTTCTAGATTCAGCTCACCGAAATTTGATTAGTCGGAGACTCAGTTCTGAGCTCGAATTCTCATTCCCCCTCCCCTAAGATTCATTCCTAGTGGCTTCACTATCAAAATTACTCATACCTAACTTGAGATATAAAGAATACCTTGATTAAATGGAAGACTCGAAGCTAAGATCGTACTACGGAACACTCTGGCCGATCAGAAGCTCACACCAGATAATAAAGTGTGGAGTTTTTCTCTAGAAAGCCAATGCAAAATTATGGAAAAGACTGTAAAGTCTCTCTTATATAAAGATCAACATTAATCATCAGTACAAAATTCGAAGAGGCGTCTTGAGTCCTTCAACGAAAATAAAGGGAAGTGAACGCTGATTGTACTTCCCTGACACAAACAGAACTGGAAACAATGGGCAACTGACATGTGGGAACGTCATCATGACCTTTTCCATCATTCCAAGTCTATAGCAAGAACAAGGATGGTAGAAGTAGACCTAGATTTCTTCCAGCTCAACTCCTAGGGGCAATTATTGATGAGCAATAGATCTGGATGATGAAATGACAACGTCTAATGATAGTTCATGTTTATGGAATGATAGAGTTATTCCGGCCTGACACCACCAGGTCGGACAGTACCTGAACCACCTCCCGTGGTCGAAAGATTGAGATCTAAAACAGTTGCTGACCTGATGGTCATGTCGTGCATTGACTTGTGAAGATGGAAGGAGGTCATAACAAGCTTGTCAAATGTTAGTTGACTCCGTTATTCAGACAAAGGTAGTTGAACTAGTTAAGAGTCAACTACTTTGTACTATGTAAACTCAAGTAGTTTAGTTATGTACTAATATCAAGTAGTCAGGTATTGTAATAAGTCAGCTCATCCCTTTCTCCCTATAAATATAGGAGATGGTAACTCATAAAAGGATCCCCAAGTTTGGCTATTAAAGGCCAATAATATATATATAATAAATCATACTTGGAGGCCGGGTTATGAAGTCCAACCTGGAATTCGCCTCTTTCACATAAAATTGTGTTGCATAACTGACACTCATCTATTTCTTTGCTGACTTAGAATACTTATATCTCAACCGTCAGCACCATGTATTTATGTTAGAATGTCATAAATTTATTTTAAATAGTGGGGCATAATTAATTTAATAAAATACCATGAGATTAATTGATGTATCTTTATCTTTATTAATTATTTATTTTTTGTCATTTATTCTTTAGAATCTCGAGTAATAATATAAATTTCATAGGCATATTGGATGCCATAATTTAACTAGACTAAAATTTTCGAATGACACCATAATTTGAGAATTTTTCTCAAGCATTATAAAAATTGGATTTGCTCGTGAATAGTATTTTCAAGAATCTTTTCTTCTTCATTCTCACTCAAGAGGAATACATCAACAAAATAGCCCTTCTGAAGATGATATTAATGCAACATATGTGTGCATACATGTGACAAGCTAGTCACCCGAGTTACAAAAGCAACATGAGAGTATTGATGTAAATAAAATGATTATACATCTCAAAGAGTTGTATGATAAAGAATCAAGTGAGTAAATACTTTAGATCTCCAAATAAATTTACTTTGCAAAATGGCAGAACAATCTTTAGTCAGTATGATTGATAAGTGCTTTAGTAGCACTTGTTGTCCTACTTTGTTATTGGTTTGATCCTATTTAAGTATTGTTTAATGCATTTTATGTTTTTTATTGTGTAGGATAACAAAGTATGAGGAAAGAGGAAAAAATGACCAAAATGCACTTAAAAATGAAGTTTGGGGACCAAAGCCGCAAATAGCCTACGACCGTAAGATCAACTGATGAGTTCCGGAGTGGCTCAACGAGCGTTGACCCGTTGCACGTGCCCGTAGGACCAATAACGAGGCAAAGAGCCAAAAGAATCAAGCAGACAATGCAAGGATTCATGCAAGCGTGGATGGATGAGTGTTCGAGTGCAAAGACCTCGTTTATGTTGCATAACAAAGTGGAAGAAGAGCCAAAGTTATTACAATGCATTTGGATCAAAGAAGAACAAGAAAATAAGGCAGAAGTAGAATCACGGCCTTAACATCTCTTTCACGGCTGTAAAATCATCTTGGCTAAATTTGTGCAGAAAGGCAGTCACAGCCGTAAACCATGATCTCACGGCAGTAACATTATCAAGACAAAATTATCCAGAAGAGGACTCACGGCCGTAAAGGATATCCTCACGGCCGTAAATAAAGTTTAGTAGTTTTTATATTTTTATTCAGAGAGTCGATTACGGCCGTATATAAATTTGTCACGGCCATAACACGTGTTTTGCTTTTTAGTCCGTAAGTCACTTACGGCCGTAAACGTAAAAGTTACGGCCGTAAATTAGGCGGCGTATTTTTAACCTAGTTTCAGCGTTTAGTTTATTTGCAATTCTAGTTTATTTAGGTTTCTTTATTTTGTTAGCCTATATATATGGCTTTATTCAGCATTGTAAACAACAACTTTTATTCTTGAGATTAATGATATTGAAGGTGAGATATTCCCTTAATTTCTTCGTGTTCTCGTCGAACAAATTGAACTTATCAAAGGATTTGACAACCTTTGTGGCGTTCCCCCTTTGTGGTTCTTATCTCCGCATCGTAACGGGTTTTGGGTTTAATATACCCATAGTTCTTGCGTCGTGAGGTCGGGGTTGCGTTGTTACCGTCTACTATCTTAGATTTTAGAGCTTTCCGACGTTTAATTCCGCGTGTTTTTGGTGATCCCCGTATCGGATCACATCATATGGTATCAGTGACTGTCTCTAAATCCAATTATTTAGTAATCCAGTCCTTTTTCTTTTATTTCCAGTTATTAATCATTCAAAAAAAAATTTCATTCCAATTCTTGTTTCTTGAAATTCGTCAGAAATTCAAGATTTTCCAATTTCTGTTTCTTGTTCTTGATTATTTTTGTTGAGTAGCAAAAAAAAAAAAAAAAAAAAAATCCGAAATTTACAAAAAAAAAAAAAAAAAAATAGAAAAGAAGTGTTGTTGATTTGAACAAGAAATCAAGAAAATAATATTTGGCAAATCTTTTCAACAATTTTTGTTTCCATAATTTCCTTCCTAAACTTCCTAATTCCAATTTTTCCATCAACTTTCCTTATTTGCACTTTGGGGTTTATTCCACAAGGACCAAATCCGTGACTAGTTTGGTGGGTTCTTTGAGAACGTGGGAAAAAGGGAATAGAGAGGAAAAAGGCAGAGTGGTGAGATTAATAGAGGGAAAAAGCCAAAATCGAGTGATACACGAGTGATAAAACACGTGAGGATCTTTATTTAATTTCTTTTCTCTTTTCTTTATTACTAACCATGTCACAGAAGGAAGTTTCGTCGATGGAAAGGGATCTTCAAGATTTTAAAATGCTTGCAATGGTGGAGGAACGTTTTGCAAAATTGGAAGCGAGGTTGGATGCCAATTTGGAAGCAAAATTTGGTACACAATTCGGTGTAAATGTGGAAAAACCTAATAATCCGGGGGAGACACGTGGTGCGGGAATTGTTCAACCACGTCAGGAACAACCGCGCAACTTCCCTAATTTACGGAGGCCACTAAGGTATGACTTCAACCCACAAATTAGAGCTAGGAATGAACGTGTTGAGGTTGTTGATAGTGATGAGGATAGTGGTGAATTATCTATTACTAGTGTTGGTAGGAGACGAGATCGGGGAGAAAGACGTGATAGGGGATATAGGCGTGATCGTAGGGATGATGTAGATGGACATGTTGGTAACATTAAAATGTCCATTCCCTCGTTTCAGGGTAAGAGTAATCCGGACGTTTATTTTGAATGGGAAAAGAGGGTAGAATTAATTTTTGATTGTCATAATTATTTTGAAGCTAAAAAGGTTAATTTGGCAGTCGTAGAATTTACTGATTATGCTATAGTATGGTGGGATCAATTGGTTACTAGTAAAATGAGGAATGGGGAGAGGCCTATTGAAACTTGGGATGAGTTGAAGGCCCTTATGAGAAAACGATTTGTGCCTGGACATTGCTATAGGGATCTCTACCAAAAACTACAAACCCTTTCCCAAGGTAGTAAGAGTGTGGAGGATTACCATAGGGAGGTGGAGGTTGCCATGATTAGGGCAGATATATAGGAAGACCCGGAGGCAACCATGGCTAGGTTTTTAAATGGTTTAAATCGAGATATTGCTAATGTTATTGAATTGCAGCATTATATCGATTTGGAGGAGATGCTTCACATGGCCATGAAAGTGGAGCGACAATTAAAAAGGAAGGGAACTTCAAAATTCTCTACAAGTTCCAATTCTTTTGGTAAGTCTACATGGAGCGGGACTTCTAAAAATGATGGTGTTGTGCATAAAAATAAATTTGAGGCATCGAAGGGAAAAATAGAGCCACCCAACAAAGGTAAAATTGCTTTTGATTCTCAAACTCCTAGGACTAGAGATATTCGTTGTTTTAAATGTTCCGGCTTAGGACATATTTCTTCACAATGTCCAAATAAACGAATATTGGTTATGCGTGACGGGGTATTAAGTTCGGAGGATGAGAAAGAGGGAGAAGTGGAGGATGAGTATAAGGATATGCCAGCTCTAGAGGATGTTAATGAAAATGATGATGGGGACTATGCAGTAGCTAAATCACTTGTCACTAGGAGAGCCCTTAGTACTCAAGTTAAGGTGGAAGAGTCGGGTGAGCAGCGAGAAAATATATTTCATACTAGGTGCTTTGTGAATAACAAGGTGTGTAGTTTGATAATAGATGGTGGTAGTTGTGCGAACATTGCTAGCACTACTCTAGTGGAGAAATTATGCCTACCTATACTAAAACACCCTAGGCCATATAAGCTACAATGGTTAAATGAATCGGGTGAGATTAAGGTGAATAAACAAGTGGTAGTTGATTTGGAAATTGGGAAGTATGAAGATAGCGTGGTTTGTGATGTGGTACCAATGCATGCGGGGCACATTTTGTTGGGCAGGCCATGGAAATTCGATAGGAATGTTATTCATGATGGTTTTAAAAATAGGTATACCTTCACTAAGGATGGGAAAGATATCAAACTAATGCCTTTGTCACCTCAACAGGTCTATGAAGACCAACTGAAATTAAAAAGTGAGGAAGAGAGAAAGAGGGTCGGGACCACGATCCCGGAAAAAGGAGAGTTGAGGGAACAGAAGAGAGTCGGGACCACGATCTCGAAAAAAGGGGAGTTGTGTGAAAAACCGAGAGTTGAGACCACGATCCCAGAAAAAGGAGAGGGTGTGAAGAGTGCCAGTAAAAATAAAAGAGAGAAAACAAAGGTGAGCTTCTACGCAAAACAGAGTGATATCACCAAAGTTATTTCTACAAATAAACCAGTGATTTTACTCATGTATAAGGAATCTCTCCTTGTACTTGATGAAGCTAACCACTCCCTCCCCAGTTTAGCTGTGTCTCTTTTGCAGGAATTTGCAGATTTATTTCCCGAGGAGATTCCTAGTGGGCTGCCGCCAATTCGTGGGATTGAACACCAGATTGACTTCGTGCCGGGAGCAATCATCCCAAACAGGCCAGCTTATAGGAGCAATCCAGAAGAGACCAAAGAGCTACAAAGGCAGGTTGAAGAGTTGCTGAAAAAGGGCTATGTTCGGGAAAGCATGAGCCCATGTGCAGTACCAGTTTTGTGGGTACCCAAAAAGGATGGAACTTGGAGGATGTGCATGGATTGTAGAGCAGTCAACAATATTATGGTAAAGTATCGCCATCCCATACCTAGACTTGATGATATGCTTGATGAACTATATGGTGCTTGTATGTTTAGCAAAATAGACCTTAAGAGTGGTTATCACCAAATTCGTATGAAAGAAGGTAATGAATGGAAAATCGCATTCAAAACCAAATATGGTTTATATGAATGGAAGGTTATGCCATTCGGCCTCTCAAATGCACCTAGCATTTTTATGAGACTAATGAACCATGTTTTACGTGCTTACATTGGTAAATTCGTTGTGGTATACTTTGATGACATTTTGGTATATATTAAGAACTTAGGTGATCACATTGAACATTTAAGATATGTTTTGGAAGTGTTGAAAACTGAAAAACTATATGCTAATTTTAAAAAATGTACTTTTTGCATGGAAAAGGTAATTTTTCTTGGATTTGTTGTTAGTGCTAATGGTGTTGAGGTAGATGTTCGCTACAAACACACCGCAAGTGCACGAGTCGCATACAAGTGATAGTGGACTAATTGAGTCCGGTTTATCGATCCCACAAGGATTGTCTATTTCAACTACACTTTACTATAATTAATTTTAACAAGAAACACACACAATAAAAGTTTGTTTGGGGAAAGTTTTCGTACTAAAATTAAAGTTGCAATTATAAATAAATAACTAGAAAAATAGTGATGAAAAGATGATAAAGGAGTGTTGGGATTCTTGATTCCACTTGACCATTACCTAATTGAATTATCAACAAGCACATAGAAACGCAATTCATTAATCATGTTAGACCCGATTTTCCAAGCTTAGCCAATTACCTCTCTCGAGTGAAATCAACCCTAATTAGTGGCATTAACCTACTATATCTCTATGTCGATTAAAAACACACCAATTGCATTAAACCTTTGTGAAAATAGCTCAATGGATCATCTAGGGTTTTAGGTATATCTCTATCCTAAACAAGAACCTAGAGCAAATATTGTATTGATCTAGAATACACAACAATTTCTCAATAATTGCACATCCCATGAAACCTAAGCATAAATGTGGCCACAATAAATGCTAGTCAATAAATACAACAATAAATGCACAAGATAATAAAAAGCTTAAATTCTTAATACAAGCATTAAAATCAATCAAGTTAGGTCAAGCTTCATCAATAATCCCAACACTTTAAATTTAGCTAAACATGCGTTCGAAAATTAAAAATAACATGAAGCAGTAAAATAAAACCCGGAATTAGAAGGTTGTTGAAATTTGCATCAAGGTCCTCCAACTATCAAACTATGTGCAAATCAGTCCCTGAACTTTAGTTTGAATCATCCTGCAGTGAGCCCCAACTAGAACCAGATTCCTTCCATTCCAATTCCAGCCATGGCAGCAGGCACCAGCATCAAACCAGCAATTCAGCAAATCCAGCAAATCAGCACCAGCAGCACAGAAATTCAGCAATTCAGCAACAATGTCATCTTCAACCAGCAGCAGCAGGCTATCTGGAATCAGCAACAGCAGCCTTCAGTCCCCACAGCAGCATTCCAGCAGTGTTAAGCAGTTCCAGTTGCACCAGCATCAGCAGCGTCCTCAGCAATGTTGGTTATCAGCAGCAACATTTGTTCACCAGCAATACAGGCAGCCTGTTTCTGTCTCGCTCTAGCAGCTCTCCTCCAGCAATATGGGTTCCAGCAGCCTTCACCAGCAGTGTGCCAGCTTCTCAGCAACTGCACTCCTACGCAGCAGCAGCAATTCGTTTCAGCGGCAGGCTGTCCCAGCAGCAGCGTCTCCCTTGCAGTCCAGCAGTATTAGCGTCTTGCAGTCCAGCCCCTCTTAGCAGAACCAACAACCACTACTGCCACCAGCAAGCTAGCAGCCTAATGCTGATCTCCTTCTTCCGGTTCCTCCAGTAACTCACTTTCCTCCCCCTGTTGGCAGCAGTCTCCAGCTTCAGCAATAGCAGTCTCCTTGCATTTACAGTAGCCTGCACTTCTTCAGCAAAGCAGATTCACAGGTTTATTCGGCCAGCAGCAAAACAGTTCCAGAATTCAGTACTATTATCAACAAACCAGTAACAATTTAGCTGCTGTCACCAGCCTTGCGTCTGGTTTTTTCCTAATAAATAAACCCAGCAACTGGACAATAATTCCCACTGCTGCTGTCACCAGCAGTGCACCTCCCTTCCTCCTTCTATCAATCTGTTTATGTACCAATCTATCTACCAAATAAAACCAGTAACTAGGCTGCTGTCACCAGCCCAATTTCCCACCGGTTTCTCCCTTGGCTGCCTTTCAATCACCGGTGGTTATCAATAGCCACTGTCACCAGCTACTGAACTTCACCCCCGGTTCTTCCCCCTCTCCTCTGGTTTGTGTGTATAAATATGTATATCTCTAAATCTCCAGCGTGCACCAACTCATCCACCAAGCTGCCCATGCTTTCTTCCTCGTTCTCCTCTTCCTTTTTCAGCATCTCCCACATGTTTTTCCAGCTTTTGTTCCTTTCCAGCCGGCATCATGTTCCAGCTTGTGTTTCCAACTTGCATTTCTCTTTCCAGCCGGTGTGAGTTTTTCCAGCAAGTGTGTCTGTCCTTTTCCTTCACTTTTCAGCATCTCCATGATTTCCAGCACAATGTTATCTTTTTCCCATACTCTCCATCATGTTTGGTCCCTTGGTTAATTGCACAGTTTGTCCAAAACTTCCCGAAAGTGACAAAATGGTCCCCGAACTTGGAATTTCAGCAGAATCTTCACTCCTTTTGTGGTTTTTGGCCTCAACTTGGATATTAACCTACTTAAATACAAAATATGCATAAATTAGTAGATATTTGCTCAAGATGTTCCAAAATATACTAATTTAAAGGTATAAAAAGTGTATAAAAATGCACTTAACAAATACCCCCAAACTTAAACTCTTGCTCGTCTCGAGCAAGAATATCTACTAACACAAAAAGTAAATGAATGAATGATCAACAATGCTAGATAACTTGTAAATTCTTTCTTGAGTGTAAAATTGCATGATTTCACAATTGTGTTTTCAAAATAATACTACAAAACGAAGTTGAGCCTATCCATGTTTGATCGGTGTGTGTGTGCATAGTCATTTCCAATTATTACTAAGGTTCAAAGAAACATTATAGGAAGGATAAATTTTAAAATAATACTATCCACCCTTAGTGGTCAATTTCATTTCTTACCCTCTCGTGACATTCATCCCCCCATATTATTTCTTTTCTCTCCCGAAATGCAATCCTAGGGGTGACTCTCAATTCACACATTTCTTTTTTCCACTAAAGCTTGATTATGACTTACCAGCAATCTCAACAATCTAGATATGCAGTGACTCTCCACTAAATGAGTGTTTCAACATTAAAGTTTATACTAAGCAATTCAAACCCACTATTAATCTAAGCCCTTATGCAAATGTGAATGCATGATTTCTACAAACTAATGTGATGATTGCTCGTGACTTCCTCACTCCCTTAAGCTTTCTAATTGACCCGTGTAGCGAGCTTTAGGCCGGCAACTCCCCGATTGTTTTAAGATCAAAGGGTACCAGGTTTCAAAATACCCCTACGGACTTACTAACTCAAGTCAAAAAGGCTACGAAGTGAGGTAGACTTATTAAGCAAATGCAATGATGATGAATTTTTTTTTTTTTTTTTTTTTTTTTGTACCCTACTCATTAAGCTTTCTAATTGACCCATGTAGCGAGCTTTAGGCCGATGACTCCCAAGTTTCAAACTTAAGGCACCGAGTTTCAAGATACTCCTACGGGCTTAATTACTCGAGTCAAAAAGGCTACGAGATAGGGCAATGCAATAATTAAAATGGGCTTAGATTTCTAGCATTTGGTCATCACTTAGCTTATACTAACGTCAACAACACTCCACACAAATTTAGATCAAGCATGCATGGAATCACTATACATCTAGACCGTCTCCTTTACCAGCTCGACCACCCCCAAACTTGTCTCACAAAAGATCAAGAGATTAATAGCATTGAGAAGGAATTGGATAGGTTGATGAAAATTTAAGATACAAGCTCACAACCTAATTTCTACTTCACAAATTCTTCCAACCTTCAATGGATTCCAAATCTCAACAACAATTAGTTATGACTATTGTGCTCAAGGGTACTCAGGATCACTCATAGATAAGCAAGCTAAAAATAAGCACAAGTAGTATATTCGATCATAATTCGTGAATTAATCAGCAATTCCAAACATCAAATCATTTTGAGCCGACAAGGCTATCTAGCATGTCAATATTCACAACAAAATGAACAAAATCAAACATCACAATGTCTTAAGCCGGCAAGGCTATCTAACATGATAAAATGCAAAATGAAGTCAACACCCCCAAACTTGAATTACACATTGTCCTCAATGTGAAAATAGACACAATATGTAAAGAAGAAAAGAGGTAGTGAAACTTCCCTGATTCAATGCTTGTTTGTGATGTTGAATTTTGACCTAAGCTTTCGTCGAATGTAATTCACCCCCAAACTTGTTGAGTACAGTGTCGCTTAGGATTTTCAAAAATATTTGTTACCTACAAAAGTTTGACAAATAATTAAGAGGAAAGTAAACAAATAAAGTAAAAAAATACAAGTAAATTAAAAAAAAAAGAAATTTGGGTTGCCTCCCAAAAAGCGCTTGGTTAAAGTCGTAAGCTCGACTTTTTTTGATACAATTACTCCGGGTTTGCAAGAGGGATGGATGACTTCTCATTTTCATAATGACCCCCCAAGTATGGCTTCAAGCGTTGCCCATTTACTTTGAAGTTCCCTTTACTTCCATGATAAAGTTCGACCGCTCCATGTGGGAAGATTTGAGCAATGGTGAAAGGTCCCGACCATCTAGAGCGGAGTTTACCGGGGAACAATCGAAGTCTTGAGTTGTAGAGAAGTACTTGTTGCCCAACTTGGAAGTCCCGCTTCACAATGTTCTTGTCATGCCACCTCTTTGTCTTCTCTTTGTAAATCCGAGCATTTTCATATGATTCAAGGCGGAATTCATCAAGCTCATTGAGTTGGAGTAATCTTTTCTCACCGGCCAACTCCATATCAAAATTCAAGACTTTTGTTGCCCAATATGCACGGTGCTCAAGCTCAACCGGAAGATGACATGCTTTACCAAATAGTAGTCGAAATGGAGACATACCAATGGGGGTCTTGAAAGCGGTGCGGTATGCCCATAATGCATCATCCAATTTCTTGGACCAGTCTTTCCTCGAGGCATTCACCGTCACTTCAAGGATCTTTTTCAATTCTCTATTTGAAATTTCAACCTGCCCACTTGTTTGCGGATGATAAGGAGTGGATATTCGATGTTTGACTCCATACTTGGTCAAAAGTGAGTCGAAGAGGCGGTTACAAAAGTGTTTTCCTCCATCACTAATGATAGCTCGAGGGGTACCATAACGAGTAAAAATATTCTTCTTTAAAAATTTCACGACCACTCGAGCATCATTTGTGGGGAGTGCCACCGCTTCTACCCACTTCGACACATAGTCTACTGCAACTAGAATGTATTGATTAGAAAAGGACGATGGAAAAGGTCCCATAAAATCAATACCCCAAACATCGAATATCTCCACCTCTAAAATAGAATTTAAGGGCATTTCATTTCGGTTAGAGATATTACCTAATCGTTGGCATCGGTCACATTTGGACACAAGTGTGTGAGCATCTTTGAATAAAGTGGGCCAATGAAATCCCGATTGAAGAACCTTTGATGCAGTTTTTACGGCACCAAAATGGCCTCCATAAGGCGATGAGTGACATTGTTCAAGAATCTTCTCCATCTCCTCCTCGGGCACACACCTTCTCATGATTTGATCTGGACCCCTTTTGAACAACAACGGGTCATCCCAAAAATAATGCTTGATATCCGCAAAGAACTTCTTCCTTTGTTGATAAGAGCGGTCCGGGGGAGTGATGCCACTTGCAAGAAAATTCACATGGTCCGCATACCATGGCACACTAGCAGCTTGCAAAAGATCCATGATTTGGAAAATTTGCTCATCCGGGAATACCTCACTTATTTCTTCATCCAAAATTTCCTCGGTTTGCTCAAGTCTAGATAAGTGATCGGCTACAAGATTCTCCGTTCCCTTCTTGTCACGAATCTCCAAATCAAACTCTTGGAGGAGAAGAACCCATCTAATTAACCGCGGCTTGGCATCCTTCTTTGCCAATAAATACTTGAGGGCCGAGTGGTCGGTATACACAATCACCTTGGAGCCAATAAGATATGACCGAAACTTATCAAAAGCAAAGACCACAGCTAGCATTTCCTTCTCGGTAGTAGCATAATTCAATTGAGCATCGGTCAAGGTCTTACTAGCGTAGTAGATGACATGCAAGAGTTTGTCCTTCCTTTGCCCCAATACAGCCCCCACGGCATAATCACTTGCATCACACATAAGCTCAAAGGGCAAACTCCAATTCGGAGCCACAATAATTGGTGCCGTGATGAGTTTCTCTTTAAGAGTGTTAAAAGCTTGAAGACACTCTTTAGAGAAATCATATGTGGTACTCTTCTCAAGCAATGAACACAGTGGCTTCGTGATTTTTGAGAAGTCTTTGATAAACCTCCTATAAAATCCCGCATGCCCCAAGAAGCTTCTTATACCTTTTACCGAGGTTGGGGGAGGTAATTTTTCGATAACTTGAATTTTTGCCTTATCAACCTCAATCCCCTCACTTGAAATCCGGTGTCCAAGAACTATCCCCTCACGAACCATGAAATGGCATTTTTCCCAATTTAAAACCAAGTTGGTGTCCTCACATCTTTTTAGCACCATCCTCAAATTATTCAAACAATCATCAAATGAAGTACCAAAAACTGAGAAGTCATCCATAAATACCTCCATAAATTTCTCCACCATGTCGGAGAAAATAGCCATCATGCACCTTTGGAAAGTAGCGGGGGCATTGCAGAGACCGAAGGGCATCCTCCTATATGCAAAAGTTCCATATGGGCATGTGAATGTTGTCTTTTCTTGATCCTCCGGGGCTATAGAAATTTGATTATAGCCCGAATACCCATCTAGGAAGCAATAATGAGAGTGACCCGCCAATCTCTCAAGCATTTGATCAATGAATGGAAGGGGAAAATGATCCTTCCTAGTAGCATTGTTGAGCTTGCGATAATCAATGCAAACTCTCCACCCCGTCACTGGCCTTGTTGGAATAAGCTCATTATTCTCATTCTCCACCACCGTGACACCTCCTTTCTTCGGCACTACTTGCACCGGGCTCACCCATGCACTATCCGAGATTGGATAGATAATACCCGCATCAAGCCACTTCACCACTTCGGTTCTCACCACTTCCTTCATGTTCGGATTTAACCGACGTTGATGCTCCACCGAAGGTTTAAAATCATCTTCCATAAGAATTTTGTGCATGCATAATGAAGGGCAAATACCTCGAATATCCGAGATGGTCCATCCAATAGCCTCCTTGTGCTCCCTTAATACCCGAAGCAATTTGTCTTCCTCCACCTCATTCAATAAATTAGAAATAATGACCGGAAGGGTAGAAGATTCCCCCAAATAAGCATATCTCAAATGAGAAGGAAGAGGCTTTTGCTCGAGGGTAGGTGCCTTCTCGAGAGATGGTAGGGGTGGTGAAGAACTCTTTTTCAACTCCTCAAAGTAGGGGGTCCTCTTGTGTTGATACTGTGGTGATGCCTCCAAGTAATGAGCCATTTGTTTAACTTCATGATCATCATCCTCAATAGTCAAAGAGTGGGCAATGCAAGACTCCAATGGATCTTTAGAAATCTCACGGTTGAAGGAATTTACCACTAGATGATCAATTACATCCACCCGAAAGCATGAGTTGGACTCCGAGGGGTATTTAATGGCCTTCAACACATTGAAAGTGACTTGCTCATCTTGCACCCTCAAAATCAATTGCCCTTCTTGCACATCAATGAGCGCTCTCCCGGTTGCTAGAAATGGCCTTCCCAATATGATTGGAATGTCATGATCTTCCTCCATGTCTAGAATAATGAAGTCCGCCGGAAAGATGAATTTATCCACCTTCACAAGAACATCCTCAATGATCCCCCGAGGATATTTGATAGACCTATCCGCCAATTGTAAAGACACAGTGGTTGCTTTAGCTTCCCCCAATTCCAATTTCCTGAAAATGGACAAAGGCATCAAATTAATGCTAGCACCAAGATCACATAAAGCTTTACTAAAATTAACATCACCAATAGTGCATGGAATAGTAAAACTCCCTGGGTCTTTAATTTTTGGAGGAAGCTTGTTTTGAATGATGGCACTACATTCCTCAGTTAGCATCACCGTCTCATGCTCTTCAAGCCTTCTTTTGTTGGATAGAATATCCTTCATGAACTTGGCATAGCTTGGCATTTGAGCTAATGCATCGGCGAAAGGAATGTTGATGTGTAGCTTCTTGAATACTTCCAAAAATTTGGCAAATTGACTATCAAGCTTTTGCTTTTGCAACCTTTGAGGAAATGGAATAGGAGGCACATAAGCCTTGATCGGTGTTGGAGCCTTTGATGTGGATGCTTCCGGCTCACTTTCCTTTGGCAACTCAACAATTGGTTCGGATGCTTGAATATGCTCATTTTCTTCAATGGGAGCCTTGTTTGATTGAGTTGTTGGTTGTGGGGCCGTGATCTCGGGAAATTGCACCCCGCTCCTTGTTGTAATAGCTTGAACATTTTCCCTAGGATTTGTTTCGGTGTTGCTAGGCAAAGCTCCTTGTTGCCTTTCCGAGAGAAGTTTAGCTATTTGGCCCACTTGCTTCTCCAAATTTTTCAAAGAGGCATCATTGCGTTCTTGATATTGCAATTGATGATTTGCTAGCTTGGTGATAGCCTCTTCCCATCCTTCTTTCTTCTCTTGTGGCTTTGGATTCAACACATTGTGATTGTTGCCATAAGATAGATTAGGATGATTTCTCCAACCGGGATTGTATGTAGGAGCATATGGATTGAATCCTTGGCGTTGGAAATTTTGAGCATAAGCGACTTGCTCGGTAGATGAAGAACCACTTGCCACCAATGGACACATAGAGCTTTGATGATTAGCCCCACATATATCACATACCGGAGGGGCTTGAACCATATTGACGGGCCTAGAGGTTGAAGTAGATAACCCTTCCACTTTCTTGGCTAAGGATTCAATTTTTGACAAGACAAGTGCATAATCATCACCTCCACGTGCACCACCAGAATTCCTTGGTGCACTTCTATCCGGCCACATTGCACTTTGTTCACTCATGATTTCAAACAAATCATAAGCTTCCCGAATGCTCTTTGTTTTGATGGACCCATTAGAGGATGAGTCCACATTTGAACGGCAAGGAGGAGTCAGCCCGGCATAGAAGTGGTTGACTTGTTGCCCCAATATAATTCCATGATTTGGGCACTTCCTAAGCATATCCTTGAATCTCTCCCATGCTTCATGAAAGCTCTCCATCTCGAATTGTTGAAATGTAGTAATATCATGCTTGAGTTTAGCAACTCTAGATGGTGGGAAAAATTTTGTAGTGAACCTTTGGACAAACTCCACCCAAGTCGTGATACTCCCCGGAGGCAAAGTGTCAAGCCATTCTCTTGCTTTATCCTTCAAAGTATGTACAAATAATCTCATCCGGATTGCCTCCACATTCACACCCTCATAGTTGAAGTTGCTACAAATCTCTAGGAACCGTACCACATGAGCATGTGGATTTTCATCGGTCCTCCCATAGAATGAGATGGTGTTGGAGAATAAATTGATGACATCCGGCCGAAGTTGGAAATTTGGATGATTGTAGGAGGGATAGACAATGCTTGATTGATTCTCGACAATAGGAGGATTCATGAAATCCCCAAAAAGCATGTCTTCTTCATTAACAACGGGCACTTGAGCTCGAGCTGCTTGAGGAACAAAACCGGGTGGGATTCCACCCCTTGGAGGAATTGCAGCTGGAGCATTAAGCTCGATGTTAACTCTTTCTCCTTCCATCCCAGTAAGAAGTTGTCTCCTAGCTTCCCGTTGTTCCCTTAACCTTCGTCGAAAAGTCCCTTCGATATCCGGATCTATTTCAACTAGATCAAGACTTCTACTTCGACGCATGCACAATTAATAACCTAGAACAACACAAGAGATTAGAAGATTTCTTACACAAAATAAAATTTATACAAGAAATAAAAGTAACCAATAGTTAAGACTAATTTCAACTAAAATGTAATTTAAATAGAAACAATCCCCGGCAACGGCGCCAAAAACTTGTTCGCTACAAACACACCGCAAGTGCACGAGTCGCATACAAGTGATAGTGGACTAATTGAGTCCGGTTTATCGATCCCACAAGGATTGTCTATTTCAACTACACTTTACTATAATTAATTTTAACAAGAAACACACACAATAAAAGTTTGTTTGGGGAAAGTTTTCGTACTAAAATTAAAGTTGCAATTATAAATAAATAACTAGAAAAATAGTGATGAAAAGATGATAAAGGAGTGTTGGGATTCTTGATTCCACTTGACCATTACCTAATTGAATTATCAACAAGCACATAGAAACGCAATTCATTAATCATGTTAGACCCGATTTTCCAAGCTTAGCCAATTACCTCTCTCGAGTGAAATCAACCCTAATTAGTGGCATTAACCTACTATATCTCTATGTCGATTAAAAACACACCAATTGCATTAAACCTTTGTGAAAATAGCTCAATGGATCATCTAGGGTTTTAGGTATATCTCTATCCTAAACAAGAACCTAGAGCAAATATTGTATTGATCTAGAATACACAACAATTTCTCAATAATTGCACATCCCATGAAACCTAAGCATAAATGTGGCCACAATAAATGCTAGTCAATAAATACAACAATAAATGCACAAGATAATAAAAAGCTTAAATTCTTAATACAAGCATTAAAATCAATCAAGTTAGGTCAAGCTTCATCAATAATCCCAACACTTTAAATTTAGCTAAACATGCGTTCGAAAATTAAAAATAACATGAAGCAGTAAAATAAAACCCGGAATTAGAAGGTTGTTGAAATTTGCATCAAGGTCCTCCAACTATCAAACTATGTGCAAATCAGTCCCTGAACTTTAGTTTGAATCATCCTGCAGTGAGCCCCAACTAGAACCAGATTCCTTCCATTCCAATTCCAGCCATGGCAGCAGGCACCAGCATCAAACCAGCAATTCAGCAAATCCAGCAAATCAGCACCAGCAGCACAGAAATTCAGCAATTCAGCAACAATGTCATCTTCAACCAGCAGCAGCAGGCTATCTGGAATCAGCAACAGCAGCCTTCAGTCCCCACAGCAGCATTCCAGCAGTGTTAAGCAGTTCCAGTTGCACCAGCATCAGCAGCGTCCTCAGCAATGTTGGTTATCAGCAGCAACATTTGTTCACCAGCAATACAGGCAGCCTGTTTCTGTCTCGCTCTAGCAGCTCTCCTCCAGCAATATGGGTTCCAGCAGCCTTCACCAGCAGTGTGCCAGCTTCTCAGCAACTGCACTCCTACGCAGCAGCAGCAATTCGTTTCAGCGGCAGGCTGTCCCAGCAGCAGCGTCTCCCTTGCAGTCCAGCAGTATTAGCGTCTTGCAGTCCAGCCCCTCTTAGCAGAACCAACAACCACTACTGCCACCAGCAAGCTAGCAGCCTAATGCTGATCTCCTTCTTCCGGTTCCTCCAGTAACTCACTTTCCTCCCCCTGTTGGCAGCAGTCTCCAGCTTCAGCAATAGCAGTCTCCTTGCATTTACAGTAGCCTGCACTTCTTCAGCAAAGCAGATTCACAGGTTTATTCGGCCAGCAGCAAAACAGTTCCAGAATTCAGTACTATTATCAACAAACCAGTAACAATTTAGCTGCTGTCACCAGCCTTGCGTCTGGTTTTTTCCTAATAAATAAACCCAGCAACTGGACAATAATTCCCACTGCTGCTGTCACCAGCAGTGCACCTCCCTTCCTCCTTCTATCAATCTGTTTATGTACCAATCTATCTACCAAATAAAACCAGTAACTAGGCTGCTGTCACCAGCCCAATTTCCCACCGGTTTCTCCCTTGGCTGCCTTTCAATCACCGGTGGTTATCAATAGCCACTGTCACCAGCTACTGAACTTCACCCCCGGTTCTTCCCCCTCTCCTCTGGTTTGTGTGTATAAATATGTATATCTCTAAATCTCCAGCGTGCACCAACTCATCCACCAAGCTGCCCATGCTTTCTTCCTCGTTCTCCTCTTCCTTTTTCAGCATCTCCCACATGTTTTTCCAGCTTTTGTTCCTTTCCAGCCGGCATCATGTTCCAGCTTGTGTTTCCAACTTGCATTTCTCTTTCCAGCCGGTGTGAGTTTTTCCAGCAAGTGTGTCTGTCCTTTTCCTTCACTTTTCAGCATCTCCATGATTTCCAGCACAATGTTATCTTTTTCCCATACTCTCCATCATGTTTGGTCCCTTGGTTAATTGCACAGTTTGTCCAAAACTTCCCGAAAGTGACAAAATGGTCCCCGAACTTGGAATTTCAGCAGAATCTTCACTCCTTTTGTGGTTTTTGGCCTCAACTTGGATATTAACCTACTTAAATACAAAATATGCATAAATTAGTAGATATTTGCTCAAGATGTTCCAAAATATACTAATTTAAAGGTATAAAAAGTGTATAAAAATGCACTTAACAGTAGACGAGGAGAAAATTCGTGCTATTAAAGAATGGCCAACTCCCAAAAGTATTACGGAGGTTAGGAGCTTCCACGGGTTGGCTGGGTTTTATAGGAGATTTGTTAAAGACTTTAGCACACTTGCAGCACCACTCACATAAATAGTCAAGAAAAGTGTAGGATTCCATTGGGGGGTAGCACAAGAAAATGCTTTTAAAATACTTAAGGATATGTTATGTTCTGCACTGGTTTTAGCTTTACCTAACTTTAACCAAACCTTTGAGATTGAATGTGATGCATCAGGAATAGGTATTGGAGCTGTTCTTATGCAGGAAAAAAGACCGGTTGCATTTTCAGTGAAAAGTTGAGTGGGGTAGTTTTGAATTATCCTACCTACGACAAGGAACTTTATGCTCTTGTCCGTGCCCTGGAGACATGGCAGCACTATCTGTGGCCAAAGGAATTCGTCATACACACTGACCACGAGTCACTGAAACACCTCAAGGGACAAGGTAAGCTAAACAAAAGACAGGCCTGTTGGATGGAATTCATTGAGACTTTTCCATATGTCATTCGCTATAAGCAAGGTAAGGAGAATGTGGTAGCAGATGCCCTTTCTCGCAAGTATGTATTTCTAAACTCTTTAAATGCGAAGTTGCTTGGATTTGAATATATAAGAGGTATGTATGCTAATGACCCTGATTTTTCTACCATTTATGTTTTATGTGAAAAGGGTGCAATTGATAAATTTTATAGGCATGATGGCTATTTATTTACAGAAAGTAAACTTTCCGTGCCTAATTGTTCTATACGTGGATTGCTAGTGCGTGAGGCTCATGGTGGGGGGTTAATGGGACACTTTGGTGTAATTAAGACTTTAGAAACTTTACAAGAGCACTTTTATTGGCCTAAAATGAAAAGGAATGTTCACCATATTTGTGAAAGGTGCATAACTTGTAAACAATCTAAGTCTAGGGTCTTACCACAAGGTTTGTATACACATTTGCCCGTACCTAATGAACCTTGGGTAGATATATCTATGGATTTTGTGTTAGGTTTGCCTAGGACAAAAAAAAGTAGAGACTCGATCTTTGTGGTGGTAGACAGATTTAGCAAAATGGCGCATTTTATTCCTTGTAATAAAACTGATGACGCAACAAACATAGCGGACCTCTTCTGTAGGGAGGTTGTGAGACTCCATGGGGTACCTAGGAGTATTGTGTCTGATAGGGATGTTAAGTTCCTAAGCTACTTTTGGAAAGTCTTGTGGGGGAAAATGGGAACTAAATTATTATTTTCTACTACATGTCACCCGCAAACTGATGGCCAAACGGAGGTAGTTAATAGGACATTAATCCAACTTTTGCGCACTATAATAAATAAGAATTTAAAAAGTTGGGAGGAATGTCTGCCATTTGTGGAATTTGCTTATAATCGATCTGTGCATTCTACTACTTCATGTTCACCTTTTGAAGTTGTTTATGGTTTCAACCTGCTAACTCCTCTTGATTTAATTCCTTTACCTGTAGATGAACGGAGCAGTTTGGGCGGGGCGAAAAAAGCTAAGCTTGTGAAAGAGCTTCATGAGAAGGTGAAAGGGCAAATTGAAAAGAAAAATGAGCGTTATGCGACTCATGCAAACAAAGGTAGGAGGCAAGTGACGTTCGAGCAGGGTGATTGGGTGTGGGTACACTTGCGAAAGGAGCGATTTTCAACCCAAAGAAAGTCTAAGTTGCAGCCAAGAGGCGATGGACCTTTTCAAATCCTTGAAAAGATATATGAGAATGCATATAAGCTCGATCTTCCAGGTGAGTATAACGTGTCTACTTCTTTTAATGTTGCTGATCTTTCTCTGTTTGATGCAGGTGATGATTCGAGGACGAATCCTTTTCAACAGGGAGGGGATGATGAGTTCCGGAGCGGCTCAACGAGCGTTGACCCGTTGCACGTGCCCGTAGGACCAATAACGAGGCAAAGAGCCAAAAGAATCAAGCAGACAATACAAGGATTCATGCAAGCGTGGATGGATGAGTGTTCGAGTGCAAAGACCTCGTTTACGTTGCATAAGAAAGTGGAAGAAGAGCCAAAGTTATTATAATGCATTTGGATCAAAGAAGAACAAGAAAATAAGGCAGAAGTAGAATCACGGCCGTAAAATCATCTTGGCTAAATTTGTGCAGAAAGGCAGTCATGGCCGTAAACCATGATCTCACGGCCGTAACATTATCAAGAAAAAATTATGCAGAAGAGGACTCACGGCCGTAAAGGACATCCTCACGGCCGTAAATAATGTTTAGTAGTTTTTATATTTTTATTCAGAGAGTCGATTACGGCCGTATATAAATTTGTCACGGCCGTAACATGTGTTTTGCTTTTTAGTCCGTAAATCACTTATGGCCGTAAATGTAAAAGTTACGGCCGTAAATTAGGCAGCGTATTTTTAACCTAGTTTTAGTGTTTAGTTTATTAGAAATTCTAGTTTATTTATGTTTCTTTATTTTGTTAGCTTATATATATGGCTTTATTCAGCATTGTAAACAACAACTTTTATTCTTGAGATTAATGATATTGAAGGTGAGATATTCCCTTAATTTCTTCGTGTTCTCGTCGAACAAATTGAACTTATCAAAGGATTTGACAACCTTTGTGGCGTTCCCCCTTTGTGGTTCTTGTCTCCACATTGTAACAGGTTTTGGGTTTAATATACCCATAGTTCTTGCGTCGTGAGGTCGGGGTTGCATTGTTACCGTCTACTATCTTGGATTTTAGAGCTTTCCGGCGTTTAATTCCACGTGTTCTTGGTGATCCCCGTATCGGATCACATCATCAACAGTTATCGTCGTAACGCTCAAAGTACCAAAAATATCCAGAAGTCCACTTACAGCCATAAGATCTATATTTAAGACCGTAACCTTCAAAACAAAAAATCTCCAGCACGTAGATTACGGCCGTAAGATCAACAGTTACGGTCGTAACTTCGACGCGGAATATTTTCCTATTTTGAATCGAAGTCTATCTTTGGTATATCTACTTGGTCACCCTAGGACACGATTTGAGAGGTTTAAAAAGAGAATTCACCAAAAAAGGGGAGCAAAAAAATTAGAGATTTGAAGAGAGAATTCTTGGGAGATTTTCAAGCAAGAAGCATCAACAACCAATGGAATTCATAAAGCAAATTGAGGATTTCACAATGATTATGATGGGATAAATTCATTGTCTTATTCAAAGGAAAAGTTGTGTCCATTCAATTTTGTTATTTCCTTTTCCTATACTAGTAACGTTGAATCTATTCCCTTATTTCAATTGTTGAATTATTGAGTTTTGAATGTTTGATTGAGTTTTGTTGCTTAATAAATTTGATTTGGCCAATTAAATTGTTTAATCTTTAGACTCATGTATGTGCTATGTTAAGTCATTTGATCCATAATTGTCATTAGATCTTGACCTTTGATAGCAAATAAATCTTGCGCAGGTTTAGCAATAATTCAACTTGGATTGTTTATTTCGAGCTTGTGAAATTAATAATCCAATTCAATCTATTCTTATCAGTTTTCATACTAGTCATGCATTAAATCCTAAGAGCTTGTTTAGGATTTTCCATTGGCTAGAATTGGTTCAAAGTGTTTGTTTTGAGTTAATAGACATAAGGAAGAATTGGGATAATCAGAGCTTGTTGATTATTTACGATTAATAATTGAATTAGGGATAGAAACACATTACAAGGATAAGTAGAACAATAATTGGGGGCACAACTAAACTCGAGAACAAGATCTTTGCTCATTTAATTCCTTACATATTTATTTGTTTTATGCATATGTTTCATTTAAGTAAATTCAAACATCACAACCCCCAATCCTATTCTAATTTCTCGAGCAACTAAATAAGTTCACCATTCCTTTTGGGATTGATCCTTACTCTTACTACTATATTATTAATTAATATTTAGTGAGTAAGGAATTATTTCTTATTTTGGTGCATTGCAACATGCACCAAATTTTGAGCGCCGTTACCAGGGAATGGTTAACCAATTTAGTTGTTTAATTAATTAGAATTTTATTTTTCTGCATTTATTTTTTTTCTCTTTTTCTCTGTTATTTTTCACTAAATATTCCTTGTCTATTTCGTTGCTTACATGCGTAAGACTCGATCAACTAATTTTGAATATTTTGATTTTGATTTAGAGAACGAGAGAAATTTTCAACAGCAGATAAGGGCAGCACAACAACCAATGGCAGCAGCAAATAACAATCTGACTCTCAAGCAACCAGCTACCTCGAATGTTGCTCAACAACCACTATGCATCACTTTTTCGGCAGTGGAAGAGAACAAAACTTCTGAGCTCAAATATGAATAGAAGCATGATAGATGTCGCAAGTGGAGGTGCACTGATGGAAAAAACACCGGAACAAGCATGGGCTCTGATCTCCAATATGACTGAGAACACTCAACAATTCAATTCAAACAAGGATGTGCAAGTCTGTGGCGCAAATGAGATAAATGGTTCCAATATTGAAAATCAATTATCTGAACTGAAAAATCTTGTTAAACAACTTGCTGTAGGGAACTCACAAAAAGTCAAGGCGTGTGGGATATGTACCAATTTTGGACATCCAACAGATACTTTCCTGGTGTTACAAGAGGAATATGGTGAACAAGTGAGTGTTGTAGAGGGTTTCCCATTCCAGAGACAGTCATACAATTCATACTCCAATACCTATAATCCTGGATGGAGGGATCACCCCAACCTGAGTTATGGAACTAACAAACCCTCGAGCTTTATCACTAACAAGCCACAAGGACAATCTCAGCAACAAGGAAATCTCCAACCTTAGGGATAATATCAGAAAAGACCCCAAAGTTCGGGTATGTCTCTTGAAGATATGGTTAAAACATTGGCATCTAACACTTTGCAATTTCAATACGATGCCAAGTCTAGCATTCAAAATTTGGAGAACCAAATGAGCTAAATGGCCATAGCCATTAACATACTAGAGGAACAATCAGGAAGCAGATTGCCATCTCAACCTGAACTCAACTCAAAAAATTGAGTACCATAACCCTGCGGAGTGGAAAAGAGATTGAGGATCCAAGCAAACAAATCCTTGTAAATGAAGAAGAAGAAAAGCTGAAAAGGAGGATGCCACTTCACAAACTCTACAGGTAAAATTCAACCCCAACTTGATTGCTAAAATGACCTCGCCCCCTTTTACGAGCAGATTAGTCAAACAGACAAGGAAATCAAGGAAAGGGAGATGTCAGAGACATTTAGAAAAGTGGAAGTGAACATTCCCCTACTGGATGCAATCAAGCAAGTACTACGTTATGCAAGGTTCTTGAGGGATCTGTGCACTAATAAGGGAAAGCTGAAGGGGGACGAGATGGTAAGAGTGGGAGAATTTGTGTCTGCACTTTTCCAAAGAAAATTTTCTCCCAAGTGCAAGGACCCAGGTATGTTTACCATACCTTGTCGAATAGGTAATAAGAAAATCGCTCGTGCCTTGATAGACTAGGAGCATCTATTATTGTCATTCCTAGATCTACTTTTGCTTCTTTAAAACTTTCCAAACTAACCGAAACTAATGTTATCATTCAACTGGACGATCGTTCTGATGCTTATCCAGATGGGGTAGTTGAAGTATTTCCTGCAGATTTTTATGTGTTGGACATGAATGATGACCACTTCCCCAACTCTACTCCTATTTTGTTAGGCAGACATACCTAAAAAAATCTAAGACTAAGATAGATGTTAGTATGGCACACTCACCATGGAATTTGATAATGAAACTGTTCAACTCAATATTTATGATTCCATAAAAGACCTTGATAATGCTAACTCAGTTCATTCTATTGTTATGAGTGATTCTCCAGTGCAGGAAGCTATTGCTATATTTAATGATTATCCAAAGTTACCACAATCAGGTAAAATCTCTTATATCGCATCACCAGTTTCTGATGAGAAGCTTCCGCCCCCTGTTTTCTTCACGGCCGTAACTTCTCAGCGAGCCTGAATTTTGCAGATTTTATTTCTTTTTCAGTTCTAGTTATTTTAGTTCAATTAGAACTCTATTTTGAGCCCATTATCGGCTACCCTAGATGTTAGGTCGTTTTTCATTATTTATATTATTTTTCATTCATTGTAAAACAAGACTTTGATTGATAATAAACAATTTTGATTTTTACTCTTTTAAAAGGTGGGTTCCTTTTAGTTTCTTAGAACTTATCAAGATTAATCATCTTGTGGCGTTCAACCCGAACTTATCAAAGATTGACAATTTTTGTGACATTCAAAAATCCGAAACTTATCAAGGAAACTGAACAAATCCTAGTGGCGTTTCGCAAGTCTTGGTTCTTTTTTCCGCATTGTCGATCCTCGCGTCGTGAAGTTTGGTTCATCGTCCATCCACAACCTAGGTTCTGAACTTTTCGGCGTTTAATTCCGCACTTTGTTTCTCGTCATTTGGTATCAGAGCCGAACTCTGAATTCAGGCTTTTTTATTCTATCCCAATTTAATTCTTATGTTTATCATCGCGTTTCCATAAGAATTATCCATATCTTGTTGTTGAGTTTTTTTTTTTTGGAGTTTTCTTGTTCTTCATGTTCTTCAGGCCAGTAAAATTTTTCTAGTTTTTGGATTAATAAAAATTGAGTTGAGTATTTTCTCTCCCAAATATCATTCTTGATCGAACACTTTCGAACTTATCAAGGATTTAATCAAATCTTTGTAGCGTTCACCAAACTTGAACTTATCAAAGTCATGGGCAACCTTTGTGGCGTTCAATCCATGTGGGTTCTTGTCTCCGCATCTTAACGGGTCTAAGGTTCAATATACCTTGGGTTCTTGAGTCGTGAGACTCGGGTCTCCATGTCATCGTTTGTCTCCGACCTGAATTCGGAACTTTCCCGGAGTTCACTAAATTATTTCGTGAGCGTCCCACCCGGGATCACATCATCTGGTATCAGCTTACAATCTACCATATTTCTCAACAAGATTTCTTGATAAGTTCAAAAAAATTATCAAGAGTTATATAACTTTGTTTGGCTTGTGGACTCAACAACGATACCATTCGTGCAATCTCGTTTGACAAAGTTGTAACTATTGGCCAAATAATTCCAAAATCCATTCCTTAATCAACAATTTTGGATCTATTTCAGATTCTTGCATTTTCTTGATTTTCTTGTTCTTTGTGTTCTTCATAGTTTTCTTTGATTTGATCCATTTGAAAATCCCATAAAAATTCAAACTCGTTTATTTTAGTCAATTCCTATCCAAATCGTCTAAGACATGTGAAAATGTCGAGAATAATTATAAATATTGAGATTGTGCAAAAAGTCCAGAATCAAGGCCCAGGAAGAAAGCTATACGAGCTCTCTGGAAAAATTCGTGAGGGCTCCTAGCATAATAATTTAGTTCTGACCATTCTAGGGGACACTGTGTGGGCTCGCGGTACAAACTGGTGCAGTCGCACAGTTATAACTTCCAACAGAATTTCCAACTTTAAATCTGTTTAAGTAGGTTCCCAATATTTATTTGCACTCCAAATCCTTCCACATCCAAATAGTGCATTTTGGTCCCCATACTTTAGAATCTTCTAAATTAGCTTGTTTCAACTCTCAAATTCTTCAATTACGTCCTCCAAATCTTGATTTCTTCACTTTAGCACCATGCATGTTTCTCAATTGAGCTCAATAACTCCCAAATGTGCATCTTAACTTCAATTATCATCTAATTGTGCATTATTTCCATCAAATTCTTCATTCACTATCATTTGGGAAGTTTTCTGAAATGTAAACAAATAAATTCAAATTAAGTAGTATTTATTCCAAAAAGGCAATATAATATCCTAATTTTTGCATATAAGTAAGTGTATAAAAACACTTATCAAGTTACCACCATCTATTGTGAAGGACCATTGTTGAGGTCGTTTTTGTTGGAACTAAAATGCTAGTTGAGAAGAAAATTGTCAAGCTTTAATATGTGGATTACCAAGAACTAGCTTCTCTATTGATCCTGAGTTATGACACTAACTATAAGTAGGTAAGTCATGAAGGCTTCAATATTGTATGTTAATGTCTCGTATTGATGATCAAGTTTACTAAGAAGACAAAATACATTTTCCTTTTCAGTTGGATGGCTGTAATATCTATACACACGCCTTCAAAAATGCGAATGTGGTCAACTATCGCTTCATGAAGAGAATCTGAACTTAAGATGAAAAATTCATGAGCTTTATAAATTGTGAAAAATGTGTGAAATATATATGCTTTAAGTAAGGGTGAGAAAAATTGGTTGTATATTTGAAAAAATAAGCTTCATTTAAGAGGTCCAAACTGTGTTCAATGATTTCACTTTTATTAGTAGGAGAATAAGATTATTGGCAATGATGTTTAGCATACAAAATTAAGGTTTGGAGTCCTACTTACAAAGGATTAGTGACAAGGTACACACTTGAGTCACTTATACAATTTACTGTAGATTAACTTAAGAAGAGAATGTGAGAAAAGTTTACTATCATTTGATTTTTAGATTTCCTATAATCCTAAACTAGCTCAAGCACTTCATAATATATATACTCAAGCCCTACTTCGTTTTTCTGCATGGCTGTTCATTGTACCCATTCTCTATAAACACATTCTATATATCTTTTAAGAAATCCAAAAACACATTCAACCCAAATATTCATATCTTTATTTATTGAGATCCTACAACCACATATTAGGAAAGCATCAAAGTTCTTAATCTTAAACACCCACATCCTTAACACGTCAAGGAATACACTTTCTCAATTGGAACTTCTGAGGCTACTAAAAATTTGAGGAAAATTGGACTACACGCGTAGGAAATACAAACAAGATTTACATATTCTTGGTTATCCAATTGGACAAGATCAAGAAGCTAGAAATGTGAATATCAGTATCTTTGGGTTGCAGGAGTAGTGCAGGAAGTCCAGTAGAGTTTCTAGAAAGCATCTAACTGTAAACTATATTGTCTATAGTGGAGTAATTGGTTTGGTCCCGAAGTTTTTACGCACTTTGGATTTCTCCGTCACAATTATTGGTGTTATTTACTTGTTATCAATTTACAACTGTGGTAATTCAATATAGGACATGTTGACTTATTTGATCAATATCTTAGAAGTAATTAATAAAGTGACGTGTCCTTTTTAATTGTATTAATTCTGCAGTAAGGTCAAACTATCTAGGTAATCCAAAACTTTCAAATAGCATGAAGAAAAATAAAGTCAAGAAGAAGTTACAAACATGTGCTTCATGGCCATTGAAGATGAGGTAAACACAAGTGACAATCCTTCATATGATACATTATCTATTTCTTATGAAGTAATTATCACTAGTACAAATTTATCCAAAAAATGACATTCGCTTTTAAGAATAATCGACTCCTATAAAAGAGCGGTGAAAATCGTGTAAATATGACTCAACTTTATCCGTTGCCAACTGACGCGTGAAATTAAGCATAGGAAAAAAGCGTCGATTCTAAATCAGAACCGATGCCTATAGTCTAGGAACAGGCATTGGTCTTAGCTCGGAACCGACGCCTTTAGTCCTATTATAAAAAGGGGAAATTACATAAAATGTCCATTTTTACATTGTGACTTGCAAAAATGTCCCAATTCTTTGTTATGTCCATTTTCTTAAATTTTAGACTTAAATGCCCTTATTACAAATCAGAAACTCCAACAGCAAGGACAAAATTTTAAATATAATTTTTTATGTAGTTACAAATGAAAATTTGATACATAATCTAATCTATATATTCAAGAGGACAAATGTGTCCATTCTTGGGGTCCACTAAAAAATATGGTTTAGGTTTAGTCTAACACGTCCATCTCGACCCATCCCACAATTTGAAGGCAAAATACAGACGAAATCATCTGAAATTGAAGAACTTCATTCTCTTTCAAATCCCTGGTGGTGTGGTGGCTACTGGAAATAAATGTACCAAGTCTTTACAGGTGGGGCTTCATGGTGTGGTGAAGAAAGCAGTTAGCTTTGGTGGATGGCATTGGCTGGTAAGTTTTGCAAAAGTCTGAGTGTTTTTGGGATGATAAATTGAAGTTATTATTTGAAGAAATGTGAGATAATAGTAAAATTATGTTTTATTTTATTTTTAGAAACTTTCAATGGAACTATGTGTAATTTGAGTATTTCTTGAATTTTTATGGTAATAATCTCCATTTTTGTGTGTGAATTTGTGATGGGATTTCATCAAATTCTTTGTACTTCCGAAATGTTGGATAAAAATTTATTCAAAATTATGAAGCTAGATGCTTTTTAAAGTGATTTTTTGTTCAAAAATTTCTCTTTTGATTGCTCTGTGCGTGCCAAATATGGGAATTTCATAATGAAGTTTGTTGCTTGTGGTTTTGTGAGTGTATCCGCTGTTATCATAGATTTTTTTTAATTTAAGAATTTCTTCATTGCATCTTCAAAGTGATATTAACTTCTTTCGTTAATAATTTATGATCTATTTCGACGAAATAATGGGGTTTCATTTGTTTTCTTCCTTGAATTTTAAATATTTTTAGGGATTGGTGGTGGTGTAATTGATTGTTAAACCATATATAACTGGGAGTTGGGATTAAATACAGTTGGTGTCCATTTATTTCCAATTCCTTAACATCGCCATAATCATTACTGCGAATACCAAAATTTTCAAATCAACTAGTTAATTTTCCTTGAAATTCTATCTGAATTTGATTTTAACATAAAGAGTTGCCTATAAGTATTGCTTTTTCCCCCTATCAAATCCCTTGAGTAGAAAATTAGTCTTCTTTGTAATGCTTATTTGTAATTTCATAATTAACATGAAAGTTATTGGTTCTGTAAGTTCCTACAAACAGAACACTATACAGAAAACACAAAAAATTATAGTTGTTCATCCTCAATGTGTATGTATGTCAACTTATTGCTGCTGATTATACTGTAGCGAAGAAGGGGAAATTCATGCATTTTTTTTTAAAACTTCACTTCTCGCTTTTTGGCAGCTTTATAATTTTATTATTATATAGTTATATGTGAACCAATTGACTAACTCTAAGAAGCCTTCTTGGCCGAGCTTTGGTTGAATGTATGCTAACTAGTGGAGTGTCGTTTTAAATGTATGGTCGTATGAAAATCCAAGGAAAGTTGATGATCTACCACCTCGCAAGCCTCGTTCAATTCGGCTGAAGATTTCTAGTGCTACCATGAAAATTCCTAACACATGTAGCGGACGGAAGAGGGTAAAGAGTGATGAGAAGGAGAACAATTGAAGAAGAATGATCTCGTTTTGGTTTTTAAATATAGTCTTGAATTAGATTTAGCATTTAGAGTTCCTCATTTGTGATCCACATTTTGCACATCTATTAGTGAGTTGTTTACTGGAGCATGTTTTTTGAAAGAGTAACTCGACTATTTGTTATGTAATTTGGCTTATTCTCAAGTTTTTGGACTGATTATGTAATTCTTGATACATGAAATGTCAAGTGTCTAGAAAAACAGGTCTCGTTTGTTGAGAAAGACATATGAAAATGTCGAGAATAATTATAAATGTTGAATATTAAAGTGCGAAATGTAGAGAATTTAGTTTTCAAGTAACTAAATCAAGATGAATCACATCATGTGCCTGCTGATTTCACCTTGGAAGAAGCTCAATTTTTGTTTGGAGTTCCATATGTGAACAAGTCTGGCGATGAAGGAGGACTGCCTGTGAACATGGAAGAAATCATTGTTATAAGCTCCAACGAGGAGGAAGTTAGTGATGTTTCTGGTATCTCCTCGGTTGATGATTGGTAGACGTGATTATCTGCTTTATGGAAGTTTAGGTGAATAAGCATTTTTTTGTGTCGTCAAATTACTATTTGTTGTTCTGCACTTCATGCAAGTTGCTTTGTAATGAAGGTAATATGACGTGAATGCAACATATTTAACTAATATGATGTCAATCAAATGGCGTTCTTGATATAAGTTAACATAAACATGATGTCAATAAGAAAGCACTTGAAATGATAAACAAAGATGTTCTCAATCATTGCAAATTCATTTCCGACATTTGGAAAGTGTCTAGAACAACAATCTAAATGTTAGTCTCGATATTTAAAATGTCGAGAATATCGTATCAGGATTCCTTCATTACTTGCTTTTATCATCTTCTTCAACCACCATTATTTAGAAACATTTCATTTTCACGAAAAAAAAAAATGTTTTTCTCAAAATTCATTTGGTTATTACCTAATAGATAATAAAAGATTTGATTGAGACCAGTAGATATTAATTAGTCTTGATGTGACTTGTCAAGGAAGAAATGATTAAAAATTGGGATATGAAACTATTTAAATAATTTTTTATTTTATTTTGAGTGTTCATCAAGGGTAAGATAGTCAATTTATACCTAAATTTAGACATTTTTTGCAAAAAGTATCAACATTGGATACAACTATTGTGATTAGCATGAAATTGAACATTTTTTAAAATTTCCCTTATAAAAATGAAAAAATCAAACCTAAAAACCCTCCTCTGTTTCCCTCTAAAATCTCTCGTCTCCTCTCCCGATTCCCCAGCCACCGCCGACCTTTCTCGCTTCTGGATTTCACTGGTTGACCACCGCGCCACCACACAAGATTAGATCCTTCCCCTCCCCCCCCCCCCCCCCGGCACGCGCACACACGATCTTGACACACACACACACACACGGTCCACAATAAGACCCCCCTTTTTCCCTCCTCCCAGACTGCGCACACACACGGGGTTGCAATTTATGGGAATTTTTGTGAATTTGAGTTGAAGAAACTGGAGTATTGGAAACAATTTGAGGTATTTTTATCATGCATTTTTTGGGAACATATATTACATTTTTTTGTTTTTGTTTTAGGGAACAATACGAGACTTCTTTGTTTAGCATTTCTTGATGGGTTGCAAAGTATCTTGCTGAGATCTAATTTTTTCAGTTTGGTCAAGGTTTTTGTTTAGTTTATTCTTGATTGATTGTGAACAAATTATCTGCTTTTGAATTATGTATATTTTTCGAGTTTCCTTTTTTGGACTTCAAATGATAGAGAAATTGCTTCTTAACTTTCCGATTCCATATTATAGACTCTGGTTTCTGGGTTGTTTTTGCATATAAATTGTCAAATTATAGTCAATTAATACAGTGCAATGTAAACATCCATTGGTGCTCTAAGGCCATCATAACGGATTTGGTTGATTGCTTGCTTGCTCGTGTTGACTGTCCTTTTTGGCCAAAAATAGTGTTAGGGAATTGTTCAAAGCTCCATCATATAAATGCACAAATAAATTTGGACTATCTATATAGAAGGTGATTGATTTCTGCTTTACTATCAAGAGTCAAATAATGATCTAGCAATTGCCAATTGTAATATATGACTAGATCAAACTTTCTTATGTTGCTAATGCCCGGTTTATTGCTGAGAGATGGATGCAAATTGTCAATCATATGATCATAATTAAATTATTTACTCGGTACACTTGTACTTTTTTCAATCATCAGATTAATATCTGTTGAATTTGATTTTTGTTACACAGAGTTTCAAGGGAGAAAAGTGATAAAGAAATTATGAGGGAAATTCAAGCAATTATGAGAAAGATAGCATCCAGCATTACATATTTGCCATGCCTTGATGAACCATGTAAGAATTTATTGGATTAATATAATGGGATTGTTATTGTCATTCGATGTTGCTCGAAAGTTCTCATCAGAATCTGAGGTTGGTGCTTGGGCTAATCCAATGTACTAGTTTGAAGTGCTCTTGTTCTTGGTACTCGACCACCAAATTTAGGTGCACAATATTCGAGATTTTAATTTTCAAGTAATTTGTGTGCGCACGTGTGTGTACATGCTCTTTTTCTTGGTGCCAAAATACTAACTTTTGAGTGCTTGCCTAACCAACAACATAATTGGCTCGTTTTGGTCTATTCCAAGTTTTATTGGCTCTGTTTTGAGTTTTATTTATTTTCTTGGTCGTTTTGAAGACATGATTGTTTATCTAGTAACTTGTTTGTTGTCAAACCTGTTAATAATTTGAGTAAGCTGTAATTCACCAGTGCAGAGGCATGGGTCGTGACTTGTACTCTGCTGTAATTTGAGTTAGCTGTAATTTGATTGGTTTGATTTTGCCTGAGGTTCATTGTGATATTGTACTTTGATGGTGCTGGTTTTTTGTAGATCCATCTGTTCTATATGTCAGTAGTTTCTTTCTTTTTTTTTTTTTTTTCCCAGCTTGATTAGTTGTTTCATCTATTTATCTATGAACTATTTTTGCTGTTAAACCTGTTTAATGTTGTGTGTTAATTGTAATAGTCTGTTTAGAATTCAAGTTTTTATATGTTGAATACATTGCTCTAGTTGGTAACAATATAAAGTCACACTTTGTTCTATTTATAATTTTCTTGACAGGAAACATATGAGCTTGTGGTATCCATTATTGAGAAATACATCAACACCAGTGATGTGGAAGTTGCTGCTTTTGATCTCAAAGAACTAGGATTGACCAAATATCATCCTTACTTTATTAGGAAATGACTATTAACCCCTGTTAGGTAGAATATTTTTTTTTTTTTTTTTTTTTTGAATAGTTTATACAAAAAGTGAATTTGAGAATAGTTGGTCAATTCCAATTCTGAATGTATGTATTTTTGAGTTTTTTAATTTATTGATTGACATTTTGACTTGATTAGCATATATTTTCAAGATAGTATTTAGCTTTCATGATTTGAATTTAGTTGGAATTTCACCAAGTTTACAGGTTCGAAAGAAAAAAAATTAACTTTAGGCGTCGGTTGTTACTTTAGGCGTCAGTTGTTAGTCAACAACCGATGCCTAAAGTTAAAAAAAAAAAAAATTAACTTTAATTTTAGGCTTCGTTTTACAACCGACTTGTAAAGTCGTCTCTGCCAAACGCGTCGCTTATACAACCGATGCCTTTTGTCTTTAACAACCTACGTAAATGACTCATTTTGTTTTTGTACTAGTGTATTAAAGCATTTGAAAAACTTGCTCTTAAACATTCCACTCTAAAAAAAGCAACATATTTTATTTAAAAATGAAACCAAAATGATTTTAGAAGAACATAGTTTTTTTTTTTGAAAAAGAAAAGGATGATCACAATGTTTTAATTAGAAAGAAAAAAAAAATCATCTTTAAAAGAAAAGTTTTGAATTTGGAAAATATTGTTCACAAATTCACTGAAGTTAAGAAATACTTTGAGTTAATGCCTAGTGAAAAAAAATGTGTTTTTGATAAATGAGGATTTGAATATGAACTATTTTCTAAATTGTATAAAATGTGTTCACAATTTTTTTTATTTTTTTTTGTTAAAGCTTCAACCTTTTCTTCTTATCAAAATATTACATGTAATTTTTGCAATAGAAATTGACATGTAACTTTTAATTATTTGGTAAAAAAGAACTTACATTTTGAAAGAAAGCACAAGCGAATTAAGGGATCCACTAGCACTAACTATCAATGACACAAAGTTGTATGGGTAGCACATATCAAAATTTAAATCTTATCTTAAAAATATCATCAAAGATGAGAAGCAATTGATTATTGAATAATGGTTGCACAAAAAACATGATCGAAAATGAAACATCATTATCAAACTTCAAGAAGAAGGATGTGATCATGTTACTTCTGGAGATAATGCCAAAGGAAAAATTATTGGTATTATGTAAGAAAACATTTCACGTTCAATTATTCTTATTCCTTCTTTACAAAAGTTTTCTTTACCAACACTTTTATTAAAATGTAAATCTCTTTCTATACTTAAATTGGATTATTTGTTAAGAGATATTATTAGTTTAAAGCTTTAATTCAATAATTCACATTATTTCATCTTTTATTCTTCAATCATCAAAGTTTTTCAACAAAACACTTGAGCTAAATTCGTTGCTATAAATTGAAGTGTTCTCCAAACTCTCTTGATACTTAATTTGAATATCATTTTTTGAAGAGAGTTCTTTTACTTGTAAAATCATTTATATTTTGGTGGTTTTGAGAGCCTTTGAAATCTCAATTGTTGTTAAAGATATGTATTCTTTGTTGTAAGTTGCCTAAGGTTATGGTCTCCTTGTTGTAAGTCACCTAAGGATAATTGCCCATTGTTGTAAGCACTTAAGAATTGGTACTCATTGTTGTAAGTTACCACGATAGTAAATCTGGCCTTGCTCGTGAAGGAGAGCTTGGTAACAGGGACGTAGAACACATTGTGTAATCCACTTGTCATCTTTAAATTATTGCACTTACTCTGAATTGCTTATTTATATGGTGCTATGTTTATTTAATTGACATAACTTGATTTAAATTATTGAATCTATTTATATACTTCTCTTATTATAATGTGCACTAATATCTTTTGTATTGTTTTTTTTTTCGAGATTATTTATCAGCGAAGTTTCCAAAGCCAATTTACCCTTTATTTATTTATTCTTGGGTTATCAATCCTGAAGGAGTTAAAGGGTACATGTTATGAGTTTTAGGTGTACATGGTATAAAAATAATTAATATTAGAAATGTTGTATTCAATGAATTTGAAATGTCACGTCTAACAATCAAAACTAGGAATTTAGAAGAATTTGAAATTAATAAGGATTCTCGAATTCAATTGAAGTTGACTAAACATAATCATTCCAACTCTGAAGAGAATAGAAGTGTCAATACTTTACCCGAAAGAAATGAAGTTGAAAATGAGGAAAACGAATTAGATAAACAAACTAGGGAACTTAAACTTAAGAATCCCATTCATCCTATAGAAGATACCTCAATTCTGGATTATCAGTTGTTTAGAGATAAGGAAAGAAGGCAGGTGAGACATAATACTAGATATGAATATCTGAACTTGACTGAATTTTCCTTAGTTTCAGGTGAAGGTCTTGAACAATCAAAATCGTCGTCTTTTGGAGAAGCAAAAGAAGGGTTCAAATCTGAAAATGGGAAAAAGGCAATGAATGAAAAATATAAAAATTTGTTAAGGAACCTAAGGATCAAAGAATAGCACAATGTAAATGGATTTACAAACCGGAAGGGATGGTCTGATCCACACCAAGTTGCTCTACGGCGTGTAAAACCTTTTTGTGAAGTTCAGGTGTCCAGTCTACCTAAATTGGACCAAGCAAAAGTAAATAACTGTCTTCTAAAAATTATCATCGGAACCTTCAGTAAAGTAATGACTATGTACTAAGAAAGTCAATTGGAACATTACATAATAGTAGATGATGTTATGAACCCTCGAGAAAAACTTAAATTCATGAATCATAAAATTACTTAATGACCAAAAAAATAAAAAAGTAAAAAAAATGTGATATAGGTGACATGAAAAGCTCCTATGGAGATGACAAAACAGAGATTCAGCTAAAGTACATTTTATGAAGTTTGGAGCTTATTTACATAAATAACGACAAACAGATATCAAGCTCATTTTCATCACAAAAAATTTGGAACATTTCTTTTTAAGTTGAAAATTCCCAGAAAGGTTGGAAATGCTACAAAATGTTTTCATGCTTTTATGCGATGCTCAAGGACTACTTGCACTTCCTTTGCAAGTTAACAGAATCAGATAATGTAATTTAGTGAACCCAACTTCATTTCTAGGAAAAAACCAAAGGAAATTAGAAGCTCACTGCAATAAATCCTTAAGAAAACAAAAACTAATTAAGGATGTTAAGAACTGTAAAAATACACACACCTATAGATATACCTTTTAGTTTCACAGAATTGTACAATGATGTATATCTATAATGATATGATTTCTTAACACAGAAAGAAAATAGATAGTGCATATTTCGAAGGGAGGACACCCCTTATATAGAGCATGCAGACAGGTAGGCATAAATTCCTCCCCAACCCCACTCCCACTCCCACTCCCTTGCCATCCTTAACCCATTCTCGCATTTTCTACCCCTAATATATCCCACCAACAACACAATCTACTTAACCACCACACTAGGACAGTCCCCAGCCACTTACCACCTTTCCCTTGCCATTCTTAACTCATTCTCCAATTTTTTTGCCTTTCTCCCACCACCAATCCCTTTCAATGTTCTCTTCTACCATTAACACCACAAGCTCAAAATCAATCAGCACAATACTTTTATGAATAGAACCCAAAAATTAATTACAAACAAATTGCTAAGAGGGTGGTAGGATAGATGAAAATACATATAAAAAAATGAAATAAATAAACAAGAAAGGAAATAATGAGAACAAATGGGATAGAACCCAAACCAAATCAAAAGTAGAAACAACCAAATACAATATAATGTAGAAACCGCAAGATACAATCCAATCTAAAGCTACAAAAACTCGAATGAATAGTACTGTGGTGAGCTCAGACCATTACAGTGCTGGAGAAGCTGCAATCGAAGTGTCAAGTAGGGCTGGAAAAGGATGAAGAAAGGTAGAACAGTGTCCTAGACCCCAGCCTGAACCACGAGCACCAAATCCCAGACTTACCCAGCCTAGATTGGGATTTAGTAATACCCAATCCATTTGAAAACTCAACACTCAGATACGGGGTAACACAGAATCCTCAAACTCGCAAGGACAACTACAAAGTAAAAAATAGGTTGAAATAATCAAGATTTAGAGTAAGATCTACAGCTACTAATAGACAGCAGCGTATGTGCGAAGGGGGAGGGAAAGGAGAAAGGGGCTTACACAGGTGGAGATGGAGGTGGCGGTCACCGGCGTTTAGGGGAGTCGGGCGAGATAGGAGAGGAGGGCTGAGGTAAGATTGTCACGATACCAGATGTGATGTCCAAAGCTAGGTTTTAAAGTTAAAGGAAATTGTAAATTAAGCCCACAACTTTAGATAATATAAAAATTTGCCCCAATCAATACCTTTTCCAACACTCAAAGCGCGTTGCGAAAGGATACCCTTTCGCAACGCGCACTGAACGTTGTGAAAGGTACCCTTTAGTAACATTCACCTGAACGTTGCGAAATGTTACCCTTTTGCAACGTTCATTGCGCGTTGCTAAAGAGTATCTTTCACAACGCGCAATGAACATTGTAAAAGACTAGTTTTTTGGCAACATTCAATGAACGTTGCAAAAGGCTACTATTAGCAACATTCACTTGATGAATGTTTCTAAATGTCAAATAAATGAATTAATGGCAACATACAACCACTGAATGTTGCTATCGATCCCTTTTAGCAACATGCAATTAACGAATGTTGTCGTTTGCATGTTGCAAAAGGTCATTTTTCTTGTAGTGTGGTGTGCAAGTATGAAAGTGTTCTCACAAGAAAATATTTCTCTCGTGTTTCACTCAAATTTAGCTTTTACCCTCTATTGAGCTCACCGCTCTTGCATTTTTCCACTCAAAATCTCATTTCTCAAGTTCTCAAAGGAAGGTAATCAACTAAACCCTAAAATATAATTCTTGAAGGGTTAAAGAAATCACAAACAAGGGAGAAGGAATTTATAACAAGTAGACACAATAGCAAGTGAAATTTATGTACTTGCTATACTCAAAAGGAAGAATTGTTATGTGTGATAAAATGCTAGGAACACAATTTCAACAATGTGATTGAATAACCACAAGTAATAGACAAGACATAGATGTAGAGCAATAAGCACAAGAGTGTAAATTTTCAATGAGGCAATTTAGCAAACACTTTATACTCAATCTTGTTGTGGTCTTGAATGGATATAATGTGAATATGTGATAAATCTCCAACATCCCAAATGTGGTAAGAAATGAATGAATAATAATACCCAATGTAAGGAACAAATGATATGTGGGATAAGATATTGACAACACAATTTCAACAATGGAAATGGATAACCACAAATATTTAACAAGACAAGGGTATTGAATAATAAGGCATTTATGGAGTATTTTCTTTGGGACAATTCATCAAACATTTTGATAGGCACACTTTTGAACACATAAAATTGCAAGTGTATGACTAATGGAATTCTCTAATAGACTCAACTATCAAAATGCCCAATATGTGGAGTTCAACATATGCTCAAGAACATAAAATTTCCCCCAATTTTTTTTTTTAATTTTAATTTTTTTTAATAACAAGAACAATAATGTAAAGGATAAATTTACCAAATTAGAGTAAAGCTCTGATACCAAATGATGAGGACCCCCTGGTATAATGACCAAAAATTTCCATAATAATTTTGTATAAAACCCAAGAAAGCTAATATGGTAAAGAAAGCAATGTTAAGTTTAAATATAACCCAAATTTCAAAAGTTAAAACCTAGTCCAATGGGTATCAACTAAACAAAATTCAAGGTGGCGGAAATCAATAACAAACACAAGAATAATAATACTCTAGATTTAGTCGAAGAAATTCCAAGAAGATACAAGATCAAAGGAGGTTTTTACCTTACCTCAAACGGAGTCTCTCAAGACCAATCCATATGAACACAGGGTTTGAGGAATGAACATGTATTTATTACAAAATAGGGACCAAAAGAGAAATTATGAAAATTGCATGAAAAATCTCGTGTTTTCAAATTCAGGGTGTTTCGATTGATCAGATGGTGGACCAAAATGTCTCTTTCGGTTGACCAATCCTCAGCCGAACGCTACTAAGGCTGAACCCCAAAATCTTCGCAGAGTTTTGGTCGACCGAAATTGGCCGAGTCCAATTTTTTTTTTTTTTCCAACTTGATTCTTGGCTTCTTTTCTTGACTTATTCACATTGTTTAGCCTCGAATCTTGAACCTCCTTGTTATTGGATCTCGTCATAGGTTAAACAGGCACGCGCATCGAAGTTTGACTTTCTCGGTTCTCATCATGGTTACTATCACGAATATGTTTGAAAAATATGCTAATAATTTCACAACTTCCCTCTTTAGAAAAGGTTATAACTAAGTTTGGTATGAAATGTGCAAACTATGTAAATGTTCATCTTGCTGCTCATATAAATCTTTCCATAGCCCATTCACCTAAAACTAAAATAGAATTGAAAGAGATGAGTCATGTGTATAAATACTTCTCTTATTATAATGTGCACTAATATCTTTTGTATTGATTTTTTTTTCGAGATTATTTATCAGCGAAGTTTCCAAAGCCAATTTACCCTTTATTTATTTATTCTTGGGTTATCAATCTTGAAGGAGTTAAAGGGTACATGTTATGAGTTTTAGGTGTACATGGCATAAAAATAATTAATATTAGAAATGTTGCATTCAATGAATTAGAAATGTCATGCCTAACAATTAAAACTAGGAATTGAGAAGAATTTGAAATTAATAAGGATTCTTGAATTCAAGTGAAGTTGACTAAACATAACCATTCCAACTCTGAAGAGAATAAAAGTGCCAATACTTTACCCGAAAGAGATGAAGTTGAAAATGAGGAAAATGAATTAGATAAACAAACTAGGGAACTTAAACTTAAGAATCCCATTCATCCTATAGAAGATACCTCAATTCAAGATTATTAGTTGGTTATAGATAAGGAAAGAAGGCAGGTGAGACATAATCCTAGATATGATTATCTGAACTTGACTGAATTTTCCTTAGTTTCAAGGTCTTGAATAATCAAAATTGTCTTCTTTTGGAGAAGCTAGAAAAAGGTTAAAATCTGAAATTGGGAAAAAAGGTAATGAATGAAAAATACAGAAAATTGTTGAGGAACCTAAGGATCAAAAAATAGCACAATGTAAATGGATTTACAAATTGAAAGAAGGAAATGTACCTTCTAATCCTTTGTAGTACAAAGCAAGATTAGTGGTTAAGGGGTTTAATTAAAGGAAGTAATTGATTACAATAAAATATTCTCTCTGTTATTAAATATAAAATAATGAGACTTATTTTAGCAGTAGTTGTCGAGTTCAATTGGGAACTTGAACAATTAGGCTCCAAAACTACTTCCCTACATGGAGAATACGTGAGTCAGTTTCAATGTTTTGAGGTGAAGAATAGGATTGACAGGTCATGTAAACTAGAAAGATCCTTGTGTGGTCTAAAACCAAGTCCTAGGTAGTGTATACGAGGTTTGACAATTATGTCCTTAAGACGTGTTTTTAAAAAATGTAATTGTGATGCTTGCTTGTATTACAATAACATTAATCATGGAATAAAGCACACTAGTACAGAAACAGTCTTTCGCGTCGGTTATTTAAGAGAATAGGCGTCGATTTTTGAGGCGACGAGTATGAAGCAGACGCGTAAAGTGAAGACTTTACGCATCGGTTGTAAAACGACGCGTAAAGGCTATCTTTACGCGTCGGTTGTTTATAAACCGACGCGTAAAGTTGAAAAAAAAAATTTTTTTTAGGCATCGGTTGTAATCCAAAACCGACGCCTACTTTAGGCGTCGGTTTTGGATTACAACCGACGCCTAAAGTGTAAACTTTAGGCGTCAGTTTTCCTTAAAACCGACGCGATTTCAATTTTTTTTTCAAGGGCACGAAATTCATTTGCCTATTGAGTAAAATACAATGACCTAGACATGACATGCAATGACTTGGACATCGCCTGCAATGACCCAGGACACTACAGGTCATGGCCTGCAATGACCCAGGCCACTGCAGGCCATGGCCTGTATTGGCCTGGACGTCACCTGCAATGACCCAAACCACTGCAGGTCATGGCCTGCAATGACCTAGATGTCACCTACAATGACCTGAATGTCACCTGCAATGATCCAGATCACTGCAGGTCATGACCTGCAATCACCTAAACGTGGACTGAACATTTTCCACATGCACATCATCAAATATGTATATAATCGACATAATTAAAATAATGTTAAATAAATGAGAAATAATTATATTTACAAGATTGTTAATGTCACATGTAATTGAGTAAATAGAAGTTTGAATACACGTCGATTTACACACACCTATCGACGAAGTATTTAGCCCATAAGTTTTGAATTTCAGCAATTTCCCCCGTTGAGTAATACTCTTTAAATGCCTACAAATAATCAAAATGAATTATCAGTTATTTTGTAATAAAATATGAAGGCATAATTAAAAATTATCATGTTCAATAACTTATACATTTTCCAACGACGGACGTTGAAAGTGTTCAGTGACTATCTCATACATATTTTTCATGACGTAGTAGCCACACTCAGAACCTCCGGGCTGTTGAGGACACTGAAGTTTTCACATTGAAAACTAACATTAATAATCACACTAAATAGAATATGAAAATAATTCAAAGATTTGTAATATATTTTAAATATGTGTTTTCATACCTTTATTTTTAGCCACGTTGTATTGGCTCTTGTCCTAATGCCTCCTTGTGTCCAATATAGTTTGAAAGCCCTAAAATTGAATTAAATTATTCGAACCAGTTACAAAATAAATAAATACAAAAACTAAGATTTCTATAAAAAATTTGGCAGAGTCTCCCCTATAAATTGAACTTATCCAACCTGTAAATAGACGCGTTGCTATTGAATCTATCACAACTTCTCAACAATCACAACATATATTCATCAAAGTGAAACCACAACTCCACAATCAATTTCACCACAACTTCACAATTATTTCATGAAAATTATCATAACTTACGTATTCAATAGCGGCTTGATATCTAAGTCACGCTTAAATGCACTAGTTGAATCCAATAAGTACACCTTACTCTTCTGAGGAGAAATCACTAGCAATATCCAGTGGTTCATACGTATTATGAACATGTAAATACAACTTCAAACATGTGCGATTCAAATTACAAAAAAAAAATTAACTGTTAACAAGAGAGAATGGTCTTACTCCTGAAAATACGGTGCTAGAATGAATTTCTTTGTTTGCATTGCCCTCATGGTCTCGTCCATATAATTTACAACACCATTGGAATTTGTTCTTACCGACACCGACGCAATGTGTGATGGAGACATGAATCCAATTGAATCAATACCGCAATCCTAACATAACTCATGAAGGTACCTAATAATAATGACACCAATAAATAGAGATCGAACAATGATTTAAATTGAAGTTGTAATTTGTGATCAGAAGTCTTACAATGCAAATATTTGTAGGATAGATGTATCCAACCATTGCATTTTAAGCAGATCGGTAATGTCTGCGACTGTAACAAAAATACCATCCTCGAACGTACAATTGAAGATGGAGGCATCTACGGGCACCTGATAGAAGTCATCACCAACAGGAAATTGAAGGACCAGGGTGTTTAACATTTTGCATTTATCACCCAGACGTAGTAAAGTCTCATCGTCGACTCTCAAAGGTCGGTGGGTAGATGACAATTCAAAACTCTGAGGCCTTTTCCCTTTATTAGATTTTTTTATGATCTTTTTTGGGGCCACTTCCTACAATAAGACAATTTATGTCATTATAACACGTCTGATACAAATTTAAAAGAAATTAATATTGACATAAACTTTTATATAACTCGATTTTATTACCTCTCCAAAAATCACCAACTCCTTAGGCCATTGGAAAAAACTTCCAATAGCTTCCCCCACTGTGGTGTGGTGCTGAGATGGCGCTGGAAGATAGAACGCTTCCGCACCATCTATAACATGGTCAACGGACACCTTCACATGATCAAGCCAGAGTGGTTGATGATGCACCATAGTCTCGGGTCCGGATGGATAAACCATCCCGTTGGCCACTATTTGCTTGTCACCATCAACAAATACAGCGAGACGACAGGGAATCAGCTTCTATTTTTCAACATATATGTCAGGCCTTTCCATTTTAAAAAAAAAGCAATACTAAAAAAACTAAATACTTTATGGGTAAGTACCTGAAGACCATCAAATGGGTCTGGATTCACAGAGTAGCAACTACTTCGAGTTGGTGGTCGGGGCTGTGCAGTTACCTCCACCTCGGCATCAACATTGAGGCCCAAGCGCTGGAGGATGGCATCATATTTACTCTGCATATTATGGTACGAGCTCTGCATACTGTCAAATTTACTTTGCATCTCCGACATGGTTTGATGCCTGACCCGCTCTGTGATGCTATCCTCCATCTCCTTCCTGATGATATCTTTAATGTCGTCTACTGACACGACCCCACACAATCGTCTAAGGTAATCATCGGGTCGGCCGTAAACATCCCGCGTGGTGACATACACGTCATATCCCCTCACCCTACTGGAGTGATCCTCTTTACCAAGGGCTTCACTCAGAATATCATGTTGTCGACTCGACACAAATGTCCCCTGCGTGGCTTGCTCAGCTTTTTCTACCTGTTAAAAAAAATGAAAACTGAATATAAGAATTGAAGTAAGTTTCAATTGAATATATGAGAAATCGATAAGATATACTTACAATTTTATCAAACACCCCCCTCGTTTTCTCGTTGGGGATGTAATACGTTCCATCTTCTTTCTTCTTCGATCTAGCTCGAACCCAATCTAGGCTGCAATCCTCGCTTATAATTGAGGAGCTAATCATGTCACATGAAGAGCTAGAAGATAGCGGGTCACTTACTAGCCAATGTGGCTTCATCCTCGCATATCCGGATGAGCCCAAATAATGAGGATGCTCGTTCCGCATTTGACTATCCCTCGCCTTCTTACTTTTCTCCTGAAATAAATCACAGGTTTTTAGTTTCACTCAACAAGACACATGCGTACATTTAAATATACCTTAAATGTTTCCGTCTGTCGTTCTTTTTTAAACAACTCCCATTGCTCTTCGGTCAAGAAATCATAAAGCTGCGTAGGAGATGTATATTTTGGGTGGTCATGTGTAATGAAATTATGAACCAGCCTTGTCTTGAAATCTTTCCATCTCATCCCCGCAACCCGCATAACACTTTTTTTTTGGACGGTCATCGAGAATGTTGAATTCCCTCTGAAAGACAATGATAACATGTGGTGCTATAAAGAAATTACATTCACTTTTCAATTATTTACCATGTATCAAGTGATAGTACATTTATCTCTTCCCACATCATGTCCTTAAGGCCTTGATCGACTTTGTGCCAATCATTGATGTTTATGTCAACATGAATGCGGGCTAAAGATCCGAAAAAATGTTTGAAGTTCTTCGTGCCTGGTCCGATCGGCCTATGTTTGTCATCGAACTCAATAATATTCACTTGTTGGCCCGCTTTCTTCATGTTTTTGCACATAGTTGGCCCTCTTGTCCTTTTTTTTGGGCAGTACTATGATCATCTGAAGAATGTGAAGACTCGGCCATTATATTGGGAAAATTGTCTACGTACCTGCACATATAAATAAATGAATATTAACAACGTATAGAGCATATATAAAAAACACAAGAAAGTTATATGCAAGAATATGTAAATGAACTCACACAATTAATATGAACAACGTATAGAGCATATATAAAGAACAAAAGAGAGTTATATGCATGCGAGAATGTATAAATGAACTCACACAATGAATAATCACGAATGACGGTCAATCCATAATCCTTCTTCATGATCCCAACGCATGTAAGTGGATTCAATGTTATCTTCCTCTAAAGTTGCACTCCCTTGTATACCAATAGAAAATGGAGGAGTTTCATCAAAGTGATCATAATCTTCTTCATCTACTACATCACCAATGCCAACAATGCGTTTCTTGCCTTGAAGGACCACTGACCACTTAGTGTCGGGAGGATCAAGAACATAAAATACCTGTTTGGCTTGTGATGCAAGTATGAATGGCTCGTCAAGATAACCCAACCGTCCAAAATCCACCAAAGTGAAACCTAATTCATCCACCCGAACACCCTGTGGATTATCAACCCATTTACATTAGAAGAGAGGAAACTTGAACTCCCTGTAATCAAGTTCCCAAATTTCTTCAATGACACCATAATAGGACATCGAGGCATCTATTGGCATTGTATCTTTAGCACTTGAAAAATCTCTTGATAGTGCTACTTGTGTCACTCTACTGTTTTGCACCGTACTCTTATCATCTTGACGTTTAGTGTAAAACGTATACCCATTGATGTCATATGCTTCATAAGATCTCACAATCGTGCTAGGACCATACGCTAACCACTTTACCGTTTCAAAAATGGTATTCGATGTTTGTGACAACTCTTTCATGACTCTATCTTTGAACCATTTTGCAAATAAACGATTGTGTTGATTAGTTACCCACCTTTCGCCTTTAGAAGGATTCTGCTGCCTTAGGATGAACATGTGCTCGTCCAAATACGGATGAACTTGAGAAAGGTGTTGTAATACTAGGAGGTGTGCTTTATCTCGCAATTCAACACTAGGGACAATTGATTTGCATCCAATCGTCCCTTTACCTTCGAGTCTTCCCTCGTGACGAGATTTAGGAACACCAATAGTCTCAACGTCATCAAGGTAGTCAGTACAAAATTCAATAGCCTCCTCAGCGGCATAACCTTCAATGATACTGCCTTCGGGTCGAAATCGATTTCTGACATATCCTTTCAAAATACCCATGTATCTCTCAAATGGATATATATACCGCAAGAACACCGGACCACATATCTTAATTTCTCTTACCAAGTGAACAAGTAAGTCCACCATAACGTCAAAAAATGATGGCGGGAAATACATTTCAAATTGACATAGAGTGATAACAATATCGGCCTGCAAATCATCCAACGCCTCTGGGTCAACAACTTTACTGCAAATTGCATTGAAGAAAAAAAAAAGTTTTATTATGACTTGTCTGACATGTTTTGGAAGTATGCCTCGAATTGCAACTGGTAACAAGTGTTGCATTAACACATGACAATCATGAGACTTCATACCAACCAATTTCAAGTCCTTCATCGACACAAGACTTTTGATATTTGATGAGTATCCAGATGGAACCTTAATAGCATGCAGGCACTCAAAAAAACATGTTTTCTCTTTTCTGGACAAAGTATAACGAGCTGGAGGTAAATAAGTACGTTTTTCCGACTTTTGCGGTGCTAATTGATCCCGTATCCCCATTTCTACCATGTCCTTCCTGACTTTGATACCATCTTTCGTCTTCCCTTGAACGTTCAACAATGTCCCAATGATGCTATCACAAACATTTTTCTCCACGTGCATTACATCAAGACAATGACTTACTGATAAATGTTGCCAATAAGGTAGATCCCAAAATATGAACCTCTTCTTCCAAAGACTCTTTTGAGGAGGCTTAAAAGGTTTTCCAAACAAAACATCAATATTTTTAACTCGTTCATATACCTCACCTCCTATTAACGGGAAGGGAGCTGCTCGATCCTCAATTTTTCCATTGAATGCCTTCTTCTTCTTTCGATAAGGGTGATCAGCGGGGAGAAATCTTCTATGACTCATAAAGACATTCTTCTTACAGTTTTTCAACCAAAGATCAATCGTGTCTTCTTCACAAACGGGACATGCTTTAGGTCCTTTGTTCGTATAACCTGACAAGTTACCATATGCGGGAAAATCATTTACGGTGCAAAATACCATAGCACGTAAGGTGAAATTCATCTGGCTATGTGCATCAAACACTGATACACCTTCATCCCACATCAGTCTTAAATCTTCAATTAGTGGGGGAAGATAAACATCTATGTCATTCCCTGGTTGTTTAGGCCCTGATATTAACAAAGACAACATGATATACTTGCGCTTCATACATAACCAAGGAGGAAGATTGTAAATCGCTAGAAGAACCGGCCAAGTGCTATGTCGACTACTCATGTTACCGTGCGGGTTCATTCCATCTGTACATAGTCCAAGCCTAAGATTCCTATCTTCACCCCCAAAATCAGGAATTAACCTATTAATGTTCCTCCATTAAGGAGAATCGGCCACGTGTCTTAGTTTTCCATCTTGTTTCCTCCCATCAGCATGCCACCGCATGTTCTTCGCATCCTTTGCATTGGCAAACAAACGTTTAAATCTTGGTACTACGGGTAGGTACTACAACACCTTTGCCGGAGGGCTTTTCTTATCCTCAGAATTAGCATTCATGTTCTTTCGCTTATACCGTGATGCCCCACACTTTGGACACAGACGCAAGTCCTTATACTCATTTCGATACAGTATACAATCATTTGGACATGCATGTATCCTTTCGATCTCCATTCCCATTGGACACAACAATTTCTTTACTTCGTAAATTGAACTAGGAAGCTCGTTATCCTCCGGAAGCATCTCTCGTAAGAGTTCCAGTAATGCCGTGAAGATCTTATCACTTCACCTACTATTTGCTTTCAAGTTATACAATTTCAACACAGCAGACAATTTTGTGAATTTTCTACATTCAGGAAACAAAGTCTTCTCAGAATCATTGAACAAGCTATCGAACACATGAGGCTTTTCAATGAATTCCCCTTGTATATCACGCATCATTTCGTCTATCATATCATTATTGTCATTTTCCACATCATTCTCATCAATATTGCCTAAATTATTCTCCTGCAGTCCACCTTCATCGTCACTAGTGCATGTCCTAGGAAGCATACTCTCACCATGCCATATCCATCATTTATAACCTTCTTTAAACCCACGACGAATCAAATGACTCTTCACTTGCTCAAAACTACGAAACTTTCTCAGATTCTTACAATCACAACAAGGACACAAAATCATTGCTTCACCTTTCTCTCTCATGTGTTCGTCCGCACATTTCATAAACTCTTCAACTCCTTTCACATATTCATGTGTATTACGCCTGCCGTACATCCAATCTCGATCCATATCTAATAACCTATATGCGAAGATATAATTAAAAAAATATTACTTTTGAGTGAATATTTGTAATGATAGTTATATACTTGAACCAACTATATATTAATAATTGAAATCACATGCATACGATAATTTATTACGTTGAATACTTCATAATTTTACTAGTATATTTTGTTTAGTTATTTATTTAGTATGGTTAATTCTATGATAGTGAAAATTACCTATAATTACTATTATCTTCATTTTTTATTTGTAAAATCCTACATTAATTTCGGCAGAGTCTCCCCTATAAGTTGGACTTACCAACCCTGTAGGAGGAATCAAAATGCCACAATACAACAAAAATGTTCAACCTCCACATATTCACTACTCAAACACAATAAATCAAACTTCAACATCATCAACCACTCCAAAATTAATCCAAAATCAATTCTTAATTCCTAAAATGCTAAAAGTATGATTTCATAACCTAACATTCCATTCATAATTTTAATATAATTCCAATAATTCAAATTATATCAATTAACTATTTGCAATACCAAAATTATAACATATATATATATATATATATATATATATATATATATATATATATATATATATATATATATATATATATATAAACACACACATATATACATATATATACACATACTGATATATACATATATATGCACATATACACACAGATATATATACACACAAACACATATAGATCTACTTATATATATATATATATATATATATATACATACACGCACACACACACACACACACACACACACACATATATATACATACACGCACACACACATATCACACACATATATAAGAGTAAAGTTCTTACGAGATGGAGGCGGGTTCGTGGTGGCGTCGCGGTGTTGGAGGCACGGTGGTGATGGCTTCGCGATGTTGAAGTGTTGAGAGAGAGATATGCGCGGTCGGGAATGAAATCGCGCGAATTTTTGAAATATATATTAAAGGGTTTAGGCGTCGGTTCATGAAGAACCGACGTCTGAACCGGAAGTTTACGCGTCGGTTCTTGGTGAACTGACGCGTAAACCTTGGACTTTACGCGTCGGTGCCTGAATCGGGTTTAGGCGTCGGTTCTCGAAGAACCGACGCCTAAACCCTTTTTTTTTCCGCGTTTTTCTACTAGTGGCATTCTTACTCTTATATGTTGATGATATGTTATTGGCTAGTCCAAGCAAGGATGAAACCATAAGACTATAAAGAAACTTTTAAAATCTGAATCTAACATGAAATATATAGGGAATGCTAAAAAGATCTTGGACATGTGTTGAAAAATATGCTAATAATTTCACAACTTCCCTCTTTAGAAAAGGTTATAACTAAGTTTGGTACGAAATGTGCAAACTATTTAAATGTTCATCTTGCTGCACATATGAATCTTTCCACAGCCCATTCACCTAAAACTAAAATAGAATTGAAAGAGATGAGTCATGTGCATTTGACAATGATAACAACCAGGCCTGATTTACCATATGCAACTAGTTTTTTTAAGGAGATTTATGTCCAATCCTGGTAAACCACATTTGGAAGGCATGAAATGGTTACTAAGATTTAAAAAAAAAAAAAAAATTGGTACTTTAAATGTAGGTCTATTTTATTGTATAAAAAGGGATCTGATAATTAATCTTAAAATGTTGATGCAGATTTGCTTTGATAAAGACCAAAGAAAATCTACTACTAACTTTTTTACAATAGGTGCTAATTGCATAACACGGAAATATAAGTTACAATCAATAGTTACATTATCAAATAATGAAGTTGAATATGTAGCCATTGCTGCGGCTATAAAAGAATGTATGTGGCTAAAATGAAATTTAAAAGGAACTGAAATTTTTACATGATCTTGCTACTATATTTACTGATAGCCAGAGTACAGTTCTACTAATTGTTAGGACCATATCTATCATGAAATGTCCAACCATAATGGGGTGAAGTACCATTTTATTAGGGAAAAATCAGGTTAGATTAAGTTGTTAAAAATTCACACCAAAAATCCTGTTGACATGGGTACTAAAGTGTTCAAGTCATGTTTATCCTTTCTGCATGATACTAGATAATTCTTTTACATGTACATGGGAAATGATGTAGGGTTACCCACTTGTGTGCACTTTTAGCAACATAGAGTGTGTGTCTTAGAGAACCAATGTCAAGATTGTAGAATTGTGTTTCTAAAAACACGGTTTATTGGGGGCTAATTTGGTAATTACTCTGAAATGGCATGTTGTTGAGTAGATGACATGTGTAGCTAACTCCCATTGGATGTTCCAACCAATCCTTGGATTGTGCTAGTTGAAAGGAAATATGGACCTTCGGCCTGTTGTTGAGTAGATGACCTATGACTAAATCTAGTTCTGATTTTGTTTTCTTTAAGGCTGAACGCTCTACTGTTGATTATTTTTGTACATAGTGGACATGTTGATCTATGAGCCCATGATTAGGCCATTGTCTAAATGGGTGAATATTTCTGGTGTTGTCTTTGCTTTCTGGTTTATCGTTATTTTCTTTTATTCGTTCGTTATCAAAATAGACTTATAACTCTATCGCTTAACACAATCATTATTTATACACCAATTTATAAATAACATAATTTCTCAAACATTTTTTATTAACCAAACACAATTTCTCTTTCAACTTTTCAATCACACATTTTATCTCGAAAATGTAAATAAATAAATTTATAATTTTTACGTGTTACTGCCTCAGTTATAAATCCCAGCAAAGAAAAAAATGGTTACTTTTAAAGGAAAATATTAAGGTGATAAAAGGTTGCCTAGTGCAAATTGTCATGGCTTTTTCTAAACTGAAGTAAAATTTGTTTTACAACTTCGGCATGAAATCTGGTATGGTTTTTTTTTTTGGCCGATCTGCAATGGGAAAATTAGGTTAAAACGAAACAAAGTTTTACTTCTATTTTTATTTATTTTTTGTGGCTTTAGAGGAAAATTGTAAACCTTGAATTCTAATTTTTATTCCTTTTGTGGGATGGGGTTGATCAAAGCGTAATAATTCGTGTATATAGCCAAGTTTAGGGTATTTTTTCACGATACATGTTGGGATTTGATGAGTGAAATTTCTATGGTAGTACAAAATTTTCATATAGTCGAGAGCTCAATAGTCTTAAATTTGTCTATCTTTTTAGATATTTTTCTAATCTAATTATTTTTCTTTAAACAAGGATCACATGGAGAAGTCCTAGGAATTTGGTCTCAATTCTCATAGTTTGTATAAAAATTAGAAAATTTTAGGTGTGGCAAAGCCTAAATAATATTTTTCCTACCATATTTGGAGCTGGAGTAAAATTGTATATGATTGTCACAATTTTTACTTGAGTTCTCCCATTTTTTTGGATTTTCACATAAATTCTTGTATTATTTTTCACCATCTATCTTTTTTTTTTTTTCATTCTTCTTAATTTCAAACATAATTCTTGAAAATAATATGGTTTTTACTAACTTTGTATTTTAGATGATAAGTGATACGATCAACTAAACCAAAAGCGATCATATTTTATTCACAATGTGTCAATGCCTAAACAGAAATTATCGATGAAAAATTTGAAAAAAATAAAAGAAGGAATAAAGTAATTATCTAATCTAGCCCCCTTTTATGGTCATCCAATGGTCTTAGCCGCCCAAACTACATAATTAATTCAGGGATAATATTAGAAAGAATTTAGAGAAAAAAATATTCATACGAAAACAAAGTCCACTATCTTCCGCAGTACCTACTAAATATTTTACCACAATTAACAGCTCATTAATAACCTAATTTAATTATATTTTAATTTAATTAGCAAAGCATCTTGGACTAATGATATATAGAATAATATCATTAAAGACAAAATAATGATTAATGTAACTCAGAAAAGTGGTAAAACACAATAATTATATTTTTTATGTCCTATCTTTTGTCTTTAAAAAATAATAGTTTGTGAGTATGATTTGGCCAGAAATTGAATATAAATTATATAATTAGTTACAATATTTTGTATGATAATCCAAACCGATCTAGGTATTTGTGTCACCATCTGCTTGCATTTGGGCGGTGCTATAAATAAAAAGAACATAGCGTTTAAAGAGTCTTCTCGTACCACTCTAGTCAACTTCCGACTATAATAGAGTTATAATTACCTTCTTTAATCATATAGATAATATTGAATTAAGTATATTATAGGATAATATTAATTGCGATAAATACTTATTTTTCTTATCAAAATTGATTTTTAATTAAAAATAATGAAAAATACTTACAATCATGAAAATTACCATAAAAAATGAAAAGTGATAAAAAAAAATGAAAAGTATCACAAGTATCAAATTGTGACACTTTAAAATGATGTAAATTTCAATAAAACAATTTTATTATTATTATTATTATTATTAATTTTTTTTTTTTTTGAAGTTATGAAGTATCATATTTTTAAAGGAATTATTGTGACACTTCTCAAAAAATCTTTTTTGTTATAATCTTTTTCATCCTCTCAATATATTCAAAATATTATAGGGTTTATTTCTATATTGCAGGAACAAAGTCAATAAAGATTAATTTTTATTTTATAAATTTTTTTCAGAAAATATATAAAATCCAGAACCACGTGAAAATAAAAATAATTGACTATGAATATATCATATTACCTTGAAAATTTATTTTTTTCACAATAAGATGAGAGCTCAAGCTAGCATTGTTAAAGCAGAAACACTAAATTAGAGTTTATTAGATTATTATTAATATAAAATGGGATCCTCACAAGTGTTCCTCACGAGTAAATAAAATAAAGGAAATATAAAATAATTAATGGAATAACCAATGAAACCACTACAAATTAAACAATGGCAACAATAAAAATGGTCGGTTAATCAAATATTTATCAATTATGACAATTATTTGTGGGCCCAATTCTCAATTTTCATCCTCCCATTACAACGGGGAATTAGTAAAAATTCAACGTGATAACCCACATATAAGGCTTCTGCATTAATCCACTATAAATAGGTCCTACCAAATAAGAGTGCCGTAGGAAGCAAACCTAAGTGAGAAATAAGCACCTAATAAGTATTTTCTTGAGTTCTTAGAGAGAGAAGGAAAAAGCACAAGAAATTTGAAAGAAAATGCCGTTTTCAAGAATTTCGATCGGAACTCTGGCCGAGGCCAGCCACCCGGATGCGCTCAAAGCCGCCTTAGCTGAATTCATTTCAATGCTCATTTTTGTATTTGCTGGTGAAGGCTCCGGCATGGCTTTTGGTAACAACTTAGGCCCTCGCATAAGTATTATAGTGTGTTTGGTGAAAGTTTGTTTAAACGATCATCTGATAATATTTTATTGAACAAGTTTTTTTTTGAAGACAACAATTTAAATTATTTCTAGCCACTTTCTAATTTAAAAAAAAAAAAAAAATTGTGGTCAAAGTTTGTTTAAACGATCATGTGATAATATTTTATTGAACAATTTTTTTTTTTTTTTTTAAAGACAACAATTTAAATTATTTCTAGCCATTTTCTAATTTAAAAAAAAAAATGTACCAACGAAATGTTTCATATCTCTATTTATAAATAATATTTATAATAAACAATTTATAAATAAATTGTCAAACAAAGCCTGAACATTTGTCGGTTATTCTATTTATAATCTAAAATATTGTACGTTTTTCTACAGCCAAGCTTACGGATGGTGGATCGAGCACGCCGGCCGGCCTTGTTGCCGCTGCTATAGCGCATGCTTTCGCACTCTTTGTGGCAGTCTCGGTTGGCGCCAACATTTCCGGGGGTCATGTAAACCCTGCAGTCACCTTTGGTGCCTTTGTTGGCGGTCACCTATCCTTGTTGAAAACAATTTTGTATTGGATAGCACAATTGCTTGGATCTGTTGTTGCATGCTTGCTCCTAAAGTTCTCCACTGGTGGGTTGGTGAGTAACTAAACATGTTAAGATAACTTGCTTTTTTCATTTTAAGTAAAATAATTACTTATTTATAAGTAACTCTCCGTTAAGTGACTTGATCTCAAAATTCTTATCTGTTACATTGTGCAGGAAACCTCTGCGTTTGCACTTTCATCGGGCGTATCGTCGTGGAATGCCCTTGTTTTCGAAATAGTGATGACATTTGGCCTGGTTTACACAGTGTATGCCACAGCACTGGACCCAAAGAGGGGTGACATAGGTACCATAGCCCCTATTGCCATTGGCTTCATTGTAGGTGCCAACATTTTGGCCGGCGGTGCCTTTGATGGTGCATCCATGAACCCAGCGGTGTCGTTCGGGCCGGCAGTTGTTAGCTGGACATGGGATAGCCACTGGGTTTACTGGCTTGGGCCATTTGTTGGTGCTGGAATTGCTGCTCTTGTCTATGAAATCTTCTTCATTAACCAGACAACTCATGAACCACTCCCCTCCACTGATTACTGAGTTTTAGACTTTTAGTTGAGAATAATCTGCTTTAATTTGTAATCAAGTTTGCTGTCTTTGTTGTCATCAGTCCTTTTTTTTTCTTTTTTTGAGGGAATCAGTTGTTGTCTCTTTCTTCAAGTTTCAAGTTGTCAAACTGCAAGTTTTTAAACTCTTCGACCATAGAATTTGGAGAAGATCTAGAATTGAATGTTCAATCTGTCGATTTGGAGTAGGATGGAGAAGGGAAAAAATCAAGAAGAGAGAAAAATGATTGAAGTAGACTCAATCATGTAAATCATTGTTCTTAAAAGATATTTGCCTCTTCTCGATAATTTTGAGTGCTTGAAGGACTACTTTATGATTTGTAGGACTTAATCAAGCCAAAGCTAGAAGAAAACTTAAAGCAGTGAAGTTTCTTCTAAGAATTTGAATAACACAAGAATTAGAACAATTTTTGTATAATTTGGACAAGACTTTTAATCTTATTGATCTTGATAATAAATCTCCACGAAGTGTTGAAACTACACCACAAAGAGTCATGCCTTTCCTTGAAAAGGCTTGAAAAAAATCAAAATTGCAACTTTCAACGATCATATTCGAAAACCACCGTGCGATTTTAGGTTATAGTGCACTGCGATCGAATGGCACAAAATTACTTGTCAAAAATAAACCTTACAATTGCAAGTCTTTACCAATTTTGAATCTGCTTCAGATATGTATCAGCTGTGATTGCAAGGCCTTTAGCCCATGCGATCATATAGTTATAAATGTTTCCTCTTGAAATTTTATTTCCTTTTTCATCAATCTTTTAGTCAAATCTTTCAATATTTCTTTAAACAAGATTTCTCAACAATCCCCCACTTCTTAAACAATGTATATTGAAGGTAATTCAATCAATCGACACTTATGCATAAGGCATAGATATTTTTAGATTTGAATGTATCTATAGTGTAATTTTTACAAAAGTATTATCAAAATTTTAGGTAGCTTGGGAGCTTTGAGCCAATTATTTTTTGTGATGACACTGGTAAGAACACAAACATAGGTACCACGTGTTCATAAGTTCCTCAAACTTGCTTAGAGGTATTATGACCTTTGCTTATCCAATTCTCAAACTCTTAAGATAGAAACTCTTACTCTCTATTGATATGTATGACATCATCTCAAAGTTTAACTAGGTGAAGTTCTTCTAGTATCTTTATTACTATTAGAGATATTTCTTTATTAAACTGAATTTCATTAAAATCTTTTCATGATCATCCCTCCATCTTAGTAAAAACCAGCACCTCTTTCAAAGGATAGAATTTTATTGATATTTAATAGTGATGCAACAATCCACTTACCGAATGACTTGTTTTTACCATTTGAGCCAGTAAATTATTGTTTTGATAATAATAGGTAGAGTTGCTATCATTAGTGTATTTTAGTTAAGGATTTTAAATCACATCCTTCTCGATATTGATTCTACTAAATCTCTTTGAAGAGGTTCAGTTATAGGATCTGCTAGATTCTTTTATTGACTTAACGTAATTTAAGGAAATTATTCAATTTTTGATTAATTTATGTACCTAGTCAAATCTTAGACTCTTGTGTCTAGACTTTTCGTTATATACTCCATTGTATGCTTTTGATAGTGTTGCTTAACTATCACATAAAATGGATATAGACAAAGAGCTTTTCTTCTCTAATGGAATCTCATAAAAGAGATAATTTAGCCATTTTGCCTCCTTTCCGGTTTCAACTAATGCCATAAATTCAGATTCCATGGCTGGGTGAGTAATGTATGATTATTTCTTGGATTTCCAAGAAATTGCACCACCTCCCAATGTAAACAAACATCCTGAAGTCGACTTATTCTCTCCAGTGCTAGAGATCCAACTAGCATCAATAAATCCTTCCAAAATTGCCAAAAATTTGGAATATTGAAGACCTAAGTTCATTATTTTTTTTTCAAGTAACCAAGAACTCTTACAATGGCTTTCCAATGTTCCTTATTAGAATTACTAGTAAATCTACTTAGTTTACTAATTGCAAATACTATATCTGGTTTTGTGCATTAAGTTGTATACATACGACTTCCTATAGCACTTACATACTTCAATTGAGAAATATTGCTCTTCCATCATTCTTTGTAAGTTTTGTACTAGGATCAAGAGGATATTATATTATTTCAAGTTCAAGGGTTTGAGTTTATATATCACATTCTCTACATAATGTGATTAACCCAATTAATAACCCTAATATTTTTAGTCACTTTGATCCCCAAAATGTTGTCAATTTCTCCAAGATCTTTCATCTTTAATGTGGAAGATAGAAACCTCTTTGTTTCTTTGATTATGTTCGTGTGATTACTTATAGTCAAAATTATATTGACATATAAACATATAATGATAATAAAGGTATCACACACATTAGAATACAAACATTTATCTGCATTATTATGCACAAAAACAAATGAATTGATAGCTAAGTCAAACTTATTTTGCCATTTCTTAGGTGCTTGCTTTAGATCGTATAATGACTTTACCAGTTTACAAACTTTATGTTCATTTTCGGATAGTACAGACTCTTCTGGTTGTTTTAAGTAGACTTCATCGAGGTCTTCATTGAAGAATGCAATTTTGACATCCATTTGATGAAAATGTAAGTCATTAATTTATAGAGGACAATGTGGATAATATCCTAATGGATGTTATTCTTTCAACATGATCGTGTGTGTCGAAGTGATCGATTTCTTCCTTTTATCGATATTTTTCCCATAAGCCTAGCTTAGAATGTATTTAGAGTATCATCTGAATTGTATTTTCTTCTAAGTACATATTTGCATCCAGTAGGCCTAGAACCAAATAGTAGATTGGCAAGTTTCCATGCATTGTTTGAAAGTATTGAATTTATTTCATCTTTTATATCGTATTTCCAAAAGAGACTATCATGAGAAGTCGTATCTTATTTATAACTCTTAGGATATGCTTCCATCTATAGAATAAAAAGGTATTGTTATTACAACATTCTTCTCATTCCCTTCTACTTGTAGAATGAAATGAGTTGAGATCTATTTCATTCGAACCTAGTGACTTTCTAACTCGAACTCTTTTGCTTCTTCGAGGTTCACTTGAGTTCTCAACATCATTAGTAGATGTTTCCCTTTGTGTTGGTAACTCTTATTGTTTTTCCCTTAAATAGTTACATGAAAATAATCAGTTCTTGAAGAATTCTACATCATATTATTCAATTATCACATTGATTTCCATGTTTAGCAATCTATAGAATTTACTATTAGTATCATATCCTACAAATGCATGCTTAATCCCTCTAGAACCTAATTTAATAATTTTTTACCCGTGTTCTTTTAATAGGCAAGACACCCATATACTTTAAAATAACAAATGCTAGGTTCACTTTCTTTCTATAGTTTGTATAGAGAGACCTTTGTAATATTTGAATGAAATCTATTTAATATTTCTACAAGAACTTAAGAGGGCTTCACCCTATAAATCAAATGGAAATTCAGCATGATTAAGCGTAGAGTTTAGCATGAAAACTAAGGTTCCGATTTTTCTTCCAGCCAACCCATTTTTTGGGGGAGTCCTAGGTGCATAAAAAGCATGCACTATTTCATATTGTTCACTTCATTTTTATACACTTTAAACACTTCAAATACATTATGCTTATGCTTAATCAAATAAACATAATTGTACACCTAGAATAATAAACTATGAAGGTTTTAAAAAATCTATTTCCCCCTCAAGTTAAAATTCCATTTAACTCGCATACGTCAAAGTGGATTAATTCTAAAATACTAGAAGACTCATTCACACTATGATAAGATTTGTTAGTGTTTTTTTATTATGAACAAATTTTGCTTTCATGTGTCTCTTTAAGTTATATGATATCAAATTATTTTTAAGCATAAGTTTCATAGTACTTGTAGCAATATGACATAATATAGCATCTCATATAGTAAATAAATTAAGTGAGTAAACAGTATTAATACTTTTAATCATATCAATCTCAAAAGTACAAAGTTTAAGCATCACCTCACTAATGTATACCTTTCCAACAAAGTTTCCATTTCGGGATAGTACAAGCTTCCGGACTCAAATACACATTTGATGTCAGGTTTGGTCAACAAATCTCCACACACTAAATTTCTAATCATGTCGTGAACATGCAACATAACTTTCCTGAAGTGAAGATTATATGCCAATAATTTCTTTTACGATGATCTTGGAATGTCCTTCATTAACTATTTGTATTTATGGTCCTCTTTTGCCTCGGGATATGTTTTGAAATATTATCTATCATGTGATATGTGCACCATTGCAAAAACATCATATCACTGACTAGGAATTTTTCCACGAATAGCATTTACTTCACTTTATTGTAGCCAATATGCTATCTTCTTTTATATACTTCACTTTTCTCTCTTTATTTATTTACTTTTTATGTTGGAAATCGTCCAAGTTTTTTGCAAACGAAACAATCTCCTTTGAACTTTTTATTTTCTCCATTTAGAAATTTGCGCTTGAAACTTATGTTGGAGGGTTTGTCCTTTCAATAGAATTGGCCTTTGATGTGCCTGCATAAGAATGGTCACTCTTATCTCTTACTCTCAGTTTTTCCACAATTCTCAAATACTTTTGAAATTGTTCCAATAAAAAGTCCTATAAGCTATGAAGAATCTTCTTCTGGTATCCTTTCCAAGTGCTTGGAAATTTGGCCACTATATCCCCCACTTGGAATGATTTCAGGAGTTCAATTCCAACGGGCTTTAGTTTGTTTACAAGAAATTGTAATTCGTGCACTTGTGGAAGTAGGGAAATATTGTCAAAAAATTTCAAATTAAAATATTTAGAATAAGGAACTTTAGAACCTTCCTCATCGGCTTTGTATTTGTTCTCTAGCGCTTCCCAAATCTCCTTTGCCGATGTAGTGTTGGTATAGAGATGATAGAGTGAATCGGACAAGGCATTGAGTATAGGTCCCTACATATGAGCTCATCATCTTGTTGGTTTTATCTTTCGGCCCTTACCGCATCCGTATCTTCTTCAATTGGTTTTGGGAGTGGTGCCAATTCTAGATCAAGAATATAGAAGATCTTCAATACCGTTAGGAAGAATTTGATCTTAATTTACCACCTTGTGAAGTTGGTTCCATCAAAGCGATCCAGTCTTACCAAGTCTCAATTCATGAGTTTAGCTTTGTTCTCCTTCAAGAATGTCGTTTGATATTGTTGATTTTTCAGCAGGATGAAGTAAAAATGACTCAACAAGAAAGAAAAAGAATAGAAAACAGTAATATATCTGCAAATGACCAAAGGAGGCTCAACTACGTAAATCGTTGTCCCAAAATGATATTTTCCTCCTCTCAATAATTTTGAGTGCTTGAAAGACTACTTGGGAAATCGTTTGTAGGATTAAATCAAGCCAAAGGTAGAAGAAAATTTAAAGCACTTAAGTTTCTTCTAAGAACTTGAAGAAAACTAGAATTGAAATACATTTGGACAAGGATTTTAATCTTTTATTGATATTCGTAATTGATGTTCAGTTGTTTTGGAATCTATCACCCTTTTTTAGATTTCTAAACATCTCCATGGTGAAAGCTACACCACAAAAAAGACTTGAGAAAAATCAAATTTGCAACTTCTCAACTTTCATATTCGGACTACCATCCGATCGTATGGTTATAGTGCCTTACGATTGCATGACAATAATTACCTATCCAAAGTGAAACATGCGATTGCATGATTACAGATCTTACGATCACATGGATTTACCAAATTTTAATTTGTTTCTGAATATGTACTAGTTTTGATCGCAAGGCCTTTAGTCCATGTTATCTATAGTTATAAATGTTGCTTCTTGAAATCTCATTTCCTTTTTAATCAATTTTTTAGTACAATCTTTCAATATTTCTTTAAACACAATTTTCCAACACAATCCACACCAAACTTGAGATTACATATGAACATGAGTTATTTTCATTAATGAGAAATATAATAGTATCAAGGACAAAAGTTTTAATTTCACATCGTGACATTATATGTCAACTACCAAGCAATTCATCAAGTTTTTTTCTCTAGACAGTACACAAAAATTTCTATATATGGATATTGGGGAGATTTATGTATATAAATTATATTCCAATAATAAACATTTTAAGTTCATAAAATAGGATAGAATTTTGATGCTGAAATCAAATATGTAAATTGTAAAGGAAAAAAGCATGAATATGAATCTGATTGAAGCAAGATTGTGGCGCCTCAGATTTACTCCCAATTTCTATGAATTTATTTATTTTTTCACCATATTTTTTCAAACAAATAAAATAATATTATATCCATCCACTCTAAATATAAATTTGAACTTCTAATTTTAAAGCATAATCTAACATTATTAAAAATAATTATTTATCTCTAAAATTTCATGTGTTATTTAATTTAGAAGGAAACAAAATAAACTAACGATAATATAAAAATATTATAGTTAGAAGTTTATATAAAATTATCAGTTTAAACAGGGAATCGAGAGCAGAGAGCGAAAGACATTGGGGAATTAGCAGTTTAAAAATATTTAATTATAAAATTATACTATTCTAATTAGTTTTAACCTTTTTCGAGTTTCCCTGGATAGACCCATGAACCAAGATCAGGTACCCAGTACACATTCATCCCATCATTTGAAAGCTGATACCAACCTCCCTCCAATTCTTGCATTGTCACATCTACAATGCATAACTAAATGAGCTAATGCTAAGCAAATAACAACATAAATGATCATGGGCATAAGTTTCGATTCACTTTCTCACAATTATCTCATCCCCTGTCTCCATGCCTTCTCATTATGTCAGTTTATTGACATTTCCTACTTGGGTCCAAATCCGAATCTCACTACGTTGTACTGTATGATCTCAACTATCAACATGGCCAATAACATGCACCTTCTAGTGTCTATTGTTCATAATCGCCCACCGAGACTTAAGACTCCAAAATTTATATCCATCGTAGCCCATTGAAACTCAAGATATTGCACCTGGAATTATATTTTGTCAAATAGACCTAGCCTATTATATACGGTGTTCGGTATGTCGATCCTTACTCCCAAGGCCATCAAAAGACCTCCAACACTGCTTGTATATCAGCGTCAGATCGTCAACACCTCATCCTTGACTACCCTTAATGATTGTCGGGAGCCTCAAGCGGGTGTATATATCCGAACGTGAATTAAAGTACAGTACACTCGTAAGGTGATTCTAGCTATCATCCACGTCATTATTTCTCCATATACTCATTATATCTTTCTTTACCATTTATAAAGGACTTCTTCTAAGTTCACACAATGTACATGAATGCCACAATATATCTCATGCACGAATTATATATCATAATCGCATAATATGGCATTCCAATAAATTCATGTGCATCAATAACATCTTATACAATCAAATCATGTCTCACTTGCTTTCACCTTATACAGATATTTGTCACATCATTTTCCACGTATATTGCACCAATAATTTATCTCACATAATCTTATAGAAGCACATAATAATATAAATATTATGTTTTGCATTGTAATTGAAATGTTACTTACCTCACTCCTCAGCTATCTTAGAGTTCATGACTTTATTTCTCAATATTTTAAACCAGTAATCTGCTTGGAGTTAATCTATATCAATCATCACTCCTCGCCTATCGTATATATAAATTATAATTTCGTCACAAGATATTATATTATATTTCAACTAATAAGTATAAATTAATGTCCAACAAAATTAACTAAAATAATTTTTGAGATCTCCCTAATTAAAGGAATTGATTTGCTTAATACCTCATAATGAATTAATCTAATTTCCCTGTTTAAAATAAAAATCATAATCATAACATAATAATATAAACCTTATTATATTATATTATATTATATTATATTATATTATATTATATTATATTATATTATTATAATAATAATTAAATAATAAAAACATAACCTTACTTAAAAGATGAGGGGGTCGACCTCCCCAAATGAAAAGGGGGGGTTTGGCACCCTCCCCCTTCGGGGCTTTCCGTCTCTCTTCGTGCCGAATGATACATATTTATAGTTTTTACCAAGGACTAGGATGCAATTAAATAAATTATTTAATTTTCTCATTTAGTCCCATAAAATATAAAACTTATATTTTAGTCCCAATAATTATTAAGATTACTAATGGTCATAAGAAGTCATCATACAGAGTTCTTGGGGGCCAATATGAGGTTCTCAATGAGTGCTTTATAATGATATTTTTGGATCCTAAAATCGATACCTGAGGTAAAAATTATAACTCGTCAAAGTTTACCACTTCAAAACTATTTTATATTTAACAGTTTTTTATTTCTTTTCAAGTGGCTACTTTTGTCTTAATTTTCAGCACTCTTATTACAATCAAACCTGAACTTCGAATACATCATTTTGAAATACTCTCATTATTGTCATCAAAAGATTTTGCATCCTGTTGCTGGAATACTATAATTTCATATCTGAGCTTGACAACCTTTGTTGGAGACATGAATTTAGTGCAAAATTTCTAGACCAACTCATTCCAGGTAGTGATACTTACAGTGAGACGAGAATATAGTCAATCAACTTCCCTATCCCATAAAGTGTAAGGAAATAATATGAGTCTGATCGTGTCGTCTGACACGCGTTGGTATTTGAAGTGTTGACACATGTCCAAAAATTTAAAAACATGTGTGTGTGGGTTTTCATCAGGTATTCCAAACTGTTGCCCATTTTGGAACATGTTTATGACATTGGTTTTCAGTTGAAAGTTTGCAAGCCCAAATGGCGGATATACGATACTGGATTGACTCTGAACCACCCGAGAAGTCATAAAGTCACAAACAAGCATGACATCCTCATTAACCTGATCCTCTACTTGAGCTATCAAATCATTTTTTGCCATTTTTTGATTTTTTTTTACTTTTTCCTAGCTTCCCTCAAATTGTGATGAAGAGCTTGTTCAATTTTCGGATCAAATTTTGCAAGATCTCCATTCCTATAACTTCGCATACACAACATGAGAAGGAAAATAAAGAAAAAATGAATTAACTAAATCACAATAAAAACTAAGAATAAAAATAAAAGTAAAGCAAGTGAAATGTCTGAATTAGTGAATGTAATCTAAAAAATAAATTTAAACTACAATCCTCATCAACAATACCAAAAACTTGTCGCTAACCGCAAGTGTACGGATCTCACAAGTTAATAAAATGGATTTTAAGTCTGAATATCATACCCATAGGGATTGAGTAAATTGTATTTTTAGACTTAACTCCTTAACTGGATCTAGGAATTACTTTGAGAATTTTCTACAAACTAAAACTAGACTAACAATTTAACTAGAAAGAAAAAAGATTTTGATTTTTGTAAAAAACCATGAAAAACAAATTTGTTAGAATTATAAATACACTTTAACTCCATCATCCATATCTCGACTTAATCTTTTAAATGCAATTCACGGGGTTTTGAAAATTTGTGTTCCTAATGTTACATAAATACACTTTAACTCCATCATCCATAGCTTGACTTAATCTTTGGAATGCAATTCATGGGGTTTTGAAAATTTGTGTTCCTAATGTTACTTAAGTCCTCCCTTTAGCAATGCATAATTTTTTTTCTTTCTAAATGTGAAATGAATATATTTCTATGACAAACTCAAACATTAGAAAAACATTTAATTTTGTGAACACTTTCAAAGACAATACAAAGCATAGGTGGCAATTAAAATACGTATAGAGAATTCCTACTCTCTCGAACATAAGGAAACGCCACAACAATTATACAAAAATTGGTCAAAAACTTGCATAATAATAAAAGCACAATTTAATTGAACCCATTTATTGCATAAATTAAACGAAAAAGTCAAAACATGAAATCAGAAATTAAAGTTTCATCAGAATCCTAACACTAATCGCCTAGCCTAGATACATAATAGAAAATAAAGTATAAGAATGATGGAAGGATGTCACCTTGTTCATATTCTTAATCTTGTATTTCCAATCTTCACTTTGACCTTGCGTGGATTCCTCAACAATTGAACAGCGTTTTGGCACTAATAAGACAAGTCGGGAACCCCAAAAACATGCAAGACATCTGGTGAACTCGACGAAAAAAAAGAGAAACCTACCGAAATCTACGATAAAAAGCCCAGCAGTCGGCCTAGCCGAACTATCGTGCAGCTACCCGGTATAATTTCATGCAGTCGCACAGTTGTAGCCTTTAGATTTTGTTGAATTCTGAGTCATCCATGCGACCTCGGGCATTTAATCTGTGAGACAGCAGGGTTATCATTGTTCCATGTAATTTTCATCTTTCAAAGGCTATAAGTTGGTCCTCCTGATTTAATTGCACAAAAAGTCCTCCACCTTTCGATTGAATCAATTTGGTCCCTAAACTTCTGATTTCTCTTAATTTGGTTTTTTCTTCTACTTTTCCTCCAATTTGCACCTTGATTGACTTCATCAACTCTCCATTTGCACAATTTAGCTCTTTTTACCATCCAATTTCCTTGCTTTTGCTTCAATTCCTTCATTTTCTTGAATTTATGATATTTCTGAAATATAAATAAATAACAACTAAAGCAATAGAAAATATTTTAAAACGATTACAATAAATCTTACTTTTAGGATAAAAATAAGTGTATAAAACACACTTGTCACTAATGATGTAGCTTAATCTAATATTTATGCTTCATGTGAAAAGGGTCTGATTGATAAATTTTATAAGCATGATGGGTATTTGTTTAGAGAAAATAAACTGTGTGCACCTAATTGCTGTATACATAAATTTTTGGTGTATACATGGTGGGGGATTGATAGGACATTTTGGTGTTTTGAAGATCTTATAAACATTGCATGACCATTTTTACTAGCCTAGGATGAAAAGGGATGTTCACCATATTTGTTATAGGTATATAACTTGTAAAAAAGCTAAGTCTAGAGTCTTGCCACCTGAATTGTGTACATCTTACTAGTTCCTAATGAACCATAGGTCGATATATTTATAGACTTTATGCTAGGTTTTCCAGAACTAAAAAGGGTAGGGATTCAATATTCGTAGTGATGGGTAGATTTAGTAAGATAGTGTATTTGATTCCTTGTCATAAAATTGATTACGCTATGAACATACCCGATTTGTTCTTTAGGAAGATAGTATGACATGTTGAAAGAAGATTCAAGGCTTATATTGGTTCAAGTTGAGAGTCTAGCAAAAAACTAAATTGGAGGCCAAAAGTCAAGCTTGGAAGCAAGTTGGAATGTTTATGCGATTACTAAACTTTGTACCTTGTGATCGCAACACTTCAACTTTTAAGGTTTTCGAATTTTAGTTTTATTATACGTTTTAATTATTTTATTTCATTTTTTGGCCAATTGTTGGTAGCTACTAAGTTTTTGAAGCCCCTTTATCATATAAAAAGGTATTTTTACTCATTGTTAAAATAACTTTGACTTATCAAAGAATCAAATTCTTTGTGGTGTTCAAAATCCTAGAACTTATAAAAGGATTAGGCACCATTTGTGACTTTCACCCATTGTGGTTCTTATTTCTGCATATCAACGAGTCTAAGACTTAATATACCTTAGGTCCTTGATTTGTGATGATTGGGCTATAACATTATCCTCATACCTGAATTAGCTTTCCAATGTATTTCAATCAATATTTCTATGAGATCAATGTGGTTTTTATATGGATTCACGTCACTCTTGCTCCAGAATCGATTACATTCAAAATGTCAAACCAAAATTAAATCCGTTGTCTGGGTTGCAAAGTGCGTATATTGAACATGAGGTACTTACATAAATACCCTTATTTTTTGGATCATTTACAAAAAAATACTTTTAGAAGATTTTAGGAAGTAAAAATACTCTGTAAAATTTGTGTGCCATTTTTTTTAATGATTTTAACATTTTTTAACAATTTTATCATTTTTAAAAAAAAGTTACACAATGTCATTTATTTTTAAAAAAGTGACAGGTGTGTTACTTTCTCAATCAAACATAAATTAAAACTTTAAAATAAATTCATGACTTGTTAATTTTATTCAAAATATTAGAATAATTGTGCCACTTTTTTTTTAAAGGACATATTATAAATTTTTATCACTTTTTCTTTCATCTAAAAAGTGACATGATAATTTGTCACTTTTTTTATTTGAATGTCAAATTTTCAATTTTCACAATATCCATCATTGACTAATAAATTACATAAGTTCACAAACACTAGTAGATATATTACACATTCTCCCTTCTCCATACACCAATTCAATGTCACTTTTTGCTTCTTTTTTTTTTTTAACTAAAAAGTGATCAAAAGAATTGTCCACTTTCTCAATTTTTTCCAACATCCATTATTGATTAACAAATTACACAAGTCTATAAACACTAACATATACATTATACAATCTCCATTCTCCCTACACAAAAACAAATTCGCTTTTTTACATTTTCTTTTAACTAAAAGGTGACATTGTGTATCTTTTCAGTGGAAAAAAGTGACATTTTGTCACCTTTTTTTTACTTGAATTTAACTTTTTTTTTTTTTTGCAATATTCATAATTGACTAACAAATTACACAAGTCCACAAACACTAAAAGATATCCATTATACATTCTCCATACACAAACACACCATAAGAAAACAAGAAAATCACAGACACATCAAATAAGTAACAAACAAGGATTACTAATTCCCCTAACTCAGATTCAATAATAAACCCTATTCATCATGTATTGTACTAAAATATTCCACAATTTTAAATCTATGCCCCTATTTGATATAAATGAAAATAGATTTTTAGTAGATTTTGATAAAAGTCAATGAAATGTATGGTTAAAAAGTTGTGAATCCCATAAAAAATGTGGTTAAGATTAAATGTTGTCTTTAACTTAGGTTAATATCTACATTTCTAACAATACCAAACAAATGCTATATGCTCTATACAACTCTATTAACAATCGGCATTCCATCCAAATCCTTACATGTACAAATTAAATTCATCGTATTCTTTCACCCACTACATCTTGTCTTCATATTTGTCTCTCAAAATAAGTACACAAATTACAAATGTTATGCTTGAATATTCCAAAACTTCCCTATTACATATGAAATAGAAGGTAAAAGATACATGGGATGTGGGATGTCTTAAACTTTTCAAAAATTATACTGAAAGGCTAAGAAATTTAAGCAATTAATTACCAGCAAGAAATGACAGCAATTGCCTCGGCCTCAATGGGTGAATGGAGTGGAGGACGTGGTTTGAGTAATGAGCTTGGAGGCCTACCATTCTTGGCAAAGCTGTTATTAGCAAGAGGGCGTTCTTGAAACTTAGCAACTGCTAGACTCAGCGAACATTGTCGAATTCCCAATCTTCTTGGGTAGGTTCAAGTCAAGATGCCCAGTTAAGGGCTCATCTTCATCAGATTATGTTTGAACGTTCTTAGCTGAATCCTTATTTTGTCGAAACACTTCGGCATACTCATTTTTCTCTGATTGAGAAAAATAGATATTAATGCAGTTGGACCCATTGGAGATTGTAAATGAGTTTGTAATCGACCTGAAACTACTATTGGGCCTCATTAAGCAAAATGAAAAAAAATTAATTGGCCACAACCCACCAAATAAATGTCCAACAATTAACAAGATCATGCTCCAGGCGAATAATGGAATCACCCATAATCAAGTAGTTAAAATAGGAAGTGAGCTGGGACCTAAATCGGATCAATCACATATACTCAGCATATTGACTAGGGCATCACGAGGAATGATTGTCCTAGAATCTGGCTAACCCTAAAAGAAATGTAGAAACAATGTTGGCTGAGGTAGGGGAAGCTAAAACAGGTAAACTAAGAAAGAAGCTGTTATAAGACGGAGATGATAAAAGGGGGTGGGGGGTGGGGGAGGAATAAAAGTAGATACAAATCACATTCATATTTTCACTAGTCCAAAATTTACATCGACAGTTTGGCACCCACCGTGGCATGAAAGAAAAGAGAAAAATGGTGACAAATCGGCGAGCAGTAGTAGAAGGTCCATCAGATACTCATGCCTCTGAACAAATAAACCAAGAAGCTATAGATACACATCCTCATGCAAGAGAAAATCCCCTTATGACACCTTCACATCAAGAGTTGCACCCAACTATACTCACAGTAGAAACCCCAACCGACTTGGCTACGAGAGATCTGCAAGATCAGGGAGAAACCCCAACCGACTTGGCTGCTTCTATGCAGCCACCAATTGAAACAAATCCAAGAGCGTTTGAAGGGAGAGAGATACCGAACCGAGTGACCAATTGGAAGAAAGTCGTCGAAAAACAGAAGTCTGTACGCTGGGTAACTCATATCTCGAAGAATCTCAAGAGCAGAAGAAACGATCCAACCCATTTACATGAGAAATCTTGGGCGAACCACTCCCAAGAAATTTCAAGCTACCTAACCTGTCGGAGTACGATGGCATGTCTAACCCCAAGGAACACCTAGAAAGGTTTGACAGCATGATGATACTTTATGACTTTCCCGATTCCATAATATGTCGAGTGTTCTTGACCACTCTCAAAGGGAGCGCTCAAATCTGGTTCTCCCAACTTCCTATAAATTCAATCTCCAGTTTCCCAACTTAAGATGCCAAACTATCCGCTGCAATCTTGACTAATGGATTAAGGCAGGTACGTTTCTTCATATCACTAACGAAGAATCCACCAAACGATGTTAGTGCATTACTTGCAAGGCTGAGAAGTACATCAACTTTGAAGAAGCACAAAAAGCAAAAGAAGAAACAAAGAAATACACAAAGAGAAAGGATGAAAAATAATTACATCATGTCAGTCTCCCAAAAGGTATAATCACATGGCTAAAGCCATTGAAGATTGACGGATAACGCCCCGTGAATTATGCATATTTCTGGTTTCATAAAGGATCGAGGCATAGGATAGAAGATTGCTACAAACAGAAAGATGAAGTTGAATGCTTAATTAGATCGAGGTACCTGGGATAGTTCATAAGAAAAGACAATGATATGGAGCATAGGGGCAGCACACCTCTCCTCGACAAAGGTCACCCATGTGTTATCAGCTACAAAAAACAAATCACCCACCAGGCAGTGTGATCATGGTCATTACCAGAGGACATTCGTGTGTAGATACCAGGTCAGCAAGGAATCCCTACGGACAAGATGTCCGACAGAGAATATCCTTGTTGAAATGCATCGAAAATTCAAAGTATTATCAGTAACTTCATTCCTTTCTTATCTCAAGGAAATCTTAATAAACATAAATGCGAAGTACATTATTTGCATATATAAAATTAAAATCGTGTATTTTCTTGAAATTTTTTTGAAGTTAGTTCTTAACTCGAATAACCTTGCAACATCCAACCATGGTAAACAACCTGGTCACTACGACTATCAAACACACAAACGGCCAACCACAATAGACAATTAGGTCAATGCAGCCCTCAATGCTCAAATAATCGAACATGGGTAAACAACCTGGTCACTATGACTATCAAACACACAGACGGCCGTCCACAGTAGACAAGTGAGTCAATGCGGCCCTCAATTCTCGAATAGCCGACCAGGTAAAACAACCTGGTCACAGTGGCTATCAATACACAGTGGCTATCAATACACAACTAGCCGATCATGGTAAACAACCTGGTCACTACGACTATCAAACATACAAACAACTGACCACAGTAGACAACTTGGTCAATGCGACCCTCAATGCTCAAATAGTCGACCACGATAAAACAACCTGGTCAATATGACTATCAAACACACAAACGGCCGACCACAATAGACAACTGGGTCGATGTGGTCCTCAATGTTCGAATAGCCGACCACGATATATCAACCTGGTGAAGACGGCTATCAACACACAACTAGCCAATCATGGTAAACAACCTTGTCACTACGACTATTGATAAGTGTATAAACACTTATTTCTATCCTAAAGTAGGATTTTATCTGTTTGTTTAAGAATATTTTCTATTTATTTTGTTATTATCTGTTTATATTTCCGAAATAATCCCAAAATCGAGAAAGTAAAGGAATTGGAGCAAAAAGAAGTATATTGGATGATAAAAATGTCAAATTATTGAAATCAAGAGTTGATAAAGTCAATCGAAGGGAAAATTGGAAGCAAAGTGAAAGAAAGAATCGTATTGGGAGAAATCAAAAGTTTGGGACTCAATTGTATCAATTGGAAGTTGATGGACTGAGGTGAAATAAAGGTTTGAGGACCAAATTGTTGCAAATGAAAAAAGAAAATTGCACAAAAAATTTATAACCGTACGGTCGCATGGTGTAAAATTCATGTTGTCGCATGACCGCATAAAAAAAGAACAGATTCGAAATTGTTATAACCTTGCTGTCGCACCAATTTGTATCGTACGGTCGCATGGTTGTCTAGCTGGGCCAATTGATGGGCTTTTTACGCTATTTTCAGCGGATTTCTCTTATTTTTGACCTAGACTTCGGGAGATTCTATGTATACCAGACTTTGGGTAAGAAATTAGGGGTTCCCAATTGTGATATTTCATGCCAAAATGCTGTCGAATTCCTGGGAGATTCATAGGAGGCCAAATTCAAAATTGAAGAACAATGATCAAGGAGATGAATAGGGTGACATCTATCCATTATTCTTGTGAATTTTCTTCAACTATGTTTCTAGGCTAGATTTCTTGTGATAGGATTTTGATGAAGTTTTAATCATTGATTCCATGTTTGACCTATTATTTAATATATGCAGTGTATGGGTTTGATGCAATTAAATAAGTGCTTTTATTATTGTGGAATTGTGTTGGCCAACTTTTGTGTGATTGTCTTTATGATTTTCTATGTTCGAAAGAGTAGGATTTCATTAGAAGTTATTTAATTTCCACTAAGTCTGATAGGGGACATAAATATATCCCTATACTTTGTGTTATCCTATATAGTGTTCATTGATATTTAATGTTTTTCTAATTGCTTAATTGTCATAGAAATATAGTCAATTGGCATTTAGAGATAGGTTTTTATGCATCGTTCGAAAGAGGACTTAAATAATTTTAGGAACATGGATATTCAAAATCTCGTGAATTGTATTTAAATGATTTGTTAAACACATGGATGATTTGGTTAAAATGGATTAATAGTTCTAACACGTTTGTTTTCATTCGTTTAAATCAAATTGTCTTTGTTTCTTTAGTTTAATCTTTATTTTAGTTTTCAAAACAACTTTCTCAAATCAAAATAAATTTCTTGTTCCATTAAGGTCCGTAATCTAAAATACAATTTACAACAATTCCTGTGGGATCGATACTTGGACTCACGTCCACTTTATTACTTGCGCGACCCCTGCACTTGCGGAGCGAACAAGTTTTTGGCGCCGTTGCCTGAGATTGTAGTTTAAATTTATTTTTTGATTACTTTCACTAATTCGAACTTTTTACTGCTTTATTCTTATTTCTTTATATTTTATTCTTCTTTATTTTTTTTGTTTTTATTTTATTTTATTTTAGGACTTTAAATTCTGATTTTAGTTTAGTCAGTAGTTTCGTTGTTTTTCTTTTAGTTGTATATGTTACATTTGAAGAACGAGAATCTTTTCGAAGTTGACCCTGAAATAGAACGTACTTTACACCGTAGGTTGAGAGAAGCTAGGGAACTAGATAAACAGAAAAATAAAAAAGAGGAACAAATGGCAAACAACAATCTGGTTTTACCTGGTGTTGAGCCAGATGAGGAGGGGAATAGACTTGTAGGCAATTTCATGATCCCGCAAATTATTCAAAATCAATCAAGCATAGTTTATCTACCTTTTGGTCTTGCAAACTTCCCATTAAAGACCAATGTGATAAACATGTTTCAAAATGGACATCAATTCTATGGCAAACCTGATGAAAATCCACATGCACATGTGTCTAAATTTTTAGACATGTGTGAACATTTTAAATATCAGGGTGTTTTAGATGACGCCATCAAACTTAGGTTGTTTCCATACACCTTAAGATATAGGACAATAGATTGGTTAGACTCCCGTTCTCCTGTAAGTATAACAACTTGGAATGACTTGGCTCAAGAATTTTGCACAAAATTCATGCCTCCAGTCAAAGTCGCTAAACTCAGACATGACATAACAATTTTCCAACAACAAGAGTCTAAATCATTTGATGAAGCATGGAGCAGGTTTAAAAGCATGCTTAGAAAGTGCTCTCAACATGGACTACCTAAAAATGAGCAAGTAAGGTACTTTTACATTGGCTTTCTCCCTCAATTCAAGAGTCTTGTTGATTCGTCATCCAATGGATCAATAACTACCCAAACTCTTGATGGAGCACTTGAACTGTTTGAGAGAATAGCCAATATCAATGCAAGGTGTGCGTCTGAGAGAACAATCCAAAAGAAACCAGTAGGAGTTTATGCAGTGGATGATGTTTCGGCATTGTCTGCTAAAATAGACTCTTTGATGAATTTCATACAAACCAACCATTTAGTGAAAAGTGTAGTAACTGGATGCGAGGAATGTGGGGCTAATCACAATACTTCTGGCTAGTCAAGCTGAACAAGTAAATTTTGTACAAGGGGGATACCGCCAAAATAATCCTTATTCCAACACTTACTATCCTGGTTGGCGAAATCACCCTAACTTCTCATGGAGGGATAATAAAAATGGAACAGGCCAACAAGCCCCTCCACAACAGGTAGTAGAGAAGAAACCTCAACTTGAGGAGATGGTTATGAAATTGATGGAGACGACTGACCAGTACATGAGCCAGACCGATCAGTTTATAGTTAAAACTGATCAGTTCATGACCAAAACTGACCAATTCATGAGGATGACTAAAACGAAACTGCGGAATCATCAGGCTTCAATCAAAAACTTGGAAACCCAAGTTGGTAAAATAGCTCAGGCTTTAGAAAATAGAGCCCCAGGTACACTACCTGGTAACACTAAGGTTAATCCTAGGGAGCAAGTGATGGCAATCAAAACTGTTGAAAGAGAGGTAGGAAGGATCACTTTTACTTCATGTGACAGAGTTTATGAACCTCCCACTCCTTTTTCCCAAAGACTAAAAGGTTGGAAATAGAAACAAGGAGTAAATGCAATTACCACACGCAGTGGGGTGAAATCGCCTGAGATTCATGTTAAAAAGCCAGATGAAGAGAAGGGAAAACATGTTGAGGCACTTGAAAAGCAATCTGATGAGAAGAAAGAGGGAAATCGGGTAAATTTGACAATTAAGCCTCATGAGTCCCCATTCCATTCCCTCAAAGATTACAAAAGCCTAAGGAGAATCAGCAGTTCAATAAGTTTCTCAGCATGCTCAGAAAGCTGCACAATAACATTAATTTCCTAGAAGCCATTACCCAAATCCCCAGCTATACCAAGTTCCTGAAAAAGATGATGTCAAGTAAGAGAAAACTTCAGGAACTTGAAGAGGTGTCACTGAATGAAGAGTGCAGCGCCATCTTGCAACAAAAGCTGACACCCAAGCTGAGAGATCCATGAAGTTTTTCAATTCCTTGCATCATTGGTGACTTAAAATTTAACAAAGTTTTATGAGACCTTGGTGCAAGCATAAATTTGAGAAACAACCTGGTCACGATGGCTATCAATAAAGAACTAGACGATCATGGTAAACAACCTGGTCACTACGACTATCAATCATACAAACAACCGACCACAGTAGAAAACTAGGTCAATGCGACCTCAATGCTAAAATAGTCGACCACGATAAAACAACCTGGTCAATATGGCTATCAAAGACACAAACGGCCGACCACAGTAGACAACTGGGTCAATGTAGCCCTCAATGTTCGAATAGCTTACCACGATAAAACAACCTGGTGAAGACGGCTATCAACACACAACTAGCTGACCATGGTAAACAACCTTGTCACTACGGCTATTGATAAGTGCATTTTATACACTTATTTCTATCCTAAAAGTAGGATTTTATCTGTTTGTTTAAGAATATTTGCTATTTATTTTATTATTATCTGTTTATATTTCAGAAATAATCCCAAAATCGAGAAAGTAAAGGAATTGGAGCAAAACACAAGTATATTGGATGATAAAAATGTCAAAGTATTGAAATCAAGAGTTGATGAAGTCAATCGAAGGGAAAATTGGAAGCAAAGTGAAAGAAAGAATCTATTGGGAGAACTCAAAAGTTTGGGGACTCAATTGTATCAATTGGAAGTTGATGGACTGAGGTGAAATAAAGGTTTGAGGACCAAATTGTTGCAAAAGAAAAAAGAAAATTACATGAAAAATTTATAATCGTACAGTCGCATGGTGTAAAATTCATGCTGTCACATGACCACATAAAAAAGGAACATAGTCAAAATTGTTATAACCGTGTTGTCGCACGAATTTGTACCGTGCGGTTGCCTGGTTGTCGATCTGGGCTAACGATGGGCTTTTCACGCTATTTTCAGCGGATTTCTCTTATTTTTGACCTAGACTTCAGGAGATTCTATGTATACCAGACTTTGGGTACGAAATTAGGGGTTCACAATTGTGATATTTCATGCCAAAATGCTGTCAAATTCCTGGGGGATCCATAGGAGGCCAAATTCAAGATTGAAGAACAAGGATCAAGGAGATGAATAGGGTGACATCTATCCATTATTCTTGTGAATTTTCTTTGACTATGTTTCTAGGCTAGATTTCTTGTGTTAGGATTGTGATATATGCAGTTTATGGGTTTAATGCAATTAAATAAGAGCTTTTATTATTATGCAATTGTTTGGCCAACTTTTGTGTGATTGTCTTATGATTTTCTGTATTCGAAAGAGTAAGATTTCATTAGAAACTATTTAATTGCCACTAAGTCTGATAGGGGATAGAAATATATCCCTATACTTTGTGTTATCCTATATAGTGTTCATTGATCTTTAATGCTTTTCTAATTGCTTAATTGTCATTGAAATATAGTCGATTGGAATTTAGAGATAGGTTTTTATGCATCGCTCGAAAGAGGACTTAAATAATTTTAGGAACATGGATATTCAAAATTCCCTAAATTGTGTTTAAATGATTTGGTCAAACACATGGATGATTTGGTTAAAATGGATTCATAATTCTAACGCGTTTGTTTTCATTCTTTTAAATCAAATTGTCTTTGTTTCTTTAGTTTAATCTTTATTTTAGTTTTCAAACCAACTTTCTCAAATCAAAACAAATTTCTTGTTCCGGTTAAGTTCCGTAATCTAAAATAAAATTTATAACAATCCCTGCGGGATCGATACTTGGACTCACGTCCACTTTATTACTTGCGCGACCCGTACACTTGCGGAGCGAACAACTATCAAACACGCAAACAACTGACCACAGTAGACAACTTGGTCAATGCGGCCCTCAATGCTCGAATAACTGACCACGGAAAAACAACCTGGTCACGACGGCTATCAATGCACAACTAGCTAACCATGGAAAACAACCTGGTCATTATGGCTATCAAACATACAAACGGCTTACCACAGCAAACAACTAGGTCAATGCGGCCCTCAATGCTCAAATAGTCGACCACGGTAAAACAACCTAGTCACTACGGCTATCAAACACACAAACGACTGACCATAGTAGATAATTGAGTCAATGCAGCCCTCAATGCTTGAATAGCCGACCACAGTAAAACAACTTTGTCACAGCGGCTATTAACGCACAACTAGCTAACCATGGTAAAACTTAAAAAGATAAAATTGAGGACTTTTCCCATTGGTATGCTATAGAGTTCCCCATGCCTAAAAACATATTTAAATTTCAACTTGATCCAACGATCGGATCAAAAGTTATGTCCATTTCAAAGTTGGTCGTCAAAATATATCGCATGTGATGCATCCCCAGCAGAAAGCTGGGGGCATACATCTCAGCTGGCCATGGGGAGCTGAGGATATCACTCCCAGCTCATATGACGAGCTAGGGATATCACTCTCCAGCTCGCATGACGAGTTGGAGATATCAATCCCCACCTCTTATGACGAGCTGAGGATATCACTCTCCAGCTCGCATAACAAGTTGGAGATATCATTCCTCAGCTCTTACGACGAGCTCAGAATATCAGTCTCCAGCTCGCATGACGAGCTGGAGATATCACTCCCCAGCTCTTATGACGAGTTGGGGATATCACTACCAGCTTGCATGTGAGCTAGAGATATCACTCCCTGGCTCTTATATCACTCTCCAGCTTGTATGACGAGCAGGGGATATCTGTAACGACCCCGGTCCCACTGAACGGACTGTCCCGACCATTAGATGACGGCGTACTATCCCCACTGCATCAACACGAGTCTTTTCAGCATGGTTTGTCCTCACTCGCATGCTCCCCGAGAAAACTTCCCAGGAGGTCACCCATCCCAGAATTTCTCCAAGCCAAGCATGCTTAACTATGGAGTTTCTAACGATTGACTTCCGGAAAAGAAGGTGCACTTTGTTGGTATGAGTAATAATTATCATTTCTTTAAGCTTTATTATTCGAGGTATTACAATCACCCCCTGTTAGACTCGTGACGTCCTAGTCGCGCTTAAATCATCTAAGGATCTATTGCCAGGTGTTGGGATTCTAGAGGTGGCTCCTACGGTTTCAAGAGGTGACTCCCGCCGTATAATGTAGCACTTTGTCCATCATACCACTTAGTTCCCGATTTTCGGCTAGCACTGGCTCTGATACCATATGTAACGACACGGGTCCCGCTTAATAGGCTGTCCTGGCCGTTAGATGACGACGTACTTTCCCTACTGTACCAACACGAGTCTTTTCAGCATGCTTTGTCCTCACTCGCACGCTCCCCGAGAAAACTTCCCAGAAAGTCACCCACCCCAGAATTTCTCCAAGTCAAGCACGCTTAACTATGGAGTTTCTAATGATGGACATCCGAAAAAGAAGGTGCACTTTGTTGGTATGAGTAATTTTTATCATTTCTTTAAGCTTTATTAGTCGAGGTATTACAATCACCCCATGTTAGACTCGCGACGTCCTCGTCGCGCTTAAATTATCTGAGGATCTATTGCCAAGTGTTGGGATTCTAGAGGTGGCTCCTAGGGGTTCAAGAGGTGGCTCCCGCCCTATGACGTAGCACTTTGTCCCGCATAGCACTTAGTTCCAGATTTCCAGCTGGCGCTGGATCTGATACCATTTGTAACGACTTGGGTCCCACTTAACGGGGCTATCCCGACCGTTAGATGACGACGTACTTTCCCTACTGTATCAACACGAGTCTTTTCAGCATGCTTTGTCCTCACTCGCACGCTCCCCGAGAAAACTTCCCAGAAAGTCACTCATCCCAGAATTTCTCCAAGCCAAGCACACTTAACTGTGAAATTTCTAAAGATGGACTTCTGGAAAACAAGGTGCACCTTCTGGAAAACGAGTGAGGATAAAGAATGCTGAAAAGACTCGTGTTAGTACAGGGGGGGACAGTACGCCATCATCTAACGGCCGGGACAGCCTGTTAAGTGGGACCCAGGTCATTAAAATATCACTCCATAGCTCTTACGATGATTTGGGGATATCATGCCCAGCTTGCATGACAAGCTAGAGATATCACTCCCCCGCTCACTGTGAGTTGGGATGCACCCCAGCTCGCACAGCGAGTTGAAAAAAAAAAGTTTTATTTACTATGGTTGGGGAACTGTCTAGTACCAAGCATACAAGAGGGGCTCCGAGTTTTTCATGCACACATGATTTCACTTGCACTTAACAACATTCATATATTACGATCACTAATGCACGAAAAATGAGCAGCTGTAAATGATTTTATAAATTGACCCAAAACTACTATTGGGCCTCATTAAGTACAATGATAAAAAACTACTGGGCCACAACTCGCCAAATAAATGTCCAATAATTAACAAGATCACGCTGCAGGCGAATAATAGAATCACCCATAATCAGGTGGCTAAAATAGGAAGTGACCTGGGACCTAAATTGGATCAATCCTATATACTGAGTAGATTGACTATCCCATCATGAGGAATGATTGTCTTGGAATCTAGCTAACCCTAAAAGGAATGGAGAAACAATGTTGGCTGTGGTAGGGGAAGCTAAAACGGGTAAACTGAGAAATGAGCTATTATAAGAAGGTGACGATAAAGAAGACAGGGGGGGGGGGGAATAAAAGTGGATACAAATCACATTCATATTTTCACTTGTCCAAAATTTACATCAATAGAGATCAAGAAAAATTTCTAACATATGGTGGCATAAGTGGCTTTGCCCCCATGGGCAAGTTTAATGAGGTGATGCCAACTGTTCACTTGTTTTGTAGTGTGGGGAGTGTACTGCAAGTTTACAAATCATGACAAGTAATATAGTGGAACTTGGAGTCCAAATTATAGTACCCACAAGGATTTAATTAATTATCGAAATATGACAGCTCTAAACACTATTTGAATAATCGAAATATGATTTTAGATTTAAACTAAAATAAGAAATTATTATACTAAATGCAATATTAAAAGAAATAACAATGAAAATATTAGGCTGCGTTCTCTTTGTGTTTCAGTTTCCTATTTTCATTTTCGAAAATGTTTTCTGTTTTCCATTTTTTGTTTTTTTTTCGAAATTGCTGAAAATGCGTTTGGTTTGTTATTTCCGAAAACTGTTTTCGAAAATGAAAAGCTAGAAAACGCGTTCTGTTTAAAATTTTGAAGAAAATTATTTCTGTATACTTGTAATTATATTATTTGTGAATATAAATGAAATAAAGATGTCATATTTGAGTTGCACAACAAAAATAAATGAAATAACCCCTATCACACAATTTGATTATACAAAAAAAGTTCAAAAATTCATGTTGCCCTTCTAAAGTAATCGTTCCACATTTGGGTAGTAATTTTCCATTCTAAAGTAATCGTTCCATTTAATACTTTATATATAGTAAGCACTCATAACGTTTAAAATTTAAGTTTCAATAAAATTTGCAAAAATAAATTTTCGTTAATTAATGATGCTCTTACAAAATAAGTTTCTACAATACAAAAGTAAAAAAGAAATGTTTAATAATTAAGCACATAATACATCATCAGAAAGATTGTTGAATTTGGAGTTCGACGCAAAAAACAGAGTGCAATCAAAAGTTATACATGTTTGAAGACAATGACCTATAAAGCAAATACGAGAAGGACTAAATTGAAAGAAAAGTAAAATTTGTGAACTAATGTGCAACAAAATCTGAAGTTGAGGGACCTAAGTTGCAAATAAATGAGGATATTCTTGAAAGAAATTTAAAAAATTGAGGATTAAAATGACAAGTTTTGAAAATTAGGGACCAATAATGTAATTAAAAATGACAAATTTCAAATATTTTTGATTATTTAATTTTTTTTTTAAGTGGAAAACGTTCGTTTTCCACTTAATAGTTATAAATTTCGGAAAACGCGGAAAACGTGATTTTCACGTTTTCCATTTCCTTTAAAAATTTTGAAAACATTTTCGAAAATTATTTTCGAAACGGTACAAGAGAACGCGTTTTCCACGTTTTCGGAAATGGAAAACGAAAAACGACTGGAAATCGCCAAAGAGAACTCTGCCTTAATTTTTCTGAAGTGTTGGGACCACGATTTCACCGCAACTCATAATACTCATTTCATTCCTCAAGTTTTCTTCCTATAAATGTGTTCGGTCGAATTCACACATATATATTGAAATCCATCTCTCTAGTCAAAATGAATTCTACCTAAGTAAACCATATATTTTTATGGAGAGTCAAAATTATTTCTCAATGAGGTGCATATAACATAAGAATTCTAATATTGACTGTAATAATAACAAAAGTGTATCTCTATCTTTTATTCATTTACTAGATTTTATTCCATGGTCTAAATTATTAACTCATCTCTCGAACTATGAAAACAATCCACATATTCTATGAATCAGTGATCAATTAATTAAGGCATTAAATCCAATAATAAAATCAACACAAATGCAACAAATATGCAAACAAGAGTAAATTAATAATATAAAACTAGGTTGCATTGTTTGTCCCAACTATAAGTTTATTTGTTCATCACAAAGAAATATAAAATGTAATAAAAATAGTAAAACGTGATTGAGTTTATCGAATTAACAAAGAAGAAAAAGAAATCTTGCACAAAGAGTTGATTTCCATTGATAATCTTCAATTCTCTCACCCAATCAAATAGCTGAGCAATCGTGCAGGCCATTGTGGCGCGATTGTGCATCTACATGAAATTCGGCACTATTGATTTTGGATGCTATCTCGTGAATGAGCTATTGTTACCGCGCAATTGTTTGGCGCGCGGTAGCATGGTTCTTCTATTATGTACAATTTTCATCTTTTAATTCCGTTTAAGTTAGTCCCTACTCTTTTATTTCCAACAAGCCCTTCATCATTCAATTAAATAATTTTAATCCTCATACTTTTGAATCTCCTCAATTAACTTGTTTCAACTCCTATTTCTTCAATTAGGTCCTCGAACTTCTGATTTCTTCCAATTTAGTTCCCCTTCGCTTCACGATTGTCTTGATCAAGTTTCAGTCTGTACAATTTCGCTTCAATTCTCATCCAATTACTTGTTATTTTCATCAATTGTTTCATTCTCTTGATTCTAGGATAAAATCTAAAATAATAACAAATAACAACAAATTAAGTAAATTTATTTTTAAATGACAATATAATATCCTAATTTTAGCATGTAAATAAATGTATAAAATACTCTTATCACCAACTAGTGTAATTGGCGAACTTGGTCGTGGAAGTGGGCTGGAGGGATTGGAGGACTTGTTGGTTGCAGTAGGCTAGGAGGGGTTGGCGAACTCGGTTGTGGTAGTGGGCTTGGAGGACTCGGCAGTAGCATTGACATTCGATGTCAAATTTCGGATTTTTCAAGAGTGAAGGTGGGTTTCTAGTTTCTACAGAGAAGGATTTTAATTTGGATTTTGGAGATTTAGTCCGTATGAATTACCTTAATTAAAGGTTGTAATTAGGTAAATGAGAATTTTTGACCATATGGTGCGTGCGTGAAATGTGCCCCCTCCATAATGACACGGGTAGAACATATTGCTGCGCCAATAGCATTTTAGGTGAATAGATTTTTCTTCATTTCCTGACCACCATTCTTGATTGTATTGTGACTTAACTAATCTACCTCAAGCAACAACCATGTACAATTAATTTAATTTAGACAAAACACATTTTAGCCTCAGTTAGGATATTTCCTCAAGTTTATAAATTGATTTTTTGTTTTTCGAGGTAAGATATATGGTTGAAAAGTGGAGAGAGAAAAGACTTGTGGTTGAAAAGTGGTTTCGAAAATTGTGTAGATTATAATTTGATTTATAAACCAAAAAAATCATTACCGAAAAGAGGTTTATTTCTTTTGAACCAGTCCTTCATCATGCAGGAGTTTTTTCATTCACATAGTGATCGTAAATAAATTTTTCAGCCTGTTTTGTAATGTGATTTTTAGTAGTTTTTTGTATGTTTTTTTTTTTTTTCAATAATGAATATGTTATTTAAAAATGTTTGAAAAGTAAAAAAACTGTGAGCTTGACTAATGTTGGATGGTTGAGATTGATTTTGAAAAGTTGAGGTTAAAAAACTCATACTACCAAACAAGCTCTTAGCAAATAATATTAAACTCCACTGCCAAGATAGTTTTTCATTTTTAAAGTTATCGAAAATTATATCCTAAAACACATTCTTTCAAAAACTAGGGCCTCGAGAAATAAAAGGCAATGTTGACAGTTTAAAAATAAATAAAACATGGATGGCCATTTATTTATTTTGTTTAAAAAAAGCCCACAACCATTGGAGCAATATCTTTTAACATTATAGACACTGCATTTACCTGGAAAAGGTCCCAAAAAAACAACCATTGGAGCAATATAGACTAATGCTTTCACAGAAAAATCTATTCATACATAGCTTTGTCCCAACTCCCTTACCAATAGTTGATGTGGACAAAAAGTCAAGAGATGAGCTGGACATTTTACATACTGATTTGAAAACTCCCGAAATTCACTTTCAAATGAAATGCGAATGAAATGCACCCCAAAAGCACCCAAATGAAATAACTCTAAATCAGAGACATCATTTGTCAGTTCTTCCCAACTCTCACTCCTCCCAGCACATAAACCACGACTTGCACATATCGACTCCACTCTCAACCAAAATACAATCCAGTTGTGAATAGAATCCACTCCTGCAGGATATCTGAAGAAGTGAACACAATATACACCTCCAAGCTATTCGAGTTTATGGACGAGAAGATGGACAAATGTATGTATAATGAACGGACTGCAGTCTTATTTTTATTTAATGGACTGCAGAACAAAATAATTCATTTACGTTGAACAAAATAATTCATTTAATGGAATGCAGTCCTATTTTTTATTCTTATAAAAAGAAAAATATTATTATTTCATCTTCAAGCTACTAGGCTATCCAGTCGATGTAACCTTATTCAAGCATCTGTGTTTTAATATTTGTGGTAATGTATTTTTATTGCAATTATAATTTGTATTGTTCGGTGTTACTGGTAACTTATTTCAGGGATGTGAAATGGGTGCATAAGGATGTTGTGCTCAGGAAATCATTGAAATTTTGGATTGCGAGAAGGTGGGAGAAATGGGTGATGAAAATTTAAATTTAACAGAAAATGATATGGTAGTAGGAGATGAAATTGTTCCTAAGAGATGAAATTTAAGGTTGAGAACGAATTGTTTGATTTTTACAAAATGTATGCTTATCACGTAGATTTTTTGATAAGAAAAAGAAATTCAAAATGGGGAGATGGTGGAGTTGTAACGAATGTGACCTTCACATGTAACCGGGAATGTCGAAGAAGCAGTACTGTAATAGGTTCGTTGAAGCCGCAAGCCACCATTCAATCTGGATATAAAGTCAAGCTGATGGCTTCTTCGGATATGAATGAAACGTGGAGGATTAACAAAGTTTATCTTCAGCATAACCATAGAACAAGCCCTTCAAAGTCCAGGTTGTATCGATGCAAATGAGTATTGAGTAAACATGTGAAACATAGGCTTGAAATTAATGATGTGACTGGAATTCCGCTGCATAAAAGCTACAATTCTGTTGTTGTGGAAGTAGGTGGATAGAAGAATATCACGAGTACAGAAAATGATTGTAGAAACTATATTGAAAAGGTTAGGAGGTTAAGTCTTGGAGATGGAGATGCCTTAGCAATTCAATCATAATTTCCAAAGATGCAAACGCAATGTTTTGGATTTTACTTTAGTATGGATTTTGACGAAGAGTATAGGCTAAGAAATGTGTTTTGGGAGAATGATGGGTGTAGACAGGCATGCAAGGAGTTTGGCGATGTTGTCACCTTTGACACCATGTACCTAACAAATAAGTATGATATGCCTTTTGCTCCTTTTGTTGGAGTAAACCACCATGGACAGTCAACGCTACTTGGGTGTGGGTTGGTGTTAAATGAAGATACAAACACATTTGTATTGTTGTTTAGGACATGGATTGAATGCATGCATGGCCAAGCTCCCCTTGGAATAATTACTGACCAAGATAGGACAATGCAGAATGCAATTCAGATTATTTTTTCAAATACCAAGCACCGATGGTGCTTATGGCACATACTGAAAAAGTTTCCTGAGAAGTTAGGTTACCACATTGATAAGGCTTCATTATTTTTGAGTATACACGTAGTGGTTTATGATTTACAAACGATTGAAGAATTCAAAGCAGGTTGGAGAGTGATGATTGACACATATGAATTGCATGAAAATGCACGGTTGTCAGACTTTACGAGAACAGAGGTCGTTGGGTACCTTACGTTCTAAAAATTTCCATTTGGATAGGGATGTCAACCACTCAATGAAGTTAAAGTATGAATGCATTTTCTGATGGGTATGTACACTCGAAGACCACATTGAAGCAATTTGTGGAACAATATGAACAAGCATTATGGAGTAAGGTTGAAAAGGAATTCCATGCATATTTCAATTCATTCTCTTATATGGTCCCATGTGCAACCATTTATGAAATGGAGAAGCGATTTCAGGTTGTTTACACCATCACAAAATATAAGAAATTCCAAAATGAGTTCACCGGGAAGTTATATTGTGAGGTTGTTGCTGTCCAAGATGGATATTCTGGGACAATGTATGAGGTAAGGGAGGATGTCATGATCAATGACCGAATGAGGAAAAAACATTCACAGTTTCCTTTCAGAGAGAGAGAGAGAGAGTTGTGATAGTCCTAATCCGTAATGATGTTCATACAATTCCAGAGAAGTACATATTGAGGAGATGGGGGAGAGATGTCAGTCGAGCTCACATGAGAGTCGCAGTCCACTATGATGGCTTGACTAGCACTCCTGCTCAGTTGAGATATGACAAGATGTATCAATCATTTGCCAATGTCACGGACCTAGCTCTAGATGATGAGGACAGAACCCAATCGGTTATGGAGTGGATCGAATTTCGATCGAAACAGTTGATGGTAAAAAAATCAAGCTGTGAAAGTAATGTTTTGTACCGTCAAATGACTTGGGGCAGAAGTTGACTTAGGTAATACATAGGGGGGGGGGGGTTATTACTCGATCCAAATTACACAAAAAGAAAGGGTGCGCCTAAGAAGCTAAGGGAAAAGGGTACATTGGAGTCGAGTTCGAAGAAAACCAAGGTGTGTTTTCCTATTAGGAAATAGTATCTAATAAGGGTTATAATTTATTTAACTAATAGTTCATTTCACTTTTCACAGGCAGTCTACTTCAAAATCCAAAAAAGTTACGAGACTGCCAAGCACTACCTTACCACTTGGTACACCCATCTATCTCGCGGAGGCTATAACACCCTTCTCATATTCACAGTTACTATAGGTTAGTTACCTAATATCTTGTTTCGATGAATGTAAACATAAGTACATTATTTCCACATTTCTGTACATGTTTTTGTTCCTTATGTCAGCCGTGATTGTGTAGGATGAGCAGGATTACAATGCATTCTGACAAGACAGATTCGATGGCTTTTAAGAAGGAAGTCCATTTTCGAAAAATGGATGTGTTGGAGGCTGTTTTGTAGCATCATCAATGGCTTTTTTATTTTATGATGTTAGCTATGAAGTAATGGTTTACCATAAACATGACAAGATGTAATGATTGTATCAACGTTATCTACATTTTGATTATGATTTTATACCACATCAAGCTTGTTTTAATTAAATTTGATTTTTACCAGGATCATTGCATTTTATAGCTCAATGTAAGTTCCTTATTTTGTACCAGCATTAGAGTCCATAAATGTGAGGAACAAAATAAAATTCTTGTGCAATGAGTTTATATTACAATTGGTTGTATCAGTTAATCTGTGACTCTCAACAAAGGCAGTAAACCTGTTTAATGTAAAAATTTAGACACATATGAGGAACCAAATAACATTCTTGTGAAATGCAATAATATTAGATTACGTGTAAGCAGTATTGGTCACAGACCTCTCAACAAAAACATTAAACTGGAAATGATAATCTGGTTCTCATAAAACATAAATATCCATACATGGTGTCGATTACATGAAACTGAAAACTTACTACATGATCTGGATTACATCACAATGAAAAGAAAAATGAAGCCTAACATCTAACACAAAAGCAACATATCATATTATGTCAGCACCTTTCCTTTCGTATTGCAGTCCGCACTTGCATTTCGCTTGCGAATTATTACTTCCACTGAAATCTCGACCTCTTCTTTAGCAGAAATTCGAGCTAGATTTTGAAACATGGTAGATAAATCTTTAGTTGCATGGTTTCTCGGGAAATTAGCAGAACTCAAAGCATCATGGCCAACAACTCCACTCAATTTTGCTACTTTGGTCCACTCAAAATATCCACATTTCAAAGTAGAACATTTGAAAAACTTCCCTTTGTTCTTGGTCTCCTTTTCCACCTCGAAGAATTTAAGGAATCCACACCCACACCATGGGCATTGAGATTTTGTCTTACATTCCCCAAAATAGTGACTAGCCAATCTACAACTATGGCATATTCCTACATTCTTTGATTTGTTTCCTGTCATCCTAATAGTGGGAATTCCAGACTACAAATTTCATTACGAGTAATTCTAGGGAGGCATTTTATATTCACATTTTTAAGTGACATTTTGACGTAGCGCACATACATTGGGTGATGTGAATAATGACCCTACCACTTACTTTTTCATCAACCAATGTAAGTACGTCATGTCACAATGTCAATTTAAAATGCCTCCCTAGAATTATTCTTTCATTACTCATAATAGATGAAGTGAATCAAAATTACAAGGACTCCACTAAAAAGAAAAACTTCAACAGAAACAGCATTCACAGAAATTACATAAGTTCTCTTCATACTTTGGCAGAAAGAATGATTCACACTTCCTAATCAACAATCTCAAAAAAATAAAACTCTTCACAAATTAAAAACATAAGCCGTAATACTGATTTACAGTTCCAAGTCAACAGAATAAAAAATAAATAAACTCTTCACAAATTACACACATCAGGCTAAAAGAATGATTTCCAGTTTGAAATCAACAAAATTGAATAAAATAAAAATCTTCACAAATTACACACATAATCTAGAAATAATTCGCAAAATGAAATTACTAACAAATTACACACAAGTTAGTCTTCAAGAAATATAGGAAATTCGTCATATTACTATAATCATGAAATACTTGCTTTTTCAGAATAAATGAACTACAATGAAAAAAAAAATCAAAAATGTTAAATTTTCATTTGCCAAAAGTTTCCAAATAAGAAGAAATGATATTACCTTGGTGGGTTATTTGATACTGAAACGAACCTCCTCATTCCTGCAATGGACGAGATTTGGGCCTTTTTTTGGTTGGAGAAATCAAATTTGGGTACCGATTTTTCGAACAACAAATGAGGGAAGATTGAAACTCGGGCTCGATTATGGCCGATCGTCTATGATTATGGATGGGTGGTAGAAATCTTGATGAGTTGAGATCTTGATGAGTGGACCAAAAGTACAGATATCGTATTCGTACCCAAGGGATTGAGTATATTGTATTTTAGGTCGAATTCCATAACCGGAACGAGAAATTCATGCTGTTTTGTTGATTGAGTTTAAACTAGAAATTAAACTAAGAAAGCAATGAAAAATTCAATTAAAATCAATAAAAGCAAGTGCGATGGAAATTGGGAATCCACCTTACATCTATCATTTATGCTTTGACTTACTTGTTTAACCACAATTCATGGTGATTTGAAAATCCCTGTTCCAAATGTTATTTAAGTCCTCTCTTAAATGTTATTTAAGTCCTCTCTTGATGATGCATTAAAAACCTTTTCCTAAAATGTGACCCGACTATATTTCTATGAAGAATTGAATACTAGAAAAGCATTTTAGTCATGTGAACACTTTTGAAGGATAACACTAAGTATAGAGGTATTGATAAGTGTATTTTATACACTTATTTATCTGTCGAAATTAGGATATTATATTGTTTTTCTCGAATAAATTCTACTTAGTTTGTGTTTATTTGTCATTATTTCAGGTTTTATCCCAAAATCAAGAAAAGTAAGGAATTGAAGCAAATACATAATAATTGGATGAAAAGTGGAGTTAATTGAAGACGTTTTGAAACTCAAGGACTTAATTGCACAATTGAAGACTCAAGGACCAACTTAGTTTATTTAAAAGAATTGAAATGCTTAAAGGATAATTTATTTTATTTGGGCTTAGGGTTGAATTGTGTATATATATATATACACACACATTGCAGCCAGGAAGGAGCCGTAGAGCAGCCGTGGGTAGAAGGGAAGCGACCGAGAGCAAAAGAAAAAGAATTAGCTGGGAGTGCTGCCGTGCAAAAATAGAAGAAGTGCGGCTACAAGTAAAAATTAATTGGTGGTGATACAATTCATAGGAGAAGTAGACGGCTGAGTAGAGATATACATATATTATATATACATTACCAATTGGAGGAATAGGCAGCAGCTTGGAGAAAAAATTGAAACGGCTGGAATTGTATTGTGGTTGGCCGAGTGTGAATTTTTTATTTATTTATATTTTTTTATATAAATATTTTTTATTTTTTTGAAAATTTTGAGAATTTTTGATGTTTTTGTTGTTTTTGTTTATTATGAATCAAAATGCTAAAAACTAAAGGTAAACTAAATCTAAAAGCTAAGAATGCTAAAAATCAAAATAAATAAATAACAAATTAAAATAATCCCCGGCAACGGCGCCAAAAACTTGTTGGTGTGAAATCGCAAGTGTACGATATCGCTACAAGTAATAAAAGTGGACTTTTGAGTCCGAGTTGTCGATCCCACGAGGACTATTTAATTCGTTATCGATTTACTTCGAATATAGAATTCCTAAACGAAAACCAAAACTAACTAAGAAAATAAATTGTAAAATAATAAAAACAAAAACGACAAATAATTGGAAATCAATGAAATAAACAAATCAATTAAAATAAACAATAACAAATTAAACTAAAAGCAATTAACGAAAGCAAGAAACAAACGTGGTGGATTTTTAGCAATTGAATGAATATCGGGACTAACGATTTCGAAATAACTGTTACAAGTGGTGTGTTCCTCGCAAGTAAAAAAAAAAATAAACAACATTAGAATCATACATACCATTGAAATAGATCAACACAAACAATCCCAACAAAAACATCAAAAATTCTCAAAATTTTCAAAAAAAAAAAAAAAAAATCTTCTTGTCCTTTTATGCTCCGTTCTCAACAAGGAAATCTTTTACCTTTCGAACCTGAAATTGAACAACTCTTTAGAGGACGACTTAGGGAACAACAAAATTTGAACCAAATGGCCAATCCAATCAATCCTTTGGAAAACATTGAACTAAACCCGAATGCAGCTGCATTACCTCCTGGTCAAAATGCAGCATTGCAAATCAATCAAAACAACCAACGGAATGTACAAGATGATAATGTAGGAGATCTTCCTATGGGTCAATTCTTGACTCTTGTTGCCACTGCAAACCGTTCTAGCATATTATATCCGCCTTTTGGAAGGAATGACTTCCAATTAAAAGCAGATTTAATAAACCTTTTCAGTAATAATCTCCAATTTTTTGGAAAGGCACACGAGGACCCCAATGCACATGTTGCAAGATTTGGGAGAATGTGCCAAAATTTCCAATTTCAAGGCATAAACGATGATGCCATTCGTTTGCGGCTATTTCCTTACACTTTAAGAGATAGTGCATTGGAGTGGTTTGATTCTGAACCTGAATCTAGTATAGTTACATGGGATGACTTAGCTAGAAAATTCTGTAACAAATATTTTTCACCTGCTAAAGTAGCTAAACTAAAATTGGAGATATCTACTTTTCAACAACTAGACGGTGAGAGTTTTCATGAATCTTGGGGTAGATTTAAGGATCTTCTTAGAAAATGCCCATATCATGGATTTAATAAAGGCCTTCAAGTTCAATACTTTTACTCTGGGTTGTCACCACAATGCAAATCCATAGTGGACTCATCAGCTAGTGGGTCCATTACCAATAAAAGTGTCAACCAAGCATGGGACTTAGTGGAACTCATTGCAAAAACACACACCATGTTTCCATCTGAAAGAGTAGTGCACAAGAGAGTTGCTGGAGTGCATGATGTAGATGCACTGACCAGTACAAATGCACAACTTGTTGCGCTAACAAAAAAGGTTGATATGTTGTTTTCACATCATCAAGGAGTTCACGCAATTCAATCACCACTAGTGTGTGAGAATTGTAGCGCGAACCACTCAACCGAAAATTGCATGTTGTTGGCTTCAAAAGAGGAGCAAGTTAATTTTGTGCAAAACAATCATCAACAACAGAATGACCCATATGCTCCTACTTATAACCCTGGTTGGAGACAACACCCAAACTTCAAATGGTCTAACAATCAAAACGAGTTTAACCAACCAATGCAGGAGAGAAGACCAAGTTTGGGGGAAATGTTTCAACAACACATGCAGAAGACTGATAAAATGTTTGAACTACATCAAACAACCATACAAAATCATTCGAATGCACTTAAAGGGCTTGAAAATCAGATAAGTCAAATCGCTCAACAACTATCTGAGCGAGCACCTGGAACACTCCCAAGTAATACAGTTAAAAATCCAAGGGAGCAAGTCAACATGATCTCTGCAGTGAAAATGGAAAAAATCTACACTCCAGCTTATGAGGTAGCTGTTGAGGATGAATCATACATTCCCGCAGAGGAATATTTTCCACTAAATGGATATCTACCTCCAATCCCTTTCCCTCATAAACTCCTAAGAAATAGGGTACAGAAGGATGTTCAGGCTATCACTACCAAAAGTGATGTGCAATTGCCTGAAATACATGAGAAGATATATGAACAGAGGGAAAAGCTGATGGAAAATGAAAACAAGGATATGGAGAAGAATGAGATATCAAATTCAAATTGTCAAAATAATGTTGCAAAATCAAAGGAAGAATCTCAATCGCCTGTCAAGACCTATGTCCCACCAGTCCCATTCCCCCAACGTTTGCAAAATCACAAAATGGATAAGCAGTTTAGTAAATTTCTGGAAGTATTCAAGAAATTGCATATCAATATTCCATTTGCAGATGCTTTAGCTCAGATGCCGGCTTACCTCAAATTTATGAAAGAGATGATTTCTAAAAAGAGGAAATTGAGGGAATTTGAGACCGTGTCCTTAACTGAGGAGTGCAGTGCAATTTTGCAAAATAAATTGCCTCCAAAACTCAAAGATCCAGGGAGTTTCTCTATCCCTTGTGATATTGGCAATTTCAAATTTGATAGAGTTTTGTGTGATTTAGGGGCAAGTATCAATTTGATGCCTCTATCAGTTTACAAGAAACTTGGATTAGGGAAACCAAAACCAACCAAAATCACATTACAGCTGGCTGACAGATCTGTGAAGCATCCATATGGTGTCATTGAGGACATTTTAGTTAAAGTGGATAAATTCATTTTTCCAGTCGATTTCGTGATTTTGGATATTGAAGAGGACAGTCAAATGCCACTTATTTTTGGTAGACCTTTTCTGGCTACGGGACGAGCTTTGATAGATGTTGAAAAGGGGGAGGTGATCTTAAGGGTTCAGGATGATCAAGTGACTTTCAGTGTCACTCAATACCCTAACAAATATTATCAGACAGAAAGTTGCTTCAAACTGGAAAAAGTGGTGCAAGAACTTCGTAATAATTTGAAGCAAGAAGAAAAATCAGGTGGCACTCGGATCAACAATAAAGAATTCAAGAAAGTGCGCAAAAATGTTGAGAAATGTAAGGCGGGAAATTGCAAAGAGTGCAGGGCATCACGAGCATCCTTTAAGCCACCATAAGAAAGTTTGCAAAAAGTCGAGCTTTAGACTATAAACGGAGCGCTTATTGAGAGGCAACCCAATTTTCTTTCCTTTTCATTTATTTTACTTTATTTACAGCTTTGCATTTAAATTTTTAGGTAGTACTTGCATTTTTTTTTCTCTTTATTGGAGTTTTTGAAATAAGCATCCCTAGCACCGACCTCTTTGATTTGATTTTTAAGTGCATTTTTAGTTCTAATTCATACATCATCCATGAGCTTACAATTTTGCATCACATTGTGTCAAAGTCATTACTCTTATCTTATCAAAAACAAATCATATGCATGATTTTGCACACTTTGACCGTGTTTGAAAATTCAAAATTTTCTATGTTTAAGTTGGGATTGTTTGTGTTGATCTATTTCAATGGTATGTATGATTCTAATGTTGTTTATTTTTTTTTTTTTACTTGCGAGGAACACACCACTTGTAACACTTCCAACCAAGCATGGAAACACAAGAAACATGTTGAAATCATCCAAGCGAGATCAAAGCAAAGCTTCAAGTTATCACATCGCTCCTCTAAACCTGGGAAGTACCTAACTCCTCTTTTATGTATTTTTATAAATTGATATATCTTCTTTTACATTGAGGACAATGTAACTTTCTAGTTTGGGGGGTGGTATCTCATTTCTTCATCTTGTTCATTTGATACCTTGTTTTTGGGATTCATAAAAAAAAAAAAAAAGAAAAAAAAAAAAAAAAAGAAAAAAGAAAGAAAAGAAAGAAAAATGGCGAAAATTTTGAAAATTTTTGTTGATTTATTTATTACTTATGACATGATTTGAATTGACTTTTGTGCTTTAGTTAGAAAATTTGGGCAACATGTGAACTAAATTTTTTCTTGACATTCATCCATGTAAGACATTAATCAAACTTGAGCACATAACCACTTTCGAATAATAACTTTTGTAGGGAGATGCTTGATACTTGTGGGATAAACTTGTGCACTTTGAACATAGAATTGACTGAAAAATCCAAAACCTTAAGAAATTAGATCCTGACCTGAAATGTAGAACCAAACTGCTCAAGAAGCAGTTTGGGGGTAGAGAGGTCAAGTACAAGTAGGCATTGACAGATGGAGGGTCTGAAGTTTTTAATGACACATCTTTAGTGTAAGGGGTTTTAATCAATAGGTATAAACCATGTCCAGCATAAAAATAGAAAAATGCTGAAGGTCTTATTCTGCTCTTCAAATGCCTTTTTGACTCGAGTAAGTAAGTCCGAGGGGTCTTTCAAACCTGGTGCCCTAAAGTCGTCTGGCTTGGGAGTCATCGACCTAAAGCTCGCTACAGGGGTCAACTAGAAAGCAAGTACGGAGAGTGGACTTACACACAAGACACTAAAACATCTTTAACTTTTCTGTTTAAGCCTTTATGACTCGGGTAATTAAGTCTGAGGGGTTCTCTGAACCTGGTACCCTAAGCTCAACTGAGTTGGGAGCTGCCGACCTAAAGCTCGCTACAGGGGTCATATAGAAAGCCAGTATGAAAAGTTCTGCACAAAGATGGTAAAAGACAAGGACATTAAAAGAAAAAGTCGTCCATATAAAAAAAATGATATATAAATGGTATAAGCTTTGTTGATTAAAATTCCTAATATTGGAGTGTGGGATTGGAGATGAATTATTCTTGGTCTGTCTTGCATACTTGTCAAATCCTAGCTATCTTGTGTGGAAAAATGCAATTTATACATGTTTAGAAACCACATCAATAGGGAAGACCTGGGGATATGAGAGAAAAGCATTAAGGTGTGATCATCCATGAGAGTGTAAGGAAAATAAAAAGAAAATCATTGTTGACCACATGGGATTCAGACTTATTTGCGCACGATTAGTCACACAGTGTCAAGTATATTTTTACATGAGTTTGCATTCGATTTTTGGCTATTCACACACACACGATGAAGTTGAGCATTGGATGAATGAAATTAATTTTTGTTGTTCATTTTTCTTTTATAAAGTGAATCGTCATTTTGGATTATTGAAGTGAATGGTAAATAAATTGACAAAAACAAAAATAATTTCTGTTTGCATTTTTAGTTTTATTTTTATAGTTTAGTTTTATTTTTGTTCGAGGACGAACAAATATTCTAGTTTGGGGGGGTTTGATAAGTGTATTTTATACACTTATTTATCTGTCGAAATTAGGATATTATATTGTTTTTCTCGAATAAATTCTACTTAGTTTGTGTTTATTTGTCATTATTTCAGGTTTTATCCCAAAATCAAGAAAAGTAAGGAATTGAAGCAAATACATAATAATTGGATGAAAAGTGGAGTTAATTGAAGACGTTTTGAAACTCAAGGACTTAATTGCACAATTGAAGACTCAAGGACCAACTTAGTTTATTTAAAAGAATTGAAATGCTTAAAGGATAATTTATTTTATTTGGGCTTAGGGTTGAATTGTGTATATATATATATACACACACATTGCAGCCAGGAAGGAGCCGTAGAGCAGCCGTGGGTAGAAGGGAAGCGGCCGAGAGCAAAAGAAAAAGAATTAGCTGGGAGTGCTGCCGTGCAAAAATAGAAGAAGTGCGGCTACAAGTAAAAATTAATTGGTGGTGATACAATTCATAGGAGAAGTAGACGGCTGAGTAGAGATATACATATATTATATATACATTACCAATTGGAGGAATAGGCAGCAGCTTGGAGAAAAAATTGAAACGGCTGGAATTGTATTGTGGTTGGCCGAGTGTGAATGAGTCAAGAGACAAAACATATCCATACACAAAAATTGGTGACTTTTTGGGGGACAAGATTAAGGTCACATTGTGGTTGGTCGGCTAGTGCAAATTAAGGCTTTGAATTGCTGTGTAACAAAAAAAAAATTGGAGGAGGAAGTGTGGCTGGTGATTAAAGGAGAAAATTCACACAAACAAAGGTGACGCAACTGGAATTAATTGGAGATGCCAATTTTTCAACACTTCAAACTTCGGGTTCTATTTTCATTATTTATTGCTTTTTTTATTTCAAGAACATGAGTAGTTAAATTTTATAATCGGGATTGACGATGTAGATTTAATGTTTCTTGTTTGATTTTAATTCTCAAGTTGGTGTTTTGATATTTATGTATTGATTTTATTATTGCGTTTAACGCTTGAGTTGTTTGATCACCAATTCATGAATTAATGATTGTTTTCATAATCCGAGAGGTGAGTTAATAATTAGATCACGTAATAAAATCCGGCAATTTCAACAAAAAGATAGAGATATGAATTTGTGGTTGCATGTGGTCACTTAGGAATTCTTAGGAAATTTAATGCATTTAGCTAAGGAGAACTCTGACCCGCTGTAGAGATACATGGTTGACTTAGTTAAATAGGTCTAATTTGAACTCGAGAGAGGTAAATTAGATACAAGCGTGAATTCGACCAAATACAATTTTAGAAAACAACTTGAGATGAGAAATTAAGCTAGAATGTTATTTCGAAATCGTTAGTCCCGATATTCATTCAATTGCTAAAAATCCACCATGTTTGTTTCTTGCTTTCGTTAATTGCTTTTAGTTTAATTTGTTATTGTTTATTTTAATTGATTTGTTTATTTCATTGATTTCCAATTATTTGTCGTTTTTGTTTTTATTATTTTACAATTTATTTTCTTAGTTAGTTTTGGTTTTCGTTTAGGAATTCTATATTCGAAGTAAATCGATAACGAATTAAATAGTCCTCGTGGGATCGACAACTCGGACTCAAAAGTCCACTTTTATTACTTGTAGCGATATCGTACACTTGCGATTTCACACCAACGGGTATATATCTATCCCCTATCGGACCTAATGGTAATTAAACATGTCTAACGTTCTCCTACTCTCTCGATTTTCAGAAAATGCCCTGACTATATTTCTATGAAGAACTGAATACTTGAAAAGCATTTAGTCCTGTGAACACTTTTGAAGGATAACACTAAGCATAGAGGTATATCTCTATCCCCTATCGGACCTAACGGTAATTAAACATGTCTGACGTTCTCCTACTCTCTCGATTTTCAGAAAACGCCACTTGATTATACAAAAGTTGGCCAGAAATTTGCATAAGATAAAAAAGCATAGTTTAACTACTCAAATCCATGAATTGTATAATTTAAACAATAGTGGAAACATAAAATCAAAATAATAAGGCTTCATCACAATTTCCAACACTAAATAAACGTTGAGTACATTTGGTTAATAATGCATCAACGTGATAATGAAATGATGAACTGAAAATGAATGAATTTTCAAACATATTGGGTCAACATATAGTTTTTGAGATGTTGTATCTTAAAAGATTGAAGAGACACGGCTTTTGTTTAAACTTGCAGAACATTAAACTTTTTTTATTGTGAAAATATGCGACTAAATTAATTTGATTTGCCTGTACAAAGCTTTTTCATGTATTTTTTGTGGCTTATATTAATAAAATTTTATAAATCAATTTTCAATTTGCTTAATATTTTACTAGGTCAGATTACTTCATTTATGAAAAAAGATTTCCTTATGAATTTGATATTTTAAACAATTGTCTAACATATATTTCTAGGAAGTCGATGAAGATTTTAAATAAAATATTAATTTATTAAAAATAAAATAAATTTAAAATTAAGGTAGCGTTTTGTTTATATTTTATTTTGTATTTTCATTTTCAAAAATATTTTGTATTTCCGGTTTTTATTCTTGTTTTCAAATTTGATGAAAACACGTTTGATTTGTCATTTTTGTGCAAATGAAAAATTGGAAAACACGTTCTGTTTGAAATTTTGCAAAATACTACTTAAATTATTCTTAATTAATTTGCTTGTAGAATACTACTGACTCAAACTTAAATTTCCTTTCACAATACACTAAAAACATGGTTACATGCAACACACTAATGTGAGCATTAAGAGTTTATATTAACACAACTTGGTCAAGTTCGGGATTTGAGGAAGCTCTAGTTCTATTAAAATTCAGAAAATGTAAGTTCTATCAAAATCACCAGAGTCCATTTATCAAGGCATTTTTTTGAAATATAAAAACAAGAATTTTCACTTAATTTTTTTTTTTTTTTAATGTTGATATTGAATTCAATAAAATTTTATTTAAGCTTAATTCTAAGTTAGGATAATTCTAAAAAGAAAAAAAATCTTTATTTAGGCTTAATTCCAAGCTAGGATAATTTTTTTTTTTTAAAAAAAAAGTATATTAAGCTTAGTTTCAAGTTAGAACAATTCTTAAAAAAAAAAAAAAAAAAAAAAATCCCAAAACGCGTTTTCCGCGTTTTGAACATTTTTTGTTGAAATACACACAAAACGCCCAAAACGAGGTTTTGAGCATTTTGTGTACAATTTTTTTTTTTCCAAAATGCATTTTCGAAAATGGTAAAGAGAACGCGTTTTAATTGTTTTTGAAAATAAAAATAGAAAACGACCTCAAAACAGTAAAGAGAATATGGCCTAAATTTTTTTTCATTTAATGATAACTATTATTTCAACTACTTTGAAAAAATAGTTTAGCATTTCAAAAATATTACGCATATCATTCATCATATATAAGACGTGCAAAACAAATACTTACTACTAGTAATTTTATAATTGAAGGATTTGTAATTATCATATTTTACATAAAAAAATATTGGTTCTAGATTGAAAAACGACATTAATACATTAAAAATATCATGCATATAATTCATCATATACATAATTAGACATAATACATGTACTTACTAGTAGCCTACATCTTTCTACAATCTATAAGAAGAGAGGTTGGAGTAGAAACTTTTGAATACATAATTTACTATTACTAGTCTAAAGTATGTGCGTTGCACATCTTATGTAAATGATGAATAAATTGTATAATTTTGTTGTAATAAACAATTTTTGAATAATTATTGCGAAACTTCAGCAAATTAAAAAAAAAAAAAAGAACCGGTTGAAAACCGATTTCAGTAATAAGTTAAAAAAACATATTTATTTCTAGGGTAAATAGAGAAGTGGGGACTGATGGAGTTTAACATATTAATTAATTAATGTAGAAACAATGTCATATTTTGGTTAGAATAAAATATGTGGGGGAAAATTTGGTAACTGAAAGATTCTTCCCTATTGGTACTTTTAGGTAGTGATATTTGCGAAATTTCAGCAAATTAAAAAAAAAAGGTTGAAAATCAATTTCTGTAATAAGTTATAAAATATATTTGTTTCTAGGGTAAATAGAGAGGTGGAGACTAATGGCGTTTAACTTATTAATTAATTAATGTAGAAGTAATGGCATATTTGGATTAAAATAAAATATACGAGGGCAAAATTGGTAACTGAAAGATTCTCCCCTATTGATACTTTTAGGTAGTGGTGATGGTGATGATGATGATTATGACGATAATGATGATGATAGTGATAGTGATGTATTTATATACTACATATACCCTAACCCTCTTATTTAATATCATTAAATAATTTAATTATCTAAAAATTTATAATATTATAATATAATTTTAGATAATTATACTTTCTCATTTACTTATTAATAGATTCATTTATTATCTAAAAATTGATAATGCTATAATATAATTTTATATGATCAATCATTTACTTATTATTCAAAAAAAATTTGCAACGTGATTTTGTATTATTATATTTTTAATTAATTTAATAATTAATTTAAATATATTAGAAATGGGGGAATGGGTGAAAAGTTTTTGATTTCCCATTTATCCTTAAATTTTTATGTTTATTATTCTTAACATTTAATTTATTTTCATTAAATATAATCATTATTAGTTAATAATATTAATCTACAATACATTTAGGTATTTTTTTTAAACACCCTTAAATTTTTATTTTTCTAACATTTCCTTTAATATTTAATTTATTTACATTAAAAAAATATATTATTAGTTAATAATATTAATCTATAATACATTTAAATATTTTTCGTCAATAACACCGTGAAACTCGTATTAAAATAATTAATTAATTCACAAAAAAAGAAAGTTAATTTTTAATTATATTCTAATTAAGAATATAAAATAAATAATTTCAAAACTATTTCTAAAAAAACATGAATCAAAATTGAATTATTTTAAACTTACATAATATTATACTTTTCTTCATTATGAATATATGCTCTTGTTGATTACTTTGAGTAGATTCTTACCAAAGAGCCCACCGACGATGGTAATAGACTTCTAGACAACATCTAGGCATGTCAAAACGGCTTGTCGGCTCGGGTAGCTTGAGCTCGGCTCGTTAAAAGTTCGGGCTAAGCTCGATTCGAGGCTCATAGGATCGAGTTGAAGCTCGGGCCGAGCCCAAAAATGCTCACTGGGCCGACCCGTCTGGCCCGCCGAGCCACACGGCCCGGCCCGTGTAGCTGCCTGCAAATTTGTAGGCAGCAGCATGCAGCTAGGCTGCCTGCAACACGGGTTGCTACTTGCTACAAATTAATCTGATTTTTGATCTGTATTTGAATTATGCAGATTTTTTTTAAAATTTTGAAATTTGAAATCTGATTTTTTTTTTCCCACGTTTTTTTTTCTATAAATAGGTTGTATTTTGTTTGATAATTCACAATTCTGAATTCACTTACAAGTTACAAATTTTTTCATTTCGTCATAATATTCATTTGTTTGCTATAATTTCTATTCAATTCTCTATTTCTCTATATTCTTCAATTCTTGTGATAATATTTCTCTCGGTTTCAAGTTTCAACTTTCAAATTTGAAACTACATTCTACACTACAATACGTATTGAGTTTAACAGCGATGAAGTTAACCAATTTAGGGGTAGTTCTAGTACTCTCTCTCATATCGATGTCTCCCAAAATGCTCCCATTGACTTGGATGATATCCAAGAGGAGGAAGTTGTTGAAATCAAACGAGTTAAAAAAGAGTCATCGAATTGCTGGCAACATATTACAAGAAAAAAAGTTGGTGTTGAAAATGGAGTTGATATATGGAAAGCGTGCTGCAATTACTGTGGTAAGGAAATGGGCTGGAAGCCCGGGTCAAGCACGTCACATTTGAATCGGCACATAGCAAGGGCGTGCAAAGCGAAATCGGTTGGTGACCCAACACAGTCCCAGCTTGTTTTTGGTGGTTCTGGACCTTCTGGTACTACTCTTTCAACCTTTGTGTATTCGCAAGAAAGATTTCGCGAAGATATGGCTGCATATGTGGCGGCCGCTGAGATGCCCTTTTCCTTAATTGACTCTGTTCACTTCACCCGACTTGTGCAGAATTATCTTCAACCCAGGTATACTCACTGTAGAAATACACTTCGTGCAGACACCGTAAAATTATATAACAAAAGGAAAGAAACTACCATTAAAGCCTTAAAAACATATGAGACTGTTATTTCATTTACATCTGATTTATGGACTGGTGGTAACAAAAAAGGTTATATTGCTGCCACAGCTCATTACATTGACAATCTTTGGATTTTACACAAAAAAATTATTGCATTTAGATTAGTAGAATATCCTCATAATGCCGCTAACATACATTTAGTTTTAAAAGGGATTATACAAGAATTCAGTATGCAAGATATGATTCGTAGTTTTACTTTTGATAATGCTAGCGTTAATAAGGTTGTTATTGATAAATTTGTTTCTGATTTTAACCCTGCATTTGATAGTTTATTTTTTCACCAACGTTGTGTTTGTCACATTATCAACTTAATTGTTAAAAGTGGTTTAAAACATATTGAAAAATCCTTAGATAAAATTAGACAAGCAATAAATTTCATAAATGTATCACCATCAAGAAAACAAGCATTTAATAGTTTGTGTGCGGAGTATAGTTTAGAAGAACATTCATTTGCTACGGATGTATCACATAGATGGAACTCTACATACCTTACGTTACACTCATGTGAAAATTATGATAAAATTATTTCAATGTATTATAATGGTAGACATACGTATGGATCTGAAAATAATTTAGAAGAGTGGGAATGAGAAATTGCATTCTGTGTAAAAAAAAATTTAAAAGCCTTTTATGATGCCACAAATGCTTGTAGTGGTGTTTATTACCCAAGATCTTCACTTGTTTTACAATACTTTTTTCATATTACACAAACATTCAATCAATATAGAAATTTGCCAATTTTTAATGTTGTAGTCAGCTTAATGGAGTTAAAATTTTGCAAATATTGGGAAGAATTACCTTCTTTATTTGTTTTAGCATCGGTGATGGATCCTCGATTAAATTTAATGGGCACTAAGGCTATTATAAAGGGAATTTTACAAAATTTAAATATAGAATTATCACATGTTAATGTGGAATCTTTATTATGTGAAATGTACAATTATTATACTGCAAAAAAAGATCAATGTAGTTCTAGTTCCCAAACTAATGTTTCCCAAAGTACTCCAATGCATTCTAATTCTTTATGAGACTTTATTAACACAAATACAAGTGCTCCCTCAATTAGTTCCAGTGGAAACACATCTAGATCGATAGGTGTTACAAAAGTTGAAATTCCATCTGAATTAGCTAGGTACATGTGTGTGGACGTTCGCAGTGTTTTAACACCACAAGAATTAGAGAATTTTGATGTTTTAACTTGGTGGAGGTGTAATGAAAGGCAATATCCAGTTGTAGCAAAAATTGCACGTGATTTACTAACACCTCCGGTGTCCACCGTGGCATCGAAGGCTACATTTAGTTTAAGTGGTAGGATTTTGTCAGACGAACGATCAAGACTGAAGGAAGACATATTAGAAGTTCTTGTATGCTTGAAGGATTGGGAATGTGCAGATTTACGACTTCAAGATAAAGTTGATAGCATCATGGCCGATGACTTGGAGCAATATTTAAGATAGAAGAAATTGTAAGTTTTTAAAAATCATTTTGTGTAATTTAAATTATTATATTTTTAAAAAAATTGTACACGAAATTTTTTATTCGTATACAATTTTTAACTCCGCCTATGTTGATCATAGTCGGTCCCAAGCCCGAAAAAAGGAGGAGGGTTGTAACTTGTAAGAATGTAACTTGTAACCTTTATTGAATATATATATAACAACTAGTAATTTAATTTTAGTATAGATAGACTTTGCGAAATCTACGTTTACATTTTTATTAAATCTTATGTTTGATATTTTAACTACATTTATTGTGTATAATTCATCTAAGTAATTACAAATACAATTCATATTCATTCGTCGAAAAAAAAAAAAACCGGCCCGGCTCAGGCTCGGCTCGAGCCTCAAATTTTTGGCCAAGCTTTGGATCGGCTCGGCTCGGGCAAAAAAAAACTCGGTCCTAAAAAGCTCGAGCCATGTTCGAGCCTTGATGTTCGGCTCTCGGCTCAGCTCGGCTCGTTGACATACCTAACAACATCCTCAATTTGGTATCCGTGTCAGATATTGAATTACTGAAATGCCCCCGGATATTGAAGAGATTAAAGAAGTTGTACTACTAAAGAAAATTAATTCTGGGTCTTCTAGTCTATTCTATCAACACTACTGGGATATTATTAAGAATGATCTTCTTGACGCTGTGACTTATTTCTTTTGGGACAGGATTATACCTACTTGTATAACTTCCATAACCATTGCACTTATACCATAAAAAAAGAGCTGAGGAGTGGAAGGACTATAGACATATTAGCTTATGTAACATGGTGAACAAAATCATTACTAAGGTCTTATCTTCTAGACTAAATAAGGTGCTACCTAGTATCATTTCCATAAATCAAAATGGCTTCACTCCTGGAAGAGATATAAGATATAATATTCTTCTTGCACATGAATTGATACATCATATCGACAGAAAACATGAGGTGGGAATGTGGTTTTAAAATTAGATATGGCCAAGGCATACGAGAAGGTTGATCGGGATTTCCATTTTAGAGTTATGGATAAGTTTGGCTTTACTTATGGCTGGATTGATAAAATTAAAAAATGCATTAACAATTGCAACTTTTCTATTCTGATTAATTAATGGTGAGCTCAGGGGTTACTTCAAATCCACAAATGGCCTGAGACAAGGAGACCCAATTTCTCCTTTGTTCATTATCTTGCCTGAATGTTTATCTAGGGTGTTGGATAAATTGTTTCTCAGAAATGAAGAGCTGCATTACAGTTATGGTGGTCTCATTAGGGTTTCTCACCTTGCATTTGCTGATGATTTGGTGATCTTTACCAATGGCCAGAAAACCTCCTTGGATTAAATCATGAAATAATAATAAAAATACTGCGAATAAATTAACTCAAATACATCATTGTTATCGAATATCTTTTAACATTATCACCGCTATCAATTTCTATAGTACTTCAACATGATCATCGAATAACATTATTTGGTTCATTTAAGGAAAGATCTACGTTATCAAATGTTCGAATATCTTTAAAAGAGTCAAATTGATCTTTAGCTATATCCCATATTTTAGTTTCTTCGACATAATATTGTGAGCTTCTTCTTGATAAAAGACATAGGTTACTATGAAAAATAAAATCTTCAACATGTTTTGATTTTATGTGTAATATTATTTTATTGATAAATGTGTGGTTAAAAAGTAAAAGAAAAAATATTTTAAATTTTTAGAGGTGAAATAGGGGCTTAGTTAGTTTTAGTGAATTTGTACTTTTTTGGCGTAAAGTTTTCGAAAGTTTCCATAGAGTTTCCAAAATTAATTAAAAAATAGGAAACTCTTTTCCGAGTTTCCGCGGAGTTTTCGAGAGTTTCCGAGTTTTCGAAATGTTTTCGAAATGAAACACTTGGTTTGTAGAGGTTTCCGCGCTTCCTAGGGTACACTAAAGGCTCAGGTCAGCCTATCAATTGCTCTAAAAGCTCGTTTACTCTCAGAAAGGAAATCCACAGAAAAGTAATTGCTGAAAATACTGACTTCCAATTCCAGTCACTGCCTTTGTGCTATCTTGGTGTTTCAAGAGCAGATTACTTGGCTGGGAACACAGATAGTTGTCGGCTTGTGGCAGATTAATCCTCATCAAATATGTTCTTAATTCAATGTCAATTCACTTACTTCATAACCTAGATCCGACTAAAAGCATTATCAATAAAATATCCAGAATTATTAATGGCTTCATTTGGGGAGATTCAAGCCACAGTAAGAAGATACATTAAACCTCTGGGGATAGTATCTGCTATCCTGTTGAAGAAGGAGGTATTGGATGCAATAAGATATCTGATTTAAATATTGCCTACAACTACAAATTGTGGGGGAAATTCAGGAAGCAAAGCTCTTTGTGGAGCTAGGTTATGAAAGCCAAGTATTGCAGGCTATTTCACCCTAGTATTGCCAGTCATAGCAACCAGGATTCTACCATATGGCAAAGAATGCTCAAAGCCAGAAATGTAATTGAACCTAAGATTGCATGGAGAATTGGAGATGGTAAAATTGATTTTAAGTTAGATGCTTGGCTTAATTCTGGAGTCATTCGGGGGAGAATGAAACAAAATAACAATATGGATAAATATGTTATGGACTTCATGACCAATTGTGATTGGGACATGATCAAACTGAATAGAATCTTACCTACTGAGGTTGTTAATGAAGTGAAGAAGATCCATGTCAGTTCAGGGGCTAATAAGATTTACTGGAACTCAAGTTCTACTAGGGACTTTTCCATCTCTGCCTGCATCTCCCTTATCAGGCAAGGAAAGACCATATAGATGTCTTACAAACATATTTGAGATAAAAGTGTCCCACAAATTTTGCTCTTTTTTTTTTTTTTTTTTGGAGGTTGTGTGATAAGTGGATCCCCAATGATGATATCTTGCAAAATAATTTTTAAACTCAACTAGCCTCAAAATGCCATTGTTTCTACAATTTAGAAACTTTAAACCATGTGTTCCAGGATGGCAAGATAGCTAAGGAATCATGCGATATCATTGTAGAGTCATGGAGGTGCAAGAAATTTGTTGTACTCGCCCTCAAGTTGTGATCGTGCACTGGTTTACTCAAAAGAATACTAAACTTTGTAACACCAAATCCACCTTGCCACTTACAATAGTCTGGTTCTTGTGGATTGCATGAAACAAAATAAACATAACCATATTAAGATGGAGTCTGGCAAGATTATCAAACAAATAAATGCCATTATCTCTACCTTACATTGTGCTAGGGGGATGTGGTGCAGGAAGGCTTCAATGCCTATGGTGGTGAATTGGAAGAAACCTGATAACAGTTGGTACAAACTCAACATAGATGGTGCTTTAAAGTCTGATAAGTGATAAGTGTATTTTATACACTTATTTAGATGTCTAAATTAGAATAAATTATTGTTGCTTTAGAATGTATGCTATTTAATTCGTGTCTATTTATTACTTTGCAGAAAATAACCCAAAAGATGAAGAATGAAGTAATTAATGAGAAAGGGCACAATTGGATGTTAATTGGAGCTAAATGGAGCACTTGAGGAGTTTGTGACGTCAATCGGGAAACAAGTATGGTGCAAAAATGAATAAAACAAAAGTTGGAGGAGCTAATTGAAGAAGTTGAAAGACAAAACGAGCAAATCGAGGAGGTTACAAAGTTTGGGGACTAAAATGTTTCAATTGAAAATAGAGGATTGAAGCTGCAATAAAAAGGCGTGGACCAACTTACACAATCTTGAAAAGTGGAAAATTACACATGAGTCCAGTATTGCGTGATCGCCGGATTCCTATCGCACGATCGCGCCACCCCATGATTTTTCCACCCGAGAGATTTCGCTACTACCGCGCGATCGCGGATAGAGGAAAACTGAACTGAACAATCGCGTGCGATTCCGACTGGGCTGCGGGTCAGTTTTAAATCGCTATTTTCAATAGGTTTTGGGCTTTTTGACGGAGATTTCTTCAACACCTATATATACAACATAAGATGCACGAATTCTAAACATTTGCCTCTCCTAAGAACCAGCCACAATTGAGAATTCAACATCAAATTCTTGAGAAATCAAGCATCGCAAATGGGCGTGAATTGAAGATAATTGAAGAATCAAAACTTGGTGCAAGCGTTTCTTTCTTTATATTATTTTCAATGAACGTTTATTATTGTTGTTTTTGTTCTTTAATTATGATGTGTAACTAAACTCTATGCTGTGATGAACGATGTAGCCTAGTTATATTATTTTAATTCCAACTTCCATAGTTTTAATGTTTTGTTGCATGTGTTGATTTATTATTGTTCTTAATGTTTGAATTGCTTGATCACCAATTCATGATATATTGAGTTATTTCCATAATCCGATATGTGAGTTAATAACTTAGAACGTGGTAATAAATTCGGTAATTGAACAAGAGATAGAGATATACTTTTGTTGTTATTGCGTTTGTGTGTGAATTCTTGTGTGTTACGCATCTAGTTAAGAAATATTCTGGCCCTCTGTAGAGATACATGGTTGACTTATTTAGATAGAATTGATTTAAACTCGAGAAAGAAATTTTAATATACATTAGTGAATTCGATCGAATGCATATTTAGGAAATAAAACTGGAATTGAAGTTAATACAATTGGCTAGGTGAAATCGGAATTCCCAACTACTTTACAATCCTCTTTAAAAACAAAACAAATCTCACAATTTTATTTCTTTAGCTTAATTATCTAGTTTTAGTTTAAATTCTCAAACTATTTCGTTTGTCTAAATAAGGACAAGAACTAACATATTTTGATACTTAGTAAGCAGTCTCTGTGGGACAATAATCTGGACTCTTGAGTCCACTTTATTACTTCTCACGACCCGTACACTTACTGAAATATCTCGCATTGAGAGATATAAGTGAACAATAAGCTAGTGGCTGGAGGGGGTGTGCTAAGAAATTATTGTAGTGATGTAGTGTGGGGGTTCTACGATTATTTTGATGAATGCTGTATAGTGGAGGCTGAGCTTAGGGTGATAGATACTAGACTATGGCTGTGTTGGAAGAATGGCGTAAGGAAAATTTGGATTGAGACAGATTCTAAGACAACATTACAAGTGATTACCAATAAGAATGGTCCTTGGAATATCCAGTACATACTTCAATCTATTCAATGCAATCATGGCAAGAAATCTTCAATATCCACCTTACAATTAGTTGTTATCTTATTTTCAAGGATTTTTTTGACTTGTGCGACTATTCTCTAAAAAAGTGGAGAATTATGAGCAGAAATTAAAGATTTTTTTTGCGGAAGACATACACATGGATGAGGAGATATGTTATTGTCTAAAAGGAAGTAAATATTTTGATGTCAAGGACAAAGATGACTGTTGTATTCGCATCTTGATCAAGGTTAATGACCTTACCATCTTACGACTCTTACAAGCCCGAATCTACCATTGCTTAAATTTTAAAATTTTAGTTTAGGAAATCGGAACCAAAATAAAAATCAGAACCAAAGGAACCAAACAATTTGGTCCCGGTTTGGTTCTTCTCTTACTTAAAGAATCAACGGTTCTTTTTTAATAGAACCATCGGTTCTTGGTTCGGTTCGGTTCCCTGGGAACCAGAACCATATTTTTGGAGTGGGGTGGGCGAGATAGGGGAGATGAAGGGTACTTTTTGCCACTTAATTGGGTAATTTTTTGATACGTTAATTTGATAAATTGTGATAAATAAATAAATCATGACTAATTAATTTAATAAAACATGGATGAAAATCTTATCTTATCTTGTTTGGCCAAATATCACTCATTGAAAAAATTGCACTTCCACAGCTTCAATTGGCTTCATATTGAAATGAGTTAATAATGATCTATCAAATTCAGCCTAAACACGAATTGGATAAAACTTTCTTTGATATGATAATTTGTTATAAATTTGTTACTTCTAATTCATTGATAGCTTATTTAGTAATGTGAATAGTACATGTTGTTCATCAACTCGAGGTGGAATAAGTTTAAGATTCAAGGATGTAGTAGTTTACCAATGATGGAGATGACCTAGAGGATAGCAAGTGGCCCAACAAATAATCGAATCTAAAATATAACTCTTCGATATGGAATAATAGACAAGTTGAAATGAGGATGTGAAGTGGTTTGAAATAGTCACCAGTTGTTGGAGAGATCCCTCAGATATCTTGTAAACCTGAAATATCTGTATGAGCCAAAATGGAGCCGTCTGCAAATGTGTCTAATCAATCAAGTCCATGTCATTAAACATCATTAGTTGATGACCTGAACTTCACCTATCTCTATTGGATCGGTATTTTAATTCGGCTATAGCGAATTACATGTGAGGAGTGATGTCAAAAAATTGGCGCAAGAAGAAGAGTGTCGTATCCTTGTCCAAAATTCTACGTAGGATTTCATTACATATAACTTCATCGAGATGAGTCAAAGGCATGGTTTCCACAACCGAAGAACTCACGGAAACAATGTTCCACTTCGCAATCCAGATATATCTAGAGGTTGGATACTTAGCAAATTCCATAGAAAAGTCAAAATACTCAAACTTCAAATTTCTTCTTTGCTGACTCGCTTCCACTTAAGGAGCGACGTCAATAGTACAAATGTACAATACATGACTTATTAAAAAAGAAAGAAAAAATAAAAATATTGTTCACAGTAGCATCCATCTCACTTTAATATTGTGTATCTTGATGCTGACCGCAAGTGTGCGGATTGCACAAGTAATGAAGTGGATATGAGTCCGAATATCATTCCCATGAGAATTATGTAAATTGTATTTTAGATCAAGATTTGGAACTATGAAAATTTGCTTTCGAAGTTGTTATAAACTAAAAACTAAACTAAGGAAGCAAAGAAAATTGAATTAAAGAAACTTATGAAACAAACATGTTAGAATTGTGAATCCACTTTGTTCCATCAATATTTTGAATTAAACATTTAACAGCAATTTATGGAAATTGAAGATCCATGTTCTTATGTTTTAAAGCCCTATTTCGAATGGTGAATTAAAATATTTTCCTATAAGGAATTTGACTATATTTCTATGACAAATCCAAACATATAGAAAAGTATTATAGTTTTTTGAATACTTTTTGGGATTACATAAAGTATAGGGGTATATTTCGGTCCCATATCGAACTTTATAGCAATTAAAATGTATCTAATGAATTCCTAAGCTTTCGAACTTAAGAAAAGAACAAAGCATTCATACAATTAATGATCAAATAATTGTAAAAAAAAAAAATAAAACATGGAATTAATTGCTTAAACCTATAAGCAGCTTAAATTAAATAATAATTAAAAACATGGAATCCGGAAACTAAAGCATCATCACAAATCGAACAATAAAAACTTAGCCTAAAAGCATGATGGAAAATAACTTAAAAGAATAATGAAAAGATGTCACCCTATTCATGTTCTTGATCTTGTCTCTTCAATCTTGAATTCGGCTTTGCATGGATCCCTCGGAAATCTAGTAGTGTTTTGGCATGAAATATGACAAGTGGGAACCCCTAATTCGTGCATCATGTCGAGTATATTTAGGTTTAGTCGAAAACATTGTTGAAAAGATAAAATTCTGATGAAACCCACGCAAAATGCTTAGCTTTCTCCAAGTCGGATAACCAAGCGATTGCATGGTATAAACCAATGAGATCGCACTATTATGTGTTTTCGGTTCTGCTTAATTTGGATACGTTCATGCGATCGCATGGTTCAAGGCTGTGTGATCACGCGACACTCCGACAAAGTGCAATTTCCATCTTTTGATTGCATTTATTTTTTTGAATTAATCTTTTTATTTCATTTAAGTTGGTCATTGATCTTTTATTGCATCCCAGGTCCTTCATCTTTCGATTAATGCAATTGAGTCGCTGAACTTTTGATCTCTTCATTTTTGCTTCTTTCTTCTCTTGAGTCCTTCAATTAAGCCCTTAATCTTCCTCCTCCTTCTACTTCAGCTCAACCATAATCCATTTTGTCAATTATTTGCTTCAATTTCTTTATTTTCCCGACTTTGGGATATTTCTAAAATATAACAAATACCAATAAAATCAATACCAAATATTCTAAAACGGTGACAATAAATCCTACTCTTGGAATAGAAATAAGTATATAAAATACACTAATCAATACCTCCAAACTAGAACTAATATTCGTCCTCGAACAAAATAAAACTAAAATAAAAATAAAAATGCAAATATCAAATATTATTGTTTTGTCAACTTGTTTACCACAAACTTCAACAATTCAGATTAACATTTCACTTTAGAAGAGAAAGATGAAAAACATAGAAAATATTTTCATTTATTCCATGCTCGACTTTACTTCTTGTGTGAATAGCCAAAAATCAAATGCAAACTTTCATAGAAACATACTTACACAATGTGGTTAATCAAGCACATATAAGTCCAAATCTCATGTGACCAATCAATGATTTTCTTTTGATTTTCCTCAACTCTCATGGATGATCACAACCTTACTATTTTTCTCTCATATCCCGATGTCTTTTTATTTTTATGTATTTTCTAAACATTCATATCTTGTATTTTCCCATACAAAGCAGTCAGGACTAGATTAGCATGCTTAATAGGTCGAAGGTAATCAATTCTCAATTCCACACCCCATTTTCCAAAGTTCGTGTCAACCAAGCTTATACCATGCACTTTATTTAAAAATAAATGACTTTTTTCTTTCCACATCCTTTTCTTTTTTCCTTCTTTGTGCAATATTTTTCTTATTTGCTTTGTGCATGACCCATGTAGCGAGTTTTGGGTTGGTCACTCCCAAGCCAGACGACTTTAGGGCACCAGATTCAGAGAATCCTTAAAGACTTAATAACCCGAGTCACAAAGCCGACAAAGAAAACTTACAGATGTTTTAGCGTCTTATGTGTAAGTCTTCACTCCCTTAAACTTTATAGTTGACCCATGTAACGCGCTTTGAGTTGATAACTCCAAAGTTAGTTGAATTTAGGATACCAGGTTTTAAAAACCCTTAAAAGCTTACTCGCTCAAGTAAAAAAGGGCTATGAAGAGAGGAATGAGACTATTTATTTTTACATTAGTGCTGACTTATAACCGTTGACAAAAACCCCTTCAACCAAAGGTACAAAATCAAGAATTTCAGACCCTCAACCCATCATCGCCTACATATACTAACCTTTCAACTCCCAAAATTTGGTTCTAAATTTAAGGTTGGGATTTAAAATCTTAAGATTTGAGATTTTATAGTCAATCCCATATTCAAATTGCATAAACTTGCTCCACACACGTTAAACATATTTCACACAATCAATTATTTGACAATGGCTATATGCTCAAGTTAATGAAATCTAACATGGATAAATGGCAAGAAAACTCAAGTACAAAATTGTCCACTTTTCTAATTAAAGCACAAAATTTAATCAAAACTATGTCATAACCAATAAACTAATCAACAAAATTTTTGATATTTTTCAAAATTTTATGAATTTTTATACCCCAAGAACTAAATGAATGTGTAGATTATATCACATGAATGAGATTTCTACCCCCGAACTAGAAATATACATTTCTCTCAATGTATGTCAAGCATAATGATTGTTATGTAAAAATATCGCAAGTGTACTATATTGCAAACAAGTAATTAAAATTCCTAGACTAAAGCAAAACTATCTAAGATAATAAAATTGCAAGAAAATCTAAAAACAACAATAAAATAGCAAGTTTAATGAAACAACCAATTCAAATAACTAAAAGAAACGGAAAATTAAAACTAATTGCAAAGAACAATAAAATTTAAAGAATGGATGTTTTTCTAACAATTAAATGAATAACGGGACTAATAATTACGAAATAATATTCTAGCTTAATTTCGCATCTCAAGTTGTTTTCTAAAATAGTATTTGATCGAATTCACGCATGTATCTAATATACCTCTCTTGGGTTCAAATTAGATCTATTTAACTAAGTCAATCGTGTATCTCTACAAATGGTCAGAGTTCTCAGCCAAATGCATAAAATCCCCTAGGAATTCATTATTGATCACATACAACCACAAACTCATATCTCTATCTTTTTGTTGAAATTTCTGGATTTTACTATTTGGTATCTAGTTGTTAACTCAACTCTCGAATTATGAAAATAACCACAAATTACATGAACTAGTAGTTAATTAATTCATGCATTAAATCAATCGCAAAATCAATACATAGAACAATAAAAATAACAACTTGAGAATTGAAATTAAACAAGAAATATCAAATCTACATCATTAATCCTGAAATTAAATCTAGCTACTCATGTTCTTGGAAGAGAAAGCAATAAATAATGTAAACTAAACCCAGAATTGAGAAGATTGAAGATTAATCTTATTCTTGCACCAAGAATCCACCAAATCCTTTATTATCTCCACAAATCCTTGCTTTTCCCCCCTTGAATTGGATGATTTTTAGAGGAATTATATAAAGGGAGGCACCTAAGGTTTGTGATTTTCTTGCATGAGGTCTGGTTCTTCCAAGTTGTGGTCGAAATTAGGTTAAATAAAGGGAAGAAAAAGGAGAAAATTGATTTTTTTGGCCCAACTTTTGCCCAGTCGGAAAGCCAAGAGATCACTTGGTACAAAAGTTGGCAATAACCTGGTTATAGTATTTTGGCTACTGTTCAATTTCCGAACGCTCAAGCGATAGCTTGGTACAAAAGCTGAAAATCGCTTGGTTATAATATTTCTTGCAATTCCCAAATGTCAAATCCGCTTAAGTTATTCCTCAATATTTAATTGCACTTCAAGTCTTCAACTTCTGATTTGATCAATTTTGTCCCCATACTTCTAAATGTCTTCAGTTTTGTCAATTCCTCTCTTAATTTCTTCAATTGCACCCTCGAACTATCAAATTCTTCCACTTTAGCACCTCCAGTACATTTTAATTGACTTCATCATCCTCCATTTGCATATTTTAGCTGCACTTTACTTTTCATTCAATTGTATTGTTTTTGCTTCAATTCTTCAATTTTTTTTATTTTTGGAATAAAACCTGAAATAATGATAAATAACAACACCAGAGTAGAGTTTATTCAAGAAAAATAATATAATATCCTAATTTGTACAATAAATAAGAGTATAAAATACACTTATCAAACCCCCTAAACTAGAATATTTGTTTATCCTCAAACAAACTAAAACTAGAAATAAAAAATCTATCAAAATAACTTAATAACAAATATTTTTTTACTGTTATTTGCTTACCATATTGTCACAAGTTCGAATAAAAAATGTTCTTTAGAAAAGAGAACTAATCAACATAGAAATTATTCCTACTTATCCTATTCTTGCCTTTCCAAGTGTGTGTGTGAATAGCCAAAATTGAACACTTACTTGCATAAAACATACCTAGCATAGTGTAACTAATCATGCACAAGCAAGCTCAAATTCGACGTGGTCAATCAATGATTTCTTTTGATTTTCTTACTCCTCTCATGGGTGATCACAACCTTATGATCTTCTCTCATATCACGAGGTTTCTTCTATTCATGTGGTTTCTAGATATTTATTCATAGCATTTTCCACATAAAGGCGGTTAGAACTAGATACAAGCATGCATAACAGATTTATGGTAATCAGTTCCTAATCTCATTTTAAAGATTATGGTCTCATAGTTTATACCAAGCACCTTTATTATAAATTGATGACTTTTTCTTTTTATATCCATGTCTTTTACCAATATTTGTGTAATACTTTTCTTATTTGCTTTCTATGTGACCCTTGTAATGAGTTTTGGCTCGGTGACCCCCAAGCCAAATGACTTTAGGGCGCCAGGTTCCGAGAACCCTTAAACAATTAATTACCCAATTTACAAAGGAGACAAAGAAAAGTTAAGATATTTTAGTGTCTTATGTGTAAGTCTTCTCTCCCTTAAGCTTTCTATGTAACCCACGTAATGAGTTTTGAGCTGTTAACTCCCAACTCAGATGAATTTAAGGTATCACGTTTGTAAGACCCTTAAAAGCTTACTTGCTCAAGTCACAAAGGTTACGAAGAGAAGAATAAGACTTTTTTTTCCTGGCTTATACTTATTGACCAAAACCCCTTCAAAAAAAGATACAAAACCAAGAAATTCAAACCCTCAACACATCCATGCATACCTATACTAGCCTTTCCACCCCTTAAAATGCTTCTTGAGTAGTTTGGTTCTTATTTTAGGATCAAGATCTAATCACTTAAGGTTAAGGATTAACAGTCATTCCTATTTCAAATCACATGATATTATCTCACATATGTCAAGCATATTCCCACAAAAGTACTAATTCAATATGTCTATGTGCTCAATTTTAGTCAAGTCTAACATGGATAATTAAACTCAAGTTCAAATAATGTCCAACAATCTATTTCAAAGCACCAAATCAATTTGAACTACATCATAGGCGATAAATAATGAGGCCATATAAATAAAAACTGATCATATTAAATTTGACTAAGAAAAAGATGTGAACTTGAATTCATTTGAAGTCTTGGCGTGAAGAAGAAGAAGTCTGTGTCGTCTGCATTTGAGTTGCGTTCTCTAACTTTAGCACTTTTGTATATTTAAAACACACCTTCATTAGTTTTACACTTCTTAAAAACGTAACAACTCAAAACACACTTTTTACACTATAGAGTCATCTTCTTCACCGTAACTATATAATTTTTCCTTGTATAGTTTTTCCTTCCTCTCTATTGCACATGGTCTATCTACATAGCTAACAATATCATCTGCATAAATCACGCTGAGCCCTTAGATTCCATTCTAGAATGTTCACCTCATGTGTATATATCCTTAGCCACATTCTGTAATCACGATTGAATTTATAAAGAATATTTCTCTCAATTTTCCACTTGGTAAGTCTTTTGTAAATGGCTCACAAACCCTTCCTCCATCATCAATGGTGTCACCACTGCTAAGTGACAACCGAACAAATTCGTTCAGTGTCAATCTCTTACAAACTCCCTCCATAAAACTCGATAAAACAACTTTCTTCTCTGGAAGAAAATGATTACACCTATAATCAAGGGGCATGGTTTAGAAGGTTTCATCCTAGAAACAAATCAATGTCCACCAGAAACTCTAAACACTTAAAGCTCAACAAACTCAGGAGAAGAAACTGCTACTACTCCAAATCCAGAATTTAGAAAATGGAAATACGTCGACCAGCTATTGATGGGCTGGTTATAGGCTGCTATGAATCCTGAAAAATCTGTAAGAGTTGCTAATTCAGATACTCCAGTAGAGTTATGGAAGGAAATCCAAGAGAGTTTTGGAGTTAGGAACAAAGCACAGATTAATTACCTTACTGGAGAACTTTAAAAAGTGAGAAGAGCCAACATCAGCATAGATGAATATCTTGCTACTGTCAAACAGTTGGCTAACAACCTTGAAGTTGAATGGAAGAAAGTCAATTTTCCAGACTTTATCAACTATGTCTTAGCTGGTCTAGAGGATGATTATACTCCCATTGTAGTGCAGATCAATGGAAGGGAACACATGAGCTGTAATGAACTTTACTCTCATGACCTATAAGAGTAGACTTGAACACATCCAGTTACTAAGAAGTGATATTACTACCCTGAATCTGAATCAAAACTCAATGAACGTCACCCATGGGAGAGGTTACAATCAGTCTCAAAGAGGAAGAACCTCTAACTTCTATAGAGGTAGTAGGGGTGGAAGGAATCGCGGAGGAAGGACTTACAATCTTGATAGACTCATTTTCCAAATCTATGGGAAAACATGACATAAGGCTAAAATATGTTATTTCGGATTTAACAAAGGCTATACTGCAAGAAATTTTGGACAGCACCAACACAGCAATACTACAGCACCTGCAGCTCTGTTGGTAACACCAAAAACCGTGAATGATCAGTCATGGTATGCAGACTTATGAGCTACCAACCATGTTACAAGTGATGAAGGAAAGTAGTCTACAACTTCAAAATATACAGGTAATAAAAAAGTAATGGTTGGAAATGATTCTAGACTTATGATATCTCATGTTGGTAATACAAACTTAAACACCTAAACACCACTTAAATGCAAAAACATTCTGTGTACCTAAAATTAAGAAAAAATTACCTAGTGTCTCTCAACTCACATCTCACAATCCAGTTATGAACCTTTGCCTTGTTAAGGACAAACATTCAAAGGAAGTACTGGTGAAGGGGAAGCTTGAAAAAGGCTTGTATCAATTGGACCTACCTCAACAAATCACATTGGTACTACACCAAAGGACTCAAGCCAATCATCTCATCACAAGTCTGCCTTCCACTCTCAGTCAATCCAAAATAATGAAGTTCTAGCTATCAATCCATTACGATTCCAAGAAAAAGAAGAGTCTAATGTTCTTATGTGGCATAAGAGATTAGGACATCCTTCTCTTAAAGTCATTTCACAAATTCTGAAATTATGTAATGATGTTCTGTGATGCTTGCCAATATTGAAAATCTCATTTGTTGCCCTTCAAAAGATCTGATTCTTATTCTAATTTTCCTCTTGATTTTGTATTTACTGATGTGTGAGGACCTTCCCCAGTTAATTTACTTTCCGGCTTAAGATACTATATTGCTTTTGTAGATGATCATAGCTGATTTTGCTGGCTTTACCCTATGAAACAAAAATCGAAATTGCTATCAATATTCACTCAATTCAAGACCTTAGTTGAAAACAAATTTGACAGGAAAATTAAGATGCTCCAATCCGATTAGGGAGGAGAATTTAGATTCTTCACCAACACTCTTAAAGAATAAGGTATAGAATTCTGCCATTCCTATCCTTACACCTCTGAACAAAATGGTAGAGTAGAATGCAAACACAAATATATAGTGGAAACATGACTCACCTTACTTGCTCAAGCCAGTTTACCACTTAAGTACTGGTATGATGCATTCCAGACTGTAGTCTATCCCATAAATAGATTTCCAACACCCATTCTTCCTCACAAGTCACCATTTCAAACTCTATATCGAAAGAAATTCAACTACAAATCACTAAAAGTATTCGAATGTACTTGTTTTTCATGCCTTAGACCTTATCAAAATCATAAGTTCAGTTTCTATAGTACAAAATGTGCGTTTCTTGTATTGGACAGAGTGCACTGTCTCACCCCGTTCGATGCTTTGATTAGAAACTCCTCGGGTAATACTGAGCATCTGTAGATCAGGAAAATAAGTTAGAAAAATTTTGTACAAACAAAACAGTAAAAAATTACGTAACACCTCAAGCCTTACTTGAGGGGTTGTACTTATGATGTGTTCAACTCCCCGCTCATCTCATATTGATAATTTTTTACAAGGTCTGGATGTAGGGAGTCTTGCATCTTCTTTCTGCAATCTGCGAGGGTGGGGTTCTCCACCTCGACCTTAGAATCAGAAGGCAGGGCAGCCAAATCTTTTCACTTCCTCTCCATCCTAGGGCTTGGGGCATCCTCGTTGAAATGGGAAGACTGTCCCTAGCTTGACGGGTTAGCCCTTGATCTTTTATGAGGACATTTTTGAGTAACCCCATCCTAAACTTGCTTGGTCCTGGCACCCTGGGCCTTGGCCATTGCTACCTCCTTCAACGCTTCTGAATCAAAGGCCATACTTCAAATGTAATAAGGCCGGGAAAGTTAGATCTTATAGAGAAGGCAAGGGCTAAGAAGAAAAAGAAGTGCATTAAGGTAGTGTTTGTTTATATAAGTGAAGAGGCTGAACCCAACCAGGCTGAAGGTCAAGGCCCACCTGGTCAAGAATTTCATTATTTACAAGGTCATTGGTTTCCTCGACCAGTGACCCAAAGTCACAAACCCTCAATGTATTCGTCATAAGCTCGGTTATGGCTTCCTCTCTCAAATTACCTACTCTATTAAAACTATCAACATCGGGCCTTCTAAAGGTCGGCCAAAATATGTTTTCTCCCTCCAGAGGCTTTATGAAGAAATTTTTTTGCTTCTAGTACTTGATGGAGGAGGGAACCCAAGGAACTACAAATCAGCCTTTCCCACATAAATATACAAAGCAATTGCACCGGGGCAGATATTTAAGCTCTAAGAGGCATTTACATAAGTTAACTTTTGGTTCTATTCCTAGACTCCTACACAAGAGAAAAAAATATACAAGGATCCTCCAACCATTAGGGGCGAGCTAACCCAAAAATATGCCCGGGCTAGCTGACCCAGCAATTAGCAAGAAATCCACAAAGAAGCGGTGTAGGGGAAGCCTAAGCCCGACCACTAAGGCCTCATGATAAACAACAATCTCCCCTTCCCTGCAATGGTAAGCATGCTCGTCCTTGTCTGGAACCCTAGCATAGTATCTATTTACCAATCTATACCTCCTTATGTCTACCTCGACCATATGTTCTTTCATTTTATTACTTTAGGTCGAAAATTCAAGGTTGGCCTGCCTCGGTTCCCTATCTACCCGAGCATTATCCTCAACTTCTTCCCCACTATTAGACTCACCCTCTTGAGGAATAGGCGGGGGCTGGTAGAAACCTAAAGGCTCGACCTCTAGAGGTTCGTCTTAATTCTCCACCTCCTTAAGGTCGTTCACTGTAACCTGTCCCACCATATCTTCCCAGAATAAATAATAAAACTAAGAGTGGTAGGGAAAGGTCGAGCTTACCTAAAAGCTAAGATGTTTTTGTTGAGGAAGAGGTCTTGCTAGCCCTGGGACTTCTATGATATCTCAAAAATTCGCAAAGTAAAAAGAATGAGATTGTGGGGACCACATATATATAGGAAAAAGTGGCGGAAAAAATTTCAAAATCTTCAGCTTAACTCCTGCCACATGTCATACATCTAAAGAAAGACTATTCATTGCATCAAAGCAATAAAGTCCATTAGTTGACAAAAATGCGTGACAGCTGTCAGATACGCATGCGTTCAGAGATCTTGTCCTGATCTCTAAAGCATGGGGGCCAATGATCGATATAAATTCCCAATCACATCGTTTAAGAATAGGCTATGGACCATGGACTTGAACACTACAGGTCTTCTTTGTCAAAAGCTTCATACCATACATGTTGCACGACCTCACTAGATCATCCAATTCACATATCCATAGGTCAGCCACATGCCCGGGCACATTCCAGCATTAAGGTCGAGATCTGGCCATATCATAGGTTTTTCTGGTCAACCCATCCTGGCCTCATCACAACAAAAGCCCATAGAAATAGGCCTTGAGTCATCCTCTGTCTATGGGCCTAATGAATGGCCACGTTCTTGGACCCCAATATAAGGTACTCTCCATAAGGAAAGATTCCCAAAAAAGGGAAGTTCAATCCTAGTAAGGATTCTCCTCTAAAAAGGTAAGCTTACGCAAAGATGACTCCTTCTCATAATAGCAAAAGGTTACGGGTACTTTTTGAGCCCTATAAATAAAGCTCCTCTGATCGAATATAATTCATTCATCATTAATACAGTTTTCCAATTATATATTTCTCTCTACTTTTCTCTCAAAAACACTAATTCTCACACCGGAGGGTTGATGGGGAGAATCCACGTCTTTTTTACAGGTCATCCAAGGCGACTTAATTCATCTTCTCCAGTAATCAAGCAAGCAATTAAAAATGGAGAAAATACATAAAGAAGGTAAAATTATAAATGCAAATTTCAAAATTGAGATGAAACTTGTATAATTTCAAAAATTAGGTTTTAATTAAGATTAATTATTTAAATTAAGTAATTAAATTTTTTTATTAATTATATGTATTAAAGTCACAACACTATAATTTAGGTCACAAAACAATTCTTTTTGGTCACAAATTTGACCGAATTATTTATTTATTTATTTATTTTTTATAGTTTGGGCCGTTCACAGTTTATCCTCATGCGGGACAGGATCTAACATTAATAGTAGATAGTACATGAAAAGGAGGGGGACATAAACCTAACCTCCAAGAAAGAAAAGGAAGCAATAAATGTAAGAGTTCAGCTCCCTAACAATAAAAGCAATGAAAAGTACAAGTAAAATAAAGACCAAGCTATAGCCCTCTGTAGCTGGGTAGGCTATATCTGTCGATTTGTACAAGCGCCCTAAGTCTATGAGGTAGATCATGCGGTCTATACTCCTGATAGTGTCTCTGATCCCAACCCTCTGATGCAAGCGCGTTAGCAACTTGATTACCCTCACGGTAGATATGGGAAATAGTATCACTGTCAAACTGAGGGATGCCTCTAATCTATCTAAGGATGCCCTGAATACTCCAAGGTCCACCTCCTCGAATGATACAATGGATAACCACTAAAGAATCAGCATCAACCTAAATAACTGTAATCCCCAATCTGCGAGCAAGAAGAATGCCATCCAGGATAGCCCACAGCTCAGTGTCAAGAATAAGGCAGTCCCCATAGAATGTAGAAAAAGCTCATACACAGTGCCCTCCATGATCCCTAATAATACCCCCTCCACTAGCTGTACTGTCTTTAGCGCATCCATCAGTGTTAAGCTTGAAGGCTCCCACCGAGGGAGTATGCCAAAGTACCAAAATAGAGGGATAGGGTGTAGAGGGAGTAAAACTAATTTCAAATAAAGAGGCAATAGCTGTGTCCTACGCCACTTCTGTGATCTAAGGAGTCGTCCAGTATGTAAGAATGAGAGCATCCGATATACTCTCCAAATAATCCACCTAGGCTCCATCCGAATGCCCCTGTGCTTCGCATCATTCCTCTCGATCCATAGGAACCAAAATATTACAAGGAGGATAATGGTGCGAATATGGCCCAGTCGAACATAGCGTCCAGAATACCTCCATCACTAGAACCTCTGCTTGACATCCTCACTCAAAATCATGCGAACCTGGAAAATATCTCAAAAGTGGTTCCAAACCTGATCTGAAATAGTGCTTCCTGTGAAAATATGTGTAATCGTCTCAATCTGTGATCAATACTGACATCTGGATGCTAAGTGGCACCCAATATGCCTCTAATAACTGTGTCAAAAGGGATGAGCCCCTGCCCTAACCTCCAAGTGAAGAAAGAGATCGTGACAAGTAGGGTAGAACTCCATATCAGACGATAGGAATCCTGGGTCTGATGAGCCATCCGAACCAAATGCCAAGCTAACACATAGTGGAATCGTCCCTATCTGTGCAGCTACAATAGGTGGAAGGACCCGAATAAGACGATCAATATCCCATCCAGTGTTATAAAAATAATCCTACAAACTCACCAATGAGTGATGTCTGTTTGGGAACAAAGCTGCCAAGGTAGTATCACCCATCCAACAATCATGCTAGAAAAATATCTGTCCTACGCCAAGATGCCACGCAATGTGTGGCTCAGTAAGTGGTCCAACCCTCTTCACCCTCTTCAAACACATAGTGGAATCGCCCCTATCTGTGCAGCTACAATAGGTGGAAGGACCTGAACAAGACGGTCAATATCCCATCCAGTGTTATCAAAAAAATCCTACAAAATCACCAATGAGTGATGTCTGTTTGGGAACAAAGCTGCCAAGGTAGTATCACCCATCCAACAATCATGCCAGAAAAATATCTGTCATACGCCAAGATGCTACGCAATGTGTGGCTCAGTAAGTGGTCCAACCCTCTTCACCCTCTTCCAAGCAGGAGAAGCCGAGTGTGGAATAATAACAAGTGTAGGATGAGCCCCCATACAATATTTGCTCAGCATGAACTGAGCCCAAAAGGATCTATGCTATCTAAAAAGTCACCATAGCTTCATCTCATCAAGAAAGTATCAACCATATCTTGTAGGCGTCTGAAGCCAAGACCATCCTCATCAGTATGAAGGCATAAATCCTTCCATCTCCTCCAATGCAAGCGATGAGAACTCTCCTTGGAATCCCAAAGGAAGCGTGCAAAGATGCTCTCTAACTTATTCAGTATAGCCTTAGGAGGTTGCAGGATTTGAAGAAAGTGTAGTTGGAGATATTTGAGGACTGATCTAAGTAAAGTAATACGTCCTCCTAGGGAAAGCAACCGAGATGCCCGACCAAAAATCCTGCTCCTGACCTTCTGGATGAGCTCATCATAAAGGAATGTCCACTTGGCCCCCTTGTATAAGGGAACCCCCAGATAAGTGAAAGGCTACTGCTGATGTCTGAATCCTGTTAAATGATCAAGCCGTCTAATTTGACTGATAAAGGCCCGTCTAGGAAGAATGAGTCCACTCTTGTCTCTGTTCACTATCTGTCCAGAAACCCCCTCATAGTGCTCCAAGCACTCAAGTACTCTCCTAATTGACTGTTTCTGGCCATTGGCGAAAATGACCATGTCATCAGCAAAAGATAAGTGAGAGACTAAAGAATTACCCCCGTGTCGAAATACCGTAATGGGCTACCTCTCAAACTGCGCTATGAGTAGGCGTGAAAAGTAATCAGCAGCGATCATGAAAAGAGATGGCGATATAGAATCTCCCTGCCTGATCCCTTGCGAAGAAGGAAAGAAGCCACATGGGCGTCCATTAAGGAGCACCGAGAACATACACCTAGAAACACATCTCCTGATCATATCAATTCACAATTGGTCAAAACCAAAGCTCTCAAGCACCGAGTATAGAAAACCCCAATCCATGCGATCATATGCTTTAGCCATGTCAAGCTTCAGCATAGTATTCCCCCCTCTTACTTTATCATCCAAAGTATAGAGAAGCTCCTAAGTTAACAAAACATTATCCCCAATAATCCTACCAGGGATAAAGCCACTCTGCTGAGGAGAGATAATACGAGGTAGCAACAAAACTTAGTATATTGTTCAAAAGCTTAGTGATGAGCTTGTTGAACACCGTGCACAAGCTGAAAGGCCTGAAATCAGTCCAACTATAGGCTCCATCCCTCTTAGGGACCAGAATAATAGAAGTAGCAGCAAAACCCTTTGCAGAACTCCACCCTCAAAGAAATCCAAAACTGCATTGACAACATCATCCTGAATAATATCCCATCACTGCTGAAAGAACAAGGACGAGAAACCATCTGGACTAGCAACATTGTTAGAATCAATGCTGAAAATCGCCTCCCGTATCTCATCAATCGAAAGGGGGCGGTTTAGTGCCATATTGTCTTCATGCATCACTAGCCTACGAACAATATTAGCTCTGATGGGCTCCAAAGGTTGTAACTGAGAAGACAGGAGATCCTGGAAGAAAGTAATAGCTGAAGACTGAATATCAGCAGCAATAGATAACACATCCCCTGAATTGATCATAATAGATCTGATGCGTGATTTGTTCCGTCGTCCCTGAACCATCGCATGAAAGTAGCGAGTGTTATGGTCCCCCTCACACACCCATCGTGAACCAACTTTTTGCTTCCAATTACCCTCCTCAATAGGTAAGATCCTATTCAGATCAGCCTAAGCCTGATGTAGGGAGTCACGGTGCTTCGGGGTAGTGTCCAAGTCATACTCAATCTCCAACTCTTCCACCCTACGTTCAGCATCCCGCACCCTCTAAAAAATGTCCCCGAATACATGTCGGTTCCACCAACGTAGACCCTACTTTAGCTTGAGGAACTTCTCCCAGAGAGCAGCCATCTCCGTAAGATGTGTAGGTATGACCTCTTTTGAGAGACGAAGGTTGAGAAGTCATGGTCCTTGGTCCAAATGTTGAGGAATCGAAAAGTTCTAGGACTCAAATCATCCTCATCGTCCCATTGAAGTAGAAGAGGTGCATGATCAGATGAAGTCTGATTCAAGTGCCTAATAGTGAGCTGTCGACAGAAAGCAGCAGCTACAGAATTAATCAGGATCCTATCCAATCTCTTCCAAACCTGACCATTGGTCCAATTGTACCTGCTACCAGTGTACCCCGCATCCTCCAAACCACAATCAAGCATCATGTCAAAGAAAACTGATGTACCTCTATCCCTAGTGTTATGGCCCGTGCGCTCACCATCATGAGCAATAACATTAAAGTCTTCCCCAACTATCCACGAACTGTCTACATTGAGGGAGATGTGGTGAAAACCCTCCCAGGGGTCCCTCCTACCAGATGTCGTGCAAGCAGGATAGACATAAGTCAAGAAATAGGCCGTGACAGTCTGGGATCCTCAACTCTAATGTGCAGATACTGAGAGTGATCAACCAATGTAGTAACAGAAGTCACAGAACTCCAGAAAGCCCAAATCTTTCCTGATGAATTTTCCTTCCCAGTATCAAAATGAAGCACTGTCAAATGTAATCAAATCTCTCCTGAAGAACGGAAGGCTCCAAGATAACCAAAAAATAAACTAGACGAAGCTGAATCAACCTCTTCAATCGCCTGCGAGAAGCTGCACTAGCTACACCCCTAACATTCTATATGATGACACTCATCGAGACTAGGAACGAGAGGTATCCAATGACCGACTCCTGGTTATCATCCGGGTAGGTGGAAATCTAGTATCAGTGACACGCGGGTTTTTCTTCTGAGTAACTGGAATAAAACCATCATCCTCAGTACGCTGCGCCAAACCAACCAAGTCATCAATCGAAGATCTTCGAAAAGGACCCTGCTAGTGAATCTCCAACTAGCCAGTGGTCTCAGTGTCAGAATGAATACCAGAATCAGAATGGACGGAAGCCTCCACATTCTGATGGCAGATGGGAGGAGTATCAGAAGGAATCATTGCTAAGGTACTAGAGGAATGATCCACACCTTCATCAGAGGCCTGCTGCCTTAAAGGAATATCATCAAGCAACGGGTCAGAGAAAGGATCAGGGGAAATACTAAAAGTTGGAACAGCCACGAAGGTGGCGTCATGATGAAAGATCGCTACCGCTGTAATATCTAAACCACTGGGGGAATAGTAGTTTTAGGAAGAAACTGCTGAGTAACTGTCGGGACTGAAAGCTGAGCATTGACTGACTGGGATGAAGCTGTCATTGTGGTAGACTGAATGGAAGAATGCAAAACAACTGGTGGATGTGGAGAAGCAGTAGCACTGGTAGAGGCATGAGAGGTGACAAGCAAAGTAGTCACTGTAGGTAAATCGTGCTGAACAGAAGATCCAGAAAAATTGGGACCATGCTATGTGTTGGAAATTCTAAGCCTCGCCACCCACTGACTAGATGGATCCTCAATCAAAATTCCCTTACCCTTATCCTTCACCTTGTCAACAAGCTTCGGAGGAGGGGCAAGAGTAGCAATAATAGGAGCAGGAGGAGCAGAAGAGGAAGATGGAGGTGCAGAAATAGCAGTAGACTGAGCATATGTTGAAACGACCGGCCTACCAATTAATCACTTATCAACACTATGTCCCAAATGTCTACACTGACTGCAAAATACTAGCTTCTTATCATAGACAACAGGTTGGTAATAACCCGTATATTTCTGACGTTGAATCCAAATGCGATCGGGTAAAGCATACGATAAATCAACCTCTATACATACCCTGGCCTCACTAGGCCTCCTCAAATCAGTAGTGGCTTCATCAATCCGCAAAGGGGTCTCAATGGTCCTAGCTATAGCAAACAAGGCAGCCTTCGTACAGAAATGTATAGGTAAAAGCGGAAAAGACACCCAGACTGGGACTATGGAGCTCTCTTGACCAAGATTAAAACCAGGTGTCCACTTGATGGCTCGTATAAGGAATCCATCAATATACCAAGAAGGCTTGAGGAAAAGCCTAGCATAATCATCCTCATGTGACAAGTGAATAAGGATATGGTGTGCATCAATAAGACCAATAGTAAAATCACCACAAAACCCAAATTTAAGGAAGCTCTCACATACCTTATTGACAGGAGGCTTCCTATTAATAAATTTTCCAACAAGTGTGAACTTGTACGGCGCAGCTAAATATTGCTCATCCACATCATAAAAAATAACAATAGGTTCATTCAAGTGTAATGAGGGGGTCTTAGTAGCGAACCTATGGAGAAATGAATCCAGGGGTGCCTGCTTGACTGATGCAGAGGACTTATTCTGGCTCCTCTCAGTCTGAGTGATAGTAGCTTTTCTAGCAAAGGAAACTGCATAAGATATTTTCCCAAGAACTGTGGCAGATGCCTCACTAGCACGAGGTGGAGCTGTATTACCTCGCAGGGCAGCACGTTGTGGTGGGGGTTGCCCAAGAATAGGAGGGTGACGTGCATCCCGAGGTGGAGGAGCCTTAACCAATAGAGCATTATCCTTCTCCAAATTATGCAAACGAGGTGTGTCAAGAGGCTGAGATGGTACTAAACCAGTAGGAGCAAATTTGGAAACAGTGGTACAGGCAGGAGCAACTGAAATAGCACCCTCGTTTTGTGTGCTCAAAAGGCACGCATTCCAATGTAGTGGAACCAGGAAATTGGATTGATTTCTAGGTCACAATCAAAAAAATTTAAGTCACGACTAATTACAAGGTCACAATTTATCAAATTAATAGGTCATAAGTGCTAAATTAATCGATCCCTACTTATTTCTAGGTCACAACTTATCAAATTATTAGGTCATGAATCTTTCAAGTCACAATTATCGAATTATCAGGTTAGAATTATTTTAGTTCTAGTCACAACTTATCAATAATTAGGTCACAATTTTGTAAGTCCCATTTATTAAAATATTAGGTCCTCATAAAATGTTATCTCACAAAATTGACACATCACCGCTACAACTGTCTCAACACTACCTCACCACTATCATTGTCTCGTCGCCACCACCACCACCACGGTACCACCTGAATCGTTGCAACCGTCGCATCCGCATCCTCCTCAACCTCAACTAAAAAAAAAAGACAAACAAAAAAGCGGCGAATGCACAGTACCACTGCATCCACCAGACCACCACCACAGCATCCACCACACCACACCACACCACACCACAACCCCACCCATCACCTCCACACCACAGCACCACTCCACCATCACCACCACCCAAACTATTAAATTTGATCTTTAAAACCCTCGTTCTCCAGATATGATTATGTACGCTAATTTTCCTTGGTGAAGTCAAGGTTGAAATCGTGTGCAGCAACAACAAAAGCTGTGAAGTTGAAATCAAAATTGTATACAACATCAAGAATCAAACTAAGCGATATCTATAACAGCGTGCAGCAGCGCCCATCGACGAAAAGAATCGAACGTTCATCGTGTCGAAGAAGGCCGATGCCTCTAGAAATAAAGATGCGTCATGGTTACCTTCAAATCGTCGCTGCCATGGGGGTGTGGCCATGGTTGGAAGAAGGCAGAGGTGGTGGTCTGAATAATCGATTGAAAGTTTGGATGGAATTTTCTTCGTTGCCTCTAGCAAAATAGCACGGTCGCAGTTACCTTGAGATCATCGCTTCCAATGGCGGTTTTTTCGACAGCGTTCAAAATAGTTGCAGAGGCCGACGGGGGTGGTATGAAGAAGGCGGAGGTGGGTGAAGAATTGATTGAAAGAGTCAATGAAATACAGATATAGAGGCCATTTTGTTACGGCAATGTTTTAAGAATGTAACAAAAACTTATTCTTTTAGTGGGACCCATCAATACATTTATAATAAAATAATACAATTTTTCGAGGCTTGGTCAATGAATTGAAATGATACTATAATAATTAAAATGAATTGACGAAAATGCCCCACGAGGACTAGCTGGTCAATGCCGTATAATTACTCCACAGTCATTTGTTTTGATTGACTATTAACATGTTGGTTATTGGCGTCAAATTTGTTGTCCACAAAACGCGTCCTTTTTTCCCCACCGAATGCTAATTATTTTCTGCTTTCACAATTTCAAACGTGTACAAATATTTTCAAACAATTGTCGCAATTTTAACTACGATAATGTGACACTATTGTCGACGAGAAGTAGAAAATCATAACCAAAATATTTCCAATACATATTATTCATGGGTACTCATATCCGTATTTGAAATATCAATCCTAATACGTGAGGAATTTTCAATGATATTTTCGGGTAATGTGTTCCCTTAGCGCGTTCCATTCCGTATCACCATGCTTCTCTGTTTATTCATCCGCTACATCTCGCTCATCTTGTCCTGAAAGATCAATTTTTACAACGTCATCGACCTGCTCAGCCGATCAAAAACCCTGATCAATATGACCAGAACGACAAAGAACGTTATGTACTATCATCGTTGCAACAACAATCGTCGTCTGAATTTCAAAGGGATAATGAGGCCTCCTATCCAAAATTTTCCAACATTCCTTGAGTACAACAAATGACCTTTCGATAATGTTCCTGCATGACCGAATAGTGAAAATTAAAACGTTCATTATAGTTCCTAAATCATCGTCCATGTGAAGAGGATGCAAAATGAAACTCTTGAAAATGATATCTGACATCCGGCCCTTCAAAAGAATCAATGTAACCGCGTCTTTGTGTGAAACCAGAGTCCATAATTAGTACTTATTGATGGCCAGCTACGGAAAATGTATATCTGGATCATGTATTTCCCTTGCTAGAATATAACTATCAAGCGTTTTTCCTATTGTGGCAGTCATGACGAAGGTGAAGCAAAGATTAAAATCACACACAACTAGTACGTTTTGGGTCAAATATCCTTCCTACCAATGAAGTTCAGTTTCTCGTTTTCAGGAAGTACGCAATGAATATGTGTACCATCAATAGCCCCAATGCAGTTCTATATGTTTAAGATTGTACACTATTAGTGGATAAATGGGGCTATTCAAATGTGACATATAGTAAACATCATAATATCGTTTGTACTATAAACATACGGTGTTTTACAGGATCGGTTCTGTGGTGAATTGGACTTTGGTTGTAGTTCGGATTTGGCTTAATCACGTCCACCAAGCCTTACAACAGCTACTAGCACTTTCCTAAAATATTGACCTATGATGTACAGCGAGTGCCCGAATCGTGTCTAGATTTTTCGGTATCCCTTACCATGTGCTAGAATGCTCAAGAACATTGCAACCTATTTGTATACGTCAACATTGTTCTCGGTTCTCAATCCATAGTTCTCATGCAGGATGTGCGAAAAATACGTGAACATGAGTGGATACATACGGAATTCTTGAAAGCATATTTGACCTGATGATGTTCAAGAAAATACAACATGAACATGTAACCATTACGGATGTTTGGAAAGCAAGGGGGTGTGGTTGGCAAATTCGTGCCAAGTAGTCAAGCATAGCACTTCCTAGCATATTACAACACCTGAGCCACATTATTATTTCCTGCTCCAACATGTCTATGCCCTTGTTGTCGTCAAGTTCATTGTCTGAATTCTGGTTTAGAATTGAGCTGAAGTCGATGCCGCCATAATTTGAAGGGAACGACATATTTTCCAAAATTTTTGGACTACTTGAAGATGCCTTGCTACCCTAAAAGATTTGCACTGAAGTATGGAAGGTGGATTTTTTTCTATAAAGTGTATGGAGTTGGTCTAATGAGTTTTGCCAATTGCATTCATTTATATAGCCAATACATATGAACTTGGAAAGTAATAAGATAGATGGAATAATGAAGTACTTGTGAAAGTGGTCAACTACTACACTATGACTTTATTGAAATTTGTAGTGCAATAGGACAATTATCCCAAGTACTACCATAGTGTGCATGCATGCATAAATTTTCAAAAGGCTAGTATGCAGCCAAAAAAAAAATGGTAAATAACTAGTCTAACATAAATATTTCACACATCTCAAATGGATAACAAGTTGGTTTTAGTACACAACATGGAAAATAGGAGCTAAGTACTAGCCTGTCATAACTTCATTACACACCACAAATTGGTTACAGGCTGGACATGCACATAACATTGGTAAAAGGTGCCCATCTCAAATGTTCCTTACACAAACAAGCACGATCAAATAAAGCCAAAAAAGAGTCAGTTATAGTAGAAAATCGAAAAACTAAACCTCAACTACTAGCATTACAAAGGAATTATGAGAAACGACAAAACGAATGAAGTGTTTATTTTTTGGAAGCACTGTATTCCTCGAAGTTGTAAACAAGCCAATCCCATTTCTCATCGATAGTGTCACAAGCGGCATAACCTTCATGGTTGGATTTCACGGTCAAGAAACTGAGCGCAAAATTGTACAGCTTTGTTTTGGGCTGAAGTAAACCGGCTATCTTCAATTCCTTGACACATTCAACATTGCTAGGACATATTTCACGGTCATGTGTGCGATCGTATCGAAGGTCCTCCCCTAGATTGGCCAACTGGTGGGCTGACTCAGAAAGTGAGTCCCTTCCAGACTTCTTTTCTATTTCCCACCGCTGGAACTTCCTTTACGTTTATCGCCACTTCGAGGCTGTGAAAAATCCATGTAAGATCCTTTCTCATTCACATCCTCACCGTTGCTTTCATCACTCGTCTCAGCAAACACCGGAATAGTATCGTTCAACGGTCCTAGTTTTCCATACACCGAGAATATAAAACTATCCTTTCGATCCATTTTCATTGGTGTTAGGGAAAGCTTGTCAGAACTGTTCGTGTCCCCTAACAAGCCTGTGTAGTCATCGTAAATCTCTTTGCAGTCCATAGTACTGAACTTTTTGTATGCTACAGGTGTATCTGCGGATATTTTAACAAAGTAATTACACCAAGAAATCAAAGTATTTCACAAAACAAAAAAACTTTGACATGTGCACAACATCTTACTATTGCAGCAAATAAATTGCACTTTAGGAGGCTATACCGTCGTCACCCAAATTGCCCCATGGAATATTTTTTTACAGCAAAACATGTTTAATTTGGAAGAATACCTATAGATTTCATATGATAACAACAAATGTTTTCAATTGGAAACTCTAAGAAATCTTTATGTTTATAATAATGACCAACCTTCATAGGCGAACAAAGAAGAAAGCATGTGACAATGTATTCTACAATACAAGAACCTAAAATACGCTTCAAGCTTGAATAAACTCTTTAGTCCCTAATAAAGTCTTCCAGACAACTGCAAGCCCTCTCAATTTCTAAATATCTTACCATTTGAAACTACTCGAGCATCAACACAACTACAGAATGGTTAGAAAGAGAGAATACTCGGTTCATTCAAAAATCAATACATGATATTCTTACATCTAACATGTACATCGTTGACAATTTCTAATTTTCTCTAACAAAGATAAAAAAAAAAAAAAAGGTTATGTTGGAGAATTACGCACGACGCAGTCGAGTTCACTTCACTTCACCAGTTACCAATCACCAATTCGAGGAATACTAATTTGCTTACAATTCAATCCAATTGAGTATTACGTAATATGAGTTCCTCACAGACGGTGCAATGGAGGGTTAAAAAAATAAAAATAAAATGTATTGAAACTAGTTCAGAAACAAATTAATTTGAGTTGGTGGAAGTACCCAGATTTTTTACTCCCACCAGTGGTTGGGGGCGATAATGGTATTGCGGTTGTGGTTGTACGTTACGCTGTTGCAGTTAAGGAGTTGGAACAGTTTGGTGTGGTCCTTATGTATGGCCTTCCAATGGTTAAGTAGAGAAGGTTGACTCCATTCCTGACCCGTGTGCTCCATCAACCACCCGATAATTAGCTTCCACCCAGTAGTAGTGAAGCATCTTCCTTCCCAATGATCGACGATGATTGTCCTTCACAGCAACAGAAGAAGACAATGTGTTCGTGCCTACCACACTTCATGTTCTTCCTACCCGAGGAAGCCTTCTTCTTGCCCTTACTCTTAGATGTGTGACCTCTGGTAGAGTACATAAATCAGCGTGGAACAACCAAGAATCAATTCAGCTATAGGTGGAGGAAATTGAAAACCCTATCAAAACTATAGGCATAAAGCGTCTTACCGAAGACGCCCTTGAATTTGCACCGGAGTTGGAGTAATCGTGAGTATCCATTTGTGGGGGTGAGAGCAGATCTGATTTAAGCTTTTTTCACCGGCTCTTTGTGTGGTGGAGGTACGAGACGTATGGCTTTTTTTTTTTTGGGGATTTGGATGAAGACCACGACTTTAGCTTAGGGTAGTTTAGGAATTTCTTTTGTTGTTATCGTTGGCCATGTAAATACATAATTATCATTTTTTACATGTTGAAATAAGATATACAATGGTAGGGCCCACAAGAGCAATATTTAGCCAAAATGAAAATTTTCGATGTTAGCAAACAGGCTCAGAGAGAGAATAATTAGGGTTTTGTGTGGTGTTGTGTGAGATTCAGATAGGGTTGGATATTTAATTTAATTTTAGATTATTTTAATTAATTTATTAATTAATTAATAATTTAAATTTGAATTACAAATATAACCTGATTTTTGAAGTTTTTTAAGTTTGATCTCATATTTGAATTTGGTTCTTATAAAACATGAGTACATGTAATTTCCACTTAAAAATATGGAACACTATTTTTCACATTATTTTATTTTGAAATTTATTTATGGGAATGGTTCATAAAAATTTCGAGGCCCAATGGTAAATAAAATGGATAATTGCACTATACACCTGTTTTTTCTTCTTGAACTGAAATACCCACTAATTTTTTTTATTAAAACTATGTAATTTTCTTTTCATTACTCAAATTTACGCTCTAAGTGTCATAAGTATCAAGTTGTGATACTAAAATTTAGGCTTTAAGTTTCATAAGAATGTAGGAAGTATTATAATACGATACTTTAAAATAATGTAAATTTCAGTAAATCAGAAGCAGTGTCAAACTACTGTACAATACATAATTAGAAGCGGGATTATACATAGTATTACATGCGGTTTCATAATTAAGAAGAACCATGACAGGGAGTTGTAATTCACATCATGACTAGATCGATATACTTGATATTCTACCTCCACCTATAAATTAAACCACTACGTTACCGTTATAAGAACCCGAAGCTAAACAAACTTAGAATTACTTCCTAATTAATTAAACTCTCTAATTAAAAATTCTAACTAGCCAGTCATGTTTTGATTGAAAGAATGTAACTGATGACTCATTGGCAGAAACATCTTGTTTTCTTCTTCATCCATAGGCCAAAGAAAGTCCGGACAATAATCCCACATTGGAGATGCCATTGTTTGACTTAGGAAATTGTAATTTTCTTCAGACGATTCAATGTCTTTCCATATCTCATCCATGGAGTAGAATTTTGTGGATTCTTCTTTTTCTTGAACATTCTTGGATTCGGTACGTCGTGAGACAGTTCGGTCCATATTTGAGGTGGGCGTTAGAACATCGAGTTTTTTTCCTGTACTTGCTACAACATCATGACCTCCGGTATCATAAAAACTGGGCTCTTTGATCTCTTCGATCATGTTAGACGAAGATGATAACGATGATGGAGATACAGCTGATTTCTTCCTCTCTTGAGCACTTTTTCTCATGTGGGTTCTCCAGTAATTCTTAATCTCATTATCTGTTCTTCCAGGTAATTTCTGAGCAATTTTTGACCATCTGCATGTATACTACATGATTCGAAATTTGAAAAAAGAAAAGGCTTCATATAGTTCTATAATAGGACAAAAATCTTAGCACCCACACATTATAATACTTATAATCAACTTTACTTCTCTTTAAAACTTTTTTTTTTTTCCTGAACTAATCAATCTTAACAATCCGTTAAAAGTCTAGCCCACAATATTTAATTATTCAATCAAATCTTAACAATCAATTTTCCTAAAAATTCCTAGAGAGAGAGAGAGAGAGAGAGAGAGAGAGAGAGAGAGAGAGAGAGAGAGAGAGAGAGAGAGAGAGAGAGAGAGAGAGAGGCAAATTAACCTATTTCCCCATTTAGTATGAAGTTGAAGAACAAGGCGCTGTTCATGGGTTGTCATCTTGCCTCTTTTTAAAGCAGGATTGAGATAATTAACCCAGCGGAGCCTGCAACTCTTCCCTGTTCTTTTCAAACCTACAACAAGAAAACCATATATACGTGGAATACTGTGTTAAATTATAGGGTTCTTTAAAAAATTTATTCATTGCCCAGATAAATCCTACCTAGCACGTTTGACTCCCGCCAACCTTCAAACCTGATACTTTTGCTATGAAATCCCATCGCCTTTCACCAAACAAGCTCACGTATAAAACCAGCTGATAATCTTCTTCTTCTGTCCATGGACCTTTTCTCGTCATATCTTCCTTCTGCACCATTTTTGTTTTCTCTCTCTCTCTCTCTCTCTCTCTCTTTCTCTGTCTTTTCTATGCTTTCTACTACACTTACAAAGGGTTTATATACAGGGGTGACGGGCTAGGAATTACTAGGTGGGAATTTCTTGTTTGGATCCTAACCCTACACGTGGTTTGATGATGATTTGATGATAAGACAATATGGCTATATGATGCAAGCCCACTTTAGATAAGTGGTTGATATGTTGGTGTAGCTTTCATAACTGACCGTTCATTTGGCACTGTTGCTTCACTGTGGTATAATGGGAGTGTGACTTCCACTAACGTAGTGTAAAAACAAAAAAATATTTTAAGTTTTGCTAACAAGACAGTGACAGTTACTAGTTGAGCTAGCTTTTGTTTTGGATTCCATGTTGAAACGAGGAATTCATTGATCTTGAAGACGTTGTCTGAGCTTTACATTTTCAGGAGAAATATTCTTATATGTCGACAGAGATGGATAATCAGAATAGACTCATTAGCTAGAACTTCAAGAAGTGGCATCATAAAGCTAAAATTATTGAAAAATGCTATAAGTACCGTGCAGTACTCCATACTAGCACAACCCAAAATTATTTATGTCAATGGACAAGAGAGGCTCAATTGGAGGTTCAGCCATGGAAACTTCTACGGATCAAGAAACTCGGAAACTCTCGAGAACTCTTGAAAACTCTACGAAAACTCGAAAAAATAGTTTCCTACCTTTTAATTAATTTTAGAAACTTTCGAAAACTTTTAGGAAACTTCTTCTAAACTTTACGTGAAAAACTTATACTACAAAAAGTTGGTGGACTACTCATGGCTCAAGTGCACCTTTACTTCATGGTATAACTTTCAAGATATTAGGATAACCTAGTTCTTCATCGTATTCTGAACGGGATTGCAATTTGTAGAACATATTCTTTTTATTCATTCCATGAGAATAAACAAATTAACGGAAAAACATGCTAAAGATTTGGTTTTTGTTCAAAATATCTTAATGCTTCTATCAAGAAGAAGCCTACAATAATATGTTCAAGAAGCTAAAATATGTGGGATATAGCCGAGATCAATTTGACTGATTTTTGAAGATATTAAAACACTTGAAATTTCAAATTTTTCTTTGGGTGAACCAAAAATGCATATCATGTTATTCAATGATAATTTTGATAGTCTATAGACATTGACAGTGTGACAATGTTATTATATATATTGATACCGATATGTATTTGAGTAAATTTTATTTTAGTATTTTTAATATTATTTAATTGTTGTATTTTTATTATTAAAATTATATTAAATAGTTTTTGAAGTTAAATAATGTATTTAAATAAATAAATAAATAATTATAATAAGAGTTTCGTTCTTTACATTTTTTAAAAATCACGTTTCTCTTTTTCCGTTTTCTGTTTTTCGTTTTGTTTCCTATTTTCGACCTAGGCCTCGTTTGTTGTGGATTGTTCTAAGCTCGTCTGATCAAATTTTGCATAGGAAATAATTTAAAGTAGAGTGAAGAAGTCTATAATTAAAATAGTGTGTAGAAAAAGTTCAAAAACAGTGAAGGTCCATAAAAAGCATTTTTTAAAGCACAATAACTTATTGCATCCAATGATCAGTATGACCTTCATTTATAATAGATTAGTTGATAACCGTGAGTTAATTGCACGACCCGTGAATTTTATGTTGACTAGTATCGTAAAAATTAGTTAAAGTAATGGTTGATAACTATTTTTACTTGGCTTGGGCATTTTACATTCAAGCTCCCAAATTATAAATTGATTAAGAACATTCTAATGACATGAAAATAGATTATGTTTACTAATTAAGCACGCCAACAAATAAATATGAGATGTGGGTTAGCCTTCAACGAAGCAATAGGCATCAAAGATAAAGAAAACGAAAAATAGAAACGCTGACCTTCTTGCACAATTCACCTTGCTACTTATGTAATGCAATTTATTTACTCAATTTCATGTCAACGAACTCTATACTCTTCCATATTTGGAGAAATATTGCTCCAAATCCTACTTGTACTCGAAATTCCCACAAAATATCGACTTCACCGTCAATACAAATGCTCCCAAAATTAGGATAACATGAAAATACAAGTACATATAAAACATACTACCAAAATATATTGCCAATATTCAATAGAAACCCAAAGTCAAAATTGATTTTTTTTTTTTTTTGCCAGAAATACCTATTTAGGTTATTTTCATGAGAAGAAAACATCAAATTGAGGAGCTTATTAATTCGTTCCATAATTATTTTCCTTTGGTAACCCAATTGAGAGATCAAAAATTCAAATTAATAAAAGATCAAAACAACTGTAAAACCCAACACAATATATCCTTCAGAGTTCTAAAGGTCGTGAGAGATGGATGAAGTTTTAATTGGAGAAGTATCAAGTTCATTCTTGGTGATCGATGAGGAGAAAAAAAGTCCAGAGCCTTTAGATCTTATGGTAAAGTATACAACCGAAGAGTTCTTTGGTGTCTATAGGTTGGTGGTCAAATTCTTCTAAGGTTTAGTTGTATTTGAACTAACCCTATAAGTTATATTTTCTCAGAAGATCGTGAGAGATAGCTGGAGTTCTAATTGGAGAAGAACCAGGTTTGTTCTTAGTGATCCATGAGGAGAAAAGAAGTCCAGTGGTTCTGAAGCTTGTGCTAGCTGGAGTGCACAACAGAAAAGTCCTTCGGTGTCGGTAGGTTGAAGGTTGGAGTCTACTATGGTACAGTTGTATCTGAACCGACCTTGTAAGCTTTATTTTTTATGGTGAATTCTTTATTGATACGTGTGCTCGGATGTCATTTCTCTTGAAGAGCTCTTCAAAAAATCTTCCTTCCTCTACATACCTGGTGTTATTTACTTTACGCACATATTTATCGTGATTTTTTTTTACGGCTAAACAATTAATTGATTCTAATTCATTTAGATTTAAAGATTTAGTGATTAAAATCAATTTAGGCAAATAAACCTATGTATCCACTCTACGTATTAGTTGAGTCAAACTTAGTTATTGCCAGTGGTATCAAAGTCTAACTTCAATTTTTAAGCCAAAAGTAGTCCAAATTAGTAGTCAGTCATTCTTCTTTCCTCCGTTCTTTCAAGTTATGATGAGAGATCTTTTTAAATCTAGGGATAAACCTACAAGAATTCGGCCCAACAAAGGATTTAAAATCATCTGTATTGGTTATTGGAGACGACAAAGTCGTCTCAATAAGTCGTCTCTGTAGGTCCGTGGCTGAAGATAATTAGAGACGACTTTGTCGTCTCTATTTACTCCGGGAAAATTGAGACGATCTTTAGAGACGACATTGTTGTCTCTATTTGTGAAAATATTTAATTAATTTTTTTTTACTTATTTTGACCCGATTCAATCCCTTTTTAACACGACCCAAATCTCGATTCGAACTGTCGACCCCGGAATTTTCTTTAATTTATATGATAATTGTGCATGACAATGATTCGAACTCGGGACCTAAGTGTTGGGTGGTGATGTCCCAACCCCTAAGGCAATTAAATTCTTGTGTTAAATTTTGTTTTAAATAATATATATTAGTTAACTTAATAATATTTTCTTAACAAATTAACTTTAATATTAATTATATAAATGTAAATAATTAAAAAGATCAACAAAAAAAAATAGCGAAATTTTAAAAAAATAAGAATACAAAATTTTTAAAAACAGGAATACAAAATTTGCAAATGTAGGTATTCGTACTCACATCTCTACTTGGACTAATGATGATTTATTTGAGTGTAATTGTAATAATAGAGGTGTTTAATTCATGCCATATTCAAGAATATCTTTTTCTGAAGAGTTTAAGCGAGTGTCTATGTGTGGACTGCAAAGAAAGTTTGGGATATTGTAGAAACCACGAATGAGAGAACTAAGACCGTGAGAAACTCTAAGCTGTTGATGTTGACCACTAAATTTGAATAAGTATAAAAGATGATGAATACTTTGATGAATTCTATGCTAAATTGAATGACACCGTGATCTAGTTTCAACCTAGGTGAACAAATTCCCGAGACCAAGATATAATGAGAAAAGTCATAAGATCTCTATCTGACCTTGAAGCTTCAAGGGTTTTCCCTTGGTCAACATATCTTTTATTATTTATTATACACATTTATCCTGATCGTTTGAGTACTGTTATGCAATTTATTGATTATAATTACTCTAGATTTAAAGATTTAGATATTAAAATCATACTCCTCTTTGACCAACATTTTTCAAAACTCATTTTCAATAACATATTCATGGAATGTATAACTTTTGTCGACTTTTCAATCACTCATCTCATTTGTTGGTAGATGGAGACTATTAGGTGGAAGATTAGTTGGTGAAAAAATTAGGTGAATGTTGGTAGGTTTTGGTAGTAGGTAAGGATGGTGAAATTTGTTATTCCCAATTCATCCTAATTCTTCCTATAAATAGAGCTCAAGTGTTGAAGAGAAACACCACCACAACAAAGAGTGTTTGTAGAGAGCAACACAAGAGAGGCATTTCACAAAATAGTGAGAAAAGTGAGTTGGAGAGAATAGCCTTTGCATAGGCAGATAAAAATACAGTGTTGTATTTTGTACTCCTCATTTTCGAGTTAGTGAAATATATTGGTGTGGGTCCGTGGACGTAGGCAAATTGCTGAACCACGTAAATCTTTGTGTTTCGTATTTGCATTTTATTTTTGCGTATTTATATTTTCTCAGTCCAATTTATTTGTGTCACATCGATCCTGGACGGGATTAGTTGCGTCCTAATTCCCAACAATTGGTATCAGAGCCTTGGCTCATTAAAGTCTTTTGAAATTCTTAGTATGCTCTGTGGTTGCAGCTTTGACTGATCTTCCACATCAGAAAAGATTTCTTTAGACTGTTTTGTGATCGAGTGGGAGCAATGTCGACAGATGAGAAAATATCCAAAATTGATAAATTTGATGGTTCAAATTTTGGATTTTGGAAAATGCAAATGGAGGACTATTTGTACCAGAAGGATCTATACAAACCACTAAAAGAAAAGTCAGAAGATATAAGCCAGGGGGATTGGGAGTTGCTTGATCGAAAAGCACTCGGCACAATCAGGCTGACGTTGTCAAAGTCAGTGGCCTTCAACATAAAAAATGAGAAGACGACAGAGTCTCTCATGGCAGCCCTCTCTAGCATGTACGAACAGCCATCTGCAGCAAATAAAGTCCACTTAATTAAAAAGTTGTTCAATATGAAGATGGCCGAAGGCGGAAGATTTGGGGAGCACCTAAATGAATTCAATGAAGTGACGGACCAGCTAAACACAGTCGAAATCACTTTTAGTGATGAAGTTCGAGCTCTGTTGATTCTTGGGCAGTTGCCAGACAGCTGGAATGGTACAGTCACAGCAATTAGTGGCTCTGCTGGAAAGTCAAAATTGAAGTTCGATGATGTCGTAAGCATGATCTTAACGGAGGAGATCAGACGACAGTCAGAAGGTGTCTCAACTTCAGGATCGGCGTTGAACGTGGAAAGCAGAGGCAGGAGTTCTAACAGAGGAAATGGGCGGGGCAACGGCAAATTCAGAAGTGGTAGATCGAGGTCCAGAAATCCAAACAATCCTAACAAGACAAAGGTTGTGGAATGTTGGAAGTGTGGCAAGACCGGTCATTACAAAAACCAGTGTCCAACACCTCCAAAAGAAAAGGAGAACAGGACGGAGGTTAATGTTGTGGAAGAGGAAGCGGACGATGCTTTGATATGCTCTTTGGAGAGAAAAACGGAATACTGGGTGATTGATTCCGGAGCATCTTTTCATGCTACCTCAAACAAGGAGTTTTTTGTAAACTATACGCGGGGTGATTTTGGCAGAGTATATCTCGGTAATGATCAACCGTGTGGCGTGGTCGGAAAAGGTGATGTACAGATCAAGATCAATGGATCTGTGTGGAAGCTGAAGGACGTGAGACATATTCCAGAATTGAGGAAGAACTTGATCTCCGTCAAGCAATTGTCGGGAGAAGGACATGTCACCACCTTCTCTGGTGATAACTGGAAGATCACCAAGGGCGCCATGATTATCGCTCGAGGCAAGGATACTGGCACCCTTTACACAACGACGGATGCTTGTGTGACAATTGCAGTTGCTGAAAGCAAGGAGGGCCCAAACTTGTGGCACCAGAGACTTGGGCATATGAGTCAGAAGGGACTCAAGTATATGCATGCAAAGGGGAAACTACCAGAGCTTCAGTCTACTGATATAGACTTATGCGAGAGTTGCATCTTTGGGAAGCAGACCAGGGTGAGTTTCAACACTAGTGGCAGAACTCGGAAGCAAGAGAAACTTGAGTTAGTCCATACAGACGTCTGGGGACCAACCGCAGTTTCATCTATTGGCGGAAAGTCATACTTTGTGACTTTCATTGATGACCACTCGAGAAAAGTGTGGGTTTATTTCTTGAGACACAAGTCCGAAGTATTCGATGTGTTCAAGAAGTGGAAAGCCATGGTGGAAAATGAAACAGGATTGCGAGTAAAGAAGCTGAGGTCCGACAACGGAGGAGAATATACGGATATGGCATTCAAAAAGTTCTGTTACCAGAATGGCATCAAAATGGAGAGGACGTTGCCAGGGACTCCACAGCAAAATGGAGTTGCAGAACGTATGAACCGGACATTAACGGAGAGAGCCAGAAGCATGAGGTTACATGCAGGCTTGCCCAAACAGTTTTGGGCAGAAGCAGTCAACACAGCGGTGTACTTGATCAATCGAGGACCCTCGGTACCGTTGGAGTACAGGATACCGGAGGAAGTATGGAGCGGAAAAGAAATAAAACTTTCCCACGTGAAAGTTTTTGGATGTGTCGCATATGCACATATAAGTGATCAGGCAAGGGGCAAGCTAGACCCCAAATCACTAAAGTGCACATTCATTGGATATGGCGGAGATGAGTTCGGCTACCGCTTATGGGATGACCAGAACAGAAAGGTCATCAGAAGCAGGGATGTCATATTCAACGAGAAGGTTATGTACAAGGACAGAAATGCAGTGCAGTCCGATGACACAGTACATGATGATCCAACATATGTTGAGTTGGATGATGCTCCAGAAAGTAGTACGTCGCAGCAGACAGAGGAGGATCTGCAGTTACAGGAGCCTGTTCTAGAGACTGATGCATCACAGTCTCCAGTCCCTGTTCTTAGAAGGTCAACCAGACCTCATGTTCCAAATAGAAAGTACATGAGTTACATGTTACTTACTGATGCAGGTGAACCTGAATGCTATCATGAGGCATGTCAAGTCGGTGATTCTGGCAAGTGGGAGCTTGCAATGAAAGATGAGATAAAGTCTCTCATCTCTAACCAGACGTGGGAACTAGCCGAGTTACCTACAGGAAAGAGAGCTCTACACAATAAGTGGGTGTACAGAATCAAGGAGGAACATGATGGATCAAAGAGATACAAGGCGAGGTTGGTGGTCAAAGGTTTCCAGCAGAAAGAAGGAATTGACTACACGGAAATATTTTCGCCAGTTGTGAAGCTGACAACAATCAGATCAGTCTTGAGTATTGTTGCAGCAAAGGGTTTGCACTTGGAGCAGTTAGATGTAAAAACTGCTTTCCTCCATGGTGACCTTGAGGAGGAAATATATATGCAGCAGCCAGAAGGCTTCTCAGTCAAAGGAAAGGAGAAGCTCGTTTGCAAATTGAAGAAGAGCCTGTATGGCTTAAAGCAAGCCCCGAGACAGTGGTACAAGAAGTTCGACGGATTTATGCAGAAAAATGGCTACTTCAAATGTAATGCTGACCATTGTTGCTACTTCAGGAGATTCGAGTCCAGTTATATAATTTTGCTACTTTATGTCGATGATATGTTAGTAGCAGGCTCAGATATGGACGAAATCAAGAAGTTAAAGATGCAGCTGTCAGCAGAATTCGAAATGAAGGACTTGGGTACAGCGAAGCAGATTCTCGGAATGAGGATTTTCAGAGATAAGCAGAAGGGTATCTTGCAGTTATCTCAGGCCAAGTACATTAGTCAAGTTCTGCAGAGATTTAACATGTGCAGTGCGAAGGCTGTCAGCACGCCACTAGCTAATCACTTCCGTCTATCTAGTGATCAGAGTCCTAAGACAGAGGACGAGATAAACTTCATGGCTAAAATACCATATGCCTCAGCCATTGGAAGTTTAATGTATGCCATGGTTTGTACCAGACCAGATATTGCTCATGCAGTGGGAGTTGTGAGTAGGTTTATGGCAAATCCAGGAAAGCAGCATTGGGAAGCAGTAAAGTGGATATTAAGATATCTACGGGGAACTACTGATAGATGCTTATGCTTTGGACGAGGCGAGGTGACTCTACAAGGCTTTGTAGATGCAGATTTTGCTGGCGAGGTAGATCGCAGACGAAGTACTACTGGTTATGTTTTCACAGTAGGTACTACTGCAGTTAGCTGGATTTCGCAGATACAGAAGATTGTTGCTCTATCCACTACAGAAGCAGAGTACGTGGCAGTAACCGAGGCTAGCAAAGAAATGATCTGGTTACAGGGTTTGTTGGCAGAATTGGGATTCAGTCAGGAGAAGAATGTTTTGCACAGTGATAGTCAGAGTGCGATACATCTGGCAAAGAATTCAGCATTTCATTCTAGAACCAAGCACATTGGACTCCGTTATCACTTCATCAGGTCTCTTCTAGAGGATGAAGTATTAACACTAGAGAAGATCCAGGGTAGCAAGAACCCAGCCGACATGATGACTAAGACGGTAACTAAAGAAAAATTGGAGCTGTGCTCAGCTTCAATTGGTTTTCTAAGGTGAAGACAGCAGATGATTCACACCATATTTCAAAAGGAGTTGCAAGGAGGAAATGTCTCAAGGGAAGCCACATTAGTCTCCAAGTGGGAGATTGTTGGTAGATGGAGACTATTAGGTGGAAGATTAGTTGGTGAAAAAATTAGGTGAATGTTGGTAGGTTTTGGTAGTAGGTAAGGATGGTGAAATTTGTTATTCCCAATTCATCCTAATTCTTCCTATAAATAGAGCTCAAGTGTTGAAGAGAAACACCACCACAACAAAGAGTGTTTGTAGAGAGCAACACAAGAGAGGCATTTCACAAAATAGTGAGAAAAGTGAGTTGGAGAGAATAGCCTTTGCATAGGCAGATAAAAATACAGTGTTGTATTTTGTACTCCTCATTTTCGAGTTAGTGAAATATATTGGTGTGGGTCCGTGGACGTAGGCAAATTGCTGAACCACGTAAATCTTTGTGTTTCGTATTTGCATTTTATTTTTGCGTATTTATATTTTCTCAGTCCAATTTATTTGTGTCACATCGATCCTGGACGGGATTAGTTGCGTCCTAATTCCCAACATCATTAACTTTAATTAAACCACACAAGACGTAATAGAATAGCACTAGATCAAGAATGGATGAGATATTCTGATGTGGGATATGTCACCACTAGTCAATTTGCTGTGACTTAATAACATTAGGTATGTATTTCAACTTCCAAAGTATGGGAGTTAATAGAAGATATTAATTAATTAGTGATAAGCTAATTAAATTAAAATAAGTGGAAATAAAATGGCAGCTCCTTGTTTTATGGTGGAACGGGCAATCAATATGACCTGGATGCCACCAAATTTTTATGATAATCACTATTATATACAGGAAAAGATTGTGACTTTTGGGGTATCCTTTCAATTTAATGCCTTTTTTCCTGAAAAATGAATTAGAGAAAATTGTTTAAAAATGGACCATATTGGAGACAAAAACTTAAAAATAACATAATATACTCTTTTCTTTAATTCATTCTTCACCTTTGCCTTCTAAAGTTGTCCCTACCCCTATTCCCCTAGATGTCCCCCTATACTCCTATTCTTGTCCTACTTGGGAGCTCTCGCTCGACTAGCTACTTAAGATATCCTCAAAATCCCTACTAGTAACAATAGAAGGAAAAGGGATGGAGCAATGAAGAGGGAAAAAGATGAGGATGTTGGCTTGGGGAGGTGTGGTGGGAGTGGGATTGGGATTGGGAATAAGAAACATATTAAATCTCTTTTTTTTATTGTGGACAAAATTAATTTATTATTATAAAATTATGCTTTTTAAAATTGTTAATATATATATATAACCTACTAGTAACACTAGAAGGAAAAGGGATGGAACAATGAAGAGTGCAAAAAATGAGGATGTTGTCTTGGGGAGGTGTGGTGGGAGTGGGAGTGGGAATAAGAAACATATTAAATCGTTTATTTTTATTGTGGACAAAATTAATTTATTATTATAAAATTAAGCATTTTAAAATTGTATATGTATAACCTACTAGTAACAATAGAAGGAAAAGAGATGGAGCAATGAAGAGGGCAAAAAATGAGGATGTTGGCTTGGGGAGGTGTGGTGCGAGTGGGAGTGGGAGTGGGAGAGTGGCAATAAGAAACATATTAAATCGCATTTTTTTATTGTCGACAAAATTAATTTATTATTATAAAATAAGGCTTTTTAAAATTGTTAATATATATATATATATATATATATATATATATATATATATATGTACTATAGCCTTTCCTAGAAGGACTACTTCAAAATTCACCATACATGAATGAAAGGAGCTAATACTCGTGCTTATAGATTTAGGGTTAAGTGAAGTCAATAATTCAAGTTTTGAAGGGATGCTTCAACGCGTGTTACAGTTTTATTTGTTCAAGAGAATATATTCATTATCAAGACGATCGAGCATGTATGTTACCTGTGCAAATCCGAGTTATACTAGGAGATAAGTCGATGAAAATTAAATCCAATTGGAGATAGACAGATGTGCGAATGTGAATTGTTACATACTTTCGAAATTTTAATTCAATAAGCAGAAAAGGGATCCATGAAAATGAATCTTCTTGCATAATATAAATTAGTTTTTGTCGCTCATTTTTTTTTTTTAAGTTCATACCCATGAAGGCATTCCACATGGCACAAAATACTATATCATTTGACGTCACTTGCACTATTAAACCATCATCCAACCTCAACTATGGCATAAAATATCAAGAGTGTGAAAAGTTAATCCTTTTTTGAGAGTCACGACTTGGTAATGATAAAAATTTTATCATAACTTTTCAAACGCAATCTCAATCTTTCATTGTTAATCAAGCCCATCATTTTTTACTTTTCAAACATTTTTAAACCACATGTCCATCAAAAAATCGAAAAACTACAAAAATCAAAATTCTTCACATTACCAAACAGGCTCTTAGTGTGTGTTTGGTATTATTTAAAAAAGATTTTTTTTTAAATGAATAGTGATTTTTTGGAGAATGAATGATTGAGATTTTGTTGAAAAGTAAAATATTGTGAGCTTGACTTTTAATAAATTGTTAATATTGAATACTGTAGAAAAAAGAGAAAAATTTAAAGAAAAATAAACACGAGCTTATTATAATGAGTTTGTGGGTTTTAATGAGTTTTGAAATGATGATCTTTGGAGAATATGTGATTGAAAATAAGGAAAAAATTTGGTTTACCGTAATATTTATTTTACTATAAAATACGTGGTTGAAAGTTGAAGAGAGAAAAAATGTGTTAAATGTATACTATAATATACCCGCAAGTGTACGAATCTTGAAAAGTAATAAAGTTGACAAACGAGTTCAGAATATTTTTATCACGAAAACTGCTATTAAGTACCGAAATATTTTAGTTCTTATCCTAATTTGAACAAAGGAAAGAATTTTGATGTTTAGACTAAACTAAGAAATTAAACTAAAGAATTAAAATTGCGAAATTTTCTTGTTTTTAAAAATGATTGTCAAGTAGTTAAGATTCACTATTACACCTAACCAACTAAATTAACTCCAATTATGTATTCGGTCGAATTCACTAATGTATATTGAAATTCCTCTCTTGAGTTTAAATCAATTCTATCTAAATAAGTCAATCATGTATTTCTATAGAGGGTCCGAATTATTCCTTATCTAGATGCATAACATACAAGAATCCACACACGATCGCAATAATAACAAAAGTGCATATCTATCTCATATCCAATTAACGGATTTTCTTCCTTGATCTAAGTTATTAACTCACCTCAGGATTATGGAAATAACGCATTAAATCATGAATAAGTGATCAGTTCATCCACACATTACACACAATAATAAATTAATACATGCAACGAATCATTAAAATAACGAAATATAGAATTAAAATAATAAAGTTAGGATACATCGTTCATCCCTACATAGAGTTCATTTACACATCATAATTAAACAACAAAAAACAATAAAAGTAGAAGTTGATGGAAAATAATATAAAAGAATGGAAAGCTTTGACCAAGTACCAATTCTTCATGTGTTTTTCAAATCTCGCCTCTTGCTTAGCTGCAATTTCCCCCAAGTATTGGACGTTGAAATCCCAAAATTATGATGTTCTTAGGTAAGATAAAGGTCCCAAAGTCATGCCTCATATGCTGTATATATAGATGTTGGAGAAACCTAAGTGAAAGTAAGAGAAAATCTGTTGAAAATCAAAGAAAAAACCCAACCCGCGTCCCAAAAGTGAACCGTGCGATTGTATAGTACAAACTTGTAACGACCTGGGTCCCACTTAACGGGTTGTCCCGGCCGTTAGATGACGGCGTACTGTCCCCACCGTACCAACACGGGTCTTTTCAGCATGCTTTGTCCTCACTCGCACGCTCCCCGAGAAAACTTCCCAGGAGGTCACCCATCCCAGAATTGCTCCAAGCCAAGCACGCTTAACTTTGGAGTTTCTAACGATGGACTTCCGGAAAAGAAGGTGCACCTTGTTGGTATGAGTAGTACCTATCAATTCTCTTAAGCTTTCTTGTCCTGGGGTGTTACAATCACCCCCCGTTAGACTCGCGACGTCCTCGTCGCCCTTAATCCATCCGAGGATCTGTTGCCAGGCGTTGGGATTCTAGAGGTGGCTCCCGCCCTATGGCGTAGCACTTAGTTCCCGATTTCCGGCTGGCGATCGGCTCTGATACCATTTGTTACGACCCGGGTCCCACTTAAGGGGTTGTCCCGGCCGTTAAATGACGGCGTACTGTCCCCACTGTACCAACACGAGTCTTTTCAGCATGCTTTGTCCTCACTCGCACGCTCCCCGAGAAAACTTCCCAGGTGGTCACCCATCCCAGAATTGCTCCAAGCCAAGCACGCTTAACTTTGAAGTTTCTAACGATGGACCTCCGGAAAAGAAGGTGTACCTTGTTGGTATGAGTAGTACCTATCATTTCTTTTAAACTTTCCTGGCCTGGGGTGTTACAATCACCCCCCGTTAGACTCGCGACGTCCTCGTCGCGCTTAATCCATCTGAGGATCTGTTGCCAGGCGTTGGGATTCTAGAGGTGGCTCCCGCCCTATGGCGTAGCACTTAGTTCCCGATTTTCCGGCTGGCGGCCGTCTCTGATACCATTTGTAACGACCTGGGTCCCACTTAACGGGTTGTCCCGGCCGTTAGATGACGGCGTACTGTCCCCACCGTACCAACACGGGTCTTTTCAGCATGCTTTGTCCTCACTCGCACGCTCCCCGAGAAAACTTCCCAGGAGGTCACCCATCCCAGAATTGCTCCAAGCCAAGCACGCTTAACTTTGGAGTTTCTAACGATGGACTTCCGGAAAAGAAGGTGCACCTTGTTGGTATGAGTAGTACCTATCAATTCTCTTAAGCTTTCTTGTCCTGGGGTGTTACAAAACTGGTACAATCACGTGGACAATGCATAAACTCTCGTGTGATTATTTCAAGGCTTCGCACGATCACGCAATTTTGTAGCTGGCTGTAACGACTCGGATCCCACTTAATGAGCTATCCCGATCGTTATATGAGGACGTACTATCCCCACTATAACAACATGGATCTTTTCATCATGCTTTGTTCCCACCGCATGCTCCCCGAGAAAACTTCCCAGGTGGTCACCCATCATAGAATTGCTCCAAACCAAGCACATTTAACTGTTGAGTTTTTAACCTTTCTTGTCTTAGGTGTTACAATCACCCCCCGTTAGACTCGGGATGTCCTTGTCACATTTAAACCATCTAAGGATCCGTTTCCAGGCGTTGGGATTCTAGAGGTAGCTCTTACAGGTTCAAGAGGTGGCTCCCGCCCTATGGCGTAGCACTTTGTCCTGCATAGCACTTAGTTCCCGATTTTCGATTGGAGAACGGCTCTGATACCATTTGTAACGACACGGGTCCCACTTAACCGGCTGTCCTGGCTGTTAAATCAACGACATAGTATCCTTGTTGTACCAATATAGATCTTTTAGCATGTTTTATCCTCACTAGCATGCTCCTCTAGAGAACTTCCCAGAAGGTCACCCATTATAGAATTGCTCCAAGTCAAGCACATTTAACTATGGAGTTTCTAACAATGAACTTCCAGAAAAGAAGATTCACCTTGTTGGTATGAGTAATACCTATCAATTCTTTTAACCTTTCCTGTCCTCGGTGTTACACCGGCGATCGCGTGGTTAGGACTACAGAACAATTTCCACATTTTCTCGGTTGTATAAGTTCGTCCTTGCCTTTCAATTGCAGCTTTGTCCTCCACTTTCAATTGACGCGATTTAGTCCTCATACTTTAGAAACTTCTCAATTTACTCGTTTCAACTCTCAATTACTTCAATGGGTCCTCCAACTTTTAATTTATCACTTTGGCACCATGCATCTTTCCCGGTTGACGTCATTAACTCATTAATTGCTCAATTTAGCTCCAAAAGTCATCCAATTGTGCATTTTTCTATCAATCTCTTCATTCCTATTATTTTGGATATTTTCTGAAAAGTAAACAAATAAACACAAAATAAATAGTATTTATTCTAAAATGAAAAAAATATATTCTCATTTAGACACAAAAATAAGTGTATAAAATGTACTTATCAAATACTCTCAAACTAGAATTATTGTTCGTCCTCAAACAATGTAAAATAAAACAAATGAATCCAAATAGCAAAGTACAAATATTTTTTTCATGTCAACTTGTTTATCATATACCTCAATAATCAAAATTTAGCAAGAGTTTTAAACAATAAAATAAAATAATTCTAGGTATTTCATGCCAGATTTTCAAGTGTTTGTGTGAATAGTCAATGTCGAATTCCTACTCATGCAAAAGATATACTTAAAATTGTGTTGCTCATTATGCACAATTAAGCCCGAATCCCATTTTGTCAACCCTATTTATCTAATGATTTTTTTTTCAACACTCATGGATGATCACAACAAAAATCAACATTGAAGCTTGCGAGAAGTATTATGGAGAGCCTTTAGTTTCCCTTTCAGTTGAGATGGAGACTGCTCTAGCTGAGCCTTTCGGATATACATTTGTTGGCAAGTCTTCACACAGGAAGCCTTCTATGGATAAGGCATGTAAGGCTTTCGAAAATTTTAATTTTTTTGGTGATTATGTGCTTGGACTAATTGATTATAAGTATATATTGATACATCTTTTGCATGAGAAGGATTATACTAGATTATTCTTTAGACCTATTTGGTATGTAGATGGTTGCCCTATGCGTGTGCTATTGATTTTCATCTCGATAGGGAGAGCCCCATTACTCCTACATGGGTTTCATTTCCTTTGTTGCCCGTGCATCTTAGGGCTAAGCAATTTTTATACATATTAGCTAAGAGTATTGGAGTTCCTTTGAGGATTGATGAGGCTACGGCTGGTTTGGTAAGACCTAGTGAGGCTAGGGTTTTTTTGGAGGTTAATTTAGAAAATAAGTTTCCTGATAGGATTTGGATTGATAGAGGGCATAGTCGAAGTTTTTGGCAGAGTGTGGTTTATAAGAAATTGCCTTTGTTTTGTGGGAAGTGTAGACATATGGGTCATTTAGTGGATATGGATAAGTGTAGAGTTGGTGATAGTTCTTCTGGTCATACCCTACCGCCCCCTCCTGCACCTCTAGCTACTTCTATTTCAGTTACTCCTTCGGTCAGTGCCCCTGTTATCTCTTCCACCCCTCCAATTCATCCTTCCCGGGATAATGGGAAAGCTGTTGTTACAGAGTTTATGCGTCAATGGGTCCCTATTTCAGGTTCTACTTCTTGGATGGCTATTTCTTGTGCTCCTGCTGTTTTGCCAGTAGTTCAGTCTCCCCTCACTATTTTAGTGACCCCGCCAATTCTTTAAGTGCCAGTCAGTCTACCGCATGGTACCATTTTTGTTCCTCAAGTTTCTACCCTAGCGCATGTTACTGTATTAGACGTTCCGGTTATTCCTCGGGTCGAGGGTGAGGGCCATTTTGCCTCAACTATTCTCGTTTATATAGTACCTCCCACATTACCCACTATTACTTCTACGTGTCGAGATCACTTTCTGGAAGGGATCTTGGGTATTTCCCCTATGGGGTTAATCCTGTGGACACTGACATGATTACTCATTGGAATGTGAGTTAGGGCCTCCCAATCATTGGGGATTGATACTTGTTTTCCTATGCCTTCAGTGATAGTTTCTTCTGCTGAGGAGATTTCTTTACCTATTGAGGCAGATGTTGGGGTTCGATCAGACGCAGACAGTTTTTGCCCTCATCAGCCTGGGATCTTTCGTAGAAGATCTTCTGATGATTTGAAGGGTTTGGATGACAGAGGTTTAGTGGATAGATTGGTTTCGGGATGCTGATGTCAAGGATCTTATTCAGATTATAGGTTGTCATCCAAAGGCCATTGATACTCAGATTCCCCACAGGAATACGCGTAGTCTGACACGCTGTGCAGTTACTTCTCATTCACCAATCGATTCTCATGATGCGAGTCATAATATGGAATATTAGGGGTGTTAGGAATTCTAATACTCGGAGGCATTTAAAAAAATCATTTAGCAGCATGGTATTTTTCTTCTTGTTATCATTGAGCCTTTGATCATGTACAGAGATTTTGATTTCCCTCGACGATTCTTAGCCATTGATCACGGGATGGGTAATTAGTTGAACAAGATTTGGTATTTTTGGCACTTGGGGACTACTGTCACTTCATTGGTTGATCATGCCTAGTATTTACACTGTAGGGTTGAGGATCCCGGACTTAGCACGTCTTTCGATTTCTCTCCTATATATGCTTCTTGTTCACCTGTTGAGAGGAGGGATTTATGGAAGGGGTTGCATCATTTTTCCCTCATTTTCTAGTTTTTCCTGTTAGTCATTTGAACATACATACTTCAGATCATGCTCCTTTGTTGCTTGAGTGGTCGATTTTTGGGACCTTGTTCTTTACGATTCCTCAATGTGTAGACCACACATCGCCAATTTCAATCGTTTGTCTCCTAGAAGTGGTCATTACCCACTCATCTTATGGGTATGGCTGCTTTGTGGGAGAAGATGTTCAGGCTGAAACAGGGATTGAGTTGGTGGAATCATCATGTTTTTAGAGATATATTTCAGAGTTAGCTGTTACTCAGGCTGAAATTTTATATGATGAGGACCCCTCTCCTACACATCAGGCATAGTTACATTGGGTTCAGGCTGAGTTGAACCGAACTTTATCTATCGAGGAGGGCTTCAGAAAACAAAAGTCGGGGGCTAGATTGATTTGTGAGGGTGAGAAAAATACCCGTTATTTTCATTCCATGGTTCAGGGGCGGCGTATTAGATCAAGGATATTCACTATTAACACACAATATGGGGATTAGTTAATAGATCAGAATACTATTAGGGACTCTGCAATTCAGTTTTTTCAGGACTTGTTAGCTTCACATTCACATCATACTCGGTAGCTTAGACATGGAATTATTCCTCGACTTGTCATTGATGAGGATAATGCTATGTTGGGCCAGTTTCCTACATTGGCGGAGGTTAGAGAGGCAGTATTCAGTATTGGTGGGGATAGTGTAGCCGGACCAGATGGGTTCACTTTACATTTTTATCAGCATTGCTGGGGTATCATCTCTGAAGATGTTTATAAGGCCGTTCTAGATTTCTTTGGTGGAGAGCATCTTCCTAAGGGTTTGCAAGTGGACGAATTTTAGGCCTATAAGCCTATGCTCTTTGTTCAACAATATCACTACGAAGTTGTTGAACACACATCTGAGTACTTTGTTGCCTCGCATTATCTCCCCATAGTAGAGTGGTTTCATTTCTGGATGATTGATTGGGGATAACGTGTTACTTGCTCAGGAGATGGTTGACACACTAGATATACAGGCACAAGGTAGTAACATTATCCTTAAGCTTGATATGGCTAAGGCCTATGATAGGATGGATTGGAGATTCTTATTTGCAGTGATGGAACAGTTAGGATTTAATAGGATTTGGATTGACTCAATTAGACATTGTATCTCTACATGTCAGTTTCCGTTCTGGTCAACGGACAGCCTGGGGGTTTTTCCTTTCTACTAGGGGGCTCATACAAGGGGATCCTATATCTCCTTCCCTCTTTGTTTTAGCTACTGAATATTTATCCAGGTTGCTTACTTATCAGTTTCAGAGGTATCCTAGTATGTGGTATTGTCATAGGGGACCCACTCTTGTCTCACATCTTTGTTTCGCTGATGATATGATTATATTCGCCAATATTCAGAGGTCTTCTATTAGGAGATTGATGGATTTCTTTGAGCATTATGAGGGTGCTTCTGGTCAGTTGGTGAATCGAGACAAGAGTGCACTTATTCTTCCTAGGAGGGCATCCATGTCCTTGACAACACGCTTGCAGGGGTTGACTAGGTTCAGACATCAGCAGCTTCATATTACTTATCTTGAAGTTCCTTTGTACAGAGGACATTTTCGAAACTTCTTGTATGACGACTTGTTGCAGCAGGTTCAGGACAAGATATCTAGATGGGCTTTTATGTTATTATCTCCAGGGTCGCGCATCATTCTTCTCAAATATGTGTTGTCATCTTTGTCACTTCACCTTTTCCAGATTATGCAGCCTCCTAAGGCTGTGCTGAAACGATTAGAGAGTTACATTTCCGGATTTCTTTGGGATGCACATGATCAGACTCACAGACTGCATTGGCGCAGGTGGAAGGATATTTTCCTTCCACATGAGGAGGGGGGACTTGGCTTTAGGAGATTACAAGATGTTGTGGACGCTTTCTCACTAAAGCTCTGTGGAGGTTTCGATGCTAGGATTCTATGTGGGCCCAGTTTTTATTGGGAAAGTATTGTGCGGAGTCACATCCCTCTCAGATTAGAGTCAGTAACACTGATTCTAGGTTTTGAAACGGCTGATAAGGATTATCCCTACGGTCGAGAGCCACGTTTTTTGGCATTTAGGCTAGGGTCAAATATTTCTTTGGCACGACTAGTGGATGGGAAATTCTACTTTGGCTCAGCAGCTACCTCTTGGATCTCACTCTACGGCTAGGATTTTCGATTTATTTGATGACACTAGTTGGGACTTTGATAAATTACGGGGGTCCTTCCTTTATACTTGGCAGAAAGGATTGTTTCTATACCTTTTTCTACTCAGGTTCCTAATAAGATACTATGGAGATATTCATCCGATGGTAAGTTTAATACCAAATCAGCTTGGCAGACTATTAAGGAGCCTAATTCCATACAAGCCTCCTGTAGATTTTTCTGGGTGGCCTCAATTCCTACCACGATTTCGTTTTTCACTTGGAGATTATGGAAGACTATGATATCGGTTGATATTGTCATTAGGTAGAGGATTCACGTTCAGTTGGCTTCCAAATGTCAATGTTGTGATTTTTAGGAGACATAACACCATGTGTTCATCAGTTGTCCTATTGTAGTTCAGGTGTGGGACAACTTCTCATACATATTCATGGTTCCCTCTATTCCATCTGATGAGATACATCATCATTTTCAGAGATGGAAATTTTTAGGGCAGTATGTGTCGTGGGGCCACATTCACATCATCATGCCATTGCTCATTTTTTGGTTCCTCTGGACAGCACGCAATAATGCGAAATACAGGGGCATTTATATGGATACTCTTTGGATCATCGGAGAATTTAAAGGCATGTCACTTTACTTCACATTGGGCGGAGATCAATCGCACTCACTAGCGTGGGGATAGGGGGTTGGCGTCTTTATTTGGTATTAATTTGTTTGTTCCCCCGACTCCTACCCCTATGTTAGTTTTCTAGTGTAGACCATCAGTGGGATCCCACAAGGTGAACACTGATGGTTGTGTTCGTGAGGGGAGGGCCAGTGGTGGTGGTGCTATTCGAGATGATAGGGGGAGATGTGTGCAGGCTCTCTGTTCTTATTGTACTATACTGGAGGCAGAGTTACATGCTATCCTATATGGTGTCTTGCGGCTAGGTGTTTAGGGCTTACTAATCTATGGGTGGAGAAAGATTCGACGCTAGCAGTATATTGTATCATTCGAGGAGTTGGGCCATGGTATATTCAGAGACTGCTTAGTAACATCAGACAAGAGCTATTTTTCTAGAGTGACACAGTTTCGAGCATTTATAGGGAGAGAAATCAGGTTGCTGATAACTTGGATACTCAGGGATGGGATCAATAGATTCATGCAGAGTTCAACGCACACACACTGGATCATAGGACCATAGGCTTAATACAGGTGGATCATTTTGGCATTCCTTCTGTTCGAGATTTATAGCACACTATGTTCTTTTCCACCAATATATTTCATTTATTCACTTGTTATTAATTATTGCGGTTTGCATAATTTAAGATTATTACTTTGGTTCCTTTTTAGATTGTTATCCATTGATTTCCACACTCATTTTGTAAGGGAGGTAGTAACTCCTTATTTATTGCTTTCTCTTACTCTTTATTTGTTGCATTTCTGGGAGGTCAGGTTCATATCCCCCTCCTTCCGTGCATTTCTTTATATTTATTAATATAATGGTAGGGGCATCCTAACGCCCACCAGCCAGTCACGATAGAGGCCTGAAAACCATATTGGGACTGTTAAAAAGAAAAACTCATGGATGATCACCACTTACTACTTTTCTCTTACATCCTTGGATTTTATATATAGTGGTTTCTCAATATTTTCTTTTTTCTTCCACACAAGATAGTCAAAATTAGAAATATGTATGCACAACAAGTCAAAAGTAAGTAATCCCCAAATTTACACCTTTTATCTCCACAGTTTCAGTCAACAAAGCTTATACCAAGCAATTCTTTTCTTTTTATGGATGACATTTTTTCTTTTCTTTTTCTTTCATGTCTTGGTCTCTTACCATCTTTGATCAATACTTTTCGCATTTGCTTTCTATGGGACTCTTTTAGCGAGTTTTGGGTCGATGAATCCCAAGGAAGACTACTTTAGGGCATTAGGTTCAGAGAACTCCTCGAACATAATTACCTGAATCACAAAGGCAACAAAGAAAAGTTAAAGATGTTTGATTGTCTTATGTGTAAGTTCACTCTCCCTACTTGCTTTCTAATTGACCACTGTAACGAACTTTAGGCTGATAGCTCCAAACTCAATTGAGTTTAGGGTACCAGGTTTCAACACTCTTACAAGCTTACTTGCTCGAGTTAAAAAGACTTTGAAGGGTAGAGTAAAACTTTTAGCATTTTTCTATTTTTAAGCTAGTTTTGGTTTATACCCGTTGACAAACTGCTTTAACTGAATTGCAAAACCAAGAACCGCATATCTCCAACCCATCAAACATGCACATTCTAACCATTCCACCCCCGAACATACTTTTTGAGTTGTGTTTAGTTCTAATTTAGGGACAGGACATCTAATTATCTAAGTTTAGGAATTATAAAGTCATTCCTGAAGTCAAATTGCATAAAATTTTCCCCACATGCATTCAACAAATCCATACACAAGTAATAATTCAACAATGACTATGTGCGCTTGGAGATGAAATCTAGCAAGTCATAACTAATTTATAAAATTCAAGTTTTCATGTTGTCCAATATTCAAGCCAAAGCACAATTTGATTCATATTATATCCTAGACAATAAAAGTGTAAACAAAAATTTTCAAGTTTTTTTTTGTATCCCAATAAAAATCGAATGAATGCCACAAAAAGAATGAATAAGACATGAATGAGATTTTACACCCCAACTAGAAAGAAACATTGTCCTTAATGTTTGTCAAATAAGTAAAAATATGTAAAACAAGACAAGAGAGAGAACTACAACTTCCCAGGTATAGAGGAGATATCTCATTACTCTAAAGCTACCCTTTGATAGCACTTTGGATGGATTCGACCCTTTTTTTTTTTTTGCATTGCCCAACTTGGTTCGAGATGTTTTGGTTGATGTTTTCCTGTTTTCATTGCAAAATAAAAGATAAGTAACATTAGAAGTCACAACACCAATGAGAAACAATGAAAGTTCAACACTAGTACTCCCAAACAAAAGATAAAGAAAAATTCTAAATTTTCAAATATGGTCGACCACACATGTTCAAGCTCCGACATCACCTAGAAAAACACAAATATCCCTGAGCCATCTTTTGACATGTTAAATTTCACAACATGGTTTACAACATATTAAAAATTCAGAAAATTTGGAGTTCAATAAGGTCATGACACACCATGGAGAAGTAGGTGACGTGAATCATTTATCAGGTGCAATGGCCTGCAATGGGCTGCAATGGTGCACAAATTCTTTTCATAAATTTCAGGAAAAAAAAGTGAACTAACTCATGAATTAAACACACACAATCAATGATAAACATGTTATGAAGATATATGCTCGAACGAATTTCTCAACTTTGAACAAAAATGTCTTTGTGGCATTCCATCAAACATTTAATGGGCATTGAAAGAATCAAAGAATATGCATATATTTGGAGACATGGATAAACCCAAAATTTTACCTATCTAAGCACAAACTACATTCTCCAACAACTAACCTAAGCACATTCTTCGCAACTCACAATTTCAAAGTCCAAGAACTCAAAGAAAATTTCGCAATTTTGAGTAAACATTGATTTAATTGAAGAATTTCATACCTTTTGTTGGATTTGAAGAGATAAGAGCAAGGTATATGATGCAAATAAGTGTTGATGACATGTTCAAAAGATGAAATGTCAATTTTGGGGAAGAAAAAGAGTTTGCGATGTTTAAAAGTGAAAGAAAGAAATTTTGCATATAAACTACCGATTCTGGTCGCTGAATGCCCGCGCGATCGCGTGGTTAACACCTCGCGATTGCAAAGGCTAACTCTGTGCTAAAATTTTTAAATAAAATCATCCGCTTGATTACGCGACATTGTTACTACGCGATCGCTCGATTTTCCGCACAATACCCAAAAATTTTCCATTTTTGAATTTCAACATCGTTTTTAACCCCTTAGACACTTCTAGATCTATGCAATGATCACCAAAACATCAACTTCATGATCTAATAAGTGCGTGTGTGAGTTTGGGATAACAATAAAAATCCTGGCCTACAAAAACATGTAAAATAAAAAACTAACCTAAACATGCAAGAACATGTTAACATGCAAAATTGTCTTAACATGCGAGCATACAAAATACTTAAAACATGTCACCTATCAGGCATGTGTCTAAAAAAAAGTAATGAATTAATTGCTTAAAGCATAATAAATAAAAGGGAAGAAAATTGGGTTGCCTCCCAATGAGCGCTTCGTTTAAAGTCTTAAGCCCGAATTTTTGCACATCCAAATCATGGAGGCATGAATGATCTTCTTAAAGTCCTGCACAACTTGCAATTACCAACCTTGCATTTCTTGACCCTTTTTCTTACTTTCTTGAATTACCTTCTTTTCAGCTGTTTGTTGATGAATGTTAGGCTTTTCCTCCTTTTGGTCCCTCCATCCATCTTTTTGCACAAGTGCTTCCACTTTGCAATAGCTTTCATTTTGAACTTTAGGTTCCTATTTTGGCTTGATGCTAAAAGTGATTTGCTCATTTTCCACCTTGAAGATGATTTCCCCTTTTTCAAAGTGTATTAGGGTAGTACCAATAGCTAGAAATGGTCTTCCAAAAATCAGGGGCATCTGAGTGTCTTCCTCCATGTCCTGTATCACAAAGTTAGATGGGAAGAAGAACTTGTCCACTTTCACAATCACGTTCTCCACATCCTCATATGGGTATTGAATTGATCTGTTGGGCCACTTCAACGTGATATTTGTTGGTTTAGGTTCCCCAAACCATGTTTCCTCTAAACAAATAGAGGCATCAAATTAACATTTGCCCCTAAATCACACAATACATTATTCAAATCAAAATTACCAATTGTACAAGGGATAGAAAAACTCTCTGGATCGGTTAGCTTTTGTGGTAATTTGTTTTGAAGAATGGCGCTGCACTCCTGACTTAATGCTACTGTTTCAAACTTCACAAACTTTCTTTTATTTGTCAACATATCTTTCATGAACTTCAAGTATAGAGGCATTTGAGCCAAGGCCTCTGCAAATGGAATGTTTATGTGCAGCTTCTTAAGAATTTCCAAAAATTTGCCAAACTTATGTTCCATTTGTTGCTTCCTCAATCTTTGTGGATATGGAATGGAAGGCACAGAAGCTTTAACTACAGGTCGAACTCGTAGTTCTTCTTCAACTTTTTCTTTAGCTTCCGAAGTAGACCTCTGCTCTTCTTCTAACTTCTGCTTTTTCTCCATATCTTTCATTTTATTCTCTTCATATTTCTCAACAGTTACATTAGGCATCTGAACTCCACTTTTTGTAGTTATCGTATTAACGTGTTCACATGGATTTGTTTCATTGTTGCTTGGTAACTATCCAGGCTGCCTTCAGATCTGCTTGTGCCAACTACCCCATCTGATTCTTCAATTTTTTTATTTCAGCTGCTTGACTTATTATCTCTCCGTTCTGACTTTTAACCAACAGAATTAACATCTCCATGTTCTCCTTCACTATGGTTTGGGATTGCTGTTGTTGTTGAAAACCTGATGGACGCTGAACATTCTGATTATTGGTCCATGAGAAGTTGGGGTGATTTTTCCATTTTGGATTGTATGTTTGTGAATATGGACCACCTCGTTGCCTGTTTCCCATAAAGTTTTCCTGTTCTAGACTTGATTGATGTAGCTGCATGGGACAATTATTCAAAGCGTGATTTTCAAAGAAGAAATCACAAAGGGCTGTATGTATTGCATGAACTGACTTCGCACTAAGATAGACGAACTTCTTTGTCAATGTGATAAATTAGTGTTTGTATCTCAATTTTTTAAGTTCATGCCCATGAAGGTATTCCATATGGCATAAAATACTATATCATATGACGTCATTTGCACTATGAAACCATCATCAAACCTCACCTATGGCATAAAATATCAATAGTGTAAAAAGTCAATCCCTTGTTTGAGACTTATTATAATGAGTTGGTGGGTTTTAATGAGTTCAAGAATAATGATTTGTTTGAGAATATGTGATTGAAAAATAAAGTAAAAAATTTTTTAAGCATAATATTTATTTTACTACAAAATGCGTGGTTGAAAGTTGAAGAGAGAAAAATGTGTTAAATGTTCACTGTATTTTGCGATGCAAAATATACGCGCAAGTATATGGATCGTGAAAAGTAATAAAGTGGACAAACGAGTCCAGATTATCGTTCCCACGAGGACTGCTATTAAGTACCGAAATATTTTAGTTCTTATCCTAATTTGAACAAAGGAAAGAATTTTGAAGTTTAGACTAAACTAAGGAATTAAACTAAATAATTAAAATTGTGAAATTCTCTTGTTTTTAAAAATGATTGCAAAGTAATTGGGATTCACGATTTCACCTAATGTATATTGAAATTCCTCTCTCAAGTCTAAATCAATTCTACCTAAATAAATCAATTCACACACGATCGCGATAATAACAAGAGTATATCTTTATCTCTTGTCCAATTATCGAATTTACTACCTTGATCTAAGATATTAACTCATCTTTCGGATTATGGAAATAACTCATTAAATCATGAATAAGTGGTCAGTTCATTAAGCAAAATAATAAATCAATACATGCAACGAATCATTAAAACAACGGAATATGGAATTAAAATAATAAAGTTAGGCTGCATCATTCATTCCAACATAAAGTTTAGTTACACATCATAATTAAAAACAAAAAACAATAAAAGTAGGCGCTCATGGAAATAACAAAAAAGAATGGAAAGCTTGTACCAACTATCAATTATTCATGTGTTCTTCCAATCTCGCCACTTGCGCTACTCCAATCTCCCAAAGAATTTGAAGTTGAAATCCCAAAATTATGATGTTCTTAGTTGAGGCAAAGGTCCCAAAGTGGTGGCTCAGTAATGTTATATTTATAGGTATTGGAGAAACCTAGGTGAAAGTATGAGAAAATTTGTTGAAAATTTCAGAAAAAGCCCAACTCCTGGCCCAGAGGTGAACCGCGCGATCGCACGGTACAAACTAGTGTGATTGCATAGGTAATGCATAAACTCTCGCGTGATTATTTTAAGGACTGTAACGTAATTTCCCTTTTCTCGATTGTATAAGTTGGTCGTTGCCTTTTAATTGCATCTTTGTCCTCCACTTTCAGTTGACGCGATTTAGTCCCAATACTTTATAATCTTCTCAATTTGCTGTTTCAACTCTCAATTACTTCAATTGGGTCCTCTGACTTCTGATTTATTCACTAAGGCACCATACTTCTTTCTCGATTGGCGTCATTAACTCCTTAATACTCAATTTAGCTCCAAAAGTCATCCAATTGTGCATTTTTTTTTTATCAATCTCTTCATTCCTCATCATTTGGAATGTTTTCTGAAAAGTAAACAAATAAAAGCAAATTAAATATTAATTATTCTAAAATAAGAATAATATATTCTAATTTAGACATGCAAATAAGTGTATAAAATGCACTTATCATTAAAATTATAGTAGAGTTGTTTTTAGATTTTAAGACAGTAAATAGATAATTGTCGAACTTAATACATTAATCCTTGTCAAAAGCAGTACGATTTAAACTCAGTAAATATGTCTACTTTTATTCCATTTAAAGTGGAATTTGAGAGGATTAGATAACACACTATTAGAAAATATGTTTGCACCGACAAACAAATAAAAAAATTAAAAAAATTTAGAAGATGAACAGATTGACAAAGTCAAAAACTGCAAATAGTAAGAACATAATTCTGAAATAAGGATGATTGAGGCGAGAACAAGGCTCTCTGTCCTTAAGAAATTTTTACCTCGTCACACGATGTTTACGGTATGTGGTAAAGCATCTCCCAAGATACAGCGATCAAACACTTGCAAAAGCAGTACTTCGACTACAAGTACAACGAACCTAGAAAAGTACTCTCGGAATGACAAAATGAAATGTACAGAATGCAGATATTGGAAAATGCGTAAAGTATGAAAATGCGTGTTTGATCTGAAAGCTAGAGGACTCTTTAAATAGAGAAGGGAAGTGGCAGTTGGATAGTTTTTCCCAACACTCCACTTATGCCCACTACACACACGGTTTTGGAAAACCAATTCACCACTTGCACACTTTGAGACTTTGGAGGGAGATTTTAATTCGTATAAAATAACTAAACTTTACCCAAAAAATTAATTTTGACATAGCCAGATCCAAGCCCAAGCCCCAGCCCCCCGAGTCAGGCTCATGGTCATGCCATGTTGAGCCAAGTCGGCTAACGGGTCGGATAGCGGTGGCGACACACTTGAGTTTGCAACCTATGTGGGATTGGAACATTTTCCAATTCTTTCCAATTTATTCCTCCTATTTATTGTTCAACTTTCAACCATAATATCTCATTCATAATAAAATGATTTTACGTAGTTAAATATTCTACATTCATCTACTCGAAACATAGAATTTAATTCACTACAACAAAAATAGCCTATTGTAACACGCAAAAAATGTTGCAAAAGACCTTTTGCAACGTTCATGTGCATGTTGCAAATCGCAGTGTTGACATAGAGGGAAAGGATACGGCAACATTCATTGCGTGTTGCAAAGGATGGATTTCGTGTTGCGGTACACCTTTGGCAACATTCAATGTGCGTTGACGTAGACCTTTGGCAACATTCATTGGGCGTTGCCGTTGATACTTTTGGCAACGTTCATTGCGTGTTGCGGTAGACATTTAGGAAAGTTCTTTGCATGTTGTGGTATATACTTTTGGCAACACTCATTGCGCGTTGCCGTTGATACTTTTGGCAACACTCATTGCGCGTTGCCGTTGATACTTTTAGCAACACTCTTTACACGTTGCCATTGATACTTTTAGCAACACTCTTTGCGTGTTGCCATTGATACTTTTAGCAACACTCATTGCGCGTTACCGTTGATCTTTAACATTTTTTTTTTTAATTTTCTGTAAAATATAGATAATTTCACTAATAACCAACAAATTTCTCAAACATTTATGTAATATGTAAAATATGAAACACGCGTGCTATAAAAATAAATCAACTATTCAAAATAAAATGCAATAGCATTTTAAAGAAAATTATACCACATATATTTTAATACTTAACAAAAATTACAGTATTTTGTTCTCCTACATTAAAACAAAATCTTCAATATAGGTTTTTCACCTATTTGATTGCACATCTAAAGTTTGACAATTGCTATCCCTCTAAATTGCAAAAATATCTCTAGCAGACCAGCAGCCATACAAAAAGGAGCTACTATCACCATTTTCAACACGAATCATCATTAAATATGAGTACTTCCTTGGCTTCTGAAGTCTAGCTTGAACTGTGCACATGACAAATCATCTTGTGAGAGAACTACAAAATTGACTTTTACCTGCAAAGACATTATAAAAGTTTAATCATCAGGACTCCAACTGCACTGAATGCAAAAATGTAGAAATAAATCATACTAAATATTAATATTATCATTTTCTATTGTAAAACTTTACAAAAATTTGGACAGAGTCCCCCCTATACATTGGACTTAGCCAACCTGTAAAGGGATATCACAACCACCATAATACTTTAAAACATCAAACTAAAAACTCATTCATCATCAAATTACAATCAAATCAATCCAGAATCCATTCAATATTCCATAGCAGGAAAGGAACATTTCAGAAACAACACACACAGCTAAGGGGAAAAAAATCAAACAAAAAAGATACACTGTGCTTAATCCTAAGTTGAGAGTTGATTAAAAGATGAACCCAAATAGTTGTCAATTAATTAACTATAAATATACCACCTAATATATTAAAGATAGAATGTAATTAGTGATGATTAATTAGATATGTATATACCTGGATCAGCACCAGTGACAATCACTGTAATAGATAATAACACAAGAAGTCTATCCCTTGTTAAGTTGAGCTTATCCCAAGGAGTCTCTTGAACATCTTTGCCTCTCCTAGCTTGAGATGCAGTAGTATCTTGCATTCTATCACTCTATACAACAAAAAGAAAAATAATCATTAGCAAGAAAATTGACAATATAATATGCTCCCCTGAGTTATACTTGCTCATGTCAATTGAGGAAATGAGCCTGCACTTTTAAAAATTTGTGATAAACAGAATAAGTAATCAATGCCAAACATTGCTAACAATTTTTCCTTGCGGCCCAATTTGTGCCCGATTAATAATGTATAGAACTATTTTGCCAATTCTAATATCGTGAAAAATATTGCATATAAGAATGCTTCCAGGATCGTGAATTAATTTAAATAGAGGCAAAATCACAAACAGAAGATTGAATATATACTTACTTCAAGCCAACGATCTCTGCAGTTGCTCTAGGCACTAAGAAAACTAAAGCTGGTCTAGTCCTCTTGCCACCAGCTCCAAATATTTGCTCAGCAGCAGACATCAGAACTGCATTTTATGCACCAACAATCTAATAGTATTCTTGTCAGATGTACAAGATTAAGAAGTGGACATCAAACTGCAAATTCTGTACCGAAAAGTCGAACAACTCAGATGCACAATTTTTCAGAAGCATAATGCATAGATAACAGAATGGAACAATTAACAGAAGATCAACACTTATTACTATCAATTATTAAATGGACTGAACAAATAAGAACATGAGGTGTGAATGACATTTCCTTTATCCTTTTGCTTCAATGAATTAGTAGGAAATTAAAAAAATTTAGTGGAAGGGAAGACCAAAAATCGAAGAATAAAGAAATAGTAGGGAAATAAAAAACACAAATCAAGAATGAGAAAACATGATAAGAGTGAATTGTCTCCAATCTAAGCACAGAGCAGAGCAAACTACTTGAAATTTGATGGTTGACACATACATCCATAATACTTTAGCATTATCTACTTCGGAAATTTATGCAGTAAATCATGGAAATTGTCTTGAACTATAGTATTCTAATGTAAAAGTTGTATGGAATGTGATTTTACTCTTATTTTTGCATTGAGATTTTCAACTGAGTATGAAATCAGAACTTGATCCTTACAAGATGATAAGGTCTATAATTTTTTATGGCACTGCCAATAAAAACTTGAACTACGTTTCTTCACTACACGCAGCTACAAGAAAGCCGTGCTGCAAACAGAGCACAAGTTCACAAGAAAGTACAATATGCCACCATCAGCTAACACAGTCATTTTAATATATAGTACATATAGAACTGACTGCTGCAAAATAAACAAATAGAAAAAGCATTAGTATACCTGAAATCAGTTCCAGATATCCAAATTGGAAATTAGTTTAAAATCAAAATGCAATCATTTGGGAAAAGGAAGCTGTAGATGAATTATCACAACAAAAATATAGAGAAACGTCAAACAGGAAGTTAATTTCCATATGCATACTTGTGATAGTTTGAACAAGTTTTTAATTTATTAGCACATTAAACCTGTTTCACGAGTATGCTTCCAAAAATAGAGAAGCAAAGGAAAAGGGAGAAAAGGCTAAGAGAAAAGGGAGAAAAGAATTTGAGGGGAGGAAAATTTTGATTACTTTTGCTTCAATCTTAGAGCCTTTGGGGTAATGGAAAAAAAAAATTTGGGGAATATGTAGTTGAAAAATATGAAAGTGATGGGTTCAATAGAAATGTATGGTTGAAATTTATTTTGAGGGAAAAGTTAAAAATCTCGGGAGCAAACATGATATTAGAACTCTGTATAGATTGAAAACTTAGTTCCACTTTTATAGTGGTAGAGAACTTAATTCTAGAGAACTTCTACAACATCACAATCTTATCAAGATATCAAAGCCATTTAACCTAAAATCAAATAACCTCTAAAAACCAATATTATTCGTTAAATACATATATAATTTTATCACTAAGTTACTTCAATTACAGTCCCAAGTTCAGATAAAGAGGTAGATGAAGTAGATTAACAACCAAACATTTCTAGCATTTGGATTCACTTTTGGCCTCTGTTTCCCGTACATTTTTTCCCCAACGGAAATCATGGTTATTACCCATTTTCCACATCAATCCACCATATAGCCTGCAAGAAAATGTTTAATGAATAATCCACCCCCAAAAGGCCAAAACTACTACTCACCAAAAGATTAAAATATTGAAAACATTCTTAACCATTTTTTGGGATTTCAATGACTCATTGAATATGAATCAGATTCATTGATTTAGAAATTCAGTGAGCAACGAGCCAACAAATGATGAAATTAACTCCATTTATTTACCTGGTTATCTCCAGAAAGTCCAGACTCGGGAACATAGTTGAGAGACGAGAGTTGAGATTGAGACTCCAGTCGCGGCAATGCTGCTAACGCACGCGGATTGCAGGCAACAGAAGGTAGAACTGGATTGGATTTGGGAGTGCTGTGTATGAGTGACGAGTGGTAGAGTCACCGGAGTGGAGTCGCTGAGACTTGAGAGTGCTGCGGCGAGAGGTGATCAAGAGGGAGAGAAGTTGTGAGAGAACGAGAGTGATTATTTGGTATATTAGGTTTTTGATTTTGTTATCTTTTGAAATTTACAATTTAGCCCCCAAAAATTTGCAATTTAGTCCCATAGTTTTAGATAATATGAAGTTTTTCCCCAATTAAACTCTTTGGCAACGTTCATTGCGCATTGCCAAAAGCTTACCCTTTCACAATGCACATTGCGTGTTGCAAAAGGGTACCTTTCGCAACGCGCATTACGCGTTTTTCAAAGGGTACCCTTTGGTAACCCGCGTTGCGCGTAGTAAAAGGTACCCTTTTGCAACGTTCAGGTGAACGTTGCGAAAGGGTACCTTTTACAACACGCACCGAATGTTGCAAAAGACAAATCTTTTGGCAACATGCAATGAACGTTGCAAAAGGATAATCTTTTTGCAACACGCAACGAACATTACAAAAGGCTATAATAAGCAACATTCACTTACTGAATGTTGCTAAATGTCAAATAAATCAACCAATGGAAACATGCAACCACTGAATGTTGCGGTAGACCTCTTTTAGCAATATGCAATTAACGAATGTTGCCATTTGCATGTTACAAAAGGCCCTTTTTCTTGTAGTGATTGAACTTTTACATTGACCAATTGAAGCATAGGTCCCACCCAAACTATAGTTCAAAGTAGACCCATTTCCTACAATCCCCCACATGAATGGAAATTATCACTTGTACCTTTGCCAAACACCCCCACACTTTCAAGTATTTATATGAAGGTTTGTGAGGTTTGTGACATTTCCATAACTCGTAAGGTGTTTAATCCTTTACTTTATATGGTATTTGTTAGAATTAATGTACAAGCCCAATTAGTTGGGCTGGACTCTACAATTAGATTAAGCGATAATTGTGCACAGCACTACTTTTATATCATCAAATTGATTTTTACAGTCCAGAATAAATTTTCTGAAAAATACGCTAATCATCTTCTTCCTTCTCTTTCACCGCCATCATTACTGCTATTTGCTACCTCCACCCGCACAGTTGCTCGTCTTCTTCACTACCACCGCACAATCACCAACTCACCACCCCCACTATCTGCATCAACCACTAGCTGCACCACCACAACACCACCGAGCCAACGCCACTGCCACTGCCACCACCGTGATTGTTGCTCCGCTCTCCCCACCCTACAGCCTCCGAAGATCACTGTGGATTGTTGTGTTGTTTGTGTGTGCATTTAGAGACAGTGATGTGGAAGCGATGTTGTTGATGTGGTGATGTTCTATGCCACTCTTCCATTTTTATTTTTTACTTTTTTTGGTTATCTGGTAGCTTTTTGTGGCGGTGGTTGGTCGTGGCAGAAGTGGTGTGGTGGTGGTGGTGGTGGTGAGTTGGGTGGTGATACTCGTGTGTGGTGTGGTGGTTTCGGCTGTGGTAGAGAGGGGTCATGGTGATGTGCTGGTGGAGGTGATGGTGGTGGTTGGGGGTGGCAACATCGGTAAGGTGGGTAGTGGGGTTCGCCAACGGCTAGTGGAGTCTTTCACCACCATATTAGAGACAAAATATCATAATCAAAGCGTAAAGTTTCAAATTGTGATATTACAATTTTGTCCAAAGTCTCATAAAAATTTGATAAAATTGCAAGTTATGGTACCAAAAATTTGAAAGTATCGTAAGTATCTTGTTATGATACTTTGAAAGTATCACAACATGATACTTGAAGAAAACAGTATTTTTACAAAAATAAAATAAAATAAAAAATTGAAGTATTTTTTTTTTTTTTTAAATGTAGTAAATTTCAATTATGATACAAAAAGTTACGTATTTGTACAAACACCCCATAGATTAATTAATCAAGACCCGTTAGTAGTCCTATTGTGACTAGAGTTAGGGTTGTAGTTGAACGTATAAATAAGTGCACTATTGTAGAGAAAAGAGAGTCATGTTTTAACTAGAATTCTAGAGCTAGGTTTTTCTCTTGCTAGCACATACGAAGAAATCAATATTCTCTAAAATCCATTCCAATAGTTGAGATTGATAGGGTTCCAGATTTAACTCGATGTGTGGATTTCTGTTAAAGGCTTGACAATTGGACAGCTGGTGGTAACAAGATTGTACCTTCTATTTCGGATTTCAGATTCACGACATTCATCAAATGTATTATCTTAATTACAGATTCTATCTAAGTCCAGGGTTGATCAGGGCTTTGGTTTCAAGTTTTTTAATTTTCGTTGTGCATGTATGACCCGAAACCTTATAGTATTTTATTAAGAATGTGATTTGTCAAGAGGATAGCTTCACCCCCAAATTCTAGGGGTAGACAAGAACTAATCAACATAGCATTCATCATTCTTTAACCGTGTGGTTCTTTCGTTCTGCAATGCCATTAGATTGAGGTAAGTTAGGAGTCATTGTTTGACGATTAATGCCTTGTTCAGAACAAAATTCCTCTTACGGAATTCCATATTCTCCAACTCTATCAACTCGAACAATTTTTATTGTTTTGCTAAGTTGATTTTAAACTTCATTCTTATAATGTTTAAATATTTTCAAAGCCTCATCTTTTATTTTTAATAAATAAACATAACAATACTGAGTGCAATTTTCAATGAAAGTAATGAATTACTTTTTCCCAGCTTAATTTTGTACGAATTCAAGTTACAAATAGCTTGTGAATTAATTTCAAAGGTGAAGTATTTCTTTCAATAGAAGGAAACGGTCTTTGGCTAACTTAGCCTCAACAAAAAGTTTCGCATTTGTGATTAGGATCGAAACTTAAAGAAGGTAGCGAATTTAAATTCATTAATTTGCTCACGGATTGCATATCCCAATTTGTTATGCCATAAACAAGAAGATTGAACAATATACACAAAAGTAGAAGCTTCATTAATCTTGTACAACTTGGGTACAATAGTAAGGAAGTTCATCTTGAACATCCAATTAGAAATATATCCCTTTCCGACATACATTCCATTTTTAGTTAGTGCAATTTGTCCAATATTTTGAATGTCTGGCATATGCAGCAACACATTGTTGAGGACGAGTTCCTTACCAGAGGTCATCTTCAAGGTCACATTTCCTTATCCTTCAACCTTTGAGCTTGAGGAATTTATCATGAACAATTTTTCTCCGTTGATTGTTTTGTAATTAGTAAACACTTTCTTTTCAGCACGTATGTGGTGAGTGGCACCAGTTTCCACCCACCAGACCTTGAGATTTTCAACACTATTACATTTAGATATTGCTACAGATAGTCGCATTTCTTGAACACCTTCAAACTGCGTTTTAGTTTCAACCATATATGTACACGATCATTCTTTCTATGCTTGTGACAGTCAATTGCACGATGTCCAGGTTTGCCACAGTTGAAGCAGTCCCCTTTGAACTTCTTGTTCTTCTGGTTGTTTTCATTTTACTCAAGAGAAAATTTTTAGTGCTTCCTTTTCATGTTCTTCTTTAAACTTGATTCAGCTATGTTTTTCTTAGGTTCCATGCTTGGTCCCCCATTTCTCCTTTAAGACTTCTTAGTGTCTTCTTCGATCCTCAAGCGCAAAATCAACTCCTCCAAGTTCATTTCCTTACGCTTGCGTTTGAGTTAATTTTTGAAATGCCTTCATGAAGGTAGGAATTTTTCAATTACAACTGCTACTTGAAAAGACTCACTTACAGTCAATTTTTTAGCATGTAAATCATGGAAGAGTACCTGCAAATCTTGAAAAAAATTTAGAGTCAATCATTTTATAGTCCAAAAATTTACCAACAAGAAAGTTTTAAGTTCCTGTATCTTTTCTTTTATATTTTTCTCTAAAGATCCCCACAATTATTTTACAGATTTCATTATGCTATATACAGCATGTAGTGAATCATTCAGTTCATTCAGGACATAATTTTTGCATAGAAAATCAGAATGTTTCCATGCGTCTAAGGCAAAAACCAAAACTCGATTATTTTCTCCTTATTGAACAGAAGGAGGATCCTCCATGAGAAACCTTGCCAAGTTCATCGTGGTGAGATAGAACAACATTTCTGCTACCATCTCTTAAAATCGACCCCATTAGATCTTTTAGGTTTATCCCCGTGGGGAACATAGGTCGAAGCAGAAGGACCAGCCACAACAGGCTTCACAGTAGGGGGAATTGCATTAGTCTCAACAGTATTAGCCATTTTTGTTCAAAAACAGAAGTTCTCCAAATCAATATTTTCAAATGGTTTCTCTTAATACAAAATTGAACAATGCGGATTTAAGAAAACTGGATAACTAAAAACAGTAATGCAGTTTTGATCATCAATAAAACAGGCATGTACAATATTTAAAACAAAATGCAAAGTTAAAAAACGATGCTTATCAAGATTGTTAGAAAATATGTTTGCACTATTAAAAAAATCAGAAGATGAACAAATTGACAAAATTGAAAACTGCAAACGGTAAAAATAGAATGCTGAAATAAGGATGATCGAGGTGAGAATTAGGCTCTCTGTCTTTAAGAAGTTTTTACCCTGTCACACGGTGCTTACGATATATGGTAAAGCATATCCCAAAATACAATGATCAGACACTTGTAGAAGCAGCACTTTGAATGCAAGTACAACAAAGCTAGAAAATAACTCTTTGAATGACGAAATGAATCGTGCAGAATGTAGACATTGGAAAATGCGTGTTTGATTTGAAAGCCCGAGGACTCTTTAAATAGAGAAGGGAAGTGGCGGTTGAAAAGTTTTCCCCAACACTCCACTCACGCCCACTACACACACGGTTTTGGAAAACCGATTCACCACTTGCACACTTTGAAACTTTGGAGGAGATTTAATTCAAATAAAATCAATTAAATTTTACCCAAATCCATATCCAAACTTGGAGTTTATTAAGCAATTCAAGGTTGAGTTTGCAACCTATGTGGGATTGGAGCATTTTTTTTCAAATTTTTCCCATTTATTCCTCCTATTTATTGGCCAAATTTCAACCATAATTTGTCATTCATAATGAAATGGTTTAAAACAATTAAATATTCTACATTCATCAACTCTACTCGAAATATAGAATTTAATTAAACATTTACTTTGACCAATCAAAGTTTGGATCCCAACTAATTGATAGTTCAAAGTAGACTCATTTTCTACCCACAGAACAGTGAAAAAAAGAAAATTAAAGTTTTATGTGTTATACTACTGAGTTATACTACCTCCGTCCCACATTGGTAGACTCGTTTTCATTTTTGTTTGTCCTAAATTATAGGCCAGTTTCATTATATTAATGTTTTAATTTTATAATATACCACTATTTAATATACATTATTATCAACAAATACGTACTACTCATTATTCAATCTAGGGGTATATTAGATAAAATGTTAGTAAATTTATAATTCAAACATATATTAATTACGTTTTCTTCATTTGTGTAAAAATAGAAAAGAGCGTATCTTTATGAGATTTGGAATGGGTTATGGGTATCAACTTTCAATCTGAGATTTATTTATACTTGTGCAAATTCCAATTACACTAGGAGACAAATCATCGATTAAAATTAGTCCATTTCTTGTAGGAAAAATTGGAAGAAAATTAGATTTTTGAGAGAATGTGTGGTTGAAAAATGTAAAAGTGATGAGTCCTACAAAAATGTATAGTTGAAAATGAGTTTTGAAAGAAAATCGTGTAAAAATTCCTAAACCAAATAGGGCTTAAATCCAACTAGAGATGGACAAACTTGTGCGAATTTGAATTTTTAAATACTTTCATAATCAGATAAGATATCCATTGAAATGAATTTTCTAGCATAAGATAAATTAGCAACTGTTCGGTAAAAGGTTGTTGATAAATTTTGTTTATTAGAAACAACGAGGTGTCAATATTTCGTTAGTCTATTTTTTATTTTTATTTTTGTAAAAAATGGTAGGTTGAAATTTTTGACTGGCTGAATTTTTTTACTAGCCGAACTTGTTAACTTTTCAAAAAATGAACTAAAGAGATGTTGCCACGCAACAATTTATAAACAAATTTTATAAAGAAACCTATACCAAACTGAGTAGTTTTTGTAGTTCAATTTTTTTCCGTAACACAATCTTTACAATTTATAAATCAATTTATAAACAAAACAATTTTTCCAACCCTTTTTTAAGTACACACGCTCTCCCATCAATTTTCAACAACATATTGTACCTCAAAAATAATAAAAAATTAATTTATAAATTGTTAGTGTTACCAAACGGAGATGTCCAAGAATGGCTTTCCACATGACACAAAAATACAATGGTCATGTTTGGTTCTGACTAAAATATGATTTTAATCTCAAATCAAGATGAACAATGAATTTTAACCACATATATTAAGACGGGAAATAGTAAAATATCAAGAGTGTGAAAAGTTAAATTTGTTAAACAAATTATTTTTAAATTTTAAGACAGGCAGTAGATAATTGTCAAATTTGAATACATTCATCGTTCTCATAAACTCTAGCAGTACTACAATTTAAACTCAGTAAATATGTCTACTTTTATCAATTTATAGTAGGAATTTGAAAGGATTAGATAACATTACAACACTAAATAATATGATAAAAACAAAATGAATTAAAATTTTATCCGTTATATTGCTGAGTTGTACTTGAAATGGATATCAAATTTGCTCTTTATGTATTCAATTTTGATGTAAAACAAAATCTATATAATCTAATAAACATGATAAGATATTAAAGTGGTGGACAATTTGGCTTATAGAAGACTGAGTGGGAAGAAATGGCTAGAAAAAGGAGGACTCGTATTTCATTTTCTGTATAGCAGTGTTTGCGCACTACTTGGCCAGCTTGTGGTAGGGAAGATGAACAATTGTCTTATCTTAGAAAAGAGGATACATCCCAATCAATCAGGGTCGGTCGATCTGACATTTTAGAGGCCTTCAGCGAATTTTATTTGAGGCCCTATTTACTCTTCTAAAATATATATATTAAAAAAAAAAACTTCTAGAAAATTTTTTTTGAACCATAATCCTTTGCTTTGGTGGATTGTACCGTCCCTGCAATCAATGGAGAATTGGAATCCAAACAAATTAGAGGTCCCAATCTTTTTATTAATATATACTTGTTGATTTGCTAATCTTATTTGATTAATTAAAGTTTAATTGTAATTAAGTGGGTAAGTACGAGCTAAGAGTTCTCCATTATGAGAATATAGAGTCGAAAGTCAAATATGACGATTTGACAGTCTGTATAGAATGACTCTCGAAGATGAACAATTATTTTATATTGAAAAAAGTAAAGGATATATCTCATCAAAAGTAAATGGGAATACGATCCAACAATTTTCCTATTTAATTTGATTATAATTAATTTAAATTAATCTAAGATTTTTGCTCGTTCATGGGTGGTAGGGCATAGCCATACAGCTGATGAAAATGAATAGGAAAGCATACAAAATATCGGCCCCTTTTCGTTCCATTAATACTTGTGTATTTGCTAATGTAATTTGATTGATTAAAGTTCAATTACAATTAATTTAAATAAGTAACTTCACGTTGAGATTATCTCGTACATGACTAGTATTAGTAATTTGATAGTCTCGCTTATATAGAACAACTTTCGATGATAAACAATCGACTTATCTAGAAAAGGAGGATGGATCCTAAGTAATGGAGAATGGCCGTACAAACCAAAGAGAGGTCTTATTTTCCATTAATATATTTGTTGATTTTCCAATTTAATTTGATTAGATAAAGTTTAATTATAATTAATTTAGTTTATGTCAAGATATAAGTCGCCTGATTATAAGATTGTTCAATGAACAAAGAAAAATCAAGTCAAGGGTGATATATATATATATAAAAACGTTTTTAAAGATAAACAATTGTCTTGTTTAGTCTTGTCTCGATTGAGAATCGGAGCAAAAACAGATGAGATATACCAATTTTCCATTATTATTTAGGGACTTATGTTTTATTTTGATCGATTAAAGCTTATTTAGAATTTATTTAAATTTTATTGAAGATCTAGCAGCCATTGCACAGTTTACAGCAGCCATTGCACATTTGTCTAAGGTCACTTGTTGGGGGAGGCACTACCTAAACAAAGTCAATTGAAACTCAATTAAAAGGTAAGCCTTTTTTTTTTTTATAAACAAAAAATGTTGCGTTTTCGAGGTAAAATATGTGGTTGAAAAGTGAATTAAAAAATCTGTGTATGATTAAAAAATGATTTGAGAAAATATATTATTTATAAATTTATTTATAAATGAGTTACCAAACAAAAGTGTGCTAAATTGAATAATAGTGAAAAGGATGAGAGAAGAAAAATATGCTATCTATTTGATCATCGTCCTATCATCATAACTAATCAAAATGTGTTGTATATTCTTCTGAAGACATGTTTGATGTAGGGGATTGGATAAGCAACAAAATCAACTCTTTTTTTTATATTCTCTAGCACTCCACTTTCGAATACACGGTTGGGATTTATGCCTAAAAGTGTTTAAAATTTACTGAAATATAATAAACAATTATTTATATTTGATATAATATTTGACGTTTATTTAAATTCATTATTATATGTAAGTTGTAACGAAGGGTCTTCGATTGTTTTAAAGATAATATAATATTAGTACTTTAAAAGTACAGAAGATTAGTATTATATTTCAATTGAGAATAATTTAGTCCTAAACATTGAATAAAGATTGACACTTTATTCTATTGAGGTTCATTTGATTATTATTCTAATTAATAATAATAAGCTATTTATCTTAATCATCGTAACTAGTTGAGTCGTGAGTAATAACATCGATATACTTCGGGATAAATATATTGGACTGGACCATCGTGAAATTAATTTTCTAGCATAACCGCGCTTGGGAACTGAGATTTCACATGACTATCATATGGATTGCCTTAATCTGTCTTGGATGGTATTTATTATGTAACGATCCTTAGGATCTTTGATATACTATTAGTGAGATCAATCATTTATGTGATCAATAACTTTGTATGTTGGGAGTCGAAGGACAGTGAATTAATAAATGACGCATTGCAAGAGGAAAAATTATATGACTTTCACTAAAAAACAAACGTCACCTAAAACTAATAAGACATATCTGTGGCATCTAAGACTTGGACACATTAACCTGAATAGGATTAAAATGTTGTTAAGGATGGACCACTAACTGGTTTAGAGGTTAATTCCTTACCGATTTGTGAATTATGTTTAGAAGGTAAAATGAGAAAGAGATTATTTTCTGCAAAAGGACTTACAGCTAAAGGAGTCTTGGAATTGGTTCACACCGATGTATGTGGTCTTATGAGTATGCCTACTAGAAATGGCCATGAGTATTTTGTGACTTTTACAGATGACTACTCAAGATATGGTTATATTTACCTAATATCTCGAAAGTCTAAAACATTTGATAAGTTCAAGGAATATCGGACTGAGGTCGAGAAACACTTAGGTAAATTTATTAAAACACTTCGATCGGATCGAGGTGGTGAATACCTATCAGGAGAGTTCATTAAATACTTAACGGATAATGGGATTGTATCTCAACCTAGCGCGTTGGGGACTCCCAAGCAGAATGGCATTCAGAAAGGAGAAACAAGACTTTGTTAAATATGATACGATCAATGATGAATTTCCCTACGCTACCTACTTCCTTCTGGGAATATGCAATTCAGAAAGCTGTATATCTTTTGAACTTAGTCCCATCTAAGTCATTTTCCAAAACTCCCCTAGAGATGTGGAATGGTCGTAAGCCCAACTTACACCACATTCGCATTTGGGGTTGTCCAACACACGTGCTGAATGGAAAGACTGAGAAATTGGAACCTTGAACGGAAAAATGCCTATTCATAGGTTATCCTAGGGGAACGAGAGGATATTACTTATATAGTCCTCAGAGCAAGAAGGTATTTGTTTCAACAAATAAAACTTTCTTGGAGGATAAGTACATAGAAGAAAAGGAGTCTTAATGTAAAATTGTGTTGGAAGAGATAAAGGAGTCTACTCCTAGATTTTCTAGCCCTGAGACATTTTGTGAGGTTCCGGATAAATATCCTGAAGGTAACAATCATAGGGTGCAACATTTGAGTGAGAGTATTGGAGATCTATCTTTTCCCATGAATACTGCATAGGATACGAATGAAGAGAATAATGATCTAGTAAATTATGCTAGACTTTATCATCAAAATGCACAAACCAATCAGAAAATCCAAGAACATCCATTACAGAAAAAAAGTCATAGGATCGTTAGGAAACTTGCAAGGTACTAGCTTTTAGGAGAATTCTACGAGGTGATCTCCTTAGAGCAAGAAGATTATCTGACATCTTATTAAGATGTGATAAAGGATGTGGATGCAAATTCGTGAAAGAGTTCCATGAAATCCGAGATATTCTAATCAAGTCTGGAGTCTTGTAGAAGAGCCCGAAGGAATCAAACCCATTGGGTACAAGTGGGTCTAGAACAGGAAAAGAACAGTGGATGGAAAGGTTGAAACCTTTAAAATTAGACTAGTAGCCAAATGGTTTACCCAAAGAGGACATTGATTACGATGAGACCTTCTCTCCGGTTGCTATGCTTAAATCCATTCGGATACTCTTATCCATCTCTGCTCATATGGATTATAAAATATGGCAGATGGACTTCAAGACAGCATTCTTGAATGGACGTCTTGACAAAAGCATCTACATGATGCAACCAGAAGGATTTGTCACTTGAGGGAACAAAGGAAAACTGTCCAAGTTGCAGAGATCCATTTATGGATTAAAGCAAGCATTCAGGTCTTGGAATAAAAGATTCGATGAAGTTATTAAAACATATGGTTTTGATCAGAACTTTGACAAACCCTGCATCTACAAAAGGAAGCAGGAAAATAAGATAGTTTTTCTAGTACTTTGTGTGGATGACAGATCACTCACTGGGAATAATGTAGAAATGTTGTCTTCAGTGAAAGCGTGGTTGACCCAACAATTTAGTATGAAGGACTTAGGAGAAGTAAGCTCTATCCTAGGAATCCAAATCATTCGTGATCGGAAGAATAAGAACATTTCTTTATCTCAAGCTTCATACAATAATAAGATTCTGGTTTTGTTTTCTATCCAGAATTCCAAGAAAGGTTTGTTACCTTTTAGGCATGGAATTCACTTGTTGAAGGAGCATTATCCTAAAACTCGTAACAAGGTGGAGCGCATGAGTAGGATACCTTATGCATCTACTATGGGTAGTCTCATGGATGTCATGCTATGTACTAGACCGGATATCTATTATTTGTTAGGATTGTGAGTCGTTTTCAATCTAACCCTGGACAAGAGCATTGGGTAGTAGTGAAGCATATATTCAAGTATCTTCGAAGAGCGATGGATTATGTACTTATTTACTCATTGTAGGACTTGGTTCCGGTACGATATACTGACTCAGATTTTCAGTCTGATGTGGACTTAAGGAAGTCAACATCAGGGGCATTTTTACTCTTGGTGGGGGTGTTGTCATATTGAGGAGTGTGAAGCAGTTATGCATTACTGACTCTACCATGGAAGCTGAATATGTTGCAGCTTGTGAAGTAGCCAAAGAAGCCGTGTAGCTAAGAAAATTCCATGGGGATTTGGGAGTGGTACCTGCAATAGCCTACCCAGTTACACTATTCTACAATACTAGTGGGGCAGTAGCTAATGTGAAGGAAACATGAAGCCATCAAAGGGGAAAACATACAAAGTGGAAAGACCATCTTATAAGGAAGGTAGTCTGATGTGGGGATGTAATGGTCTGGAAGATTGCTTCGGAAGATAAATTGGTCGATCCATTCAGGAAGAGCCTACCGGCTAAAAGCTTTGAGGCTCATCTAGAAGTCATGGGCATGCAGGCAGTAAATCATACACTTTAGGGAAAGTGGAAGATTTTTGGGATGTGTACCCAAAAATATTATGTATTTACTGAAATGTAATAAACGATTATTTATATTTGATATAATATTTGAGGTTTATTTAAATTTCCAAGTCATTATTATATATAAGTTGTAACGAAGGGCCTTCGATTATTTTAAAGATAATATAATATTAGTATTTTTGAAGTACAGAAGATTAGTATTATATTTCAATCGAGATTAATTTAGTCCTGAACCTTGAATAAAGTTGGGTACTTTATTCTATTGAGGTTCATCTTATTATTACTCTAATTAATAATTACAGGCAACTTATCTTAACTGTCGTGACTAGTTGAGTCGTGAGTAATAACATTGATATACTTCGGGATATGTGTATTGGACTGGACAATCTTGAAAATAATTCTCTAGCATAACTGTGCTTGGAACCGAGATTTCACATGACCATCATATTGATTGTCTTAATCTGTCTTGGATGATATTTATTATGTAATGATCCTTAGGATCTTTGATATTCTACAAGTGAGATCAATCATTTATGTGATCAATAAATTTGTATGTTGGGAGTTGAAGGAAAGTGAATTAATAAATGATGCATTGAAACAAGAATCTGCTGTTCTAATTGTATAGTTAAAGAGTTTTCTTAAATATTCGAAGTGCAAGTATGATTTCAGGAATCTGAGCTTAGCATTTAACATTCGATGTTAAATATAAATCATAGCAATAAGAATATTGATTTAAGCAAAGTGAATAATTAATTAGGTGAAACGGTTAATTGTATGTCTAATTAATTATCGATCTCAAACAGGAACAAGCTATTAGATTGATAAGTCAAGGGGAAAAATAATTATGGGAAATAAATATATGTTGCTTCTATGATTATTTTATATATTTAGGAGTTGCAATAATTCTCCTATAGTGGTATGAGTAAATTATTAGATAATTAAATTGGACGGTTATTAATTGGCGTAACCGGATTTAATTATTAGGAGCCTGTAATATATAAATCCGATTGGGTCCCCCCAATAGCCTAAATAAGAATTGAAGGGCTAACTTGTAAAGAGTTGGATAGTTCTTGGATTGCACTAATAAAAAGAGATATGGATAGAGTTACTTGTTGGACAAGTATGAAACTCTAAATCCCACAAGGAGAAGGAAAATAGTTACTTGTTGGACAATATGAAACTCTAAATCCCACAAGGAATAGAAGAATCCCTTATCCTATATATACACTAGTAGAGAACGATCAAAGACCAATTAATAATTGATTAATTTTATATTCTTGTTTTTGGTCATTCCCTAATTAAATATTAGGGTAAGAATTTGATTCTCCTTGGATAATATTATTGTGTTCTTGGGTTCTTGTTCCTTTGGTGTCCAAGCATCAACGGAATCTTGTTCTTGAAGGAATATTGAGAAAGATTCAAAGGTTGGAAGTTGGAAAAATTATTTCAAAGATCGTAATTCATAATCGCTCCTGGAAGGTAACTTCGCTTTGCACCTTCAAGGTAGTTTTAATTTATTTAGTAATTAATTAAATTCCAGAGCGTTCTTGTTTTCAAAGAAAACTAATTTTATTATTATTATTATTATTATTATTATTATTATTATTATTATTATTATTATTACTACTTGAATACTTTATTGGAATCGATTTTCAACATACATTATACTGAATAAACTACGTGTGTTTTGACTTGAATTAGTATTTGTTAATACACAAAAATGCCCAATTTGAAGTCTCAACATGGAAGCCCCAAAACATAAAAGCCTATTACAAATATTAGAGCGATGTGGAGGGGTCAGGAAGATTGGACGAATAGAACGAGCCTGGGTAATTGAACGAATAGAGCGAATCTAGGTGATTAGATGAATAGAGCGAGATACGAGTAAAGAGACAGTTTCCACAAATAATGCAACCCGTTGAAGACATTAAATGTGGTTATCACAACATAAAAGGTTGGAGAGATCATGTGCAGTTGGTGCAATAAGTTGACAAGAACATGGGCAACCCAAGTTCGATGATCATGGAAAGTTACTTAGTACAAGGAATTGAATCACAGTTATAAGTGGTTAGTAATTACTACAAGCTAGACACGAAACCAAGGCGGTAGATTAGAGATTCAAAGTAGTAGGCTATTAGTAGAACTTGTATATATTGTAGAAAATTAAACATTTAGAAGGACCAACAAATCAAAACTCTAAAACTTAGATTTTATTAAATTTTCCTTAGTTTAAATGTATGCTTGCATTCCTTGGAGGAATCTTGTAATTTAAGTTCTTCTAGTTTAAAACACTTCTTTTTGGGACTTTGTTTCAAGATGTTTTTTCCTTAAATTTTTATCCGATTCTCTTTTAATTGTTAGCATGAGTGAAACAAAACCAGAGCGAAACAATAATATATTTTTGTAAGTGATGATGTTATATGTATCATGTTGCTGAAATATGAACAAATAAATTCCATATGCAGTCATTAAGTTTCAATCTAATTTCAATTGGATCACTGAATTTCAATTTAATTTTAAAACTAGGTCATTGAACTTTAATAAAATTTCAAATTTCACCGTTACGATACTTGTCTCCCAAATTAATGAAAAATGATCAATTAACAACAATATGCAATGGATCTTTCACGTTTGCACATCATTAAATTAAAGTATTCAAATAAAAAAATAAACTCGGATTGATCATTACATCAATTTAAATTACCCCAAGCAACTGGTGATAAAAGATAAGAAATACAATGAATTTCAAGTTTTAACAAGAGGACTACGAACGGAAATTATATGATGCCGAAGGCACTATATAATTTACCCACTGTTTCGAGCAGGTTATCTCGCTAATAATTCAAATGGATCAGACGAATGTGTAAGGAACAACAACCTCTAGAGATAAAGTTCCAACGAGAGGTGCTTTATTTATAAAGATTGCAGTGAAGATAAAATGTCTCCAAGGGGCGCAAGCACACAACTTACACTAAGATCTTGAAAAGGAAAAGTAAAGATAAAGAAAATTGCATAATCTCCGTTTGATAGTTGATTAATTGATCATTAAAATGCCTAAGTTTTTACAATATATATAAATTGTCTTCAACTACTTCTAACATTTGAATTACTGATTTGCCGCCTCGATTTGTAACTTGCCTGGAATAACTGCTGCCCATCATATTGTATAACCGTCGCCCAGTATTAATTGTCTCTTGTAACTTCCATGATTTCTTTTAACTGCTAAAACAAGGAAACTACTTGATGAATGATTCAGACGAGTCGTGGAAGCTTCTTTAAACCTATCTGACTTGGTCGTCCAGTTGCCTCTGCATTCGTCTTATCGCCCTAGTGCCTTAGTAATCACCCAGTCGCCCAAGTACCTTAATTATTGCCCAATCCTCCAACTCCCTTCGCATTGCCCTTAGTGGGCTATCATGTTTCGGGTTTTTCATGTTGGGTCTTTGTGTTGGGTATTCTAGGTATCAATGTTTGGGCCAATTTACTAAACTTCCACTAATAAATCCCATCCCTCGGACCATTGAATTGGGCCTTGTGAATTTTGGTATTTTTGGGTGTCAATAATTACCCCCCCCCCCCCAATATAGCGAAAATTAATATCAACTCATTAATTTTATGCCATATTTCAACGTTTCCGTTCTTCACAAGACCTTTGGTATTTCTAATTTCTCCTTTTTCAAGATGTAAACCTTGCAGTCTATCACGCTTGTATTTGACCTTTTGCATTCCGCCCCTATTTCCTTCTGTTTTCTCATAAAATTGCAGATTTCCCATCTCCTATTCTCCATATATGTCATCATCATCCAGAATGAATGCGAGTGACCTTCTATGTCCAGATGATCAATTGTTTCCCTTCCTCCCAGAGATGAACTATTTAATCTTCCTTTTGTCTCACCGTCTGTCTTAATTCCGCTTTGGTATGGGAGATATAGGAAATGTTTTTGGCCGACAGAGATCCTTTCAGCGTCTCTTTCCCTTGTGATCCCTTTCAGGGAATTAATGCGGAAGAATGGCTTGCTGAGAGTGCTTCATTGGCCACTTCTCTGTTGAGGTTGCTTCTAAAACTTTCCCTTCCAGCAATGCATATAGGAGGGCGATGGTGCAACAATTTTAAGGAAGGGGATGAAGATTGGCTTACTTCCTTTGTAATAGCCGATAGGAAAACAATAGTAGCTCGCTTCTAGTTGCGGCTAGTAAGATTTTCTTATTTGTACTCTCTGATTTGTAAGGACATTTTGATAATATTAAAAGATGAAAGTATCTTGTTCTTGACATTTGTCCTAATCATGGTGCATGCCTGGTTTCTTTATTTTATTTAGACATAACATTTCTTCCTACCTGTTCATTCTCCCATACGGAAGGAACATACTTCTTCAAATACCTGCAATTAATAGATCTATATGTTTCATACCATCTAGATCCTCTAAATGGTAAACCCCATTAGGCAACACTTCGTTTATCCTGTATGGTCCTTCCAGATTGGGAGACCACTTACCATACTTTGGGTCCTTTCTATCCAGAGGGAGTACTACTTTCCAAACTAACTCGTCCAAACTGAAAGATTTGGCTATGATTTTCTTGTTATAGTACTTAGCCATTTTTCGCTTCTAGCCTTGCAGTCTGTCTAGGATGGCTGTCTTTAATTCGTCCAACTCTAATAGATTTTGTATTAATGACTCTGCATATTCATCATTGCTTAAATTATTTTGTAATCTAACTTTACTTGACTGCACATTAATCTCCATAGGCAGTACTTCTTCCTGGCCGTAAGTAAGTTGAAAAGGAGTCACTTTGCTTCTTGATCGTGGTGACATCCTATAAGCCCATAAGGCTTTATTCAAACATTCGTACCAATTTCTGTCATTTTCATCTATCATTTTTCTAATGATATTCTTCAGGATCTTATTAGAGGATTCCACTTGCCCATTAGATTGAGCGTAATAGGGCGTGGAGTTTACTAATTTGACTCTAAATTCGTCTAAAAATTCTTTTACCTTATCTCCATTCAAAGAAGTTTCATGATCCACCATTAAAGTCTGTGGTATTTCAAATCTATAAATAATATGATCACGAATAAATTCTATGATATACTTTTGGGAGATTTCCTTTAAAGGTATAGCTTCCAACCATTTAGTGAAGAAATTTGTTGCCACTATTACAAACATATGCTACTTGGACGATGGGGGATAAATTTTTCCAATGAGATCAATCGCCCAGCCTCTAAACGGCCAGGGCTTAATAATAGGTGTCATTTCTCTTGCTAGCACTCTATGGATTGGGCCATGTCTTTGACATGCTAGACAACCTTTTGCATATTGAATACATGATTCTCCCATTTTTGGCCAAAAATTATCCACTCCTAATGATTAACCATCTCATCCTTTGGCCGGCCAGATGGACTCCACATATTCCTTCATGAACTTCAGCCACGATGGTTTTGGCCTCGCTCAAACGTACACACCTCAATAATATACCATCCGAGTGTTTCTTGTATACCTCTTCATCTATCATTACATAGTTTAATGCGTGTAACTTCAATTTCTTGTCGCTCTTTTTTTCAGGCGCTTTTAAGAACCTTCTTCTTTCTTCTCTCCAATCTGTTACATCTCCATTTTGTATACAATGAATATCCACTTTCTCCATCCTTCGTTGTGCAATAGGCTATTTCACTGCCTATTCACAAACGATTGTTGGATTTAATATCTTTGAATAGCTTGAAGCCATTTGGGCTAGTTTGTTTTCCATATCGGTGTATATCTTGTTTACATACTGGAGTTCCACTTGATCAAATTCTTCCAGAAGATCCTGGACAATTTCATATTGGCTTATCACAGAACTACTTTGGCATTTAAAGTCACCAATCAATTGGTAAATTACCAATTGGGAATCGCCCCTAATAATCACATTTTTCACCCCTAATTCTACTAAGAACTCCAAACCTACAAATAATGCTTCGTATTCGGCTTGATTTTTAGTACAAATCCTTTCCAGGGTGAAGGCAAACTTATAACAAACCCCTAATGGGTTTACCAGTACTATTCCTACCCCTGCACCTTTACAAGTTATTTACCCGTCAAAGTATAAAATCCAGGGCTTTAATTCAAACAAGTCAACTTCCAATTCAATCTCTTTAGGCACATCTAGGCATGGATGGTCGGCTAGAAAATTAGCCAATGCTTGATTTTTAACTGCCTTTTGGGGTATGTATTGTATTTCAAATTCTGATAGGGCTAAAGTCCAAAAGCTAATTCTTTGGTGTAATACAGGGCGAGAGAACATGTATTTAACTAAATTTGTTTTAGAAATTAAGTAAACAATCACAGGACGTAAATAAGCCCTTAATTTTGTACATGTAAAGTATAAAGCAAGACAAAGCTTTTCAATAGTCGAATAATTATATTCACATGTCGTTAACTGCCTACTTAAATAATAAACTTCCCCTTCTTCACCAAGTTGGTCTTCTTGTGTGACCATTCTGGCTTGTGTGACCATTCTGGCTATGGATCCTTGCTCAGTCGATATGTAGACTTTCATTAGCTTTCCTTGGATAGGTGACACAAGCACATGTGGATTTGACAAATATATCTTCAGGAAATTAAAAGCCTTTTGATGTTCTTCCTTCTGGATGAAATTGTCTTGATTTTTCAGCTTTAAAAGAGGCGAAAAAACTTTCGTTCGCCCTGCACAATTGGAGATAAAAACGTCTTAAGAAATTTATTTAGCCTAAGAATCTTTGTAACTCCCATTTGTACCAGGCGGTTTGGTTTCTAATATGGCCTTTGCCTTATTCTTATCAAGTTCAATCCCTCTTTTGTGTACTAATAAGCCAAAGAAATTCCTTGGACTAACAAAAAATGCACACTTCAAATGATTCAATTTTAATTTGTACTGCCTCATTCGTTCAAATAAGCGTTTCAATTGTTGAAAATGGTCTTCTTCTCCAAGTGATTTGACCACTATATCATCTACATAGACTTCAACAAATTTGTTTATCATGCCATGAAAAATTAAGTTCATCGTTCTTTGATACGTGGCTCCAACATTTTTCAGGCCAAAATGCATGACTACCCATTCAAAACATCCCAAAGCTCCTGTGCATCTAAAGGCAGTTTTATGCACGTCTTCCTTAGCTATGTAAATTTGATTATATCGAGAATACTCATCCATAACGGAATACATTGTATGTCCAGCAATTGAGTCTAATACTGCCATTCTTTTTCAATAGGTCACAACATTAGATAACCATTCAACTTATATGACTGTTCTTATAAATCTTGCATTTAACAATCTCTTTATTTCTTTCTTTACTTCAAGTAATATATTAGGAGCAAAATGCCTAGGAGGTTGTTTATGAGGCTTAAATTTTGATTTGGTTGGAAATCTATATTCTACTAGATTTTTATCCAAACCAGGCATATACTCATATTCCCAAGCGAAGTAATCCTTATACTCTTTTAATAAAGCAATTAACTTGTTACGTACCTCCTAGCTAAGCATCTGGCTAATAAATGTTGGACGATCTTCCCCTTGGTCACCAATATTTACCTTTAATCAAAGATCTTGTGCTTCAGCATGCCCATGTTTTTTGATATTCATTGCTTCATCGTCCAGGTCGCTAGTAGCCACTTCCTCTTCTAAACAATCTACCTTGTTGATTTCTTGGCCAATGTTCTTTTCCAACTCAAGTACTGCTAGCTTGCTCTTCAATGATTTCAAAGCCACTTCTTCCCTAATCCTTGCCTTAGACTCTTTATTGAAAACCATTAGTTTGGCTTTAAAGGCCTGTATATCGGCCAGACTCTCTTGTTGTTAATTGTCCATTAGGTTTCGTCAATTAACCTTTTGCCAATTATTAGCCTCTCAAGGGCCACTATGTTTGGCCTCATTTGACTAAAGATTTCGGTAAAAGCATCTACTGAATATAGTTCTTCGTTCTGTGAGATAATTTGAGTTTCTTCTCCATCTTGGACAACCCTGACAGGTCCATAGTTCTCTTCATACATGAATCTTTCCACAGAGTTTGCTTCTGCGACAAAAGGTATGTGATCTGTTTGTACGACTTCTGCTTCCCCCTTATCGTTCCAAAACACCAAACATTGGTGGAGTGATGAAGGTATGCACCAGCTTCCATGGATCCAATCTCTCCCTAACAACACGCTGTAAATGGTTGGACCGTCTATCACAAAGAAGAATGTGGTCCTAGTAGTTGATCCCAAAATTATCTCTAATGGCATTACATCCTTGGCTGAAGTCACTCCTCCATTGAAACTTGTAAGGATAACCTCTGTTGGGATCATATCATCTTCTGTTTTGGCAAACTTTCTTATCATTCTGGAAAAGATAGTATTTACGACTGCTCCATTATCAATGAGTACTTTCGATACTGGGATACTATTGATTTGGGCTTTTAATATAATTGCCTCAAATGTTGTTTTAACTTTACAGAAAGCTTCCTAAAAGTAACCTTTTCTGCTGCGTCTATCTCTACTTCTTGCTTGTTTTCTTTCAAACTCCCCTTGCCACGTTGATTTGCAAGACTTCTCTTAGACTTTCCACACTTTGGTTATGTTTTTCATTTTTCTCCCGTAGTTCTTCATCTGTAAACCATCCAGTAGGAGGAGAAAGTATTCTAGGAGGTGACCCATACTTTTCAGACCATGGTACTCTTACTTTTCTTTTAGGCGTTCCATATAGCACATAGAAGTCAAATGCACATCTGGATGGTTAGCCCAATAGATCTTCTTCATGGACACCCTCTTAATATAATTGCTTTAGTAATTTATTCCGCGATACCTCTCGCTTACGTCCCACTAATTCTAAATCAATTTCTTCTTCAATGTTTGTCATGTTATCATCCTTCTCTTCATAATATGCCTCATGGGATGTTTGACCTTCTTCGCATAGCAGCACATAGACTTCCTCTTCATTTTCCTCTCTTTTTTCCTCTGCATTCTTCTTATTCTTAAATTCATTGGCCAATAAGTAGTTATTAGCCATAAATGGAGGTAGTGTTCCAAACTGAATAGCAGTAGATCGCTCTAGGCCTTTCTCATCCTCGTTTTGCTTGCTGCGTTCAAATTTTAACTTGCCAGTAGAATTTTCAGGTACTTTCTTAGCTGACTCCCCTATACCTTTTCCCTTATTATTATAAAGGACATTTTGGTTAGCCACCTTGATTGACATAGGCGCCTCAAGAGGTTATGATCTCTATTGTCGTCTCATCATCTTCCCATAGTTTCTCTGAAAATGTCTTTGTTGTGTCCTAGTCATCTCCTTGAAAGGCACAACTCTTCCTGCATTGTATTGGAATGAATTCTAGACATTGGCTAAAGCGGTTGCGGTCTGAACGTCCTTCTGTTGCTCATCGGCCAAAACTGCTTTTTCAAAAGATGGCTTTCAATACATTGATGTGCTTCGTCCCCTATCGGGTTGGAAACCAGGTACAACACTGGGATGACTGTAACATCCATGTGTTCTGATTTCTTCTACAGGCTTGTTTACATCTCCCTTACATCTGGCGCATAAAAAAAATTTGGGTTCCTTCCCTTTGAGTCTTCCAAACACATTGGGACGTTGTTCAGCATCCTCTTTTCCATCGTCAATGACTAACTTGAACTTTGGCAACTAATTCTAGAAATCAGTAGCCATCATGTTCACCCCAAGTGGCTGTGGGAAAGGGTTTTCATCCACTGCCATCTTCTTTTTGGATTCAAAGGTGATTCGTCCTGACTCAATGGCATCCTGTAGCACATGTCGGAAAACCAGGAAATTGTTAGTCATGTGAGACCATGCATTATGCCCTTTACAATATTTTTTACCCTTAATTTGTTCGAGGCTTAGAAATTTATGCTTCTCAATCAATTTTATTTTCTTATCCTTATATAATTTATCAAATATATGGTCAGCTTTAGTCACATCAAACAAAAATATCTTAGCCTTCTTATTTTTATCCTCCACAGTCTCATCTTTTACCGTTGTATTTGATTTGGCCGCTATATGGAAAGCATATTAATCCCTTTAATTAGTTTGGGTAAACATACCACGGTCTGGTCATAATACTCATCATAAACCATATGAACATCAAATTTTGGGTCTCTATAGTAACCCTTTGCTAGTGTTTTTCATTTGTTCTTCTTCTCTTAATAGACGTTCATATCTAATCACAAAATTGAAAAAGGTTAGGGAATTCTATATCCTAAAATTTCTTTTTTAAGTCAAAATTCAAGTAACTTTGGGCAATTTTAACAAATTCTTTTTTAGGCAAAGGTACAAAACATTTACTCTTGGTAGTTTTGAACCTTTGAAGAAAACCTTATGCCCATTCATTAGGCTTTTGTCTTAAATTAGCCAGATCAACTAGATTTACTTCAGAATCAGTTTTGTAAAATTAAGCATGGAACAATTGTTCTATCTGTTGCCACGTTTCTACAGAATTTGCTGGCAAGTTAATGAATCATGAGAAAGATATCCCTGTTATGAACTAGGGAATAATCTTATCTTATGGTAATCGGTTACCTCTCCACATTGCAAAATGAATCTCCCTACATGTTCTAGGGTAGAAACTTCTCCTAGACCAGTGAATAATGAGAATTCCTGTATTTTGTACCCCCTAGGCCATGTATATGCTTGATCCACCCAATCAGGATATGGTTGTGTAAGTCGGCCTGATACAAAGGCGTATTCCCACAACCATTTGGTCACGCACTATTTCAATGATTTGATCTCTCAACAAGATGTTGGGATCATAAGGAACACCTATGGGTTGGTTCCTTAATGGTATCGCATGAGGCCTAACATTTGGCAATGTGTTTGTGGTAAATGTGTCATTATTTAGGCCATTATTATTATTGGCCTGAGTATTCCCCCATCATTTACATGTAGGGAATTATGTCCATTATTTTGGACGTTGTCTCTTACAATTGGGTTACCGCCCAAGTTTGATACATTTGGGGTTTACTCTAAAGTTTGATACACTATTACCATTACTATTACTAAAATTAGCAATTCCTCCACCCCCCAGGTTTGAAGTGGATGGTCCAAAAGGTGGCTCTATTCTCTGATGTGGGCTTGCGATTGGGGAATTATGCCTTATAATTGTTCTGGCCTGAAAATGGTGTCCTACGTTTGGAAAAGTTGATTGAAAAACTTGGCTGGCTAACTTATTCATATTATCATGAAAAGTTTTCAATTGTTTAGCCATATTATCAAAGTGCTCTTTTTCTTTCTGAATAAACTTTTCCATATTATGGACATATTGTAGATTTACCAACTCCACCACGTCTTGAGTGAGTTCACCAAATAAGATTCAAATCCATCATGTGCTCATAATGGCTTCAATTTTCTCCCTCTGTTCCTGGAGTACTTCGTTCCTCCTCGTATCTTTCGAGTATAGACGGGAGAGGATGGCTTCTTGGTTCCTTATCATAATTCTTATGAGGCATGATGATTCACTTTGTATCTTAAAAACACACACCAAGTTTGTTCCACTGGGCGTGCCAAATTATTTCGCGCGGGTTATCTCGCTAAGAATTAAAGTGGGATCAGACGAATGTGTAAAGAACAATAACCTCTCGAGACAAAGTTCCAACGAGGGGTGCTTTATTTATGAAGATTGCAGTAAAGAAAAAACGCCTCCAAGGGTCACAAGCACACAACTTACACTAAGATCTTGACGAGAAAAGTAAAGATAAAGAAAATTACATAATCTCTATTTGAGAGTTGATTGATTGATCCCTTAAAATGCCTATGTTTTTACAATATATACAAAATGTCTTCAACTGCTTCTAACATTTGAATTTTTGATTTTCCGCCTCGATTTGTAACTTGCTTGGAACAACTGCTGCCCAACATATTGTATAATCATCGCCCACTATTAACTATCTCCAGTAACTCCCATGATTTCTTTTAACTGCAAAAATGGGGAAACTACTTGATGAATGATTCTGACAAGTCGTGGAATTTTTCCAGAAACCTGCTTCTTTAAACCTATCTGGCTTGGGTGCCCAGTTGCTTCTACATTCATCTTATTGCCCTAGTGCCTTAGTAATCGCCCAGTGGCCCAAGTACCTTAATTATCGCCCAACTCCTTTCTCATCGCCCTTAATGGGCTATCATGTTTCGGGTTTTTCATGTTGGGTCTTCGCGTTGGGAATTCTAGGTATCAACATTTAGGCCTATTTACAAAACTTCTACTAATGAATCCCATCCCTCGGGCTATTGAATTGGGCTTTGTGAATTTTGGTATTTTTGGGTGTCAACACCCACTTGCCACATGGTTGGTAGGTATTGGTTCTTTAACCCAAATACTACATATCCCTTGTAAGTGAGTGGGCCGCACCCACTTTTAACCAATACCCACTGTCATGTGTTGTGCAGGTAAATGATATGGTGTCCACAATGGACACCATATCCTTTCAAGGACTTCGAATAGCAAGAGGCAAGTTGGGAGACGATTATATTCCCCTCGCAAAGTACATAGTCGCAAGTACCATAGTCCTCTTTAGTGATGGTAAAGGGAGGATTGGTGCCGATCCAAATTCTCTCCTTGAAATTTCGTAACTGATCAGATCGAATCAAACAATAAAAATTTCGAATCGAACCGGAACAAACATTAAGAAATTTCCATTATCTACTTTCGTTAACGACAAACAAGTCAATACATAATTCACAAAATAACTAATATAAAAGATTATATAGAGAATTAGAGATTTTGTGCCAAATTCAATAAAAGATTATATATTTTAGATTTAATAATTAATTTTTTTACAAAGTTTTTTTAAAATTTTTTGAAAAATAAACCGAATAGTAGATTGGATCGGATCAACTAATATAAAAGATTATATAGAGAATTAGAGATTTTGTGCCAAATTCAATAAAAGATTATATATTTTAGATTTAATAATTAATTTTTTTACAAAGTTTTTTTAAATTTTTTTGAAAAATAAACCGAATAGTAGATTGGATCGGATCAACTAATATAAAAGATTATATAGAGAATTAGAGATTTTGTGCCAAATTCAATAAAAGATTATATATTTTAGATTTAATAATTAATTTTTTTACAAAGTTTTTTAAAATTTTTTGAAAAATAAATCGAATCGCAGATTGGATCGGATCAACTAATATAAAAGATTATATAGAGAATTAGAGATTTTGTACCAAATTCAATAAAATATTATATATTTTAGTCAATCTGGACTTTTTTCTAGGTCACAACGTATTAAATTATTAGGTCACAAGTTTCACAACTGATTTCAAGGTCACAAATTACTAAATCATTAGGTCACATAAATGTCAAATTAGTAAATCTCGACGTTTTTCTAGATCACAAGTCATAACGTATTAAATTATTTGGTCACAACGTATTAAATTATGAGGTCACAAAAACGACTCAGGTCACATTTTTATTGCAAGTTCATAACCACCACCTCCTCCTCCGACCGCCACGGCCACATCTCAACTTTTTCAAGGTTACAAATAAAACTCATGTTCACGTCACAAAGTAAAATTAGTAGGTCACAACCACAATCTCCTACCACCAAAGCCATGGTCACCGCAGCCACGAATACAGCAACAAAATCAAGACTGGCTCACCCCCACTGCCGCCTCAACCACAACACCTTCCGATCAATCTACACACCAGCAACATCCATTCACTTAGCATGTGACCTGAAGAAGCAGCTACACAACAATGTCAGATCTGAGAAATCGAAAAATGTTCGCCATTGTCAGCCCCACAACCTCCTACTCTGCCCCACCACCACTTCCTTCTCCTCTGCACCACCGCCTCAAATTCACCCCCAACATCTGCACTAGCACCGTTACCACCGCCTATACACAAGCTTCTCACCATCATCACCACCAAGCACGTCGCATTTGATGAAATACACACACCTCATCCCTAACAGTCTCCAACACCAAAAGTCTGCAACACCACAACTACCTTGGTGCCAACCGCTGCCTCCTCCACCAGACCACCAACAGCAAAACTGACCACATCTCAAAATTCAAATACAAAAATTCCACTCCTTCCCTCACCACCAACACCATCTCCGCCACTTCCGATTGGCAACGGAACCACCACCACCACCACCATTAGATCGAAGTTGCACCGCGACTTACAAGTAAAATACCACCAGATCGAAGAAGCACCACCGCTTGCACGTAAAAAGCCACATCGACACAGTGGCACCACTAAATCGCCACAGTCGGTAGATCTAGTAGTGGCTTCATAATCACTTTCAAATGGTCGCTGTCAGATTGATAGAGCATGGATGGAATCGACCCGGTTACCTTCAAGTCGCTGCTACCTTCAAATCACCGCTGCTAGATCTAGCAGCATCATCTCCGATAGGCATGGAGTGTGGCTGTAGGTGGCAGAGGTGGTGGTTTGAAGAATTGATTCAGAGACTGGATGGAATAGATGTGGCTTCATCACTACCAGCGGCTGTCTCTTCGACTACATTCAAATAAGTGGCGGAGGTCGGCGAGCATGGGGTGGGGAAGAAGACATGGCTAGAGATGGAAAAAAAACCCCGACCCGAACCCGCCCCTAATGGGGCGAAAAAAACCCGCCCCGCTGGTCGGAGGGGCGGGCGATTTCCCCCGACCCGGATGGGTCGCGGGGGGGGGGGGGGTACGGGTTTGGCTGTCCCAATCCGAACTCACCCTGATTAAATAAATTAATAAAAAATAATAAGGAAAAAAAATTAAAAAAATACCGAAAAAATAATAAAAAAATAATAATAATTAAAAGATTGACCCGTCCTGAAATTCACGGATCGCGGGGTGGGTTTGGAATTGAAAAATTCTCGCGGGGCGGGGCACGGGTTGGGGGGACCCGACCCGAACCCGCCCCGTTGCCATCACTAGACATGGCCTGAAGAGATTATTGAAAGAGAATCGTTGTTGGAGACTCTAAGTAGGGTTTGGACGTTGTTTGAGAATGGCCAATTGGGATTGGTTATATATATATATATACAAACACACACACACACACACCTTATTTTTGTATAAATCATACTTACACTTGATTTTTGAAATTGAAAGATAAAAAATCGGGAATGGTGTAATTTCCTCATATATTATTAAGTATTGGGCCCGAAGAATTTGAGGTATATATATTTTTAGAAATTAATTTGAGTCAGGGGCGTAGCCTGAATGTTATTTTTTATGTGATTGAGTCAGGGGCGTAGCTCGAATGTTATTTTTTATTTGTGCTTGAGCCGGGGGTGTGGCTTCAATGTTATTTTTTATATTAAGTGCAATTTTGTGTTTGAGTCGATGGGTATTGATTATGGATTTTTTATGTTGAGGAGTTGGAAATTGATTCTAGATTAATTTTGGAGTAGTTGATGATATTGAAATTTGACTGGAGTTGTGTTTTGTTTGTTATTCCCTCCACAAGTTGGCTAAGTCCAATTTATAGGGGAGATTCTGCCTAAATTTCTATGGGTCTTAGATATGGATCTGAGTGGGATGTATGGGAGACGTAATGCACATAAATATGTGAAAGAAGTTGAAGAATTTTTTAAATGTGCTGAGGAAAACAAAATAAAGAAAGTGGAAGAATTAATTTTGTGTCTTGTTGTGATTGTAAGAATCTGAGAAAGTTTCGTAGCTCTGAACAAGTGAAGATCCATTTGATTCGTCGTGGGCTTAAAGGTTATACACGGTGGATATATTATGGTGAGAGTATACTTCCTAGGACGAGCATCAGTGATAATTAGGGTGATCAAGAAGAGAATAATTTGAGTAATAATGATGAGATTAATATGGACAATGATGAGAATGATGTGAAAATTGGATAGATGAAATTATGCATGATATACAAGAGGATTTCATTGAAAAAGTCTTATATATTTGATAGTATGTTCAATGATTCTGAAAATCTTTGTTTTCTGGTTATAATAAATTCTCAAAACTGTTTGTTGTGTTCAAATTGTATAACTTGAAAGCAAAGAATAGGTGGAGTGATGGGAGTTTCACAGCATTATTGGAACATTTATAAAAGATGGTTCCTAAGAATAACGAGCTTTCTAGTTCAATCTACGAGGCAAAAAAAATATTGTACCCAATGGGTATGTAGATCGAGATGATACATACATGTCCAAATGATTTTGTATTGTATCAGAATGAGCATAAAGACTTGCATTTGTATCTAAAGTGTGGGGAATCGAGGTAAAAACGAAATCACGGCAATGATTAGTAGGAGGATAAGAAAGGATCTCCGGAAAATGTGTTATGGTACTACCTGTAATACTAAGATTTAAACGCTTGTTTGCTAATACAAAGGATGCTAAGAACATGAGGTGGTATGCTGAAAGGAGGAAAGAAGATAGAAAAAAAAAGGCACTTGGGCGTTTTTTCTTAATGGAGGAACATTAATATAATGTTCCCCGAATTTGGTGGCGAAGATAGGAATCTTAAGCTTAGACTATGTACAGATGAGATAAACCTGCATGGTAACATAAGTAGTCGGCATAGCACTTGGCCGGTTCTTTTTGGTGATTTACAGTATTCCTCCTTGGTTATGTATGAAGTGGAAGTACATCATGTTGTCGTTACTAATATCTAAGACTAAGAAACTAATTAACAATATTAACGTAAATTGATTTATTTAATTTTATTATGTTGATTATATATACGTTGGGTGCTGATAGCTAGATTTGATGATGAGAATATGTGGAATGTGCATAATAGATGCAGGATATTTACAGGATTTTGGCTAAAACAAAACAAAATAATAATAATAATAATAATAATAATAATAATAATAATAATAATAATAATAATAATCTTATCTTAATCTTAATCTCAATCTTAATATATAAAAGTAGAATAACCGTCACCAAAATACACACATAGTTTCTCGTCAAAAAAACTTTCTAAAATTAGAAATTTTTTGCTCAAAATAGTATATTAAATATTTTATCAATTATTATTTTACATGTGTCATTAATTGCATTGGTATCTGTGCTATGCTATTAATAACATCAAAATGTTATTTTTTCTGTTTTATTATTGAAAAAATAATTACATGCCGTAAAAATAGTGAAACTTTATTTCTTAATTTTATTAACATATAAAGACAAAAGACTCACTATTTATATTTTATTTATATTTTCATTAATAATTTTTTATTGACATATAATTAAATATGCATTTAATTATGTTCAATTAAATGTATCTCATTTAAAAATTAAAAATTATTAATCACACGGAGGATCACTTGAGTTGAATTCCACGTTCGTGCACCACAAATCATGAGGTCAGTTTTCTCTTTCGTGCATCGTCAATATTATTTAATTTGTTACAGTTATTTATATATAGGACCGAATATATTTAATTAGTTACAATTACTTTATTCTATACAACATATATTCGAAAAATTGCATTATTTAATTTAAATTTGAACAATTGTTTAAATATGTTTTGTCTATAGGAACTTTCGTATATCACACGGGTGTGAGCAACTACAAACTTTAGAAACAATGTATTATATAAAGAGGTTTTCCAAATTTGATGAAAATTGTAATTTATTTCTATTTTGAGCATTCATTGACAGTCTATATCACTAATCAAAGTAAGTTATGTGTTCGATTTTTTTTTTTTTTTTTTTTGCCTATTTTGTAATGATATTTACAGTAAAATTATTTCATATTGTTCTTTCGTTAAAAACTGGATTTTCTGGCAGATCCATCAAGTTTTCGGTACCCCACCTACACTACTATCAACATTGCCAACATCAATATATACCACCGCCTCCGAACACCATCACCACAATTTCACCGCACTACAATGAGCACCCCCACACCCGGCCCGCACCTCACAACGCACCATCACCTCACCTTGCATCGCACCACCACCTGCATCAAACGTATGCATCACACCACACCACAACATCTAAACCACTGCCTCCGATCACACTACTTGTACCATGAAATACCACCCCAACACCTAAAATCACCACCTCTAATCATCACCACATCTATCGCACCAACACCGCCACCGCCACCACCATCGCATATAACCGCCACCACAATACCCACTCTAGCAAAACACCACGACATCACCTAAACTATCCAGTCCCCATCAATAGATTCATCTACAAGAAGGTGGCAACACTGATAGATAGCAGGAATCACAAACGTCACACCAGTGCTGCACCTTAGGCGGGGGTCGTTGCATCGAATTAGCAATGATGGAGATTGAGCAGCGACGAGTCTCTCTGTTTCTATGGAAGATTTCTCAATTGGAAACTGCAATTAGGGCTGAGACTTTAGAGACAACGTGGGTGGGTGGGTGGGTGGGTGGGTGGGTTAATTTTTTTAATTAATGATTGGTTATTACTAAAATATTTATTAATAAATATTAAATATTTAATTATCACTTGATTTGTGGAATGTTGGACTTAATTTCTTAAAAATGAAATGTAATGTTTAAAAACATGCCTTTATGTAAAGGCCGGCCCACCTCTTTTGATAGTCGACCCACCCCTTTTTTATGCTAGCTCCACCCCTCACCCACCCTAACCGAACCCAACCCTACTGTCTGTGCTCTCCTCCCCTCCTCCCATTCGTATATCATTGCTCCCATTATTTTAATCATTTAATTTAAAGACATGATAATCCTCATTTCACAATTTTTATTTCTAGATTACATCGTAATATTTATATTCAAGATTGGATATTGTATCACTGTCCACTGAGCAATTCATGCCAGACTGAGGGACTATAGGTGACGCAATGTGAAAGAGGTGAAATATGAAACTAAATTGAAGTTAAATAATTTAATTGAGATAAATTAAAATTTAATATATCAACTGAATGTTGGGATGAAATTTATCCAATATGGATCGATGTATCAACAGTGACGGCGCGGCCGCTTTAGCATGCTAAGTTGCACAGACACGACACGCGACATAACACGACACTGACACCCCGACACATGATTTTTCAAAAAGATAGGACACGACACGTTTGGGGACATGCAATTTTTTTTTTTTTTTTTTTACTTTTTATATTTTAGTTTAATATACAATAACAAGTCTATTTATTGCATCAAAACAAATATATCAAATAAAAATAAATTTTTAATTTAATTGTCTAAATTTAGTCATAACACGAAGTTCAACAAAACGTAAAAGAAAATAATCTATGAATCTTTCATTCATCTTCAACTGCTTCCTCAACATCTTCATCTCTATCATCAGTAAATATTGTTGCCTCTAATTCTGGTTCATCTAGAGACAAATTAGCAACTTGGAGCACTCCAACATCTTCAAATGAGTCAAATGTATCACCACCAATATCCCACATCTTAGTATCCCCTTTGAATTATTGTGGACTCCTCCTCGATAATAGACAGATTTCTATGAACAAATACCAAATCCTCAGCACGTTTTGGAGTTATCCTATTCCTTTTAAGCGAATGCACAAAGGAATAGGTACTCTAATTTCTTTCACAACACAACAAAGAAGAATTCAAGGCCAATGATTGAAGCATTGGTGCATAAGCGCCATGATTGACCCACCAAGTATTTGGATCCAAGTGGTAACAATCATGTATAGAATCAAATTCACCAAAATCATTGTCCATAGTTGAAAAACTAGCATACTCAGCAATCACTTTTACGCGTCCTTCATTTGACAAGTATCTATTGAGGCATTTCTTTCTTTCTCGTGACACTTCTAAATCTTTATGAGGAGGAACTCCAGCAGGATCCTCTTTAAGCCATTCCTCGCTATAGTATCTGATATACAAAGGAAAATAATTAAATGATAAAAAATTAGTGACAAATTGACAAATAATAATATCAAAATCAAAAAATACTAAAACACGAATAAAAAAATATTATGTAGAATTACCTTGGATTTAAAGAATGAGCCAAACAATGTAGTGGAGTGTTACTCTTTGTCCAACGATCAATAAGAATCTTATAAATAACATCATAGAATGACGACACCTCATCTTTATGTTTTCCCTCATGCCTATAGATCACTGATTTCACTTTTTCTATCATGGTATCCCACAAATCATAAACTAAGTGAAGACAAGGTTTATCTGTATCACAAAATCTAAGCATATCATAAATTGTTGTTGTAAATGAAAGAACATAACTTATGGAGTCCCACCAAAGATCATCAAGTATTTTTTGTTTCACAAAACTGGCTTTTTGCACATCATCTTGTCAATAAGTTAACCACTTTTCACTTATAACCATATTCTGCAACCCTCCTTTAATTAGCTTAAATCTTTTAAGCATAACAATTGCTGAAGCAAACCGGGTTTCTGCTGTAGAAAGAAATTTCAATGACACAAATTCCTCAAACATTGCCAATACCATAGTCTGATTCATGATAAAAATTTTAATAACCATAACATCATCGTGAATACTAGTAATCCAATTACATTCCTCATACATAATCTGATTATTATCAACATTCTTCGTTGCACATATATTCTTCAAAGCAAGATTCAAAGTATGGATGACACATGGTGTCCAAAAAATATGAGGAAATTCTGCCTCAATTATTTGACCCGCAGCTTTGCAATTTGCAGCATTATCTGTAATTACCTAAATAACCTTCTCGTGCCCAATTTCATTTATAACATCTCGCATCAAGTTGGAAATAAAATATTTATCCTTTATTTCACCCATACAATCAACGGCCTTTAAAAACATTGGTCCACTCTCAGACACGGCTATGAAATTAATTAATGGCCTTCTTTGTGGATCACTTCATCATTCACTCACAATGCTTACTCCTTTTTCTACCCATGTACTTTTTATAGGCTGCAATAATCTTTCCACATTTCTCTTTTCCTTTTGAAGAAGATTGGTTCTCAATTTATTATAACCCGAAGGCACATATCCTGATAAGTGGCTATTTCCAGCAATAATATAAGAACTGATATAATAAGGATTCTTGGAAAGATTAAATGACACACCACCTGTGTAAAATAACCTAGCAATTTCTGAATCCAATTGTTCACGAGATATCATATTAAAAGCTTTTTCAAGTGCACCAATCTTTCTTTTCTTTTGCTCCATCATATGAAAAGTAGCATCATCATTCCTAGTAGCAGTACCAATGGAAATTCTTTCCCCAGGCAATGGTACTCTTTTGGGCTCATTATTTTAGCTTCATCGTCTAACATTTGCATCTCAGTGATATCTTTTGTAGTTACATTTTTAAAAGCTCCTATACCAAAACCATAAAATTTCAACAAATGTGCCCTAACTCTTGTATATGAAGATTTTTTCTGTTGATGAAAAAAATTGCACTACCAACTAATATTACCACCCCTTCATTAATTCTATCATATTTTATTGCGTATTTCCACAATGGTTTAGATATTTCATCATCTATCGAAGTACTATCAGAAGCAATTGGTGAACTCATATTTTTGAACTGAAAAGTAAAATCACAATATATATATATTAATAAATTATCATGATAAAGAGCCTCGTTGTCACTTGACCAAAATTTTTAATTATGTATTTTGAGAGACAAAATTGAAATTTAAGGAAAAAAAAAACCTCAAAATTAATGATTTCGAAGCAGCAGCCCTCGGAATTCCTTTGAATGACCAATGAATAATATGTACAATTTTCAATTCTATAGAGATATTTATAATGTTGTGTCTGGGCCCAATAACCCAAGTTGGTCCAATACCCTAACTTATACTACAATACATACAAATAATAAACACACGGCGCTTCTGATAATAAATAAATAAATAAACACACAGCGCCGCAGAAACCCAAAGAAATAGAGAGAGAGAGAGAGAGAGACGCGACTGCGACCCTGCTCGACTGCTCCTTCTTCGATGAACGTTGCGACCCTACTCCTTCTCCAATGAACGCTGCTGTAGGCTTCTTCTCCGACGACGCTGCTCCGGGCTCCTTCTCCGATGAACTCTGACACAGGTCCTTCGCCTATGAACTCCGATGCAGATCCTTCTCCCATGAGCTCAGCCTCAGACGCTGGTCCTTCTCTGGCTTGGTTGCAAAGGTAAGTAAGATTCATCATAGCTTGTAGTTCTGACACATGTCGGAGCTTATCTGGAAAGTGTCGGTGTCCGACACTGGCACGCCGGCTCCAGCAACGTGTCGGTGTATCTTAGTTAGCCGGTCGCGGTCCAAATTTTTAATTTTTTGATTTAAAACCTGAAATAATACTATAATAGAAAACTCAAAAAGAGTTGATTGTGCAAAGCGCAGAAAGAATAGACGAGTAGCCGAAGATAGTTCTGGAAGAAGATGACCCTTCACTCGGCTCCACTTGCAGACACAGACAGTCGTGATTCATTTCAGGGAAGAAGAAGACTCTGTGGTCTTCTATTTTTTGACTTGGGCTTGGGCTTGGACTTTTTTAAAGGATTGGCTTGGACTTTATTAAATTGGCCCATATTTATATTTTGAAAGATGATTTGGTAGATGATTTTCATTTTTTAATAGATTGATTTGAGACTTAATAAATTGGTCCAAATTTATAGTTTAATTGAATATTTATGATTTTCTGAAATCTTAATTAATTTTCAAAATGAATTATGGCTTGATAGATGATTTATGATTTTCAGAGTGGTTAATTGATTTTCATAATGAATTATAGTTTGATACTTTAATATATAATTTTCAAAATGATTAATTGATTTTCAAAATGAATTATAGTGTGTGTTTGATATTGTTTAAAAAGATTGTTTTCTTTTTAAATGAATAATGATTTTTAGGAGAATTGATGGTTGAGGTTTGGTTAAAATGTCAAATATTGTTAGCTTGACTTTTAATGGATGGTTGAGATTAAGAATTATAGGAAAAAAAATTAATGAGAACCAAACAAGGTCATAGTTTGATACTAATTTTCAGAATAAATTTAATGGCATTGTTTTACATTATGATTTATAATTTTTATATTTTATAATTTGTAATTTTATAAATAATAAATTTCTATATTCTAATCTTGATTCTCTTCTTTTTTTTGGTGTTTGCAATTGAAATGCCGATGTATTTGCCTTCAACCTTTACTAATTACCAGTCACCATAGTTTCAACAGCAAGGTATTTCAACCGTTGACGATTGTAGATCAACGGAACGGTCCACAATACACAGCCAACTGCTCTAGCTGGAATTTAGTCTTGAATCCTCTGTAACAACTGAATTTCCAAACACACATATATAAAGGTGGCCCAAGTTGGAGATTGATTAGGGTCTTGAATCCTTCATTTCTTAAAAGTGCAACCCATTATGCTTTAACATTTGTCCTTGATGACCCCAATTAAGGAAACAAACCTCAAAATCAAGAGATGATTTGCACCAAATCAAAGAAAAAAGCCTATCAGTGGGACACGTAAAATTCACATTAACCTGCTGAACATCACTTCTTTATGACTTTATCTTTATCTATAACTAGTGTTACACCCTTGTGATGTACGGTCATTTGTTACTCACATATATATCAAATTTATATGTTAAAATATGAAATGAATATTTATTTAAAAATTAGAAATGAAGGAAAAGAATTAATTACCAAAAAAGATACAATTACACGTATCTTAATTTTTTTTACGGTTCATAAATTTACCGTTTCAGGAAATATCTTTAAATATTGTAATTTAAATTTATTTAAAACTTAAAATGGGAAAACAAAACTACATTTAAATAGAATTTGTAACAAATAAAACAAAGATATATCTGTAATATACATCCGAGTTTTATTAAAATGGAAAAGAAAAAAAATCGATGAACTCTCTTATTTCATCATCTTTCACTTTTCTTTAAAAAAAAAAAAAAAAAAATTATGTGGTTTTGATAAAGTTATTTATTTTTTTATTTTTTTTAAGGAATCTTAAAAAAAATGTAATTGATTTTCAAGATGGGAGAGCGGACCAAGAAACTTCTGAACTTAGAAAACACAAGTATTTAAAAATCTGCATTCAATTCGATTATTTTAAATCTAAATCTTGTCCAAAATGAAGATTACTTGCCATTTTAGGAAATATGTTTCAGGCGGGAAAATAGGCAAATACCTGTTCTTGGGAAATATTCTCTCTTTATTTTGTTGTGAATATATTTAATCATTGTTTGAGTCTTCATTGTCTACAAAGTGAGTTTCATAATAGTATTTTTTGAAAAATGTGTACTTAATTAAGTTCATGTTCAAGACTCATTATTTCAAAATATGTAATTTGTAATAGTAAATTTTTGGGAGAATGAGTTATTAAAAAGTATATATATATTATTTTATCAATAGAATATTGTTGGTTGAAAAATAGTGTTAAAAAATGAGATTTTAAATAAATGGTACTTAATAGGGGCAATTTTTTTTACCAAATAGTTGTAATTGTAATAATTAGGAACTTCAATGACTTGCTAAGAAAAACTTTCAATGACCATTTGCATAACTATTCAATTTTAATGATTATTAACGTAATCAATATTTTCAAAATATAAGTTCTAGATTATCATAAATTAATTTATCACTACCTGAATAGTAATATTAGAACTGGTACTAACTATTTTAATACAATATTTGATATTTAAATATATTAAAAAAAAATTACATTCATATTTTCTTTAACATTACAATTAAATACACATGATCCTGTATTTAAATTAATGTAACGAATTAAGCAACATGAAATGTTAGTTTTAATTAAATTTTACCAAATGTATATTGCAAATACATTTAACTTTATATACCAAAAAATTATCTATACATCTCAATTTATAAAATCGGCGTGATTGTTTAACTCACAAGATATAATATTTTATCACTTACCTGTATGGAATTCAAAATTAATTTTTCTGAACATTCTTTCCCAATCACACATTCTTTGAAAAATCATTTTTAAAAATTTTTCATACTATCTTTTAACTACACATTCTAAAAATACTACTTATCACAAAATCAATTCTCAAAAAATGAAAATCAAATAGTTAAGTTTCTCATAAACAGTCAACAACGTAAAACCACTAGCAATGATAGAAATTGAAACAAATTTTAAAAAAATCATAGATACAAAATATTCAAAACTTATTCAATAATGTCCAATACAACATGACTTTTCATTTTTCATCCATTAGTCAAAGAGTTATGTTATCGGAAAAAAAATTATTTTTTTACGTTTTAAATAAAAATGTTTGATACATCATATTTTGGAATAGAATGAATTTGCTAATATGTCTTTATTTTTATTTTGATACAAAATAGTTAAACTAATTGTTAAAGTCTATAATATATATTTTGCATATATTTATTATTTAAATCTATAATATTAAACATAAATAAATGAACAAAATGAGTAAATAAATAAATAAATAAAATTAATTTTAAACTGACAAATGAATTGATCGTAATATGATTTTGGAAAAATTATTCGAACTTACTTAAAAAAATTCGGATATTTATTATTTCTTTTAATTTGATAAAAAAATTCAACTCGAATTGAAATTAATTATTTAGTACCAAATAATATTTAGTTAAGAAATTATTATAAATATCATTGTAAGATTTAAATAAAACAATTTGGAAATAGTGGTACATTGGGAAAAAGTGAAAGGTACAAAATAAAACTTTTACCTTTAATCTTTGATGTGATTTTATAGATGATGTATTTATAACTGGCTCTTACTCATGATTTCGTATTAAAGTTCCCGTTGAGATCTTCGATTTGAAACTCATATTGCATATTTTTTTTATTTTAAAATAATAGTATAATTATCAAAAGAATTCTGATTAATTGAAATATTTCCGTTTTAGGAATGATAGTTTAGACATGAAAAGTTTCAAAACTTGTTTTTGAAAAACATCTTGCCTTTATGTATAGTATGACTTTCTTATCGATATTTTTTGGATTTGAATGTGAAACAATTTTTGGTATAGGTTTCGACACTTTTCTTTATCGATTAATTTCAATTCCAGAGCGACAACGTCAAGAAGAAAACAACTTATAGATGCAACTATTTCAAATGAAAAGAGAAGAAACAATTTATTCTCAAAATATCTTGACCACTAAATCAAATTTTTTGTTGGCCATTTTTTATACTATGGGCCTTTCCTTATGATGTTGGTAGAAGAAAAGAGGAGAGAGTGGAGAGTATAGGCTAATAAGTAATGGAATATTAGCTGTTCAATGAAGATTAAAATATGATTGAGACAGCATTGAATTAACGTTCGCCACTTTAACTAGTTCTAGTATAGTATGCCTTGTCGGATTTAATTATTACAACCTTGTAACGAGACAAGTAATTAAGGTATCCTTGGACCTAACTGACCTAGATTGACAATTTTTGAGCTCTATCACTTCTCATTAGGCGTGGACGTGATTTCATATGATTCTGGTTCCCAAGGAATTGAATCAAATCAAGAACCGATGGTTCTTTTGAGAAAGAACTGTTGGTTTTTTTGTAAGAGAAGAACCGAACCAAAATCGAATCGTTCGGTTCTTTTGGTTCTGTTTTCTGATTTCCTGAACTAAAATTTTCAAATTTAAGCAATGAAGCGATGATAGATTCCGGCTTGTAAGAGTTGTAAGACGGTAAGATTATTGGTTTTGATCAATATGTGAATACAACTGTCATATTTTTCCTTAACCTCAAAATATTCACTCACTTCCAAACAGTAGTGTATCTCATCATCCGCGCCAATTGTACGTGCTCCTTCTAAAAATTCTTCAATTTCTGCTAGTAGTTCTCCACCTTTTCAAGGAACAGTCGCACAAGTCCAGCAAATCTTTGAAAACAAGATAAAAATAAATTGTAAGATGGAGATTGAAGATTTATTGTTTGTTAATTCTTGAAGACTGAAGGTTTAAAGCTGAACGATAGAATCAGTGAAAGAAAAATGATTTCTGATCTGTGGTGGTTTTTTGTTTATTATTTGTTTTGCTTATAATTATTATAATGTTGAATGTGTTAATAATTGCTGAGTAATTGATAATGACTAATGGACTGGATAACATGCATTAAGATTAAGAACTGATGATTTTTTTTTTAAAAAAAATTTCATATCTTTTTTTTAAAAAATCACATTTTGTACTATCGCTTTTGGTTCTTGATTTTGGTTCTAGTTCTGAACCGAGAACCGAACTTAATGGTTTTTGATTTTTAGAATTAGAATTATTTAAAATTTTGAAAGAACCTAACCAAATCGGAACCAAACCGAACCGCTGGTTCCAGTTCTTTTACCCAGACCTACTTCTCATATGTTTACTACCTACCATTTTAATTGCGATTATATGTTTAAGGATAAAATTATATTTCATTTAAATATAGATATATAAATTTTTATATATACTATAACATTAATATGTTAAGTTAGAGCTCCAAACTCAATATTTTATCAAATGCTAATAAATTATGCAAATTGTTTCATCTGAGCTCAACAAATTTTAAGAAAGCTTGTTAAACAACTTAATTTATGTAAGTAATAAACCAAATTACAGTAATACAATCAGTTAACTTAAACTGTAAACGAAAACACAATTAAACTAAATTGAAAGTAGATAGAAAATTGAGTGAATGTAGGACTATACTGAACACATTGTCCTTAAAGCCATATTTGCAATCTCACCATAGTAACTTGTGTGCTTGCTTCCCAGGATACAATGATGTGAACTGCAGCCTTGCAATCAAAATGGAAGTAGTGTCGGAACTAGATCACCAAGCGAAAAAAAAAAAAACAGGACTAAACATAGGCAGAAGAGCAAGAGGATTTAGAGATGATTTTCGGATTCTTGAATGTTTGGACTGAGGAAGAGTTGTTGACTATATATGCAAGGAAGAGCCTTTGCACTTATTTCAGTCATTTATTGCCATAAATTTTGTCATTACATGGCCTTTAAATTCATGCGTTTTTTGGAATTATGATTTTAAATGAAAAAATGCAAAAGAAAATTTACAAAACGTAGCTTTCACTTTGTGGCCAATTTTTTATTCATTCAGTTTGACATTCCTATAAGCGGGTCGCGCCCACATATAAGTTGAAGGCTGGAAGGCTAAGTTAGTCCAATATTTGTACCCCCTACAGGTGCGTAGGCCAAGAAGGATTATCTGTGCAACAAATTGTTACATTTTACAAATTATTAACCATATTTTAGTTGATCCACAACCACTCCTTCTTCCTATGTGAGATAACTATTTAAGCATTCCCCACATTGCTACATTTTGTCAATTTTCCAATGTGGGATTGAACTACTTATAGGCCCCATTTCCCTCCACTTTTCCTTCATTTTTCAATGTAGGATTGTAATCTCTTTCAAAGCTCCTCTCCTCTCCTCTCCAAATTCCAATTTCTTTCCAATGTGGGATCAAATTCACATTCAGATGTGAAAAATCCCTTACCAAACATATATTTTCCAACAATCTCCAATGTGAATGGAAATTAATAGAGACGCAGAATACTTGGTGACAAAGTTCCACAATCAAAACATGCAAATGATAGATAGGTGTTACCATTTGAACCTCCCCTTATGGAAATATATTTACTTTACTAGTTGATTAATAGACGCAATGTCTTTGAACTGTTTTTCCTTTTATGATGATGATGTACCTCATACAAGATTCTTCCTAACAAAAAATTTTGTTCTCATGAGTATGTTCATTTGTGGCCATGAATATATGCCAAGTTCCGTGAGAGTTATCAAGTATTGAGCCTCATGATTCCCTTCGAAGCAGCCCCACTTCTATAACATAGGTGATTTCTTAATTAAGAGTAAACCGCATTAATTCGCTCGAACTCCTGATGCATAATAATCATTAAAAGCTTATTGTTTATCCTCTTCCCATGGGTATCACTGTTATTACAGAAACGGACAGGAGATAACCCCAATAGTGATCCTATTAAGTATTTGCAATTAGGTTGTCCCATTGAACCTAGATCTTGGGATCTCTAGTCAGCTAGGTTGATTTTTCTTTGCAATAACTTAATCTTTTAGAGGCTTAAAGTCTAATTCCTCTTAAAGACATTCCACTAACTCTCGATCCATCCCTTTTGTTAGAGGATCTGCAATGTTATCTTTTGACTTTATGTAGTCAACAGAGATAACCCCATTACAAAGTAGTTGTCTTATGATATTCTGTCTGAGACGTATATGTCTAGACTTACCATTACATATATTGCTCTATTCTCTTCCAATTGCTGATTGATTACAACAATTTATACAAATTGATGGCATAGGCTTCGTTCATCTGTAAAAAATATCCTCTAAGAATTGGCGTAGCCATTTAGCCTCTTCACCACACTTATCAAGGGCTATAAACTCAGATTCCATATTGGATCTAGCTATAACTATTTGTTTAGAGGATTTCCATGATGTTGTTGCACATCCCAATGTGAATACAAATCTATTTGTAGACTTTGAGTCTTTAATATCAGATATCTAATTAGCATCGTTGTATCCTTCAATAACTGTGGGACATGTAGTGTAATACAATCCATAATCACGAGTATATTTTAAGTATCTTAGTACTCTTACTATTCTTTTTCAGTGGTCAGACCTTGAATTACTTGTATATCTACTTATCTTGCTAACTGTGTAGGCTATACCTGGTCTTTTACGACTCATTGAATACATAAGATTTCTGATTATTCTAGAGTACTCAACTTGAGAAATACATCTATATTTTTCGATAAATGTTGAGTTGTATCTATTGGGGTTCTGGCTACTGTAAAATCATCCTTATTATGTTTCTCGAGAATTTTGTCCTCAAAATGTGATTGGATTAGAACAAGCCAATCTGATGTTCTTGAGATTTTTACTCCAAAGATAACATCGATTAAACCCATATATTTCATGTCGAATTCTGAGTTTAACATGTCTTTTGTGAATTTAATCATCTTATAATTCCTAACAGCTGATAAGTGTATTTTCTATATTTATTTATATGCCAAAAGTAGGAATTTATAGGTTTGTTTAAGAATATTCGCTTTTCATTTAGTTCATATTAGTTTATATTTCAGAATAGAAATTTAAAGTTAAGGAAGTCAAATGAAGCAAATATAGAAGAATTGGATGATTATTGGAGCTCAACTGTAATCATGAAAAAGAGCAAAGAGCCAATTGAAGAGAACAAGGAAGAAAAGTGGAGAAATCAAAAGTATAGGGACCAAATTGTCACAATTGGAAGTTGGAGGACTTGGATGCAAATAAAGAAGGAGGACCAACATAAACAAGATCAAAAGTTGAAATTTCACTTTACTCGTTTAACCACGCGGCCATGAGCTACATAACTGTGCGATCGCTTGATGAAACTGAAATTAACAGAACCATAAATCGACTAACTGCGCGGCAATGGATCTTTGAGTTGCGCGCCGCGTACCTTTCCAACTAGGCCGATTGCTAGGCTTTTTACGAGGATTTCAACTGATTTTTCATCTTTTGACCTGGGCTTTACCAAAATCTATAATTACTTGAGATGAGGCACGAATTAAGGGTTTCCAACTTGTGTGTTTTCATGCCAAATTACTATTCAATTGTCAAGAGATCCACGCGAAGCCAAAAGCAAGATATAAGAACAAGGAGATGAACGAGGCAATCTCTTTTCATTATTCTTGTAATTTATTTTCATTCATGTATCTAGGTTAGACGATTAGTATTGGGAATTCTGATGAAGCTTTAATATCTTGATTTTATGTTTTGACTTGTGTTTAATTTATATAATTCATGGATTTGAGTATTTAAATCATGCTTTTATACTTATGCAAATTTTTGGCCAACTTTTGTATAACCGTGTGACATTTTCATACGTCAAGAGAGTAGGATAATGTTATACTTATTTAATTACCACAAGGTCCGATAGGGATAGAGATATACTGCCTATGCCTTGTGTTATCCTTAAAAAGTATTCTCAAAACTAAAATGCTTTTCTAATGTTCAATTCGTCATAGAGATATAGTCGGATTACATTTTAGAAAAAAGGTTTTTAATGCATCCTCGAGAGAGGACTTAAATAACATTAGGAACACGGATTTTCAAAACACATGAATTGTAGTTAAACAATTAAGTCAAAACATAGATGATAGATTTAAAGTGGATTCTCAATTTCCAACACATTTGCTTTCAGTTATTAAAATCAAATCTTACTTGCTTTCTTAGTTTAATTCTTAGTTCATATTCATTTAAAAAATATCACCACTGAGTTTCCTTGTTCCAGTTAGGGAATCTAGCCTGAAATAAAATTTACTCAATCCTCCTGGGTACGATATCTAGACTTCAAAGTCCACTTTATTACTTGTGCGATCTGTACACTTACAATTAGAAAGCAAGTTTTTGGTGTCGTTTTCAGGGATTGTAGTTTAAATTTATTTTTAGGTGACGTTTACTAGTTCGGACTTTTATTTGCTTTATTTTTATTAGTAATTTTTTTTTGCCATTTTTTTTTGACTTTTGACTTTTGGTTACCCACCACATTTCTAAGCCTCTTTATGTTTGGTTATCTGTCGAGGTGTGTTTAACTCTACCATTGGCTTGCAATAAACAATCTCTACCAAGATTATGAAGACGTGCTTGGAGAATTTCCAAGCTGTTAATTTTTCTACAGAATGCAATGTAATGGAGACTGCTTGCTTCTGGGGAATAGTTTGATCACGCCGAAACTCGTAGTGTTTAGAGAATACTTGAAATTCCGACGACAAGCAATTGACACGTCGGATGCAAGTCACGTGCTCTTTGATGAGTTTGTATCAAATGATTGGGATGAGGACATCGCTCTTGTGGGAGATGGTCCTCCACTATGGAGTGAAAGGGTAATTGCAAAATACTATCAGAAGCTAGCCAAGTTGGATAAAGATGATATGCTTATAAGAGATGCCATGTATTGGGATGAATTTCAAAGTGGGGTATAATCCACTTGAGAGAATTAACTAGAAAAACTTGCCATTTTCCAGTGGAGTTTGATGAAGGACCAGCCATTCAACCCAAGGATGAGTCGACTATTGAAGAAACAACTGAAGAACATGAGAAATTAATCACATTGGAGCTAAATGAAGATGTGGCCATCATTGAGGAAAAATCAATTTACATTGTTCGGATGAAACGGACAAGTCCTATAATATGGAGAGAGGCAATTTCAAGTTTTGGATGAGGAGTGGAAAAAAGCCAAACAAAAGAAGATGGGCAAGGCATCCAAAACTTTCTTTACGCATGATTCTTACCATGAAGTCTAACTCTAGACAATAAATGAAGCACTTATTGGGAAACAACCTAATTTCTCAAACTCTTTGGCTTAGTTTGCTGTATTAATTACTTTTGATTTACCTTAGTTCTTAACATTACATTTTTCCCTATTAGCATGCTTAGGATGCATAAATTCCATGTTGTATGTTTTAAGTTTGGTTTATAGTCTTATATTGCATGCTAAATCTGAGTATTTTGTTAGATTTCTTGCTTTTAAGTTATTCATTGCTTGACATTGCATTGATTTGAGTGCAAGTATGTTTAGGGTGCATGCATAAATATGTTTTGTGTCTTAAGTGTCACTTGTGCTTTATTTTACATGTTTTAGCATTAGTTGTATGTTTAGTTTTCATTGCATTTCTGCTTGTTTTTATGACTCATCATCACAATCATCAACATGACATATTAGCTTAGAACATGAACATGGTGTTTTGGGCATCCTTGCGCGAAGACCACGCACCTATAATCTGGGCTGAATGCCCATATTATATAGGAATACAGGTTTTCACATGTTTTATAACTTTAACTCATTTTCTCTCTCCCCCCCCCCCCCAAATCACCTTTAAATGTATCCGCATTATTCCCCAACATTTATACATCACACTGGGTCAAATTTAACCTTGTTAACACATGCTACTCACATCAAAGGTATGAATTTTCCTATAACTTTTGGTTTTTATGATATTTTGGTGTTCTTCATGTTTATGTGGAATTTGGAATTGTGTATGGTTGGTGTTTGGGTTAGGATGTAAATTGGATATTTAAATTGAGGTTATATAGATGAAATTTTTTGGCTTGATCTATGTATCCAAATCTGTTTTTTACATTGATTTCCTTACATGCACGCCAAGTGTTTGATGAATTGCCGCAGTGAGATTTTCATTGAGTTTTTGCAAATCTTTTCGAATGATCACCTCCATCACATGTTATACATCATATGTGCATCATTCATTCACACTTTATATTGATTTAAGGCATTAAACTCAAATGGAACTCCATTGCACCCATTGCAAGGTCACTGTATGCACAATGCACCTGATTTCCAGCATCTAGTCACTACTTCACCATATGTTTTCATGACCTATATGAACTCCAAATGTGCCAAATTTTTTATATGTTGTAGACAAGGTTATATACTTTCATATGCCCACAGGTTGCTCGAGAAAATTTCTATTTTTCTAGGTGATATCAGGGCTTGAACATCAGTGGTCAATCAACTTTTTTCAAAAATTTCAGAATTTTTCTAAGTCCTAATTTGGAGATGTTGGTAGATTTATTTCATTCCTTGTGCAATATTTATGCATTCTAATGTTGTTACCTCTATTTTTGCATGAGATACTATGACTACACCTTGGCCAAACATGGACAAGCTAGAAATGGGTCTAATCATCCAAGTTGAAACACAAAGTAAAGCTTCAAAATGGGACACTGTCTTTCCAAACTAGGGAAGTAACTAACCCTCTTTATTGTTATTAGTTTATTTGATTTATTTATTTGAAATACATTGAAGGCAATTTATAATTCTAGTTTGGGGGTGGAAATCTCATTCATGCAATGCTTGCATTCGGTTTTTGGGTTATATAAAAAAACCTCGAAAAAAATTTAAATTTTTGTTTATTTGTTTATTGACTAGGACATAGTTTGGATCATTTTTGTACTTAAGCTAGAGTAATGAACAACATAAAAATGTGTTTTATCTTTGCTATTTATTTGTGTTAGACTTTTATCACTTGAGCACATAGTCATTGTCAAATAATTACTTGTGTAGGAATTAATTTGATATTTGTGGGGGCATATTAATGCAATTTGAACATAGGATGGACTATAAAATCTCAAACAATAAGTTGTCAGATCCAGACTTTAAATTTAGAACTAAACCGCTCAAAAAGCAGTTTGGGGTGGAGATATTAGTCTATGTATGAATTAATGAGTTGAGAGTTTAACGTTCTTGATTTTTGCACTTTAGGTTGAAAAAGTTTCAATCAACAAGTATAAGTCAGTACTAGCATAAAAATAAAAAAATGCTAATAGACTTATTCTTCTCTTCGTAGCTTTTTTTACTCAAGCAAGTAAGTTTTAAGAGTCTTTAAAACCTGGTACCCTAAATTCATCTAAATTGGGAGTTTTCAGCCAAAGCTCGTTACATGGGTCAATTAGAAAGTTTAATGGAGAGAGGACTTACACATAAGACGCTAAAACATCTTTAACTTTTCTTTGTCGCCTTTATAACTTAAGTAATTAAGTCTGAGGGGTTTTCTAGTGCCCTAAAGTCATCTGGTTTGGGAGTCACCGACCTAAAGCTCGCTAAATGAGTCATATAGAAAGCAAATAAGAAAAACATTGCACGAAGATAGTAAGAGATAAGGACAATAAAAGAAAAAAGTCGTCCATATAAAAAAAGAAAAAGAAAAGTGCTTGGTATAAGCTTTGTTGATTGAAATTTTAGAAATTGGAGGTGTGAGATTTGTGGACTAATTACCGTCGATTTGTTATTTATGTATGTATCTAATTCTAACTATCTTATATGAAAAAATGCATTATATAAATCTTTAAAAACCACAATTAAGGAAACCTTGGGATTATGAGAGAAAAAGGCAGAAAGTGTGATCATCCATGAGTGATGTAAGGAAAATCAAAAGAAAATTGGATTTTGACTTGCTCTTGCATAATAAGTCACACAATCTTAAGTTCATTTTGTGCATAAGTTTGCATTTGATTTTGTTTATTCACACGCACGCACACACTAAAGTCCAGCAATGGATAGAAATAATTTTTTGTTGTGTTGTTCAAAATTTTATACTAAAGTGTGATGATGATCTAGGTTGTTGAGGCGTATGGTAAATAAATTTACAAATCCAAAAATGTTTGTTATTTGCATTTTTTTTTTTTACTATGTACTTTAATTTTATTTTGTTCAAGGACAAACAAAAGTTCTAGTTTGGAGGAATTTATATGTTTGTTTAAGAATATTCACTATTCATATGGTTCATATTTGTTTATATTTTCGAATAGCAACCCAAAGTTAAGGAAGTGATGCAAATGGGGAAAATATGGAAGAATTGGATTGTTATTGGAGCTCAATTGTAAACATGAAAAAGAGCAAAGAGCCAATTGAAGATAACAAGGAAGAAAAGTGAAGAAATCAAAAGTACAAGGGCCAAATTGTCACAATTGAAAGTTGGATGGCTTGAATGCAAATAAAGGAGGACCAACTTAAACAAGATCGAAAGTTGAAATTTCCCTTTACTCGTTGAACCACGCGGCCACGAGCTACATAATTGCGCAGTTATGCGACGAAACTAAAATTAAAAGAACCATAAATCGACTAACTGCGTGGCAACGGATCTTTTAGCTGAGTGGCTGCACGCCTTTTCGGTTGGGCAGATTGTTGGGCTTTTTACGCGGATTTCAACTAATTTTTCATTTTTTGACCTAGGCTTCGCCAAAACCTATAAATACTTGAGATGAGCCACGAAATAAGGGTTCCCAACTTGTGTATTTTCATGCCAAATTGTTGTTCAATTGTCGAGTGATCCACGCGAAGCCAAAAGCAAGATTGAAGATACAAGAATAAGGAGATGAACGGGGTGATTTCTTTTCATTATTCTTGTAATTTATTTTCATTCATGTATCTAGGCTAGACGTTTAGTGTTGGAAATTGTGATGAAGCTTTAATATCTTGATTTTATGTTTTGACTTGTGTTTAATTTATAATTCATGGGTTTGGGTAGTTAAATCATGCTTTTATTCTTATGCAAATTTCTAGTCAACTTTGTATTACTGTGTGACGTTTTCTTTTATTGAGAGAGTAGGATAACGTTAGACTTATTTAATTACCACAACGTTCGATGGGGGATAGAGATATACCACCTATGCCTTGTGTTATCCTTAAAAAGTGTTCTCAAAAGTAAAATACTTATCCAATGTTCAATTCTTCATAGAGATATAGTCGGATTACATTTTAAAAAAAAGTTTCTAATGCATCCTCGAAAGAGGACTTAAATAACATTTGGAACACAGATTTTCAAAACCCCATGAATTGTGGTTAAGCAATTAAGTCAAAACATAGATGATAGATTTAAAGTGGATTCTCAATTTCCAACATACTTGCTTTCATTTATTAAAATTGAATCTTTATTTTTTTTCTTAGTTTAATTCCTATTTCATATTCATTTGAACAAGTCGTCATTGAATTTTCTCGTTTCGATTAAGGAATCTAATCTAAAATACAATTTACTCAATTCTCGTGGGTATGATATCCGAAATCTAAAGTCCACTCTATTACTTGTGCGATCCATACGCTTGTTTTTAGCAAACACCAACGATAAAAATATCATCAACCTAAAGACATAAAATGATATGCCATTCTTGTTGTATTTAACATACACATATTTATCACATTCGTTGATTTTAAAATGACATTATCAATTTTTTAATGTCATTGTTTGCTTGTTTTAAGCCATATAATGACTTCATCAGTTTACACATCTTATTTTCTTGTCCTGGTGAAAAAAAAAAAAAAAAAACCTTGGAAATCCCCTTAGGTATTTCCTTGTAGATTTTTTTTTCTAAATCTTCATTTAGAAAGACAGTTTTGACATCCATTTGATGTACTTCAAGATCGTACAAAGCTGCAATCAATAATATCATCCTAACGGAAGTTATTCTCAGTACTGGAGAAATACGTATCTAATTAATCAAGGCCTTCTCGTTTCTGTGGCCTTTATTTACTAATATGTCCTTATACTTATCAATAGTTCTATTTGCTTTTATTTTTATTTTGAAAAATCATTTATAGCTTAGTGGTTTGCTTTTCAGGGGAAGATCCACCAGCTCCCCAATATCGTTTTGTAAAAAAGAATCTATTTCCCTGTTAATTACCTCTTTCCATTGATGTCCTTCAGAAGAGCTCAAAGATTCTTCAAAAGCTTTGATGTTCACTTTCTAGCATATAAGTCAGAAAATCTGTACCGAAGGGTTTTTCCGTTCTGACTCTTTTGCTGCGTCTTGATTCATCATCTCCTTCCTCTTCTTGTACTTGGTCTATTGTCTCATGTGTACTTTTTGAGAAACTTTCTTCTTCTTTGGATTTGCATGTGAATACATGTTCGAAGGATGATTTCTCAATTCCATTATCATGTTTTTTTGTGTGGCTTGAATATTAGACTCGTACACAAAAACTCGATAAGCACTACTATTGTGTGCATATCCAATGAAAATGCAATCTGCATTTTTCAGAGCTATTTTCACCTTCTTTGGAGTAAGTATAGCCACCTTGGCGAGACATAGGCATGGCGAAGGGGTGAGTTTGGGGTGGGAATGTCATTCCCCTTTCTCACACTTGTGTTTATTATCAATGTGAAATGAAGGTATGCAATTCAAGTTAACTAATCTACGAAATGTATCTTAATTAACATGTCCTAATCTACCATGCCACAAATTGGAATACTCAAGCAAGAAAACGGAAGAGTTATTCACTTTATTCATTGTGGACTTAAAAGCCATTACATTGAGCTTGAACAACTCTTCTGACACATAGCCCTTCCCTACAAACATTCCACTTTTAGACAAAATAAATTTATTTAATTCAAACACCATGCGAAAATTGTGCATATTCAGTAGCAATCTGGACACCAGGCTCTTTCGGATCTCTAGCACATATAGCAAATTTTTAAGAGTCATTTCTTTTCTGATACGATCTGGACCAGGCATCGAAGGGCAAAGTCGAGACATCGGAGATACGACAGTGATCTACATGCAAAACGGAGTAAGTTTCATGTTGGAATCGAGCCGAGAAGGCGAAAGGATCAAGCCGAGCCGAGTAAACAAAATTATTTATGCAGAGAAGATGTTAGGGCCGTAATGAAGATCTTTCACGGCCGTAACTCATGTAATCACGGCCGTAAAAGCTATTATCACGGCCATAACCAACTATCAGGGAAAAAGGAAGAATTTCAGCAGAACGAGGCTTACGGCCGTAAGTCTGGAAGTTACGGCCGTAACATCCAAGAAAGGGGCATTTCACGGCCGTAATAAGATTCATCACGGCCGTAACTAATAAAACAATTTTGGATCAGAGAGGCCATTACGGCCGTAAAAGAATTATTCATGGTCGTAATTGAGTAGCGGCCAAATTTTGCGGGGATTTCAATTATTTTATTCCTTTTTTGATTTTTAGGTTATTTTCCTAATTTAGTATTCTAGTTTAATTAGAATTCTATTTTGAGTAAATTAGCAGCTAGATTATTTTACTTATTTATATTCTTTACCATGATTGTAAACAAAAACAGTTTGAATTTTGAGATTAATAATATTTGAGAGAGGATTCTCCAAATTGAAAGTTGAGTTTTCCCTTTTCTTGAACTTATCAAAGATCTGGTCTTTGTGGCGTTCACCCAACGAACTTATCAAGGAATTGACAACCCTTGTGGTGTTCACCAATCTTGGTTCTTCAATCTGCATCGTCATTAATTGCGTCGTGATTGTCAGGTTAAGGTTTTATCGTCGATCTATCTTTAATTCCGTTGTTTATTTTCTCATGTTCTTGTTTATTTTCATGTTTAATCTGTTTTAGATCTTTCCTAGGTTTTAATTGTGATATTTCCACGTGTTTGTCGAGATTCCCCAATTGGGATCGCGTCATTTTCTATAAGTCATCTTTGGAACCATCTTGCCTTGGCCTTTGATGTTGGAGGTAGACGAATTTCCCATAAACAGCTTCTCTCCATTTCTTGTAGCTTAAAGCTACAAAAATGTATCCCTGTCAAAGCAAATATGTCGAGTAGCACCAGTGTCGATCCACCACTCTCTTGGGTTTGAACCCACCAGATTAACCTCTGAGATGATTTCCACGAGGTGCATGTCAGCATCATGTGTGTTGTCATCAACCACATTTGCTTCATTTCTATTCCCTTTTGGAAATCTACAATACATAGCTTTCTGACCGACTTTGTCACAATTGTCGCACTTCCTGGAATATTTCTGTTTTGCAATCCTCCTTTTGGTCCCAAATTAGACCCTTTGTTGGGTGGCCCAAGTCTGCCTTTGTTGCTTCTAGAGCTTTTGACCATGCTCTACAACATTGGCTTTAGCAACTGGATGATGAAACAGTCTCTTTTTCAATCCCCTATTGTCTTCCTCAATTCGTAGTCTTACAATAAGTTTTTCAGCGTGCATCTCTTTTTGCTCATGCTTCAAATAGTTATAGAAATATTTCCAAGAAGAAGGCAACTTTTCAATTATTTCTGCTATCTAGAAAGTTTCACTTAAAACCATCCCCTCAGCGTGAATCATGTGAAAGATCACTTGGAGCTTTTTAACTTGACTAATGATAGTTTTAGATTCCACCTTATTATAATCCAAAAACCAGGCAATAATGAATTTCTTGGCCCCGAAATCCTCGGTCTTATATTTTTTATCCAGCAACTCCCATAGTTCCTTGGCCTTTTTCATAAAGCTATACACGTTGTACAAGTTGTATGCTAACATGTTCATTATATAGTTTTGGCAAAGGAAATCTAAATGTTTCCAAACTTCAACTGCACATACAGCTTGGAAATCTCCCTTCCCCTCTTGCAGGTTTGGAGGAATCTAGCAAGATTCAGGGTTGTATGGTAAAACATAATTTTTCACTACCACCTCTTGAAATCATGAAGTTGAACTTCTCCGGCTTTTCTCTGTGATTAAAGGAGACCGTCACACTTGGGTCAACTACTAGACTTGGCCTAGGAATCACGGTCTTCGTCACACCTAGGCCAACACTAGACTAGGCATAGGAGTCACATTCTGTGTTACTAGAGTCACAGTCTGCACCATTGGAGGCACTATTTCATTTTCAGATGCCACAACATTCATTATTGGAGTATTTTCCATTTCAGAAAGACAAGTAGATAATTAGTATTTTCAAATATATGGATTAATCGAACTCTTCTTAAAAAAAATTAATTTCAGAAATCTGATTAGAGAAACAAAGTGTTTGAAAAGGTTTTTCTTGGAAAATTAATTTGGAAAAATTGTTTAACAAATATTGCTTTTAAGTTTGTAAGAAAACTTGTTAAGTAGTGAAATTAATCTATGTAATTAATAAAGTAAATTGTAGTAATCCAATTAGTTAACGTAAACAAAAATACAAGTAAGCTAAATTGAAATTAGACACAAAATCGAGTGATTGACTAAGTCGAAGCATGTGTTGAACACAGTCTTTAAAGCAATATTCATCCTCTTATCGAAGTAACTCGAGCGCTTGCTTCCCAAGATGCAACGGAGTAAACTATAGCCTTGCATTCGAACTGGAAGCAGTTTAGGAACTAGATCACCAAGTGAACAGAAACAGGACTGGACTCAGCAGAATATCAGGAGGAAGAGTGGATTTTCAGATTGTTGTGTGTCTAGACTTATAAAGAGCTATTTAATATATATGCAAAGAGGAGCCTTTGCACTTACTCCAGTCATTAAGTGTCATATATTTGTCATTATATGGCCTATAAATTCATGCGTTTTTTGGAGTTATGATTTTAAATGAAAAAATGCAAAAGAAAATTTCCAAAATGTAGCTTGCACTTTGTGACCAATTTTTTATCCATTCGGTCCGACATTCGTGCAAGCAGGTCACGTCTGCAGACAAGTTCAAGTCTCGAAGGCCAAATCGGTTTAAGATTTACACCACCTACAGGAGTGTAGTGCATAGAGGAGTCTCTATACAACAAATGGTTACACCTTACAAATTGTTAATCAGATTTAAATTAGTCCACAACCACTTCTTCTTCCTATATGGGATAACTATTTAAACATTCCGCATATTGCCACATTTTGTCCATTTTCCAATGTGGGATGACACTATTTATAGGCCCCCATTTCCTTCCTTTATTTCTTCATTTTCCAATGTGGAATTGTAATCCCTTTTAAAGTTCTTCTCCAAATTCCACTTTCCTTCCAATGTGGGATCAATTTCACTTTCAAAAGTGAGAATTCCTTGTCAAACATATATTTTCAAACAATCTACCACATGAATGTAAATAGATAGAGACACGGTCCCGACAATCTCCAACATTTATTTTCTAATAATCACCCACAATTTCCCTTGAAATGTATTGCATCTTGGTCCCCAATCTTCAAAACTTAACATTTAGTTCCTCAATCTTTAAGTACTTGGTCTCCATTTGAAAATTATTTTCCTGAAGAAGTTAAAGATTTATTGAAAAGACATTATTCCCATTGTCAAAAGCTTTAATTAAAAAAAAAATGAAATTCTTCTTCTCCACGAAAAGTCGTTCAGGTAGCTCAGATGTTTAGAGCAAAGGACATTCTAAGAGCCTCTGGAAACAAGTTTTTATACCAACATCATAGCAAATGGGGATGAAAAAAACCAATTTGATAATTATTATGGGAGATCCCCTAGATTTACAGATAGAATAAATTTCATTGTTCCCTTTATCATACCCAAGAAGAAAAATGGTGTCATGTAGAGAATTTAGGTATTTGAATACAATTTTTTTTTTTAATTTTTTTTCCAGTTCACCCCTCGTTCCCAACTCAAAACCAACCTCATGTGTAAACTACTACAAGTGTTTTCAGTCACTTTGTTGTGGGCTTGGAGAAAGAATGTTTTTCTTTGTTTTCCATTCTTATCTTCAGACTTTTTAGATACTTTGTATTTAATAACAATTTATATCCAAAAGTCAATTGAATGACATAAAATAACTTATTTTCCCATCATATTTTTTAAAAATAAATAAATAAATGCCAAAAAATAATTTTTTTTACTCATTTAAAGCAGGAAAATATAATGTCCCCATTTTGTGTTATTTAAAAAGAGCTTATTTACAATGAATAGTAATTTTTAGGAGAATGTAGTTGAAAATTAGGAAATCTTTTATGGATTTATGTGTAATATTATTTTATTGATAAATGTGTAATTGAAAAAAATTGAGAGAAAATTGTGATAAAAATTTAAAGGGAGCCCAGCAGGTGCAATATTTTAATATAAATCATCATAAAGAATGATATGTATTAATTAATGAAAAATTAAAGACAAGAATTAGATGAAAAAAGTTAGGAAGACCTTAAGAAAGGGCTTTATAACAGATGCCGTATATGAAAAAAGATATAGGCATACCCCATAGTTCCAACCAAGACATTGAGTAAAGATTGAGGAATTTAACTATAATATAATGTGGTGTAAAAAAAAATGGACAGTTATATTGCCACCACAAAGTTATTTTTTTATTTTTTTTATTTTTTTATATGTAAGCATGAAACTATCTTTCTAATAAAAATATTAGCTTGTTAACTATAAGTTAAGGGTAAAATTGTGTACCAAGGACCTAAGTGATACTAAGCCCATGTTTGATTTTGATTACAATCTAATTTTAATATTAAGTTAAAATCAACAATTAATTTTAATCACATTTTATGAGACTCACAGTTTTTCAACCACAGGTCTCATCAACTTTTATCAAAATCTAATAAAAATCTGATTTAATCTATATCAAACAAGGGCTAAATGATATATTGAGAACAAAAATGTTGTAATGCTGGTCAAAGTTTAGGAACTCCACTACTATTCTCCCCAATAAAATTTACATTTCAAAATTACTCAGGACTCAGTTATAAGACCAAACAGTGGTAATTAGAGGAGACCGGATTCATAGATGTACTAATTCAAAACTCAAGAATATTAGTATTATAGTCACAAATAAGGTCCTAATTCCCTTTTAAAATAATTAATTAATAATATTATAGTCCATGTCCTCCCACATCCTACCTACCCACTCCAATCACCCCAATTACACTAACGTCCCAAATCAATTCTCCATTCCCCCAAAATCATTTCTCTCATCGGTTCCTAATTCATCTCTCAATCAGATCGGAAAGCTCTTAGTTATCGATGAGTGTAGAACCAACGGCGGTCGCGACGAACTGAGATGGTTTCAATAGCGAAACCACCCTCCGACCTGGCGGCATATGCTACTAGTGGCATCTTCTATGAAAAGGTCCTTGTGCGATGCCTTCTACATTGGAGTTGTCTCTAGCTTCCCATCTTGAGTGCTATTGCACAAATATGACACCGCTATAGTAGCAAAACGGTTCTCTCCTCTGCAAGCACAGAGCATTTTTTTCTCCGTTGTACAGCTTGGCAATGCCACCGCGTGTTTTTGGTGGGGGTGATTTTGGTGTCGGTGGTCGGAGATGATGTGGGTTTGTTGGAGAAGGAATGCTGGTGGTTCAATGATGTTATGGCGAGTGTGATGTGATGGATGCAGTTTTTCCTTGAACTATGTTGTAATTTGCTGGGATGTGCGGTGAGTTGATGGCCTATTGGGTAGTTAGGTAGTGGTGGAGGCGATGGTTTGTTGTGAAGCAGTGGTGGTGGTGGCTGTTGCACATGTTGCACCTTAATTCACATATCATAGTGCAATGCAGTCAATGTTCATATTTCATGGTGGTGGTCTGAACAGGTGGTGGCGGCAGCATGTGGTTCATTTTGTCTGTTTGCTGTGGTGGCGGCTCATGGTTGTATGTCTTGTGTTGTTGCATTTTGTTTTGTCGGTAGTTGTTGTGGGTTTATAGTGGTGATTGGATGTTTATTGTGGCGTGAATGTGTCGAAGATGTCACATGTCAGGCCAATGTGTCTTCATCAACTCTGGTCATGTATGGGTTTACAGTGGTGGTTGTATGTTACGATGTCGGTTGTTTGTAGATAGGTCACATGCTATAGGATATAGGTCACATGTTAAAGTCATAAGTCACACTTCATATATCATAGGCCACATTAATTAGATTAGAGAATCCAGTAAAAAACATATGACTTCATATGTTCTGGTCACATTTGATGCATTAGGTCACAGCTTCACAGGTCACACTTCAAATGTTCAAGTCACATGGCTTTTGGGTCACACTTTAAAAATGTGAAGGTCACAAGTGACTTCTACAGGTCACATGTCATATGTCATACTTTATTCGTTAAATTATGCTCACATGTTACATTCTTTTTGAATTGTTATCTAGTTACTAATTCAAGTTCATAGGTCACAATTCATAGGTTGCACTTTAAGGTCACAATTTATATAATGTTGGTTAGAAGTAACGTTTCATAGGTCACTAGTCATTTTTCATTGGTCACTTATCAATTTCAATCGGTCTCTAATCTAAAAGCATTGGTCACGTTTAATAGTTTAGATCTTCTTCTTCTTTTTATTCTCAATTATGAAGAATAAACATTTTTTATGGTTTAATTCGTTGAGTTTGTAGATTTCTAGGTGAAGAAGTGGATGACAGAGGCAGTGATGATATTCAGATGGCACTATGGTGGTGTGTCAGATGTGGTGGTGGTGGTGGTGTTGAGGGTGACAGTGATACATCGGAGATGGTGGTGATGACGACGACAACAACGTTTATATGGTCTTAGTGATGATGTAATGGTGACAATACATCAGAGGTGGAGGTGGTGCCACAACAATGAGTTGTAGTCTACTTATGAAATATTTGAATTGAACAATAGTGGTGGTGACATGACGACGAGTTGCATTCTGTTTATGAAATATTTGAATTAAACTGGTGAGATGTGGGGTGGATTTTTTTAATAATATATTAATTAACACCTGATGTATGCAATTTTAAACGTATTTCTTTAGATTCAAAATTGTGTATAATAAACACCTTGTTTGTGTATTTTTCCCAACCAAACATATAGCTCTGTTTGGTAAACCGTTTATAAATTTTTTATAAATAGCGACATGTCAACATTTCATTAGTTCATTTTTAAAAATCCAAAATTGTAGGTGGGAGGAGTCTTTGACAAGCCGAAATTGTTGACTTTTAAAAAAAAAATGTCCAATGAAATATTTCCACATGACCGTTTATAAACAGATTTTAACAAACACGGGCCAAATTAGCTTTATGGCGCCATAAAATATTAGAATTACTATATTTTATAAGATTTAAAAAATCTAAAAATTGCGAAAATTTGATCCCTCTAATAATTATATGTTGTAATAATATGTTGTTCAAATATATTTTAATGATATAAATCAAGTTGGAAGTGAAATAAGATGGAAGAGAAAAAATTTGGAGAAAATCAAAAGAAAATCGGTTGAGAACCAAAAAATCGATCTGAACAGACATGGATCTAGACAAACGGTTCGAATATGGTTCAAGCGATTTCTTGGGTGAATAGCCACATGATTGCGTGGTTGAGGGTGTTTAGACCAGAAAGCAAAAATCATAACCAAGTGATTGCTTGGTTTATATTGCTTAGCTTATAGCCAAGCATCGCTTGGGCTTAATTAATCATAAAAACAATCGTTGAAAGATTGTTTCAATTTTGATTTTGGCACCTTTTCATCAATCATTTCCATTCTTTTGCGAAAAGATTTGTTACACACGAAATGTTATGTTGGAATTCTATAAATTGAGATAGGATTCATGGTATTAAACACTTGAAAAAAAATTATTGTGCATTAAGATTATCCCAAAATTCTCTTTCTTTCAAACATAGAATTTATTTTTTGCTCATTTTTTTCCTACTTTCTGGGTTTTGAAAGTGTTATTTGCAACCCGGTTGTGACTTGAAATCCCCTAAAGTGATTTTTGTGTTGGTTCCTTAGCATTCTTATCTTGTTGAGAGGGTGCAAATTAAGTTTTTAGGATAGCATTCTTCGCACTTCAAGTTTTCTTGTTTCTACATAGTTTTGTCATTTTTTCTTGTGTTCATACCAAATTCGAGTTTGACTTCAAGGCGAACATCATCTAAATCAAGGAAAATACTTCAACAATCTAAAAGCTTAAATTTTTGTGCGATGGCAACCAAAAGAGACATAACCAGGGAAACAATCAACCTTATGAACCAAGACTTAATGAAACTAGATCATTTTGACGCATCAAAATTTACATGGTAAGATAAGTTCAAGTTCTAGTTAACTGTGCTCAAGCCCTTTTATATACTTGATCCAAACTTAGAAGCACTTCCTGAACCTATTGAAAGTGACACCGATTAAACTAAGGCTGAACAAAAGAAGAGAGAATAAGACGAATTAATATGTCAAGGCCACATCTTAAATTCATTATCAGATCGTCTCTATATCAAAATTTACAAGAAGGTAAGATAAGGTCAAGTTCTTGTTAATTGTGCTCAAGACCTTATATACTTGATCCAAACTTAGAAGCACTTCCTGAACCTACTGAAAGAGACACCGATTAAACTAAGGCTGAACGAAAGAAGCGAGAATAAGATGAATTAATATGTCAAGGCCACATCTTAAATTCATTATTAGATCCTCTCTATGATTTGTATACAAACACAATTTTTTCAAAAGAAATATAGGATGCTCTTGAGAACAAATACAACGCCGAAGAAGAATGTACCAAAAAGTTCCTAAATTCGAGGTATTTTGATTTCAAGTTTTTGGAAAATATTCTCTATTATCACAAGTGCATGAATTACAGACCATTGTCAATAAATTAAAAGCTATGAAGATAGAACTTCCGGGATCATTTCAAGTAGGAGAAATTATTGCCAAATTTCCTTCTACTAGGAGAGGATTTAGGAAGAATATTATTCACAAATCTGGACACTTTTCATTGGATCAAATTCAAAAACATCTCTGAATTGAGGAGGAGTCTAGGGTAAATGATGAGAATGAAAATTCCCATGTTTGTACTTTTGAAGCCAATACCGTGGAGAACAACAACAAAGTGATGAAAGTAAACAAAATAAAGTTTACTAAAGACAACAACAAATTCAAAAAGAAGCCTAATAGAGAATGCTTTGTATGTGGAAAACCCGACCACTTTGCGAAAGATTGTTGACATAGAAAACAAAGCAAATTTGGAGGCAAGGTTAAGTCCATTTACAATGAAGAAATTATTGCTACTATAAGTGAAGTAAATATTGTCAAATGAAAGATCTTGGGATGGTGGTATGACACAGACCACAGTTCATGTTTGCTATGACAAATCTCTATATAAGACATATAAAGAAATTGATGATGGTCAACAGATACAAATGGGAAGTGGACATTGTTCCAAATTCATAAGCAAAGAGAATGCTGGTATTCAATTCACATTCGAAAAAGTTGTTACTCTTACAAATATATTACATGTACCATATATGAATAGAAACCTTGTATGTGTAATTCGTTGGAAAATCGAGTACTGGATGTATTTTTAATTTGGGAAAACATGTATTGTCCCGCAATGGTTACTTTATTGGAAAGGCTATTCTACTAATGGAATGGTCAGATTATGTACTATTGACAATATCAATAAAATTACAATGAGTTTTTCTTACTTTGTTTGTTCTTTAAATCTTTGACATGATAGATTAGGGCACATAGGATATTGTACTTTACATGGAATGGTTAAATGTGGCATGATTTCTTGTGAGTTATTCAAGAATGAAGAATGTGAAATTTGTACTAAGTAAAAAATGATTAAAGAATTTTTTCAAAGTGTAGAAAGATCATCTCAAACACTTGATTTAGTTCATACTGACATTTGCAAAATTAATGGTATGTTAACTAGAGGTGGTAACAAATATTTCATAACCTTCTATTTGATGAAACATAAAGATGAGGCTTTTTATATGTTTAAGCTTATAAAACTGAAATAGAACGTCAAAAGGATTAACGTTCTTAGAAGTGATAGTGGTGGTGAGTATTTTTCTAAAGAACTTGACATTTTTTGTAAAGAATGTGGAATAATACACCAATGTAGTGCACCAAAAACACCTGAACAAAATGGATTAGCGGAAAGGAAAACTAGAACCTTAATTGAAATGGTAAATGTTATGTTAATAAGATCAAAATTGCCTCATAATTTATGGGGAGAGTCTCTGCTAGAGGCATGTCATATAGGTGATAGAATTCCTTCTACAAAACTTAAAGTTTCTCCTTATGAATTATGGAAAGGGAGAAAACCTAACATTAGATATTTTAAAGTGTGAGGGTATTTGACTTATTATAAAAACACATATCGAAGAAGGACAAAACTACGATCAAGTGATCAAAAGTACCTTTGTTGGATATGCAAAGCATATAGGTTACTTGATCTAACATCCAATGTAATTATAAAATCTTGAGATGTGGGATTTTTTTGAGAGTTCATTAAGTGTTGAAGAAATCCTCAAAATCCATCTGAAATTCAAAATGAAATTATGGCTTCGAATAAACCACTAGAAACATCCTGTCGTGATGCAAATGAGTCTAGTGAATCTAAAAGAGACAAGATAACTTGAAAAGAGAAGGTACTGGGACATATTGATATTATTTTCAACATGTTTCCTTATGCTTGGTTGAAGTAAGTAGGGAATATATGGTGAGAAAAATTCCTTATGTTCTAAAAATTTATAGTGATTCTAGAACCTACAAAAAAGCAATGATTTCTAGCGATAACACATTTCTAGTGATCAAGAATGATTTGGGTTTCGCATTAACTCAATCACATTATGTTGGGAACGTGATTGAAAATTTCAAACATTTGAACATTAAAGAGGCAAATACCCAGTTTGATTAAAGTAACAAACTTGTAAATAATGTTGGAAGAGCTATTTAAAAACTCGAGTATGCAAGTGCAATTGGTAGTCTAATGTATGATGTTCAATGTACAAGACTGGAAATTGCATTTTCTGTAAGTAAAATTAGTAGGTTTACAAGTAACCCAAAATGTATAACATTGCTAAGTGATTGGAAGGGTACTCAATTATTTAAAGAGAACCAAAAACCTTAGACTCTATTATTCTAGATTTATACTATACTTGAAGGATATACCGACACTAGTTGGATATCAAGTGTTGGTGAAAATAAATCAACATCAAGTTGGTATTTCACTCTTGGAGGAGATGCTATTTTTTGGAGATCTAAGAAACAAACAATAATTACACATTCCACTATGAAATTCGAGTTTGTAGCATTAGCTGAAAAGGGAAAAAGAAGCAAAATGGCTGAAGATCTTCTCTATGAAGTACCTTTAGATAAGAAGAATGAATCTTCAATTTCTATACTATGTGATAGTCAAGCTACTCTAGCAAAGGCTTATAGTGAAGTCTATAATGGCAAATCTAGGCATATGAGTCTTAAACTTAATTTCATATCTTTGTTGTAATGATTTATTATAGAAATTAAAAAAAAAAAAAAATTCATTACTGAAATATTCAATCATGCTTCATTTAAAATTGTATTTGGCTCAAAAATAAAATATATATAGTTACATTATTCAAAGGGTTAATGTATTTCCAGAATTCTTAGCAAATTGAAATAAGTCATCTGTGGAAAATAGTATAATGTAACGTAATACTAATGATATTGATAACTCAATTTTGACAAGGAATACATACATACAATGATTTCAACTATTTGTTGAAATTTGTTATAAACGAACATGTGACAACAACTCACCAGACAATTTTTTTATTTATTTTTGAAAAGTCAACTATTTTAACTAGTCAATGATTCTTGCCACCATTTGACTTTCCAAAAAAATGGACAAACGAAATATTGACACGTCGCTACACACACACACACACACACACACACACACACACACACACACACACACACACACACACACGCAGAAAAAAGTAAATTAGAGAGATATCATGAAATATACAATACTAGGATAATTTTTCATCAAATTGTATTATTTTACAATGCAAAAAATGAAAATCTTGGCCTAATCTTATATATAAACGAAATATCATAAGAGTGAAATTAAGGTAACCCTGTGTTTTAAGATTAAACTTCAATAATCAGTTTTTAAGTTTAATAATTCTTCAATATGGTGTTAATTAAACTTATTAGTAGCAACTAATAATATTAATAATTAAAATAAATCAACCCCTTCCTCCGCACTCACCCACCCGACCACTAATAACCCTAACAAATTTGGAAATTCCTACAAATCAGTGACAATAGCCGCCAAGCACGATGGTAACACCCCAACCACCGAAATGCTCTAACATCGAAAATGACAGCGCTACTTCTTCACGACGGCCAAAGTGTATTCATCATAAGAGGAAACTAAAGGTAACCCTATGTTTTAAGATTACACTTCAATAATCAGTTTTTAAGTTTAAAAATTCTTCAATCTGGTGTTAATTAAACTAATTAATACAAATTAATATTCACTTATGAATACCAATTAATAATACTACTAAATTTTAAAAAAAAAAAATCAACCCCCTGCCTCCCCACCGACCACCTGCCCACTCATAACCCTAAAAAAATTGGAAATGAACGTAGACGTCTCAGTCACCTACAAATCAGCGACAATAGCTTCCAAGCACGACGGTAACACCTCAGCCACTGAAATGCTCTGACACCAACGACGACATCGCTACTTCTTCATGACGGTCAAAGTTTCTTTATCATCTTTGTGATTCTTCTTTTTGTGGCCAACTGTGGCTACAACAAATTTCGATGAATCAAAGTCGGGACCAGAGTTTGGGAGATATGGACACCGAGTGATGATGTGGTGGTTTTCAACGAATCCATAGGAAATACTTGTTACTCACTCATCGACTGTTATTGAATCCAACATGCGTACACCACCGCTTTTTCAGTTCTCTTTCACTCCCTCTTGTAAGGCTCTTCGGTGGATGTGTTGTTTTTAGTGCAGTGGTTTTCAGTGAACCCCTTGGATGTGTGGTGTAGTGGTTTCGGGTTTGTGGTTGTGGACGGGATGGGATGGAGGATTAAGGTGGTGGTGGTGGTGCTTCGGTGGATGTGTGGTGCGGCAAGGCAGGGTGATAAGTGTATTTTATACACTTATTTATATGTCTAAATCAGAATAATATATTGTCTTTTAAGAATAAAAGCTACCTAATTGTTTATTATTTGTTTACAATGCAGATAATATCCTAAAAGTTGATAGAATTAAGGAATTGAAGCACATAAAGGCCAAATGGATTATTATTGGAGTTAAATTGTACACATTTGGAAAAGTGCATGAAGAGAATTGAGGACGAGATAAAGTTAAATGAAGAAATCAAGAAGTTGGGGACCAAATTGCTACAATTGAAAGTTGAAGGATTGAGGAGCAAATAAAATATGACTGAAATGCATGTTTTAGAATTTGAAATTGCAGTCCAAAGGTATGACCACGTGGTCGCGCCATGACATAGCGTGCGGTCATTACAGAAAATGATAGAAAGGAATTTCAATTACCTGAGGTTTTGGCCCATGCGCATTTTTTACCTAATTTTTACCTTATTTTACTAGGTTTTCTCCACAACCTGGTGAAGCGACCTTTTGAGCACAAAATTGGAGGCATTGGAAGACCTTTACATAGCCTCTAAAACACATAATTCAACGTTCTATCATTCGAATCTTGGAGGTGAAAATCAAGACAAATGTGGGGGAATTGAAGATTATCAACAGGAAGCGAAGTACTTGGTGTAAGATTTCATTTTCTTTGTTAATTTGATGAACTCTACATGGGTAGTTATTATTATTTCTACGTGTTTATTTTTTTATTGATGAACGATTATTTTTGTAGTTGAGACAATCGATGTAGCTTAGTTTTGTGCCTTTAATTCTTTAATTCTATTATTGAGCTTGTGTTGCATGTGTTGATTTAATTTTGAATTTAATGCATGAATTAATTTGCGACTAATTCATTGATCTAATAAGTTGTTTTCGTAATTTGAGAGGTGAGCTAACAACCTAGATCTAGAAATAAAATTCGGTAATTGGACGAAGGATAGAGATAACGTTTGTTATTATTATAATCTCTACATGAATTCTTGTGTTCCATGCACCTAATTATTATAACATGCTGTCTAGAAACATGGTTGACTAATTAGGTAGAGTTAATTTGAACTCGAGAGAGAAATTTCATATGCATAAGTGAATTCGATCGAGCACAATAATAGGAATAAAACTAGTAAAATGGAATTAAAAAGTATTGTTGATGTGAAATCAGATGTCCCAACACTTACAAACATAAATTTATAATATATAAATGTCTTTTCTTTTGCATTTTAGTTTAATATTTTAGTTCAATTCAAAAAATCCAAATTTTACTGTTCAAATAAGGCGAGATCTAACACATGGTACTAAATTACAATCTCTGTGTGATGACAAATCGAATTCAAAAAGTCTACTTTATTACTTGGATGCGATATCGTAGGCTTGCGATTTAGCACAACACAGGGGTGGGTCATGGGTGATGAGGTGTTGGTTGATCCGATGGTGTGTGGTAGTTTATTTGATTTGATGTTTTATTCAGGTGGTATTTATGGTTGTTGGTGAGAGGTTGTGATGGTGAGATGGTGGTTGTTTGTTGTTGGTAGCTAGGGTCACATATATGACTCATGAGTCACATAGTCAAGTCACGAGTCTCATGTTCAAGGCATGTGTTACACTTCATAAATCGTAGGTCGTATTATATAGGTCACATATCATAATTCATCAAATCGCAGCATTTCATAGATATCACTTCACATTTTAGGTCTTATGCCACACTTCATATATCACAAGTTAGTTATATAATCCAAGTCGCATTTCATATGTTCACAGGTCAAATGTCACATTTTCAAGTCACATGTCATAATTTATAGATCATAGATAACATTACATAGGATACAGTTCACAATTCATCCAATCACATAATGTAATAGGTAACCTTTCATGTGTCAGGTCACACGTCATTCTTCATATATCGCGAGTCATTTATATAATCACATGTCACACTTATATGTTCACAGGTCACATCTTCGTGTTCATAGATGATGAGAAACATATTTAAGTTCATAGGTCACAATTCATATGTTGCAAGTCACAGGTCACAAGTCAAGTCCACAGGTCACACATCAAAGAAATTTGGTCAAAGGCAACACATAAGTAACATATTTTAATTTTGATTGATCTTCACAATTTTTTGGATTTATTTATAGGCACACACATCAATTCTCTACGTTTATCTTCAAGAAGTAGTGCTTATTATTGGTAGTGTAAGTCGAAGATGGTGGTGGTGATGGCGGAGGCAATAGTGGTATGTCAGAGATGGTGGTGGTGGTGGTAGTGCTGATTGTGGTTGTGGTTGTGGTTGTGGTTGTGGCTGTGGTTGTGATTGTAATGATATATCGAAGGTCGTGGTGATGATGCGATGGTGACAATACGTCGAAGACGGTTGGTGGTGGTGGTGGTGGTGTTGTTGACGAGGGACGATCTGTTATGGTAGGGTAGGGTAGGGTGGGATGGATTGGATTTTTATAATATATTAATTATATTATTTACCACTTGATGTTTGAATCTTTAAACTATTTTCTTTAATTTTAAAATATTGCATTTGATAAGTCTATTTTATACACTTATTTATATCCTAAAATTAGGATTTATTGTTATTGTTTTAGGATATTTGCTATGGATTTAGTATTCGTTTATTTGTATTTCAGAGATATTCCAAAGTCAAGAAAATGAATGAATTGAAGGAAAAACAAGTCAATTGGATTATAAAAGAGCTAAATTGTGCAGATGAAGAGTTGATGAAGTCAATCAAGGTGCAAATTAGAGCAAAACTAGAAGAAAGAACCAAATTAGAAGAAATTAGAAGTTTAGGGGCCAAATTGATCCAATCGAAAGATGGAGGACTTGCTGTGCAATTAAATCATGAGGATCAACTTAAATGAATTCAAAAGGTTAAAATTGCATATGGACATTGAACTGTGCAGCCTCATCACATTAGACGCACGCGTTCGCATGAGCGGTAATTAAATTATAAGAACTTGAAATCGCAAAGTCGTGTAGCCACATGAAATTATACCGTGTGGCTGCACGCTTGTTCAGCTGGACCGACTGATGGTTTTCTTATCTCGGATTTCAATAGATTTTACCTCTTTTCTCCTAGATTTACTTTTACCTAAACATATATCTATACCAGACACAAGGAACGCTTTTTGGAGTTCCCAACTTGTCCAATTCATGCCAAAACGCTGTTCAATTATCAAGGGATCCATGCAAAGTTAAAGTGAAGATTGAAGATACAAGATCAAGAATATGAACAAGGCGACATCATACCATCATTCTTGTAATTTATTTTCTATATGTATCTAGGCTAGGCATTCAGTGTTATGATTGTAAAAAAGCTTTAATTTCTTGATTCAATGTTTTGACTTTTCGTTCAATTTATGCAATCTATGGGTTTGAGCAATTAAATTGTGCTTTTATTAGTACGCAAATTTTTGGCCAACTTTTGTATAATTGCTATGGCATTTTCTTATGTTCGAGAAAGTAGGAATTCGTTATACGTATTTTAATTGTCACAAAGTCTGATAGGGGATAGAGATATACAACTTATGCTTTGTGTTATCCTTAAAATGTGTTCACAAAATTAAATGATTTTCTTAAGTTTGAATTAGTAATAGAGATATAGTCGGGTCGCATTTTGAAAAAGTTTTTTATGCAACACTCTAGGGAAGACTAAAATAGCATTAAGAACACGGATTTTCAAAACCCGTGAATTGCATTTAAACAATTAAGTAAAGTTATGGATAAAGGAGTTAAAGTGGTTCATAATTCTAACACGCTTGTTTTTCATAATTTTTATAAAAATCAAAATTTTCTTGCTTTCAAGTTAAACTGTTTGTCTAGTTTTAGTTTATAAAAAAAATTCTCAAAGTAATTCGTATTAAGGAGTTTAGTCTAAAAATATAATTTATTCAATCCATGTGGGTACGATATCCAAAATTAAAATCCACTTTATTACTTGTGCAATATGTACACTTACGGTTAGCAACAAGTTTTTGGCACCATTGCAAGTGATTGTAGTTTAGATTACACTCACTAATTCGGACTTTTCACTTGCTCTATTTTCATTTTTTTAGTTTTTTTTAGTTTTTATTGTGATTCAGTTCATTTACTTTTTTTTATTTTCCTTCTCAGGTTATATGTACGAAGTTCGAGGAATGGAGATCTTGCAGAACTTGATCCAGAAATTGAACATACTCTTCATCGCAATTTGAGGGAAGCTAAGAAAAAGCAAAAAAAAAAATGACAAACAATGATTCGATAGCTCATGAAGAGGATCAGGTTAATATGGATGACATGCTTGTTGGTGATTTATGACTCCTCAGGTGGTTCAGAGCCAATCCAGTATCGTATATCCACATTTTGGGCTGGCGAATTTCCAATTGAAGACCAATGCCATAAACATGTTCCAGAATGGGAAGCAATTTCATAGAAGACTTGATGAAAACCCACACACACATGTTTCTAAATTTTTGGACATGTCTCAACAATTCAAATACCAAGGTGTGTCAGATAATGCAATCAGGCTCAGGTTATTTCCTTACACTTTACGAGACAAGGTAGTGGATTGGCTAGATTCTCATCCCACTTCAAGTATCACTACCTAGAATGACTTGGTCCAGAAATTTTGCACAAAATGCATGCCTCCAGCAAAGGTTGTCAAGCTCAAACATGAAATTACAGTGTTCCAGCAACAAGATGCAGAATCTTTAGATGATGTGTGGAACTGGTTCAAAAGCATGCTAAGGAAGTGTGCAAATCATGGGATCAATAGGGGTGATTAGGTAAAATTCTTCTATGAAGGCCTACTTCCCCACTTCAAAAGCATGGTCGACTCTTCATTAAATGGAGCTTTGACTACCAAAACCATTGGATAAGCATTGGAGCTGTTTGAAAGGATTATAAATACAAATGTCATGTGAGGTTCGACAGGGTTGTCAAAAAGAAACCAGCAAGGGTATATGAAGTGGATGCTTACGCCGCAATATCAGCAAAAATTAACTCCTTGGCTACAAAGGTGGAAGGCATAGCACTAGTGAACCATTCTATAAAAACTGCGAGAGTGAGTTGTGAGGAATGTGGTGCAACTCACGCTACTATAGATTGTCTCATTCTAGCATGTCCATTGGAGCAGGTTGATTTTGTGCAAAGGGGTCAGTGCCAAAATAATCCATATTCCAATACTTACAACCCTGGTTGATGCAATCATCCTAATTTTGTACATGTATAAACTTAATGCTTTTATTTGTTTACAGGAAATTGGGATTGGGCGAGCCAAAGAAAATCAATATCAAGTTGCAACTAGCTAATCGCTCGATTTGCTATCCATATGGAGTCGTGGATAATGTATTGGTTAAAGCTAAAAAATTCATACTTCCTGCTGACTTCATAATTTTGGACATGAAGGAGGATGAGCATATTCCATTAATCATTGGTCAACCATTCCTAGCCACTACACAGCACTAATCGAAATTGGAAAAAGGAGATTTAGTGCTTCGGGCTGAAAATAAGGAGGTAACTTTCACTATGAAGCAATTTAATGCCCTCGATCCACAACTTGAAAATTGTTTCAAAATGGATGTGGATTGGACAATTAGCTATTGGAAGAACTTTAAGTACAGGGCCAAAGAAGATGATAAGGCCTTAACATCCTATTCCACGCCTCCCTGATGATTATTGCCATAAAGTCGAGCTAAAGACTATAAACAGAGCTCTTATTGGGAGGCAACCCAATTTCTCAAACCTTTTTACTTATTTTGTTTTATTTATTTCTTTTGAGCTATTTTATTGGTTAGCTGCATTGTATTTCATTTTAGGACCACTAGCATGTTTAGATTTGACGTTTTGACATGTTAGATGCATTGTATATTTTATTGCTCCTATTTTGCATGTTTTTGTATTATTAGGATTTACTTGCATTTAGCTTGTTTTGTCGCATATCATTACACTCACTAGTATGACACCCTTGTTTAGGACATGTAAACATTTTTCTAGAAGTTGGATGCATGCATTGGAAGGCACTTAGGGGTACAAAACAAGTAAAAACCGAAAGAGGCAAAATCTAGGCATTCTGTACAGATTAAGCTTGTGCGTCGCACAGGCATCTGATCATGCGGCCGCATGGTAATAATCTGTGCAATTTTCCCATATTAATACAATAAATGGCGATTTGCTATTTCATAACTTCAAACCTATTTTCTCCCCCAAAATCATCCATAATTGAGTCCTCAATAATTCCCCACATTTTACACATGGAATAGAGTCATAATCATCCACATTAGCACTTGAAATTCACTTCAAAGGTGTTAGGATTTTGTAATTGGCAATTCTGTGAACAATGGACTAAATTGAACATTTGTAAAAGTCGAGGACTTAGGTGTAGTTTTGTATAGTTGATAAGGTAGGGTTAGGGTTAGGTTGGAAAGTGAAGGCTGAAATTCGGAAGCTACGGATCACGCTCGCCTCACGCTCGACACAGGATTTCCAGTGGCCTATCGCTCGAGTCACATAGACTCCCACTCAAACATCTTGGCCATGCTCGAGTTCCACTCACTTTCAAAGGATTTTTAAAGTAAGTAGCTACCCGCTCGATTCACACTCGAGTAGCCCTTATATTGAGTGGATAACGCTCGAATACACTCGAGTGGCGCTCGAGTGTTCAACGGCAGAATGGAGCCCTATCGGAGTTTTTAATAACGATTTCTCGGCCCATTCACTCCACTATTTAAACAAGCCTATGCACGATATTCGGTGTGGTTGTCATTATTTCAGAAGCTTAACATCATCATAAACCTCTCTTGATTTCATGTGTCATTAAAGATCCAAGAACCAAATTCACCCTTGATAGAATCTATGTTTTTCTTGTGATCCAACAACCCGTATTAGGAAAACATCAATTGTTCTTAATCAAACACTTGGCATCCTTTGACATAAGGATTACTTCTTCAATTGTGAAACTTCAGAGCTATTGGAGGTTGAAGGAGGTTGGAATAGAAGTGCAGATAGTTAACAAGAACGGGGAGTTCTTGGGGTATCCACTTGGAAGAAGCATCAAGATCTAAAAGCTACTGGAAGTAGTTGTATCTTGGGGTAGCAGGGGTAGATTTACATTGTCTAGTAGGGGAAGCTAGATAAATCTAACTGTAAACTGAATTACTCATAGTGGAGATAACTGGCTTGGTCCCGGAGTTTTTCCCATGTTGAGTTTCTTCGTCATCATATCGTGTGTTGGTTTTTTTATTGCTTTTCATTATTGTAATTGTGATAATTCAACATAGAATAATTGAACTTGTTTCATTAACCATCTATAAACTGTTAATAAAGTGATGTGTTCCTTTTTAATAGTGATTATTTCCACACATAAGGTCGAAGTTTGGGGTAACCCTGAACTTTCAATTGCTATCAACGCCTGATTTCGAGTTGTGCCCTTAATTTTGTCTAGATGAGTAGTTCATTATCTATCCTGCCATTCTTTGATGGCTCAAATTATACTTATTGGGAAAGTTAGGATGAGGGCATTCTTAAAGTCCATAGATGAACAGGTGTGGCTTAGTGTTTTAAATGAATGGTCAGAACCATCTACTACTGTTGCTGGCATAGTCACCCCCACACCAATACCAAACTGGACTAGGAATGAGAGAGAAGAGTCCAATTGGAACAACAAATCCTTACATGCCCTATTTATGGCTGTCTCCCATGAAGAATTTAGGAGAATATCCATGTGTGAGGTAGCTAAAGAAGTTTGGGATTTCTTGCAGACCACACATGAGGGAACTCAGGCTGTTAAAAATTCTAAATTTCAAAAGTTGACCACTAGGTTTGAAGAAATTATAATGAGGGATGATGAGACTTTTGATGTCTTCTATGCGATCCTGAATGACATAGTCAACTCTAGTTTCAACTTGGGTGAAAGGATTCCCGAGTCCAAAATTGTAAGAAAAATTCTTAGATCCTTACCTGAGCGTTTCAGACCTAAAGTCATAGCTATTGAAGTGAGTAAGGACATTGACACCATAAAAATTGAAGAACTGGTAGGATCCCTTCAGACTTATGAGCTTACCTTAGATAAACCTACCAAATCTAAATCTATTGCCTTGAACACCTCTAAGGATGATGATTCTGATTCCTATGATGAAAGTGTTAAAGATGAGGGTGTTTCCTACATGATCAAAAAATTCAAAAAATTCTTTAAGTCTAAGAAAGGGCAATTTGGGAAATTCTAGGGTGACTCTAGTAAATTTAGAAAGAGCAAGATGGATAAAAGAGAAACTAGAGAGTCCTGGAAAATTCTAAGCATGTGAGGCGTCATGAGTGTCAAGGATTTGGGCACATGGGAGCTGAATGTCCTAGTAGGAAGAAGCCTAGCAAGGCTATGAATGCCACTCTAACTGATAGCGAGTCTGAATCAGGTAATCAGAGTGATGAGTCTACCCATGAGGAGAGTGAAAAGTACATGGCTTTCACATCTAGGATTAAGAGTGAATCTGAGAGTACCAGTTAGCAGAGTGATTGTCTTGATAGGGGTAAGCTTCAGGAGAAGCGTCTGAGGGTCAAGAGGGTATTCATGAGGCGTTTGATCAATTATATGAGGAGTTCCTTAAATTGAATAAAGTGAGTAATGTCGAGCATTAAGAAACTGAATAAGGTTGAACTAGAAAAGGAAGGCTTGTTGGTCAGACTAGAAGAGTCCAATAGCAAGTTGCAAATTGTGACTAATGAGAGAGTGACCTTAGAAAAGAAGGTTGTATGTCTAGAAAGTGAACTTGAAAAGGACTCCAGGTTAGCTAGTGATCTGAATGTTGAAAAAGGAAGCTTAGAAATCCAAGTTAGTAACCTGTTGAGTGAACTTTAACACTCCAAAGCTCAATTTCTTGCTTTTCCTAGTAGTTCTAACAAGTTAGAAAACATTCTAGGAATGAGCAAGCCTGCTGGCAAAAGGGATTGTCTAGGTTTTGATAAGAACACTTCTAGTACATCTAAGACCACATTTGTCCCTGCATGTGACCAGCCTAAGTATGTGCCTAACCCTCAGTGTAAGACACTTCGACCTAGGAATAGACGTCGGTGTCTATTCGTCAGTGTTCTCAAAACAATGGTCCGAAGTTTGTCCCTACTTGTTTTAATTGTGGTGAGTCAGGTCACATACATCCCAAATGTCATCATATCCTAAAAAGGAAGTATAGGAGATTTAATAGGAATCATAATCAGGAGTATGTTGGTCAAGTTAAATTTCTTGCTGATCAAGTTAACAGGTTGACCAAATTGGTGACACGAGTGTCGGTAAGTTTTCAGCTACTAGAAAGGAATGGGTGAAGAAGAGTGGTCACAGAAATCTGAATATTGGTCACAATGCTCTTAAGGATAAGAGCGAGTCAATACCTAACTAATTGGGTATTTTTGGTGCATGCATGTGTTTATAACATGATTTATTGTTGCATGCATCCTATTTGTTTACATGCTTGTTAGGTAGCTGTTATATTTTTGTTGCATGTACATTTTTATGATTTCTTTGGCACGTGCATGTTGATATTTTTTTATGTGTGATGCCCTCTCATACTTTCTACATTGGAAAATTCATTAGAATATTTGAGAAGCACAAAAACATTGAAAATTCGAAAAATGACAAAAAATAGTTTGTTTTAATTGGGTATGTTTACAGCATGATGTGAAACTTACTTAAACTTGTGTGTTGTGACCATGTTTAAGTTTATTTAAGGAATTGTAACATAATTCCATTACTGACTTAGGTTACTGTGAAGTACTTAGTATAGGTGTCTTCATGTACAATCTGCACTGCACATACTTTGATATTGTAAGTGGGACTTAAACGCGTGTGTAAGATTTGGAATGGTAGTCTCTTGTTGGAAAGATGACTTTGAACATGAATTGACCAAATTTAGTAGACCTAAGCTCTTATAAATCCCCTTGTAATAAAAATGCTCACATCTTAATGTTCTTTGTCGGGGCCTATTTGACTCTTGTTATTAAGCCCAAGGGGTGCTTCATCACCTGGTGTCTATGGTCAACTGACTTGGGTTAACCGGCCGAAAGCTCGCTACAGGGTTCATCTAAGTCGCCTGATGAGGGGAACTTGCACTTAAGAGGAAAAAAATAATGAGTTTGAAAAAGTTTGAAATTCATTGAAAAATATGCTTGAAGTAAGGGGAATTTGATATAAACTTGCAAATAAGCTTCAATTTTTGATGGTCCTATTTTGCATTATAATGGTTTGACTTTCAGAAGTAGGGGAATAAGCTTATTGGCAAGGATGTTTTGCATGTTCTTTCTCACAAAATTAAGGTGGAGTCCTACTTATAAAGGATTAGTGGCACATTACACACATGAGTCGCTTATATTATTTACCCCATTCTAACTTGGGTTAAGTATGTGGGAAGAGTCTGCATTCATTATTTGTACTTATACATGCCAAACTAACATGCTTGATTGATATTTCGTGCTTTGATTATTGGTTTTGATTATTTTATGGTTATCCATACATCACGTGCTTTTACACTGGGTATCTTGGTGTCTTTGATTTCAGGAAACAGTGAATGCAAGAAACAAGGCTAGGCTTGGCTTTGTTAGCTTTTTTTTTTTTTACCTTGACTTATTGAGTTGTCTTGTCACAGAATGCCAAAGGGGGAGTTCATTAAGATTTTGTAATTGGCAATTATATGAACAAAAAACTAAATTGAATATTTGTAAAAGCCAAGGACTTAGGTGCAATTTTCTATAGTTGATAAGGTAGGTTAGGCTTACGTTGGAAAGTGAAGGCTAAAATTCGAAAGCTACAGATCACACTCGATTCATGCTTGATGCGTGACTTCCAGTAGCCTGCCGCTCAAGTCACGCTGGACTCCCGCTCGAGCGTCTTGGCCAACACTTGAGTTCCGCTCACTTCACGCTCGAGCGCTCTTGAAGGACTTTAAATTCAGTAGCTACCCACTCAATTCACGCTCGAGCGGCCCTTCTATCGAGCAAATGATCCTCGAAATACCACTCGAGTGACACTCGAGCGGTCAACGATAGAATGGAGCCCTACGGGAGTTTTTAATACAGATTTCTCGGCCTATTCACTCAGCTATTTAAATAGAAGCCTACGCACGAAATTCGGTGTGGTTGTTGTCATTATTTCATAGGCTTAACATCAGCATAAACCTCTCTTGATTTCATGTGTCATTAAAGATCCAAGACCAAATTCACCCTTGTAGAATCTATGTTCTTCTTGTGATCTGACAACCCGGATTAGGAAAACATCAATTGTTCTTAATCAAACACTTGGCATCCTTTGACATAAGGATTACTTCTTCAATTGTAAAACTTCAGAGCTGCTGGAGGTTGAAGGAGGTTTAGTGATGGCAACGCTTCGGTTCGGGGTCGGTTCGTCCAAAATCATAACTGAACCACCAACTTTTTGCCCATACCATAACCACCCCATAACCGCCTAAGTCGGGTCAGTGCGGTTTCGGTTTGTGTCTCGGTTCGATGCAATTTGGTGCAGTTAATAACCACTTAAATATAAATTAATTTTTGCAAGCCTAACTGAAAATGTTGTTTATTAAAAAAAAAAAAAGCAACATGACAAACATATTTCGCAAACAATATCCAAATTCTCAAATTCAAAATTCGAATTTAGCAAATAATATCACAAACATAACAATATCAGTATAACAAAAGAGTATAAGTTTCCATGAATTTCAAACTATTCATTGAAGAACAGTAAAACAAGATAACTTCTCGTATGACCTAAATATTTCTAAAAACATATTAGCAGAGAGAACTTGGCAATAAAGCACGTTGAACAACAAAAGAAGAACCAAGTTACTCAAAAATGCACTCTCGTGTTAAAGGCAATTTGAGAGCATAACTACTAGTATAACCCTCCACATACAAAGTTCCAGTTCAACACCATTCACCTAGGCATTTCCTAGAAGCATCTTATTATCTGTCAACATTATACAAACATCCACCAACAATATTCTAAATGTACAGCTTGTGGAGAATTGTCATCTGCCGAAATAGAGATTGACTAAGTGGGTGGAGATGAACGAAATAGATATTCAAATGACTATAGACCTAGACTTAATGGATTTGCATTGGGCTTTGCTCATGTGGGTTGGGTTAATTCACTTTATAATATAGACTCTAATTTTAAGCGTTTTAAGTTTTAAATATAACCCAAAATCATTTTTTTAACCAGGTATTCGATTCGATTTGGGACACCGGCACAATTACCATACCCGCCCCACCAAAAATCAGGTCCATCGGTTCGATTTTTTTCATACCATTCAGTTCAGTTCACCGCGATTTTCGGTTCAGGTGGTTCAAATTGTCATCCCTATGGAGGTTGAACTACAAGCGCAGGAAGTTAACAAGAACGGAGAGTTCTTGGAGTATCCACTTGGAAGAATCATCAGGATCTGGAAGGTGCAGAAAGTAGTTGTATCTTGGATTAGTAGGGGTAGATTTACGTTGTCTAGCAGGGGAAGCTGGATAAATCTAACTATAACCGAAATTGCTTATAGTGGAGGTAACTGGCTTGGTCCCAGAGTTTTTCCCATGTTGGGTTTCTCCGTCATCATATCGTGTGTTGATTTTTTTTATTGCTTTTCTTTATTGCAATTGTGGAAATTCAGCATAGGATAATTGAACTTGTTTGATTGACCACCTAGAAAATTTAACAAAGTGACGTGTTCCTTTTTAATATTGATTATTTTCACTCATAAGGTCGAACTTTGGGGTAACCCAAAACTTTCAAAATGTATGAAATTTCTTAGATTTTATGGGATCGTGCATGAATCACTTGATTTTTGAATACTCTTGTGAAATTTGAATTCATTAATTGATGGAGTATGGGCTTAGGTAGTTAGGTTAGATGTAGTATATATGATGAGAACCAAGGAAGTCAACCCGCGAATCAAGGAAGTCAACGCTCGATTCATGTTTCGTTGGGGCCCATGATGAGGTCAAAGGTCAGAAAGGTCCAAGAGTCGATGGTGGGACTCATTTAAAAGCTCCAAAATCAAGTCCAATTCGAAGAGAGCAAAACCGAAGTCAATTACATAAAGTTTGAACCTCAGGAACTTTCGGTCCACCGAAATTTCCATTGGTCGACCTAAAGTCTGCAGAATTTTTAAGGGTAGCCTCAGTCGGGTTCAGCTGATCACCATTCGACTGAAAGTATCACTTCGGTCGACCTTGTGATCTACCGAAATTGTTTCGGTCCACTGTGTCGGTCGACCGAAACACGCTGAACCTAAAAACTCGGGGTTTTTTATGCAATTACCCAATTTTTGATTTATTCACAAATTTTGTAATATATATTAATTTCCTCAAGACCCAAGAACCCTAGCTTAGAACATTGAATGTGAATGGTGTCAAGAACACTTTGAGTAAGGTAAATCTTCCCTTTCTCTTGTAATTTCTTGGAAGTTATTCAACTTCATTTTGAGTAATTATATTCTTGTGATGTTGTTGATTTCCACCACCTTGAAATTTGTTTAATCTTTATCCATTGGGCTTGGTTATTTAACATATGAATTTTGGGTAGGATTTAAACTTGGGTTAAGGTGTCTTCATATCGATTTTAGTTTTCTTAGGTCGATTCCAATTAGTTGTGGGAATTTTTGGTAAATATACCAATGGGGTTCACATCATATGGTATCAGGACTTGGCTCTAAAATTTATATATCTATCCTTTAAATTCTTGTTATTGTTGTTGTTCAAAAAAAAAAAAAAAAAGATGATGTTGTCTTGAGCTTTGGTTGATCCCTCTACATTGGGTCATTGTTGTTGTCATATTTGATTAGTTAGGATACATTTGGTGATGTGATCCGGACCAGGCATCGAAGGGCAAAGTCGATCCATCGGCAATATGACAGTGATCTACGTGCAAAACGGAGTAAGTTCCGTGTTGGGGTCGAGCCGAGAAGAGAGACGGATCGAGCCAAATCAAGAAAACGAAGTAATTTGGGCAGAAATTCCATTACGGCCGTAACCCATATATTCACGGCCGTAATCAATTATCGAAGAAAAAAGAAGAATTTTTGCAGAACGAGGCTTACGGCCGTAACATTCAAAAAAGGGAAACTTCACGGCCGTAAGAAATTCGTCACGGCCGTAAATAATAAACACAGTTTTGATCAGAAAGGCCTTTACGGCCGTAAAAGAATTATTCACGGCCGTAAATGAGTAGCGGCCAGATTTTCCGAATTTTATAATTATTTTATTTCCTTTTTGGTTTTTAGGTTATTTTCCTAATTTAGTGTTTTAGTTTAATTAGAATTCTATTTTGAGTAAATTAGCGGCTATGTTATTTTGCTTATTTATATTCTTTACCATGATTGTAAACAGACAGTTAAGTTTGAGTTTATGAATTAAATTGAGAGATGATTTTCTTGTTAAAGGTTGAGTTTTTCCCTTTTGTTTCGAACTTATCAAAGATTCGTTCTTTGTGGCGTTCACCCAACGAACTTATCAAGGAATTGACAACCCTTGTGGCGTTCACCAATCTTGGTTCTTCAATCCACATCGTCATTAATTGCGTCGTGATTGTTGGGTCAAGGTTTTACCGTCGAATCTATCTTTTAATTCCCGTTTATTTATTCGTGTTCTTGTTATTTTTCGTGTCAGGTCTGTTTTAGATCTTTCCTAGGATTTAAATTTCGTTATTCCGCGTTTTCGACGAGATTCCCCGACTGGGATCTCATCATTTGGACAAACACTTAACAAATTCCTATGCAATTCAATGTGTGCACTCAAAGTGTTTGACAAAATGTCCCAAAGAAAAACTTCATGTTAAATTTTACTTTGCAAATACCAAATATACTCCTGGTTGGTTACTTGTTCCATTACCAATTTCATTATGATCCAACTCTTGAGAACCTTGTCATATGAGTCCAATTTTAGTATCTCTTGTATAGTAGCAAGCAAAGAAATTCCACTTGCTATTGTGTCTAGTCACTTTAAACTTCCTTCTTGTTTGGTGGTGGATTTTGACTTCACAAGGATCAATTGTCTCGATCTACTTGGTTACCTTCCTTGGAAAAACTTGTGAGTGGAAAAACGCAAAAGTGATGAGCTCAATTAAGGGTAAAAGCCTATTTGGAGTGAAACACGAGAGAAAAATATCTTGTGAGGACACTTGTACCCTTGCACTTTATGTCTAATACGCACACTGTAAGCGGGCAAGAATCTAATGCCCAAACTCAAGAAATGCGGGATACATTACAAACCCTTTCGGTTGGCATGAATAGGCAAGCGGAGGCAACGACTATAATCATGAGACAAATGGAGGCAATAGGAGGGATATTGGATAGGCTAGAGGCAAGGAGGGAGGATCCACCTCCAAGGTGTAATGTTGAAAGAAGGGGGAATAGGAGAGGAGTTAAAGGTGAGGATGTGGATGTGGATGTGGATGTGGATGAGATTGAGATTGAGAGTGAAGGAGTCAGTGACCAAAATTGGAACATGGGTAGGAATAGAGGAGGGCGCCATGAAAGGGACTTTGAACGTGGATATCCAAGGGAGCATAGAGGTAGAGACAGGATAGATGGAAATATTGGTAGTATCAAGATGAAGATCCCTTTATTTCATGGGCAAAGTGACCCAGATGCATATTTGGAGTGGGAAAGGAAAATGGAGTTAATTTTTTAATGTCATAGGTACTCCGAGGAAAAAAAGGTCAAGCTAGCGGTGGTAAAATTTACCAACTACGCGCTAACTTGGTGGGATAACTTGTTGCTCATGAGGAGGAGGAACTATGAGGGGGGTGTGAACACTTGGGGTTAGTTGAAGAGCCTCATGAAGAAGAGGTTTGTGCCCAACCACTACTATAGAGGGCTTTATCATAGGTTGCAAACTCTTAAGCAAGGGACTCGGAGTGTTGAAGATTATTATAAGGAATTGGAGAAGGCCCTAATGAGGGCAAATGTAGAAGAAGATAGGGAGGCCACTATGACTCGATTTCTTAGTGGCTTGAATAGAGAGATAGCCAATGTAGTAGAATTGCACCATTATGTGAAGATGGAGGAATTGGTGCACATGGCTATCAAAGTGGAGGATCAATTGAGAAAGAAGGATCAATTCAAGAAAAAGGGGCAAGAGAAATATATCGGGGGCTCTAGCTCAACTTGGAAATCCCGATGGGGTAATGAGAGGATTGATAGGGTACCTTCTATCGAGAAGAGTGGACCGCCCAAAGGAAAGAATATTGTGGTCCATAAAGACAAGCCCAATGTCGGTTCAACCACCTCAAGAAGTAGGGATGTTGAATGCTTCAAGTGTCGGGGTAGAAGGCATTATTCTTGTGATTGTCCAAATAATAGAGTGATAGTCATTCGGAATGGGGAGTGGTATTCCGAAGATGAGAATGAAGAAGGGTGAAATTTGGTGGGAAATGAGAGTGATTGTGATGAAGTGGAAGTGGAAGGGGTTGTTAGCCCACCTAAGTCCTTGGTTATCATGAGGGCTCTAAATGCCCAATCCAAAATTGGTCAGGTAGAAAAGCAAAGGGAAAATATTTTCCACACCCCATGCCTCGTTAATGATGTAGCATGTAGTATCATTATTGATGGGGGTAGCTGCACAAATGTGGCTAGTGCTAGTATGGTGGAGAGTTTGAAGCTACCAACGAATAAGCACCCAAGTCCCTACAAGCTACAATGGTTGAGCGACTATGGAGAGGTGAGGGTGACTAAGCAAGTTCTTCTTACCTTCCATATTGGCACTTATAGTGACCACGTACTTTGTGATGTTGTGCCCATGCAAGCTACTCACATTCTTTTGGGAAGACTGGTATAATAGAAGAGTGATGCATGATGGGCAAAAAAATAGATATAGCTTCCAAGTGGATGGGAAGAAAGTGGTCTTATTACCATTGAGTCCGGAGGAGGTTTATAAAGATCAAATGAAACTCAAGGGGGAGGTTGAGGGGAGAGAAAAAAGAGGGTTGAGTAGCCCAAGCGGAGGGAAAGAGAGTGAAGAAAAAGGTGAGGGGGAGAGTGAGAAGAAAAATGAGGAGGAGAGAGGGAGAGAAAAAAGGGTGAGTTTCAATGCTAGTAAGGGGGATATTGAAAAGGTTTCAAAAAGAAACTAACAAATACTCTTGTTAGTGTACAAGGAGTCTCTCCTTACACTTGACGAGTCTCACAATTCCCTCCCCGATTTAGCTGTTTCTTTGTTGCAGGAAATTCAAGATGTTTTCCCGAAGGAGATGCCTAGTGGCCTTCCTCCCATTAGAGGCATCGAGCATCAAATTGATCTCATTCCTGGTGAAGTCATCCCAAATAGGCCTGCCTATCAAAGCAATCCAGAGGAAAATAAGGAGCTCCAAAAATAAATTGAGTAGTTGATGAGCAAGGCATATGTTCGAGAGAGCATGAGTCCTTGTGCCGTGTCCGTGCTCCTAGTTCCCAAGAAGGATGGAACCTACAGGATGTGCGTTGATTGTCGAGCCGTCAACAATATAACGGTAAAGTATCATCATCTCATCCCCAGATTAGATGATATGTTATATGAATTACATGGCTCTTGCATCTTTAAAAATTGATTTAAGGAGTGGACACCATCAAATTAGGATGAGGGAATGGGATGAATGGAAGACCTCATTTAAAACTAAACATGGTTTGTATGAATGGTTGGTCATGCCATTTGGTCTCACTAATGCACCAAGCACTTTCATGATATTGATGAATCATATCTTTGGTGCATTTATTGGAAAATTTGTGGTTGTCTATTTTGATGATATTCTAATTTATAGCAAGAATTTTAAAGAGCATGTAGGACACTTGAGATGTGTGCTTTTGGTTTTGAAAGAAGAAAAATTATATGCCAATTTCAGCAAGTATCATTTTTGCATGGAAAGTGTCATCTTTCTTGGATTTATTGTTAGCACCAAGGAATTGAGGTTGATGAAGAAAAGATTAGAGCCATTAGGGAATGGCCAACTCCCAAGAGTGTTACTGAGGTAAGAAGCTTTCATGGCTTGACTAGTTTTTATTGATGCTTTGTTAAAGATTTTACCACTTTAGCCTCGCCACTTACCGAAGTTGTTAAAAAGAATGTTGGGTTTAAATGGGAGGTAGCCCAGGAGAATGCATTTAATGTCATTAAAGAAATATTATGCACTGCACCTGTATTGGCATTGCCTAACTTTGACAAAACTTTCGAGATTGATTGTGATGCTTCAGGAATAGGTATTGGAGCGGTGTTGATGCATGAGAAGAGGCCAATTGCCTATTTTAGTGGGAAGCTCAACGGGGCCACTTTGAATTACTCAACCTATGACAAAGAGATCTACGCGTAGGTGAGGGCATTGGAGACATGGAGTCATTACCTGTGGCCGAGGGACTTTGTCATCCACACGAGTCATAAGTCGTTGAAGCATTTGAAGGGGCAAGGAAAATTAAGCAAAAGACATGCTAAGTGGATGGAGTACGTGGAGACCTTCCCCTACGTCATCAAATACAAACAAGGTAAGGATAATGTAGTAGCCGACGCCGTCTCTCGAAGGTATGCACTTATCTCTACCTTGGGTGCCAAATTGTTGGGCTTTGAAAGTATTAAGGAATTGCATGATGTAGATTTTTCAAGTGTATTTGAGTCTTGTGAAAATATTGTCTATGACAAATTTTATCGGCATGATGGGTTTTTATTTTGCGAGAACAAACTTTGTGTGTCAGAGAGAATTTGTTCTAGGTGTGTGACGTGTAAGAATGTCAAATCCAAGGTAGCCCCACATGGACTGTATACGCCCCTACCTGTCCCTGGTGAACCTTAAACTGAAACTTCTATGGACTTTATTTTGGGATTGCCTAGGTCTAAGAAGGGTAGTGATTCCATCTTTGTGGTTGCAGATAGGTTTAGTAAAATGGCACATTTTCTTGCTTGTCATAAAACTGATGATATCATTCATATAGCCGACCTATTCTTTAAGAAAATAGTGCTACTCCATGGGATTCCTAGGATCAGATAGGGACGTCAAATTCCTTAACCACTTTTGGAAGGTGTTGTGGGGAAATTGGAAACTAAATTTTTTTTTCCAACAACTTGTCATCCCCAAACTGAAGGCCAAACCGAGGTGGTTAATAAAACCTTAACACAACTCCTTCGCACTATTCTTAAAAGTAACCTAAAGAATTGGGAAGAATGTATACCTTATGCTGAATTTGCTTATAACCGAAGTGTTCGTTCTACTACCTCTTTTTCTCCATTTGAAATTGTATATGGATTTAACCCGTTAACTCCTTTAGATTTGATTCATTTGCTAATTGATGAAAGAGGTAGTCTGGATGGGAAAAGAAAGGCGGAGTTGGTCAAATCTCTACACAACAAGGTCAAACTCTGAATCGAAAAGAAGAATGAACAATATGGATCCAGTGCTAACTCGGGCAGGAAAATGGTGACATTTGAGCCCGGTGATTGGGTATGGTTGCATTTGAAGAGAGAGCGGTTCCCTACGCAAAGAAAATCCAAACTGCAGCAGCGTGGTGATGGCCCGTTCCAAATTCTTGAGAAAATTAATGACAACACCTACAATCTTGACCTCCCTGGTGAGTACAATGTATCGGCTTCTTTTAACATCTCTGACTTATCCCATTTGATGCAAGAGAAGATTCGAGGATGAATGATTTTCAAGAGGGAGGGGATGATGAGAACCAAGGAAGTCAACCCGCGAATCAAGGAAGTCAACCCTCAATTCATGTTCCGGTGGGGGCCAAGACGAGGTCAAAGGTCAAAAAGGTCCAAGAGTCAATGGTGGGACTCATTTACAAGCTCTAAAATCAAGTCCAATTCGAAGAGAGCAAAACCGAAGTCAATTACATAAAGTTTGAAGCTCAGGAACTTTCGGTCGACCGAAAGTTCCATTGGTCTACCAAAAGTCTGCAGAATTCTTAAGGGTAGCCTCAGTCAGGTTTGGTTGATCACCATTCGACCGAAAATGTCACTTCGGTCGATCGTGTGATCGACTGAAACTGTTTCGATCGACCGTGTCGGTCGACCAAAACACGCTGAACCTAAAAACACGGGGTTTTTTATGCAATTATCCAATTTTTTATTTATCCCCAAATTTTGTAATATATATTCATTTCCTCAAGACCCAAAAACCCTAGCTTAGAACATTGAATGTGAATGGTGTCAAGAACACTTTGGGTAAGTTAAATCTTCCCTTTCTCTTATAATTTCTTGGAAGTTATTCAACTTCATTTTGAGTAATTATATTCTTGTGATGTTGTTGATTTTTACCACCTTGAAATTTATTTAATCTTTATTCATTGGGCTTAGTTATTTAACCTATGAATTTTGGGTAGGATTTAAACTTGGGTTAAGGTGTCTTCATATCAATTTTAGCTTTTTTAGGTCAATTCCAATTAGTTGTGGGAATTTTTGGTAAATATACAAAGGTTCACATCAATATATGAGTTATGATTTCTAGGTGAAGATTATTTGGATTGATACATGTCCCCATGGTTATGATTCCTCTTGATTTCTAGCTATGCACACCATGTGTTCGAAAAAATGTCAAAATGAATTTTTCTTCGAGTTTTTGCAAATCGTCTTGGATGAATCTCTTATGTTCATGTTATACATTGTATATTCATCAATCATTCATGTATTACATTGATTTAATGTACAAAACTCAAAGAAGACACGATTACACTTCATTGTAAGGTCACTGCAAGCACACTGCACCCACAACACCTGATTTCCCGCCTCTGGTCTCTACTTCACCACATGTTTTGAAAACCTCAATGAAATCCGAGTGCTCTGAATTTTTAACATGTTGTAGATCAAGTTATGTACTTTCATATGCCCAGGACATGTCTTAAGAAATTTTCACTTTTTCGAGACAATTTCAAGGGCTTAATATCAGTGATCAACAGTGTCTAAAGTTTCCAAAATTTGATATATCCTAGTTTGGGAGTGTTGTATTGATTTGTTTCAGTTCCTATATGACAATTATGCTTCTAATGATAATTATTTCTTCTTTGCAAGGAAATTATCATCGTAGGACACTTCGGGCAAAACGTGAAAAAGCAAGAAAAATGTCAAACCATCCAAGAAATATTTAGTTAGAAAAGTGGCAATATCGAACTTGATTTTTCTTAACCATTTATGCATGTAAGATTTTATTAACATGAACACATAGACATTATTAAATAATTATTTGTGTAGGGAGATACTTGATACATGTGGGGCAAAATTATGCAAGTCGAACATAGGATTGACTATAAAATCCAAAACATTAAGATTTTAGATCCCGACATTAAATTTAGAACCAAATTTCTCAGAAGCAATTTGGGTGGAAGAGTTAGTATATATATGCATTGATGGATTGATGATTTGAAATTCTTTATTTTATATCGTTAGTTGAAGGGGTCTGAACAATTAAATTGTGCCTTTATTATTATGCACATTTTTTGCCAACTTTTGTATAATTGCTGTTACTACCACGACTAATTTTACATGACACGTCATCCATATGGGCCCAAAAGGGGATCCACAAAACATCCATTCACCTAATCATGACCCACAGGCCAAACTGTGGATACCAAACATGCTGGACTCTTAAATGACGAGGTACCCTTATGCCGGGGTGATGCTATCCCTAGATACACCTATGCTGAGGTGATCTTATGCCGAGGTACCCATATGCCGGGGTGATGTTATGTCGAGGTACTCCTAAGCCGAAGTGAGTACCCTGGAAAGGTGACAAGATAGCTTGATGTGACAACATCTTTAAAGGGATTTGATGGTTGCTTTATCCCTATGACATGTAGTAATGATTATAGCCAAAGAAATGGTTTACCTCATGAATAGTTAAGATCTTGCCATGTGTAAAGCATAACACGTGTCACAATCTAAGAGAACTACTCATTCTATAAATAAAGCATACTTGCCTCCAAGGAAAAGGTTGGTAATTCAATACACTAACAAAATATTTCGAATCTCACTCGCTTTTCTCTCTTTTACACATTTACATTTCCCGCACCCAATATATATTTACTTGAAATGAGTACTGACTTTGGGATCGGAATGCAAACAGGAGCCACCTCGGCCCCCTTTGCAAACTGATTGTTTGTCATAGTGCGCAGGAGATCCACGTGTTCAAGAGGGAGGAGCTAAGACATGTTAGTCCAAGGTCCAACCAAATTTTTTGGTCAACATTTTGGCGTCGTCTGTGGGAAACCACTTCTAACCAAGAAATCACGTGGTAAAAAGTGACGAGAAACCTTGAAATAGGGCAGAGAACATCTTAAAAGAGGGTGAAAAAGGACTATACCAACCTGAAAAAAGCATTTCCTTTAGGCTGCTCACTTCAGATATGATGGATTAGGCTACAATAATTTATTTTTCTTCGGTCCATTAACATTTGGACTTCTTGGTTAGTATTTTCTTTGGGTTGCTTATTTGCTTATCCTGATAGTTGAGCTCTGGCAATGATTGCAGTTGCTCCAAATCTTGGATCAATAATTTAACTAGCACATTAAAAAGCATTTGTGGGATAAATTATGTTGGTCACCTATAATGCATGTGCTTTGAAACAATTAAAAGAAAAAGCATGCCTTTAATACTAGAATTGTCCACTAGTCAATGTATTTGTGGGACCCTGGTTTCATAAAATGAAGAATATTTGGTTATTTATTTCACTTGTGCATAGTTAATATAAATGGGCACATAGAAACATGAATTGCTTACATGCATGGGATAATATACACCATCAGGAGCAATCATATTAAATTTTCAATGCGATAGCTCATTATAAAGTGGCTTGCTTGGGCAATGGAACTCACATTTCACACGATCAATTTAAAGCCCGACTAAACTCATTAGCCCAGTCAAAGTTTACAAATAAAAAGAAGCCCGTACCTCTGAAAGTCATGTTTTTTGAACTAACAATATATTATCCACTTCTATGGGATATTGCTGCCTTGTTTTTGAAATTTCCTGCAAATCATAAGTATTTCATCATTCAGTATTATTTGAAGCGAGCACTAAACCCTCTCACATCGAGGTAGGCCTATAAGACCTCCAATAAGCTCAAAACGAGCAATTATCTCTACTATCGAGGCCAGCAAGTAAGTCCTTCAATGTTAAGAAGCCCAGCTAGTAGTCCCTGAAAGACGGATGGGCTCCCTTAAAAGGGACCCTTGAATAAAGACCCCCTGAAGAAGGGACTCCTGAAGAAGGACCTCCCCCTAAAAGAGGAGATCCTTGAAAGAAGGGACCCTTGAATAAAGGCCTCCTGAAGAAGGGATTCCTGAAGAAGGACCTCCCCCTGAAAGAGGGGATCCCTAAAGAAGGGCCCCCTTAAAGGAAGGGACTCCTGAAGAAGGAACCCCCCCTGAAAGAGGGGATCCCTGAAGAAGGGCCCCCCTGAAAGAAGGGACTCCTGAAGAAGGAACCCCCCCTGAAAGAGGGGATCCCTGAAGAAGGACCCCCCTGAAAGAAGGGACTCCTTAAGAAGGACCCCCTTAAGAAGGGACTCCTGGAGAAGGACTCCCTGAAAGAAGGGACCCTTGAATAAAAGCCCCCCTGAACAAGGGAGTCCTAAAGAAGAATACCCAGAAAAGGTTTCAGAGAAACCCCCTGAACAAAGAACTCCTGAAGGACACGCTGAAAAGAGAAAACCTGAACAAGGGACTCGTGAAGAAGAGAACCTTAAAAAAGGGAGCTCCTGAAAATGAACACCTATGGAAAATTTCCTCCTAAAAGAGGAGCGAACATCTCATAAATGTCACAACAACGCAAAGGCTCGTAAAACAATAAAAGTTTTGCTTATTTCCGAAGCGGAACGGTTCAGAGCAGCCCACATTTATTGTGCCAACATGGCAGGACTCAAACAACAATATTTTATAAGCCTCGGCTTAAGTGTCTCCAGGACACACGGTCTCAAAGACCCTATATTTTATAAGCCTCGTCTTAAGTGTCACACACGGTCTCAGAGACCCTATATTATTAAGCCTCGATTTAAGTGTCTCCACGATACACGGTCTCAAAGACCCTATATTATTAAGCTCGGCTTAAAGGTCTCCACTACACATGGTCTCAGAGACCCTATATTATTAAGCTCAGCTTAAGTGCCTCCAGGACACAAGGTCTCAAAGACCTTATATTCATAAACCTCAGCTTAAGTGTCTCCGGAATGATACATGGTCTTAGAGGCCCAAAATTATGGTTCAAAAACGCTGAAAATTTTTATATGTCGAGATGACATGGCTATAGGTCCCCTTCCTACTCGTCTCCAGAATGGCATGACCTCAGAAGCTTTTTCTGAAATTCACACTGGGTTAAACTTGGAAGAAGTAATATGCCGACGTGATTTAACCCGAACCTGATGTGCCGAAGTAACACGTTACAAGTTAAAAAAAGAATAAGATCATTGATCTAAGCTCTCACTAGGGACTGCTAACAAGCATAATTACAAGTAAACATGAATAGCTTATAGCAAACCCCCCACAAACAAGGGATTTCGCCACTCAATAGAATCCACCCCGGACTAACAAACTGAATACGTACAAACAAGGCTATAAGGCATGAATACATGGGATTCCGAAGTGGATGTCCTCCATTAACTCCGGAGCGAATATTCTGTTAGATGAGGGCGAAGCATACTTAGTTGATAAATCTATAAAACAGGCTGAAGAAGAAACTTAGGTAAATGAACTTCCATGAGCCCTATGGGGAATCAGAATTACCTTGCACACTGCCACGGGAGAAACTCCATTCTCACTGGATCATGGGTCAGAGGCAGTATGTCCAGTACAAACTGGAGTGTTTTCACCCAAAGCTTCTTTCCTCCTCAAAAGAAGGGGTGATTCACAGGTCGTCGACTCAATATCGAGAAAAGATGGCCTAATACTTTTAAAATTAAAGGTCCAATTTTAAGGAAACCCCTCGTCCTAACTCAAAAGGCCGGAATAAAGACCCCAAGGCATAGTTGGGGGGGACCTCATCAAGTCACCGATGAAGCTGCACCAGGGACTTATGGAGTAGAGAATCTCTCTGGAAAATCCTTACTCAATCCATAAAGAGTGGATCACCTCCACCACTAGTATCGATAAACAATTGTCTTCTGTGTGTTCCGTGTAAATTGGATTTCTTAAACTCATGAGGTGAAATGATTCCTTCATGCACGCTTTTCATTGAACAAATTGCGAAGTTGTGTTGGAAAACGCAAAACTATGCAAACAAATAGAACATAAAAAAGGATTGGTCCCAAGTTACGATTATTAAAGATTGGCTAAACTTGAACAAAAATGAAAGTGGTCGAAGTTGTCCATGATTATCACAATGCCTTGATCCGAAAAACCCCTTGATAGAATGACAAAACATAGCTTGGAGCACAAGATACAGTCATGCAAGGGACTCCGTCACTTGATGATTAGTACCCGGGCGAAGTGGTACCTATGAAATACGTTAATCAATCTTGAGAAATAATCTTACGATTTGTTCAAAATAAATCTTTACCATTTAAAGGCATATCGCCTCATGTTAGATTTTTTAACCAAAAATGGCCCTAATGTAATCACCCCGGATGTAAACAAGGGACTCACGGGGAAGTACGAGTTGAGACCCATTCAATCAAATCTAAGCGATGGACATAAATGTCTTAAGTGCTTCGATTTGAGGGACTATCACATCCACAAGTGACTCCAAGGACTTGCACATGCAAGTGATCCAAGGACTTGCACATGTTTCGGACTATCCTATATTAAACTATGTTCATCCTATGATGGACCATCTCATATTAAATGATGATCATCTTATGATACGAACTACTTGTCTATAGTAGAGCAATATGCAAAATTCACATATAAAGATCAAAAGTGGAGTAGATAAAGATTCACAAAAGACATTGACAAAAAAAGGCATCCTAAGCAGGAGCGTGGGAAGGGTCGGAATCTTTAGAAGAAGGGCCACCAGTGACGTCTTCAAGGGGACTTTCCTCACTAACATCTTGGGACTTTGGATAGAAGGCTTCAATCTTCGAAAGATTCAGATCTGGGAAGTCATCCTTCACATCTTTCAAATCCATTCATGCCTCGGTGTTGGAAAAGAACGACTGCATAACTTCATATTCTAGGATCTCTTCAAATCTATCCTTGAAATGATGGATGCCATTAATCACCCTAGTCTCAATATCCCGCTCTAAGAAAGCCTTTCTTATGCCCTCTGCAATGCCTCTTCTCTTGCCAATCTGGCCTCCTTTTCCTTCTCCAACTCCTGAGTTAGTCCAGCCACCTTATCCACCAGGCTCCTCTACTCCGTGGTTGTCTTTTACAGGGCCTCGAAAGTTATGGCCTGGGACTGAACCGCATCATCGAATCTCTTGGAAAAACTGGCCACTTCGGCATCAGCAACCTCTAGGTTCAGTTTTAGCCTATTATTGTCCTCCTTCAAACGCTTTGAGATCATCTTCTCCTCGTGAAGAGATTTCCAATTTCCGTCACAGAGTCCCGGAGAGTTTTAATATGGACCACCATGTTGTCATCATTTTGAAGAGCTGTCTCAACGATCTTCTTCTTCAATCTCAAATCCTTAACGGAGGACTCAGCCCCATCTATCAAGGTGAAGGCCCTAACATTAATGGCCATGGAAGCATGCAGCTTCTGAGCTGGTGACATGTTGGAGGAGTATATTTCCCAACCTTCAGTCTAGAAGTGCTCCATTGCCAAAGAAGCCCTGGCAGGAGGAGAATTCGGAGAATCTAAGAGGGTGGTATTCAAGGTGCTTTCCTTAGCTCACAGGATAGCCTTTATATGGCTAAGCTCATCAACAATTTTTGGGGTCACCTCCTGGTCCACCCCCCGGAACAGTAATCAAACCTTCATCATGGTCTGGGGGATCCGAAGCCTGGGAAAAGAAATCTGAGTTGGAGACATCCCCTTTGCCTCTGATAGGATCAACTGGTGGAGGTAAATCGGCTACATCCACCTCAGAAGAACCAGATATGCCTTTGCTTTTCTTTAGCCTCTTCTGTGGAGGCACCTCATGCCCCATTACCTCCACAACATCCTCATCAGAAGGATCATCAACCAAGGCTCTTTTGGACTTTTTCTCTTCCTTTTGCTTTGATTTTCACTCTCTCTCCAGAGCCTCATGTTTGGCTCCGAATTCCTCCTTCACTTCCAATCATTGCTGACCCTTAGACAACAAGACTGGTGGAGGGAGCAACACCGAAAGAAGCTTTATGAGCTTTGCAGCTAAGGCATCAGCTGTGTTCTTTGCAACTTCCACTTGGAAACTGCTGAGTAAAGACTTTTTCTTAAGCTCCTCGTCACTCCGGGGCCTCAACGGTAGTGGAATTCTCTTCTCCACCAGGCCTTTGAGGGAAACCTTGGGAAGTTCTTTAGAACCTATTCATCAAAATGAAATTGTCAGTCAAAGGCGCTTCGAACAATGACACAATTAACACAAGGAATATAGAATTTACCCATATCTCACATAAGCCCGTGCTTGATAAAAAAAATTTCTTCAATATCACCTCTGGGAAAGTGGCACGGTATGCAAAGAGCTTCTTCACCATGGCCAAGTCCTCCTTAGGGAGAAGGTGTGCGTATTGCTGACCTGCAAAGATAACACAGAAGGTTACCGTTGAAACTCAAAACAGCCTACATCATACTTACATTCACACTAAGAATACAAAAGATTCACGAGGGCAAGAGAGAGTCCGAAGAACAGTAATTTCAGGAACCGGATCCGGAGGGGAGCACTGCCATTCGTCAGCTACCCAGAACCATTGTGTCCTCCAATGTTTCATGGAGTTCGGATGTCCCATAATAAAGGGAGAATGCTGTCCCCTGGTGGTTATGTAGTACCAGTTCAGAATATCAACCTTATCCCTCCGAGCTACCTTTTTCAGGATATAAAGGGTGTGGATGATGTAAGGTGAGATGGGGAAGTCCTGTCTAACTTCCTGCCATACCAGCCAGGTTCCCACAACCTGGGTCCAGAAGTTCGGAGCCACCTAATATGGACAAAGGTTGTAACTCCGGAGGAGAGCCCTGAAGAAAGGGTGAAGAGGCAAGCGCATCCCATATTTAAACGCATCAAGGAGCACCGCAACTTGACCTTTAGGGGGCGACAAGTTCTGCATGAGGGGCTCAGATGTGTAACCCTAATCTCCCTTGGCATCCGATAAGTTGAAGAAACTTCTGCCATGCCATTGGCTCGAATTTCAGTCGCTACCTCATTCGACGCCCAGGATTCTAGATTAGGTTGTGGATCCACATGATATCCGGAGGGACCTCTTCCAAAGGACTCCTTCTCTTGGCCTTTCACGAGGGAATTTTGCAGTTGACTCCACCCAAGAGGGGACTTCTTCAACTAACACCTTTTACAAAGGACTCTGTCATTGGTCGATTCCACTCTAAACAAAACATCCAAAAGCTATAAATTCGAACCTCAGTCGTGAATGCCCGGGACTTCCAAATTTAAGGGACCAGAGCATATACACGCATGTCGACATAAGACACAACATATATATACGTTCTTTCATATTATCGAAAGATGCACATCTCAAAACGAGGCAGACTTGTAAGCCCTCCAACTGCTTGAATTGAGCATATTCTCTATGTTATTCAGACATGCTATTAGCCCTCGTACATCTAGGCGTAAGATCTTCAACATTATCGAAGGAAACCTTGTAATTTCCCTCCTATTTGAGGCATGCTCGGGATATTGCTATGAGCCTATATGTCTTCGTAAGTTCGAAGCATTCTCGAGTATTCGTTTTTTGTTGGGAGAAGAGAAACAATTTCAAAAATTATAATAAAAGCAACCCAATACTCTTTTAATATAACTAAGAAAAGTCTACATGAAAGGGTTGTCAAGTGTTCAAATAAGGACCCAAGTGTTCAAACTATATTAAAGCATGGGCCCAAGTACCTATATTATTCCTCTTCGGCGACACTTTACCATGCAAAATATATTCTATTTTTTCCATTCTGATGGTGTCTTGCAAGAATGATTTTTCATATATTTCCTATTTTGGTTATTTCTTAGAGTATATACACATTCCGTCATCTTCGATCCCTTATATTTTCAAGTTCGGTTCGCACATAAATGAACCAACCAGACTTGAGGGACTAGTGTTACGACCATGACTAATTTTACATGACACGTCATCCATATGGGCCGAGTAGGGGATCCACAAAACATCCATTCACCTAATCATGACCCACAGGCCAAACTGTGGATACCAAACTTCCTGGACTCTTAAATGTCGAGGTACCCTTATGCCGGGGTGATGCTATGTCTAGGTACCGCTATACCGAGGTGATCTTATGTCGAGGTACCCATATGCCGGGGTGATGTTATGTTGAGGTACCCTTATGCCGAGGTGCTCCTAAGCCGAAGTGAGTACCCTGGAAAGGTGACAAGATAGCTTAATGTGACAACATCTTTAAAGGGATTTGATGGTTGCTTTATCCCTATAACATGTAGTAATGATTATAGCCAAAGAAATGGTTTACCTCATGAATAGTTAAGATCTTGCCATGTGTAAAGCATAACACGTGTCACAATTTAATAGAATTACTTATTCTATAAATAGAGCACACTTGCCTCCAAAGAAAAGGTTGGTAATTCAATTCACTAACAAAATATTTTGAATCTCACTCCCTTTTGTCTCTTTTACACATTTATATTTTCCGCACCCAATATATATTCACTTGACATGAGTACTGACTTTGGCATCAGAGTGGAAATGGGAGCAATCTCGGCCCCCTTTGCAAACTGATTGTTTGTCATAGTGCGCAGGAGATCCACATGTTCAAGAGAGAGGAGTTGAGACGTGTTGGTCCAAGGTCCAGCCGGATTTTGTGGTCAACAATTGCGCGCTGTGGGGTTTTCTTATGTCAGAGAGAGTAGGAATTCATTATATGTGTTTAATTTGTTGCAAAGTCCATAGGGAATAGAGATATTCCATCTATGATTTGTGTTATCCTTAAAATTTGTTCACAAAATCAAATGTTTTTCTAATGTTTGAATTCGTCATAAAGATATAGTCAAGTCACTTTTTGAAAAAGGTTTTTATGCATCGTTCAAGAGATGACTTAAATAACATTAGGAAAGCATATTTTCAAAACCCCATGAATTGCATTTAAACGATTAAGTCAAGATATGGATAATGGTGTTAAAGTGGATTCATAATTCCAACATGCTTGTTTTTCATAGTTTTTATAAAAATCAAAATTTTCTTGCTTTCTAGTTAAATTGTTAGTATAGTTTTAGTTTTTTTTAAAAAAAACAAAAAAAAACAAAAATCCGCAAAGTAATTCTAGTTCCGGTTAAGGAGTTTAGTCTAAAAATACAATTTCCTCAATCCATGTGGATACGATATTCAGACTTAAAATCTACTTTATTATTTGTGCGATCAGTACACTTGCGGTTAGCAACAATATTGTGATCACCTGATTAGATCAACCAATATAGGCCCAGATAGCTTTATTGTAGAGTAGGTCGTTGGAATCTATTTCTATGCAGATTGAAGCGAATAAGGTTCAAAAGACAACTAACGGAAATGTGTTCAAATACTTGAAATATTTCTGGTATGGTATTTATCGATCTTTGAAATTTAGTACATATTACAATTCCATTGAACTAAAAAATATTGAAATAGCTGAAGCAAATTGGAGAAAAGTTGAAGGAAAGAAACAAATAGTTGAGGCAAATCTGACAAATAATTGAGGCATATCTAGCTCTCCTACAACCTTGGACCTTAGACAAGAGTAAATGCTTATGTCCCTGAATTTGTTTATCATATTTGTATCTTTAAATTTTTATTAATTAGCATATCTTGTCCCTAGTAGTGATTTATATCCAAATATTATGTTCAGAGCACATAAAATGACTTTAAATAAGAAAAGATATAATAACGATTTCTATGTTGCCACCACTAAAATATTTTATCATTGTTATAGACTAGAGAGAATGTCATTCACTAATACATACAATATTTATAACATTCTCTCTTGAATTACATATTACAAAATATTTACCTCGTTAAAACCTTGATTGATAAAAATTCAGTGGGACAAAAATATCAAAAGAAAAAAAGTACGGTTAATTTGGAGTACTAAAATATACGCTTCCTCATTAAAACTTTGCCAAAAATCCAATGTGACAAAACATGGACTAAGAAAAAAGAATACAGATACTCCCCCTGAGGTTGATCACTATAAATCATTAAGTCGATGCATCAAAATCTTGTGAACCAATTTCTTGAATATGTTGGCAGTGTATTTGAGAATAAATTGGCTACATTGTCACTTAAACAAAACTGTTGAAAATTTTGTCTCATTAAAACCTTTTAGGGAAAACTCGGTGGGACAAAACCCAAGCAAATGAAAAAAAGTACAGATACTCTCCATGATTCAATTTTTATTGAATTGTCCATATAGCTACTTCCCTTATTCAATCTATATTGAATCATCAATATCTAGATTTCTTCAGGAATCTTGATATGAGAGTATATCAATAAATATATGGAGATATATTACTTCTAAATTATGATGATCATAATAAGTATAAAAACACTCTCAATGTAATGTCATTGTACATTGAATATGATTCATTATTTACTTGAGATTTGTATATCAAGTTTTTCAATTTCTCAAATGTCTTTGAAATTTCTTCAAAAGATCCAATCAAATTTAAATTATCAATGATGATAATAATGAATATATATATATATATATATATAGTCATCCAATAAGCTGTCCCTATGTAGAAACAAATGGTTATGAATTACTTCAATTAATCGTTGTTGACTTGGCTAAAACTTCTTGTGTGTGCAAATGAATAATCAGTATGTAAATATATTTTGAGTACAAGAGTAAGCAAGATGAGTAAGGAAGAGGTAAGATTGTGTGTTGTGAGTAGGGTTTAAATAGAATGAGGATAGGTCAAGAATTATGTTCGTCGACATCACTAGTGGGCCATCATTGTTTAGCAGCTCGATGAAGATGAAGACGAAGACGAGGTTGAAGTTGGGATGGACAATTTCAGATATTAGGGTTCCCAATTTCGCCTACTTTCATAATCTGATTTTTGAAATGAGAGGGAGTGTTTGGATGTCCAGTTAGATGGTTAAATTGCTGAAGCAGAAACAATGGGCCTTACATATGTTATTACAATGGAATTATTTTGCCACGTTGACAATTTTATTACATTTCCCGTCTAGAAACGCTAAGAGTGAGCAACAATTTACAAAATTGAAAGTTTGGTCAGTGTTCGTTTTCATTTGAAAGTTGGGTGAATAAGTAATTCCAAGTTTAAAATTCGGTGAGTATTCGTTAATTTTACCCTTTTATAACATAACACCCCACAAAATGATAAAAGGGGAGTAAAAAGGTTTTTGCAATTCTACACTACCCCCAGGCCCCAACCGTACCCCTTATTGCACCTTTTCATTTATTTATTTATTTTGTTTTATTCTTTCTTCTTAAATTTTTCAACATCGATTTTTAAAAAAAAAATGTTTATTTCATATTATACGATTATTAATATATAAATTTATGCTATTTTAAAAATAAATATCTATTGAATATAAATTATCTTTCTTTTAACATTTTTTATTTACATTTTGATGATTCATTAAACTGTAGAAAAAAAATTCAAAATCTATGCTTAAATATTTTTGTTATAATTTATGCTTAAATGGAATTGATTAAAATTAATGTTTAAATTATCACCTATTTCCACTTGAGAAACAAATATATTATTATTATTATTATTATTATTATTATTATTATTATTATTATTATTATTATTATTATTATTATTATTACTAGGAGTGTTTTTGAATGGAACGGATCAGAAACATATGTTTCAAGTTCCATTCCAAAAAATTTCGAAACCAAAATTTTGTTCCAAATTCTGTTCTAAAATTTTTGGAATACACAAACTTCATTCCAAATCGAAATTCGAAAATTTCAGGAATTTTTCAATATTTAATATTTTATTAAGATCTATAATAATTTTAAGTAGATAAAAAAAGAAATTTGAGGAATTGAATATGTGAAATTAAATGAGTTCAAAATTTCAATTAGTCAAAAACTATAATTAAAGTTACAAACTATAAAAGATAACAAAATAACATCATAACATCTGTAAATAGATTTAACATAAGTTTTCCATCATGATCTAATAAAAATAAATCTAAACAAAGACAACAATGATACAATTCTTTCATTTTTCATCCTAGAACTCCAAATAGATCTAACATTTTTTCTCCGTAAATTTATTTTCTAGTAAACAAACAGTGTCGCCAAACCTGATAATCACTCAAATAATGAATAAGTAAAGCAAACTTTTTTATATCACAATTGACAACTCATTTTGACCTTTTGATTTAATCTGAATTTTTTATTATATCTGATGTGTAAAATATTCTTCACCACTGATGTACCTCACTTAAGATTCTATACTAGCTAAATTTGAAGTGCTACTCTCTCACTCTACTAAATAAAAATGTTACCTGTTAGTTATATGATAAATCTCATGTTAAAAATATTTTAATATCATTAATTTCTTAGATTTTATATTATTAATTGTAATGCAAATAAAAAATGGGAATTTATTCGAAAAAATCAAAATATTCAGATCGGAATATGTTCGAAATATTTTAGAAGTTTTTTTATCGAAATTTCGGAATTTTTGGATTTTTGAAACTCGTTCCAATTCCAATCCAATTTTTTCGAAAAATTTTAGATTTCTGAAGTTTCGAATTTCAAATCAATTGGAATCAGATTTTTTTTGAAAAAATTTGAAACGGAATCGAATTTTGTAATCCAAGTTGCAGCCCAAATCATTACCTTTCATCCTTAAATAAAATTGAGCACAATAAAATAATTTTTTTGGTTGATTTCATTTTATATGGTTTAATGAGATCAATATCAGTACCATATTAATACATAAATTTTTGCTACTTTAAAAATAATATTTATCATTTTTTGGGCTTAGTTGGAAATTAATACATCTATTTTAGAATAGTTAGTAGTTAACTTTTACTTGTATATGTGCCACTTAACATCCAAACGGAGACTTATAAAAACTTTTAATAAATGATCACCTCATAGACAATAAATTAGATGTTCAGTGACACATATACATGAAAAAGTTAGGGTAAATAGTACAAAACGTCTCTACATTTGACATATATTGTATAAAACATCCCAACGTTGTGATTTTTTACGCTGAACGTCCCAACCTTTACATTTTCTTGTTGGAAACGTCATTTCCGTTATATTTAATCATATTTCACCGTTAAATAAAATTGAACAGTAAACATTAGGGACATTTTTGTCCAATTCCATTTTTAATCCATTTCTTTCTTTCAATAAAGGCATTTTTTGCACAAAACATCACTACGTCTAACAATTATTGTGGAAAAACAACTCAACGTTCATTTTTTTTTTTTTTTTTGCGAATAACGTCCCTACTTTAGATTTTCTTGCAGATTAGTCCTCAAATTTTACTTTTCTTTCAATTTAGTCATTCAGTATTTAATTTACATGTCATTGTCTTCAAACGTGTATAACTTTTGATCTACAACTCCGAATTACACTCCATTTTTTGCGTTGAACTCCAAATTCAACCATCTTTCTTTTGATGTATCATGTGCTCATTTATTAAACATTTAGTTTTGACTTTTGTATTGTAGATACTTATTTTGTTAGGGTATCATTGATTAACGTAAATTGATTTTTGTAAATTTTATTGAAACATTAAAATATTTTTTAAGGTAAAATATTTGGTTAAAAATTATTATGTTTAGGCCATGTTTGAGCCATATTATAATTGTGTATTGTTGGAGAAAGAAATTGTGTGTTGTTCAAAAAGTGATTTGAGATTATAATATGGCTCAAAAAGGGGCTAAACATACCAATTTTTAACCAAATATTTTACATTAAAAAATAAAAAAGTCAAATAAATCCAATTTATAAATTCCGTTGTCCGCTGAACACATACTAAAATTAAAATTTCAATGTTTCAATAAAACTTATAGAAATCAATTTACGTTAATCAATGATACCCTAACAAAATAAGTATCTACAATACAAAAGTCAAAACTAAATGATTAATATATAAGCACATGATACATCAAAAGAAAGATAGTTGAATTTGGAGTTCAACGCAAAAAATGGAGTGTAATTCGGAGTTGTAGATCAAAAGTTATACATGTTTGAAGAAAATGACATGTAAATCAAATACGGAATGACTAAATTGAAAGAAAAGTAAAATTTGGAGACTAATCTGCAAGAAAATCTAAAGGTATGGACGTTATTCGCAAAAAAAAATGAACGTTGGGATTTTTTCCACAATGAGTGTTAAACGTATGGACGTTTTGTGAAAAAAAAAATGTCTTTATTGAAAGAAAGAAATGGATTAAAAATGAAATTGGACAAAAATGCCCCTCATGTTTACTGTTCAATTCTAATTAACGGTGAAATGTAGTTAAATATAACGGAAAGGACATTTCCAACAAGAAAATATAAAGGTTGGGACGTTCAGCGTCAAAAATCACAACGTTGAGATGTTTTGCACTATACATGTCAAAGGTAGGGACGTTTTGTACTATTTACCCAAAAAGGTAATGATGTGATCCCGGGAGGGGGTCACAACGAACACGCGGAATTAAACAAAATAAAGATAGGAAATATCCAGATTCAGCCAAGAACACAAGATCACAATAATTAAAAATACTGGAATAAATAAAATTGACGATAGGACCTGGACCCAACAATCACGACGCAATAAATTGACGATGCGGATTGAAGAACCGAGGTTTTCGAAACGCCACAAGGGATGCCAAACTCCTTGATAAGTTTCTGATTGGAACGCCACAAACATTCAAGAAAATATTTGATAAGTTCTAGGAATTGTTCTTCAAGAACAAGAAAAAGGAATCCTCCTTTTCGAGAGAGAAAATTCTCACATTCATTCAATAATGTCAAAGTTGTTGTTTCATAATGAAAAATAAAGCAATATAATGTATAAACTGACCTAACTAGGGTTTGCCACTAATTTGGGCCCAAAACATAAAAATAATTAATAAAAAAACGGAATTAAATTAACAAAACGCGAATTCTGGAAAATTAGGTGTTACGGCCGTAAAAATGTCACTTACGGCCGTAAGTGACTTTCTGTTAGTGAGTTACGGCCGTAACAAGAATTCTCACGGCCGTAAGTATCAATTTTGCTGAATTGCTCAATTCCACCAGAGAAGGAGTTACGGTCGTGAACTGTAGTCTTACGGCCGTAAGTAATAAAATCCTGGAATTCTTGCTTTTGACCTGAGGGAATGTTACGGCCGTGAACAACAGACTTTACGGCCGTGAATGTGTCATTGGCCTCCAAACTTTGCCCCTTTGATTTTGCTCGACCCCTTTGTCTTCTCGGCTCACTTCCAACATGAAACTTGTGCCGTTTCCCGCGTAGATAACTGTCACATTGCCCATAGGTCGACTTCTCCTTTGGTCTCCTACTTCGGATCACATCAGGTAACTACTAACTATTGCTACAATGAATGTAATAATTTTCAGCTAGGTCCGAGAATTTATAAATACTTGTTTTAAAGTAGCAGAAATTTAGATATTAATATGGTACTCATATCGAATATCTCATTAAATCATATAATATGAAATCAAAAAAAAAAAAAAATTATTGTGTTCATTTTTTGGGGGATGAAAGGTAATAATAATGTTTGTTCCCCAAATGGCAATTGATGATAATTTAAACATCAATTTTAATCAGTTTAATTTAAGCATAAATTACACAAAAAGAATTTAAGCATAAATTTCATCCTTTTTTTCAATTTAATAAATCATCAAAATGTTAAAAAAAAAAAAAGATAACTTATATGTAATAAATATTTATTTTAAAATAATAAAAAATTATATATTAATATTGTTCTCATATTGAAGCTCTCATTAAATCGTATACTATGAAATCAATGAAATTTTTTATTTATCGATGTTGAAAAATTTACAAGGAAAGAACAAAAAAAAAAGGTTGAACGCCAACCTTAGACGTTCCCACCGCCCATGCCCTACGGATTGGTAAATGATGTAAATCGTAGGTTATGCCATAAGCTGGTCTGGGTCGAGTACCACTCGCTAAATAGACAAAATGTCTAGCAAATTCCAATATGTGAGTATTCAAACATCAACCTATGCGTTGCTAGCATTTGTGAATCTCCAACATTTGATAGTTGAGATGTGTCCTAAAGGTTAAAAGGGGTGAACGAAATTGAACTCATGGTTGATGCACTTTAAAATTGTCATACATTATTTTAGAAATAAAAAAATGGAAATTGTCTTGGTCCAGTGGATTTTGAAGTGTCAGTCAATTCCAAAATTCAGCAAATTACATTAGAAAAACGAAACTTCAACATACATTTATCTAAAAAGTGTTAAACACCCCATACATCCTTTTCAGATAAAAATTGCACATTATGTGAATTATCCTTGTAAGTTACTTTTGCCTCTAGTTGAGTTCTAAATATTAATTTTAATTTTAGCAATGGGAATTAGAAACATAAGCAAGGAGTGAGCCTGGTTGAAAAGTTTGTGAGGACAAATTAGTATAAAGTCATTATTGGGGCAAAACAATTATTGGGGCAAAACAATAAAAAATGAGAAGTTAAAATGCAAAAAATGAAAAAATTTGTAAAAGAGATGACCTCACTACCCCCACAGTCATTCGCCCTGGATAGGACCAAATTAAATTTCTTAAACTTAGAGATTGTGACACAATGTCACCTTCATTTAGGTCTAGAGATTAGTCCAAGGGATAGAGTAATAAACATAAAGAGATCCTATTGAAAATTGCATGGTGTTGAATTCACGGCTGCTTCCCCTTGTTCTCTAATTGAATGTCAAAGATTAATAGGTATAAAAAGTATATTATAAATAAACATGAAAAATAAAAATAAAAAATCTTTGTAAACTATATATATACACACACAGAGATATATTATTTAAATCTTCTATTTAATAAGTCCCTTTGCTTGTAAGCAAAGTTTATTTTTCTCCCCATGAAAGACCTTAACTTGCCCAATTTCATTAAATGATGGCAATAAAACTTGAATCAGAATTGTTGTCTGTTTTGTTACCATATTGAGCCATTATCCATAAAAATTAAAAAGCTTAAGTAATTAGAATGATCACAAATATATTATTTAAGTCATACTTTCAAGAAGACATAAATAATATTATATTTTGTATTTTATACATATAGTCGTATGTAATTAATTAACTACAACTGTAAAATATTTAACAGCGGGTAAATAAATTTTCAAACCAGTTAAAGTAAATAATTATAATTGAAAAAAAAAATCAGAACCCTAGTTGTGAAGACGAAGTTCAAGTTCAAGAAATAATTAAAACTAAAAATATAATGCATATTTCTTATGCATTATTAAAGCGTACTATACAATAAAAAATGTTTTTAAATATCCGTTTTCCATTCAATATCGATTAGCACTATTACATAGCAAAAATGCAATAAGACCACGTCCTTGCATAACTCTTTGACCCAATATTTTTTCATTATTCTTAGAAGTTTCAAGTTTCAACCTTAAAGACTTAATTGTCTGAAATAAATTGGATTTGACTACAACTGAATTGCTTATAGCACAATTTTTGGCGATGGGGTTTAACATTATGAATAATAATTCAAATAGTGACGCAAAATTGATAAAAATCATTAAAAGGTGAAAATGACTAATTTGATATAATATGGCTTTATGTTTCCACGTCCTTGTATACAACTAAAGGTAATAAGACGTTTTACCAAATGAATTAATCATTTTTTATTTATTTATTTATTTATTTTTATTTTTTTGAAATAGAATGAAGTAATCTTAATAACACATATTTAATTTATTAGTTTGAAGTGCATTTCGTCCTCGCTCCAACTTTCGTCCCTAAAGGAATGAAAGAGTAACGAGTTTTTTTTTTCCTTTTCTAAGAAGATGGATCGAAGGAGGTATTGGTTTTTGAACTTTTTAGCTCGTTTGTAAAAATATTAACTAGAAACTGGGAAAGCTAAAAAATAATCATTTTTTGTTTTCTTTCTTCCTTCTTCGTTTTGTAATAAAGAAACAAACAAAACGCTCGACAAACAAATCATTAAAATGGATAAATATAAGACATTAACTTTGGATATAAGTGTCAAGGGGCTTGAACATTGGTTCTGAGAGGCTGAGGGATTCTTGTTGTAATGCATAGAGAAGAGATGTTATTAATCAAGGCCCCGTCACCTCAAGTCATAGGGTTTCGGAGTCCAATCTCCTATGATGTGTGTGGTGGGTATGATATCTCTTGCCAGTATATGAATAGCATATCCGACTTGATAGAATAATTGAGAGGAAAAAAAAAAGTGAAATTGAATTCTTGATTTTTCAAAGATTATATATTGTTTAGAATACTTAAAAGTTTTTCTATCAAAGATTGAGTCTCTCTTATAATTAAAGTCCTTGAATAAATTAATTTTTGATACATCATTAAGAAATTATTTTTTTCTTGAAATTTATGATGTACTTAATAATGTGTAATACAGTCAAAAGTAGAAATATTAGTTTCAAAATTTTCACTTGATGACTATTGCCTCCCAAATTGATGAAAATTTACAAAATTGGTTGTAATAACCTTCATTTTATAATTTTTTTTCAAGTTGTAGCTGTCAATTAAGCAGCTTTCATCAGTTTGGTTGACGATAGGTCATAAATTATCATACAATTCCATGAAACACGTTTCTACCCCTTATTTAGTTTATCAATTTTAGATAATTAACAAGTTTTGATTATCGCAATTCTTTCTTATATAAATTAAATCAAAACAAGTTATTTGATTTAATTCTAACCAATGGGTAATCATAAACAAGCTCTTAAGATTTAACGTAAGACCAGTATGAAAAGTGAGAAGAAATAGATTGAATTGAATTATAAATTTCACAAATTCGAATTAATCAATCCAAGTCGAATTATTACTAAACAAGCGCGAGTTTTATTTGCTACCAAGAGTCAAGATCTAATGACAATTACGGATCAAAGATCTAAACATAGCATATATTAAAGATTAAACAATTCAATTGGCCAAATCAAATTCCTTAATCAAATAAACTCAATTAACATTCAAAACGTAATAATTCAACAATTGAAAGGGAATGGATAAATGCTACGTTACTAGTTTGTATGAAAAAGAAAATAACAAATTGAATTGACACAACTTCCCTCTTAAACAAGACAAGGATTTCTAGTCCAGCATGATCATGATGAACTCTTTAAGTTGATTCATGAATTTGCCTTGTTGTTGATTCTTATATGCTTGAAAATCTCCCAAGAACTTTCTATTTTTTTCCCTATATTTCCATCCTCATTTATGTAGTGATTTTCCATTTTTTATACCTCCAAAATCGTGCCCTAGAGATCCCAAGAAAATATGCCAAAAATAGACTCCTAAACATGTTAGGAAAGTATTCTGTGGGAAAGTTACGGCCGTGAGTTAATTAGTTTTGACCGTAAATTGTCTTCTAGAATTTTTGAGATTTTGAAAGTTACGGCTGTAACTTTATAACTTACAGCCGTAAGTGAATTTCTGCTGATTTCATATTTGAGTCAGATAGAGACTTATGGCCGTAAATCTAGAACTTATTGCAGTAACTTATTTGCATCATTGGTCCTCAATTTTCGTTTTTAAGTACTTTTAGGTCATTTTTCCTTCCTTTTCGTTCTTTATGATCTTACACAACATAACACATAAAAATGCATTAAACGACACTTTAATAGAATTAAACCAACAACAAAATACGACAATAGGTGAACTTAGTAAGTTCTATTAAAGCACTTATCAAATTCCCCCACACTTAAATCATTGTTTGTTCTTGAACAATTGTAAAGACATGACTCAACCGAACAGGTAGACCCATGATTCGGGAAAGTCAAGGTTACAACACACTTCTTTTTAGCATGAAAATTAATCTGCATAACCGGAGTGTGTTAATGTGTGTAAAATATGCATCATCTAATATCTTCCGAACAGAAACGAAAATAAATACCCCCGACCCAATTCATTATCCAATGTGGTTTGTATCCTCTCACCTGTCGTGAGTTCTCTCTTAACATCTATCAATGAGTTACTACAACGGTGTTAGTTTCTGCCAACTCTAGCAAAAGCCACCACATCAGTGTGAGTTATCCATGGTGAGAATTAAGTGAAACGATGTCCCTAGGCCCAAATCAACAACACAGAACAGAGATCAAGCAATTCAAACCACCCATAAATATATATAATAGGAGTCAACACCGTCACCAGATATTTCCTCTATTTGCATAACAGTGTTTAAGGGCAAGAATTTCACTCAATTCACTGCATGAATAATTCATTACCACAGACTGCTCAAATGTCACAACTGGAGCCAACAATAACACAAGTGCTAAGTAAATGTATTTAATTGGTTGTAATGGAGCTCTGGGTTAAGTAGGATAAAAGGGAAACATTTAGGCCGAGTCAAGAAAGAATTCCACAAGCCAAATCAGTTGGACATAAACGATTCTTCCCTCACCTTCAATATGAATTTCATGGTCTCCTGCTATCTAACTGATTCAGCACTTGATTTTGATTTTGCGTAAACTGAGGATTTGTCTTCCTCAGCTAGCAACTTTCTTTGGTCCTGTAAGTTGAGCACTTGACTAAACTTTTCTTTTCTTTTCTTTTCTTCTTTTTTTTTCTTTTTTTTTTTTTTTTACCTTTTTTTTTCTCTTCCTCCTTTTTTTTCCCAAAGATACACTTTTCTCTTTTTCCCAAACCACCCCCGACACAATCCTTAATCAACATAAGATAGAACTGCAACTTTTGAAACTTAATCCACCACACAATCCTCAACCAACACAAACTTGTGAATACCTTCTCTACGGGTTCAAAATACAGATAGGATGAAAGAAGGAGTATTTATAATTTGTAACATGGCATCCAAATTTCAACGAAAGGCTAAGGTTTAAAGGGGCCTCTATTGTTAAATTCATTACAGTAGGCCTATTTAGAGAGTCAAATTTGATTTAACCTAATGTCTTAACTATATTTTGCACTTAAGCCAAGAAGCTACAACAGCATGTACACGAAAGCAAATCCAAGAATAAACCAACCATGCAGGACACACGTCAAAGAAATAAGAGCTTAATATAAAGAGTTAAAGCAGCTCAAAAGTTCACAAATTACGGTTCATATGTGTTACTCACATCCAATTACGAAGTATAGGTAATTGCTCAATCTTAGTTCCGAACTCAAAATCTATTAGCTAAGGATAGTGTCCTACAAAATTCAAATCATAGCTACTCACAAAAGCCTGATAACCTCTGCTAGAATTAAGTCACTTAGGGTGGTATTTTATCTTCTCAATTTCAATTTGTCTCGATTAGGTTGCAGAAATTTGTCAATTATCCCCATTTTCAAACATATTCATAAATTATTGGAAAAATCATCTTTATGTGCTCATTATTTGTCCGATTATGCAATTTAGAAAGTTAGTGGTTCAAAATTATCATAAGTGAGGTTGTTTCCTATTAAACAGAAATGTGAGTCTGAACACAGCAAAATGTAAATAAACAGAACAGAAGATGAATAAATAGAACAGAAAGAAACATAGCAAAAGACAAAAGACAACCACCCCCCCCCCCCAACACACTTGAATTTCACATTGTCCTCATTGTGGAACTTGACAATACAAAACAAACAATGGGGTGTGAATGAATCAGAAGAGAGATTTTAAAAGTGTACGATACTTATGACTGTGAGTTGATCAGTTACAGTTGTAAGCGTCGCGCTCGTTTAAGGAATTGCTGCAGTCAGTTGTAGCTATGAGTGAAGTGTTTACAGTCGTGCCTATAGTTTTGACATAAAATCACTATAGCTAAGTTACGGCCACGAGTGACATGGTCACGGCCGTAATCCAACTTCTGTCCCAATTTTTCTGAGCGACATTCGGGTAGCCAATTACTTGAGAGTTCTATTGTTATTTGTTGTTTCCATTGGTTGTTGTTCTTCCCTTCTTTGCTGTCGAGAAGTTCTCTCGATCTCTAGATCAAAATCAAAATATTTAATATTAGTTGATCGAGTCCTACGCATACAAGCAAGGAATATAGACAAGCAATGTTTAGTGAAATATAGAGAAATAGAGACAAAAATAAAAATAAATGCAGAAATGTAAAATTCTAATTAATTAAAAAAATGAATTAGTTAACCGTTCCCCGACAATGGCGCTAAAATCTGATGTGTATCGTAAAGCACCAAAATTTAATTAATTTCTTAATCGCCAAATATCAATTAATTATGTAGTAGCGGGAGTCAGAGTCGAACCCACGAGAAACAGTGAACCTAATTAATTAGTTGCTTGAGAAATTAGAATGGAATGGGGGTGTTTGAATTGCTTGAATAAAAACTATGCATAAAAATAACAAGTAAATATGTTTAAAGAAGTAATATGAGAGAAGATCTTGTTCTAGAATTTGGTTGTGCCCTCAATTATTGTTATACATTTACATGCTATAAGTTTCTATCCCTTATTCAATTTATCAATCTTAGATAACCAACAAGATCCGATTATCGCAATTCCTCCTTATGTAAATTAAATCAAAACAAGTTATTTGATTCAACTCTAGCCAATGGGTAATCCTAAACATGCTCCTAGGATATAACGCAAGGCCAGTATGAAAAGTGAGAAGAAATAGATTGAGTTGGAATATAAATTTCACAAGCTCGAATTAATCAATCCAAGTCGAATTATTACTAAACCTGCACGAGATTTATTTGCTACCAAGAGTGAAGATATAATGAAAATTACTGATCAAAGATCTAAACATAGCATATATTAAAGATTAAACAATTCAATTGGCCAAATCAAATCCCTTAATCAAATAAACTCAATTAACATTCAAAACGTAATAATTCAACAATTGAAAGGGAGTGGATAGATGCTACGTTACTAGTTTGTAGGAAAAGAAAATAACAAAATTGAATTGACAAAACTCCTCCCTTGAACAAGACAAGGATTTCTAGCCCAGCATGGTGATGGTGAACTCTTCAAGTTGAAGCATGAATTCGCCTTGTTGTTGATGCTTCTATGCTTAAAAATCTCCCAAAAATTCTCTTTTTTTCCCCTATATTTCCAGCCTCCTTTCTGTAGTGATTTTCTTCTTTTTATACCTCCAAAATCGTGCCCCAGAGATCTCAAGAAAATATGTCAAAGATGACTCCTAAACCTGTTAGGAAAGTATTCTGGAGGAAAGTTACGGTCGTGAGTTGATCAATTACAACCGTAATTTTATAACTTACGGCCGTAAGTGAATTTCTATTGATTTCATATTTGAGCCAGATAGAGATTTACGACAGTAAGTCTGGAACTTACGGCCATAACTTATTTGCATCCTTGGTCCCAAATTTTCATTGTTCAGCACTTTTTGGTCTTTTTCCTTCCTTTTCGTTTTATTGCACAACACATAAAAATGTTAACCAACATTTTAATAGAATTAAACCAACAATAAAATAAGACAATAGGTGAACTTAATAAGTGCTATTAAATCACTTATCAAATTTTGTAAGGTTAGAAAATAATAATTTAACTAGAATATTTTCAATTAACGAAACATTAAAAGGTATTTAAGACATAAAGAGATAGTTACCTATTTTTCAATTGAAAACTATAAGCCACGTAGACTAGATCATTTAGAAATGATGCTCCAATCTATTTCTTTTTTTTTTTTTTTTTTTTGGTGTAAATATTCTCAAATACTCTCCAATTTCTTTCACATCCCCAACCAGACGATGTTTGACCAAGGATTTGAATGACTATCTTTTACAAATTGTGAGCGCTTAATACAAATAATTTGCACCAATCATCTATGTATTAAATCAATGTTATCTAGAATTAATAGAAAACTATATAAAAATAAAAAATAACAAGAGCTAAAATCTCCAAGTTGTAATTTTTTGCATGCCTTGGCGGCAGATGGTCTACTAAAGCTCTCTAGACGTTCCTAATATATTCTTATTTCCCTCATTGCTCGTCGGAACTAATACTTTTAATCTCAAGCAAATTGAGGAGATCATTCATAACTTCTACTTTTTGACAAAAATCTTACATGTAAATGAAAGTGGGATTAAGAAAGTATGCTGCTATATGTATATCATGTCGAAGATGCTTATCCAATCTGTTGAGAATCGAGGAAGTCAAACCTCAATGCGCGTGCCAATGGTACCCATGACGAGATCCAAGGCCAAGGAGATTCAAGAGTCGATGGTTAGACTCATTCACAAACCATGGAATCAAGCTCAAACGGAAGACAACTTCAACGCTAAAGTCACATGCATTAGCCAAAAATCAAGTGGGAGATCAAAAATCACGAGGTGCTAAAAATTCAACTCAGCGGCCGTGCAGTGTAAATTATCTGGAAACCACACGATGTGGGCTTGAAATTCTAGAATATAAAATTGATGCCAACGTGGCCGCATTGAATTACACTGCACGGCCGCCCCATGTCTTAAAGCCGTATTTCGCGAATTATTTTCTTTTTTCTATTTTCTTCTAATTCTTCCATTACTTTTACTATAAATATCAACTCACTCAAGCCCAAAAAATAACTTTGTTCATTGTGAATGTTGGAAGACATTTGAGAGGTAAAACCTCCTTTTTATCAAGCCTCTCAAGAGGAATGTTCTCAACTTCATATAGAATTAATGATTTTTGTGTTGTTGGAAGAAATCTAGAAACTTGTTTATTTCTATCCATTGTTCTAGGGTTTATCCTTGAAATTTTGGCTAGATTAAGCTTGGGTCATGGTTTATTATTATCAATCTTTGCTTTCTTGATTTCATTGTTGTGGGGATTTTTGGTCAACACATCAAAGGGGTTCACATCACAATCTCTCATCAATTATGTCAATATAAGGCTTGTACAATCTTTCCTTATTTAAAAATATGCTCTTGATTGTATTTTATGCCCATCCATGCCATCATATACATATTCTAAGAAAGGTTTCTCACCGGCATCTATAATGCGTAGCAACCTGATAAGTGGCGCTACAATTTTCACGACCATCAAGCAATCATCCCAAAATTTGTTATCTAAGAAGAAAGAGCTTACAAGTTTCCCTTTTATAGTTTTTGAAAGTCTGTGACTCGTGAAATGTCTATTTGTCACCAAACATTGAAGTACTTACTTGTGTTCATAGATATTTTTCAAAGTAATGAAGGTAGTGGGAAAACGAGTGGTTGCTAGATGTATAATCTCCTTCCATTCGAGTATCTTTTTTTCAACCAAGACAAGAAAATGGTATGATTGTATACAAATATTGTAATCTTTGATGCATGTAATGCAAGATAAGTCACATGATGCATGATACAAATATCCTTTAGTATAAGATTTAAACAATTTGCAGCACAGGGGACCAAAAAATGTGATCATACTTCTGATGCAACGATTTCCCCTCAGCTACATAGTTTGTTGAATTATCAATAATCATATGTACTATATTTGGTGGCCCAACCCACTCCACAATCTCACTGAACAAATCACACAATGTTTGAGCATTTTTCACAACATCGAATGCGTCAACAAATTTGATAAATGTAATCCCAGAAGAGCACTACACTAAAAATTAATCAATGTTCTTTGCTCTTGATCACTCCAACCATCTGCAATTAGTGTACACCACTAGTTTGCCATTTTTTCTATAACTATCAACAAGTAATTGACATTCTCTCTTACAATCTTGTAATAAATTAATACGAACATCATCGTATGATGGGCCTTTATACCAAGGACCAATTGCAGAAGTAGAATCTAATGCAAGTTGAAAGTATGGTGAGTACAAAGCATTTAATGGAATACAAGCTTCATAAAACCACCTAGCCCATGCAATATGTGATTTATTTACTGCTTCTTTACCAGCTAAAACACTCTTTATATTAGGTCGAGAACCTGGGACAGTTCTTGGTGCAAAGTAGTTATCAAGTACTTGCACTACTTTCTTTTTACTTATAATCTCTTCCACATCATCATTATTCTCTCTAATTTCTAAGGGATCATCACCAAATGTATATGCACGTGCCTCTTTTGTTCGTTTTTTCCTTTCAGAAAATTCACCAAGTAATTTTTGCAATTGAGACTTAACATCGAAAGGAATACTCTTACATTGACTTATTTGACTTTTAATTCCAGCTCGGTGATGTTTCATTCTCAAAAAATTCAGAAATTCAGAACAAAAAATAACTTAATACGAACAGCACAGTATCCAAATTTGTAAATACAAATAGTCCATTACTTTGTTGAAAATAAAAATATGTAAAATGATGAAAACATTACCTGAAGGATGAAACGAAATAGTGAAAATAGCACTGAGCCAGAACCCGCATTTGATTCAGTCCGAAATTGGAAGAAAGAATATCTAAGGTACCATTTGATAGCGATGGTGGAATTAGGGTAGAAAAGAAATGACTTATAGGGAATTAAGTTCTTGAGAATTCGTTTTCCTAGGAATTTGAAGTTTAATGTGTTTGATTAGTTTAATTTTTTAAGTGAAAAAAAAAATTCAAAATTTTGTTGTTTGATTGATAGTATTTTCCATGGCAAATAAAATAAAATTTGTTTGGAATTTAATGCAAATTTCCTCTTCTTTAACCCACAGGATCTTTTTGATATTCAAGAATTAATTGAACAAACAAGAAAATAAATAACAACGCAGAAATTTCGGACCGCCAATGCTTTCACTCTATAATAAATTGTTACAATTATATAGAATTTCACTCACCAACCCAATTCAACAGACCATAGAGAAAATACTAATAATGAAATTCTATCTAACCCAAGTTTCTACCCCTTGAATTATCTCACAAAGAGTTCACAAGAAACTACAAAGATAAAGCTCTCCAATTTTCTCTCTAATTAGTCTCACATAAGATTCACAATATTATCACTCCCTAACATATATATTTATAGGTAAACATAACAACCCTAAAATATGTAGAAGTTGTGTTCGAGAAGATTTCCTTGTTGAAGTAGAATCCCAAACATATGAAAGAAATTCATGCCAATATTCTGTCATATTTGACGTGTGATTGCAGGATCTCTTTTTTAACTTGAAGCTTGGAAGTAATTGCTCTAATGGGCTCTAATACCACTAATCTCTCAGAGGTGGCTTAACATATTTTCTTCCTTCCTTCACATGTCAAATAAAACAAAGATTCTTTTTCTTGTGTTGACCAATTTATACGGCATAAACAAAATATGTAATTCCTTTTCAATTAATTTGGGTCAAATAGCCAATAAAATTTAGCTGTTTTATTAAAAATATATTTTTTAAAGATTTTTCACACATTTGTACTTGATAATAATAATAATATTAATTTCTAAAAAAAAAAATTAACAACAAAAAAAAATGATCAAATGAGACAAAAACTATTTTCCAAGCTAACATGGAAACATTTTCTTTACTCTACCTAAGGCAAATCAATTGTAGGTAATTGAGGCAAAATTGGTCACGTGCTCAAAAGAGAGAATTCCTTCGCCTTGAAAAAGTTGGCTAATCAAGCGGCCAAAATATGAAGAAAATGCATTAGTTTTCCAAGTTCTCATGTAAATAAAGGCAATCAAAGGGGCCTAAAGAAGAAGTTGAAAGCCCGAATTTGAGAAGATGACTAGAGGAGAGGAAAATCCCTTAAAATTATGTGACTGCGTTGAGTGAGAGAGGCTAAAATTTTGAAATGAAAGCTTAGGTTTAAAGTTAAAAGCAGGATCTGGATTTTTTTGAAAATCGGATCAAATTGACGAGTCATCGTTTAACAATTAAAAAATCGAGTTCAATGTTTGGTTTCGAAATGGACAATTTTAAGATAGTTTCAGATCGATTTTCTAGTCGATTTCCAATTTTTATGGTTGAACCGGCCGAATTTCTAAACATTGGGAATTATTAATATAAGTAAAATTGCAATTTTTAATAGTCATATATTTTATGAGATTCTCAATTTTTCAACCATATTTTTTATCAAAACTTATTTTATAACTACTTTTAATTTCTTTATCAAGATTTTGCCTTTGGCAAAAAAAAAAAAAAATAAACCTTTGTTATTTATAAACCAAGAATATAATTGTTGGGAATTAGGACGCAACTAATCCCGCCCAGGATCGATGTGACACAAATTAATTGGATTGAGAAAATATAAATACGCAAAAATAAAATGCAAATACGAAACACAAAGATTTACGTGGTTCAGCAATTTGCCTACATCCACGGACCCACACCAATATATTTCACTAACTCGAAAAATGAGGAGTACAAAAATACTACACTGTATTTTTATCTGCCTATGCAAAGGCTATTCTCTCCAACTCACTTTTCTCCCTATTTTGTGAAATGCCTCTCTTGTGTTGCTCTCTACACAAGATCACTCTTTGTTGTGGTGGTGTTTCTCTTCAACACTTGAGCTCTATTTATAGGAAGAATTAGGATGAATTGGGAATAACAAATTTCACCATCCTTACCTACTACCAAAACCTACCAACATTCACCTAATTATTTTCACCAACTAATCTTCCACCTAATAGTCTCCATCTACCAACAATCTCCCACTTGGAGACTAATGTGGCTTCCCTTGAGACATTTCCTCCTTGCAACTCCTTTTGAAATATGGTGTGAATCATCTGCTGTCTTCACCTTAGAAAACCAATTGAAGCTGAGCACAGCTCCAATTTTTCTTTAGTTACCGTCTTAGTCATCATGTCGGCTGGGTTCTTGCTACCCTGGATCTTCTCTAGTGTTAATACTTCATCCTCTAGAAGAGACCTGATGAAGTGATAACGGAGTCCAATGTGCTTGGTTCTAGAATGAAATGCTGAATTCTTTGCCAGATGTATCGCACTCTGACTATCACTGTGCAAAACATTCTTCTCCTGACTGAATCCCAATTCTGCCAACAAACCCTGTAACCAGATCATTTCTTTGCTAGCCTCGGTTACTGCCACGTACTCTGCTTCTGTAGTGGATAGAGCAACAATCTTCTGTATCTGCGAAATCCAGCTAACTGCAGTAGTACCTACTGTGAAAACATAACCAGTAGTACTTCGTCTGCGATCTACCTCGCCAGCAAAATCTGCATCTACAAAGCCTTGTAGAGTCACCTCGCCTCGTCCAAAGCATAAGCATCTATCAGTAGTTCCCCGTAGATATCTTAATATCCACTTTACTGCTTCCCAATGCTGCTTTCCTGGATTTGCCATAAACCTACTCACAACTCCCACTGCATGAGCAATATCTGGTCTGGTACAAACCATGGCATACATTAAACTTCCAATGGCTGAGGCATATGGTATTTTAGCCATGAAGTTTATCTCGTCCTCTGTCTTAGGACTCTGATCACTAGATAGACGGAAGTGATTAGCTAGTGGCGTGCTGACAGCCTTCGCACTGCACATGTTAAATCTCTGCAGAACTTGACTAATGTACTTGGCCTGAGATAACTGCAAGATACCCTTCTGCTTATCTCTGAAAATCCTCATTCCGAGAATCTGCTTCGCTGTACCCAAGTCCTTCATTTCGAATTCTGCTGACAGCTGCATCTTTAACTTCTTGATTTCGTCCATATCTGAGCCTGCTACTAACATATCATCGACATAAAGTAGCAAAATTATATAACTGGACTCGAATCTCCTGAAGTAGCAACAATGGTCAGCATTACATTTGAAGTAGCCATTTTTCTGCATAAATCCGTCGAACTTCTTGTACCACTGTCTCGGGGCTTGCTTTAAGCCATACAGGCTCTTCTTCAATTTGCAAACGAGCTTCTCCTTTCCTTTGACTGAGAAGCCTTCTGGCTGCTGCATATATATTTCCTCCTCAAGGTCACCATGGAGGAAAGCAGTTTTTACATCTAACTGCTCCAAGTGCAAACCCTTTGCTGCAACAATACTCAAGACTGATCTGATTGTTGTCAGCTTCACAACTGGCGAAAATATTTCCGTGTAGTCAATTCCTTCTTTCTGCTGGAAACCTTTGACCACCAACCTCGCCTTGTATCTCTTTGATCCATCATGTTCCTCCTTGATTCTGTACACCCACTTATTGTGTAGAGCTCTTTTTCCTGTAGGTAACTCGGCTAGTTCCCACGTCTGGTTAGAGATGAGAGACTTTATCTCATCTTTCATTGCAAGCTCCCACTTGCCAGAATCACCGACTTGACATGCCTCATGATAGCATTCAGGTTCACCTGCATCAGTAAGTAACATGTAACTCATGTACTTTCTATTTGGAACATGAGGTCTGGTTGACCTTCTAAGAACAGGGACTGGAGACTGTGATGCATCAGTCTCTAGAACAGGCTCCTGTAACTGCAGATCCTCCTCTGTCTGCTGCGACGTACTACTTTCTGGAGCATCATCCAACTCAACATATGTTGGATCATCATGTACTGTGTCATCGGACTGCACTGCATTTCTGTCCTTGTACATAACCTTCTCGTTGAATATGACATCCCTGCTTCTGATGACCTTTCTGTTCTGGTCATCCCATAAGCGGTAGCCGAACTCATCTCCGCCATATCCAATGAATGTGCACTTTAGTGATTTGGGGTCTAGCTTGCCCCTTGCCTGATCACTTATATGTGCATATGCGACACATCCAAAAACTTTCACGTGGGAAAGTTTTATTTCTTTTTCGCTCCATACTTCCTCCGGTATCCTGTACTCCAACGGTACCGAGGGTCCTCGATTGATCAAGTACACCGCTGTGTTGACTGCTTCTGCCCAAAACTGTTTGGGCAAGCCTGCATGTAACCTCATGCTTCTGGCTCTCTCCGTTAATGTCCGGTTCATACGTTCTGCAACTCCATTTTGCTGTGGAGTCCCTGGCAACGTCCTCTCCATTTTGATGCCATTCTGGTAACAGAACTTTTTGAATGCCATATCCGTATATTCTCCTCCGTTGTCGGACCTCAGCTTCTTTACTCGCAATCCTGTTTCATTTTCCACCATGGCTTTCCACTTCTTGAACACATCGAATACTTCGGACTTGTGTCTCAAGAAATAAACCCACACTTTTCTCGAGTGGTCATCAATGAAAGTCACAAAGTATGACTTTCCGCCAATAGATGAAACTGCGGTTGGTCCCCAGACGTCTGTATGGACTAACTCAAGTTTCTCTTGCTTCCGAGTTCTGCCACTAGTGTTGAAACTCACCCTGGTCTGCTTCCCAAAGATGCAACTCTCGCATAAGTCTATATCAGTAGACTGAAGCTCTGGTAGTTTCCCCTTTGCATGCATATACTTGAGTCCCTTCTGACTCATATGCCCAAGTCTCTGGTGCCACAAGTTTGGGCCTTCCTTGCTTTCAGCAACTGCAATTGTCACACAAGCATCCGTCGTTGTGTAAAGGGTGCCAGTATCCTTGCCTCGAGCGATAATCATGGCGCCCTTGGTGATCTTCCAGTTATCACCAGAGAAGGTGGTGACATGTCCTTCTCCCGACAATTGCTTGACGGAGATCAAGTTCTTCCTCAATTCTGGAATATGTCTCACGTCCTTCAGCTTCCACACAGATCCATTGATCTTGATCTGTACATCACCTTTTCCGACCACGCCACACGGTTGATCATTACCGAGATATACTCTGCCAAAATCACCCCGCGTATAGTTTACAAAAAACTCCTTGTTTGAGGTAGCATGAAAAGATGCTCCGGAATCAATCACCCAGTATTCCGTTTTTCTCTCCAAAGAGCATATCAAAGCATCGTCCGCTTCCTCTTCCACAACATTAACCTCCGTCCTGTTCTCCTTTTCTTTTGGAGGTGTTGGACACTGGTTTTTGTAATGACCGGTCTTGCCACACTTCCAACATTCCACAACCTTTGTCTTGTTAGGATTGTTTGGATTTCTGGACCTCGATCTACCACTTCTGAATTTGCCGTTGCCCCGCCCATTTCCTCTGTTAGAACTCCTGCCTCTGCTTTCCACGTTCAACGCCGATCCTGAAGTTGAGACACCTTCTGACTGTCGTCTGATCTCCTCCGTTAAGATCATGCTTACGACATCATCGAACTTCAATTTTGACTTTCCGGCAGAGCCACTAATTGCTGTGACTGTACCATTCCAGCTGTCTGGCAACTGCCCAAGAATCAACAGAGCTCGAACTTCATCACTAAAAGTGATTTCGACTGTGTTTAGCTGGTCCGTCACTTCATTGAATTCATTTAGGTGCTCCCCAAATCTTCCGCCTTCGGCCATCTTCATATTGAACAACTTTTTAATTAAGTGGACTTTATTTGCTGCAGATGGCTGTTCGTACATGCTAGAGAGGGCTGCCATGAGAGACTCTGTCGTCTTCTCATTTTTTATGTTGAAGGCCACTGACTTTGACAACGTCAGCCTGATTGTGCCGAGTGCTTTTCGATCAAGCAACTCCCAATCCCCCTGGCTTATATCTTCTGGCTTTTCTTTTAGTGGCTTGTATAGATCCTTCTGGTACAAATAGTCCTCCATTTGCATTTTCCAAAATCCAAAATTTGAACCATCAAATTTATCAATTTTGGATATTTTCTCATCTGTCGACATTGCTCCCACTCGATCACAAAACAGTCTAAAGAAATCTTTTCTGATGTGGAAGATCAGTCAAAGCTGCAACCACAGAGCATACTAAGAATTTCAAAAGATTTTAATGAGCCAATGCTCTGATACCAATTGTTGGGAATTAGGACGCAACTAATCCCGCCCAGGATCGATGTGACACAAATTAATTGGACTGAGAAAATATAAATACGCAAAAATAAAATGCAAATACGAAACACAAAGATTTACGTGGTTCAGCAATTTGCCTACATCCACGGACCCACACCAATATATTTCACTAACTCGAAAAATGAGGAGTACAAAAATACTACACTGTATTTTTATCTGCCTATGCAAAGGCTATTCTCTCCAACTCACTTTTCTCCCTATTTTGTGAAATGCCTCTCTTGTGTTGCTCTCTACACAAGATCACTCTTTGTTGTGGTGGTGTTTCTCTTCAACACTTGAGCTCTATTTATAGGAAGAATTAGGATGAATTGGGAATAACAAATTTCACCATCCTTACCTACTACCAAAACCTACCAACATTCACCTAATTATTTTCACCAACTAATCTTCCACCTAATAGTCTCCATCTACCAACAATAATATTATAAAATACGTTGTTGAAATGTGATTTGAAAAAATATGTATGATGAAAAAGTTATTTGAAAAATATATTGTTTATAAAATTATTTGTAAACTAGGCTTCGTTGGTCATCCAATTGAAATTGAAATTTTGCTGAAATTTGAGGGTAATGAAAAGTATGAAAGGCATGAATGTTAGGTTTGGTAGCAGTTTTTTCGCGCATCCAATTTTGAAATCTCTGCTCCCATACTTTTTCTCCCATTCCCACCGGAGAAAGAGTAACGTCAACCCTCCCTCCCCCCCTCTCTCTCTCTCTCTCTATCGTCCACTACCCAATCACCTAACCCAGGCCATTAATAACACTCACCTACCAAAATCAAAAGGACTTCATTTGACTGTAAATTTGAATATAATCCGTTTCTGAGTGTTGTTTTGTGGGTTCAATGGCGGTGGTGTCGAAGAAACTGAAAGAGCAAAGGGATATTAGCCCGGAGAGAAATAAGGTGTGGAAGGAGCCTCCTAATAGCAAGCACCGGAAAGTTCCAGTTCTTTATTACCTTTCCAGAAATGGGCAGCTCCAACACCCCCATTTCATGGAGGTTCCTCTTTCCTCTAATCAAGGCCTCTATCTCAGAGGTATGTGGAGTTCTAAGGTTTTGTTTATAATTCATCATCGATTTTGGTACCCGATTGGGATTTTTGATGTTTTTGCCTCTTCAGATGTGATCTGTCGCTTGAATTTTCTTCGTGGAATAGGCGTGGCTTCTATGTATTCATGGTCATGTAAAAGGTAATTGGTTTGAATTGTAATCTATTTTTGCTATGATTTCTTTAATTTTTATTTTTGTAATCCGAGGATTGTCATTGATTGATTCAGGAGGTATAAGAATGGATTCGTTTGGCACGATTTATCTGAGAACGATTTAATCTACCCTGCGCATGGTCAAGAGTACGTTCTCAAAGGATCGGAGCTTTTGGACAATACATTATTTGAAACGGACTCTTCTTCTGTTTCGAAGAAGAATCTGCCACCGCTTGAAAGTGCAAGGGACGGCGAGGAGGAGGAAGATATTCCGCCAATGCACAGACGGCGGCGGAACAATTCTTGCAGCTCGATCGACCTCAACTTACAGGAGTATTGTGTATACAAAGCAGAATCCTCTGGAAGCGCCTCCGCCGATGCGTCCACTCAGACCGACGATAAGCGGCGGCGGCGCCACCAGCCCCGTCGACCACTCAGAGAACCGGAAGTAAAAGACGATCACGGTATCGTAGAAGAGAAGAGCGAGATCGAGATATCACCACCATCATCGAACTCGAGCTCCGGGCCCTTAGAAACGTTAATGAAAGCCCACGGCCGTGTGATACTACAAGCAGAGGCAGTGAACGAAGGTCAAACGACAAAGAATCCAAGGGCCAGAAAATCATCAATTCTGATGCATTTAATATCGTGCGGATCAGTTTCATTTAAGGACTGTGGTCCCGGACAAGGTTTGGACTTTCTCTCCCAATACAAGATGAGACTGCCACGTAGCAGAGGATCAGGGGAGTTAACTGCAGGAAGTGGAAGAGTAAAGAAAGAGGAATATTTCAGTGGGAGCTTAGCAGAGACAAAGAAAGAGGAATTTCTAGCTCTGAAAAGATCCTCTTCTTACAATATGCAAATAGGTCACACTGTATAGGAGGGTTGTTCTAATCCTCGAATCGGGGAATACTATTCCTCGATTGAGGTACATGTTCGTGCGAATATGCAAGAACATGTGCCTCAATCGGGATACATAGTATTCTCGATTCGGGGAACAAATGCTTTCTACACTTTATAGTGTTCTTTTTGAATGTTACATTGTAACAGCTTTAGTCCGGTTCTGTATTGCCTCCCAATCTCGTCTAGGGAAATGTACTGTCACATTTCCTTGCCACCCTAGATGATCGAAATTTTGTCGATTGTTAATTTTGAAATTAATATAATGGATAAAATAATGGATTGTTGACAAGTATGTTAGTGTAATCCATTTGGTCACCAATTCAATTCCTGTAGCAGGACTGATCTCGTCTAATTCTTCTAAAAAACTCCCGAGCCAGGCACGAGTCGTCGTGACCACTAATTTTCAAAATTACATATTCGATGAATTTTCTGTACTTTGGATATAACTCTCTTGAGTGGGCCCAATCAACTCAAGCTTTGACTTAGGAGTTTGGCAATTTTACTTTATTCTCAATTCCCGACATCTGATTTTATTATAGTACAAATTGCAAGATTTTTAGTAAACAAGAGGTTGAGAAGTCTAGCCATTAGTCTTCACATTTAACTATGGAGCTTTACTGGGAAGTGTCCCATTGCACCGAGGACAGTTTATGGTCTCTATTTTAACACGATCTAACCTTTTATGGACGGAAGAATGTTGTGTGATCAGTGTTTTGACTGTTTGTGTACATGGAATTTGTCTACAAACTAACACAAGGTTTATTTTTTCCAGCATCTCATGTGCTCATCCATGAAAGTCGAAAATACTAAGGGGATAAATAGATTAAGCCCCCCTTTAATACCCATTTTTCTCGAGAAATACATGATTATGTTTGGTACTCATTATTTAAAATTTCATTTTACGTGTAAATTATTTTGTTGATAGAATGTGTAGTTGAAAATAAGTTTTTGAATAGTAGGTAACAAATAGATGTTTAACAAACCGTTTATAAATATTGTTTATAAATAACAACGTGATAATATTTCATTTGGTTCATTTTTTATTTTTATTTTTTTGAAAAATATAAAATGATGCTCAGGAATATTTGACGAGAAATTGTTGACTTTTCAAAAATGATCCAATGAAATGCTAGCACGTGACCATTTATAAACTAAAACAAACTTTTACCAGTGTTTTGGTAAACTGCAAAAATTGATATATAAACGTGTTTATAAATTACACAATTTTTCAAACCACTTTTTAACAATGCATATTTTCTCTCTAATTTTCAGTCACTACTTTTTACCTCAAAAATCATAAATAAATCAGTTTATAAATCAAACAGTGTTACATTATCATTTCACCTCACATCAGCTACCACCATATTACATGGTTGCTTAGTTTGTACATGTAGCCTATTCATTATGAAGTGGTCGTGTTTTGCGCGGGTGTTGTTTTGCTCATACTCACAATTAAAAGGGATCAGATAAAATTTTAAGAGACAAAGTTCCAATAAGGGATATTTGCACTAAAGAAAACTTAATTAACAGGATTACTCCAAGGGATACAAACACACAAATTAAACTAGTATAGTTCCAATATTCAAGCTAAGAAAATTACGTCTCTATTTTGAGAGTTTTGATTTGTTAGTCCTTCAAAACTTCTAACTTTCTACTATATATACAAGTTGGCAAAAAATTGCCTACTATTTCAAACTTCCAATTGCCGCCTTCACTTGATAACTGATTTGTAGTAACTGATATCCTCCATGTTTCGTAAATGTCTTCTACTTCCTTACTTAACTGTCATCCACTTTTCTACATCAAAGAACTTCCCATGATCTTCACTAATTATTCATGTCATGGTAATTGCTTATGTATGGTTAAACGGGTTCCCTTAGATCATGTGATGAAGTATGGAAACTGTTTCACGCTCAATCGCCCAACTACTTCTGTAATCACCTGATCGCCTCCATATCACCGTGTTATTGGTAATGGGCTCTAATGTTGTGGACTCCCATGTAGATAGAGGTGGCAAACGGACCGAGCCAGCCTCAGGCTCGTCTGCTCGGTTCCTGAAAACACGAGCCGAGGGCGGCTCGGCTCCCAAAAATGAAGAGCCAATAACCGAGTCAATTGCGACTAGGGAACCACGAGCTAACGAGCCTGCGAGCCGCTCAGCTCGCCAGCTCTTCAAAAAAAAATTAAAAACCAAAATTCTGAACGTTGGTAACGGTCACAAACCTGTTTTTATAAAAAAAAAATTCTTCTCCTATAAATACTCACTCACTTCATGACGCAGGCAGAAACGTAGATGAATGAAACAACTCAAATTCAACACGTTGATTCGAATGAATACCGAATTGAATTGACTGCAAACTGGAGAAAACTCCAAGAACACAATGTTTATTCTATCAAAACTGCTCCCCAAAACGTGAGAGACGTCTATTTAAAGATAAAGCCCTAAATGCGTAATAATGAAAATGACTAAAATGCCCCAAAAAAATATTAAAACAATTTAAAGAATGTCCGTTTTTACTGTCTAAACGATCTCGAAAGGCTAAGATCCATCATACATCACAGCGAAGCGGTGAGTCTTGTCCGGCTCGTCAAAACCTTTCCGAAAAGTACTTATGGGCCCAAAATGGACGTCGTATGACCCAGTTATGACCAATTCTTTGAAAACTTCGAAACAGAACGATCTCGCGCGTCCAAATAAGCCAATGCTCTATCCTCTAGGGGTGTAAACGGTTTGGTTTGGGCGATTTTTAATAATTTTTTTAAACCAAACCGTTTAAAGCGGTTTGAGGTTTTTCCAACCCAAACCAAACCATTTCATTTCCTAAACCAAACCAAACAAAACCATTTTTTGCGATTTGGTGCGGTTTTAAACCGCGGTTTGCAAACGAAACTAAACTAATATATGTAAATCGAGTTAAAATAACTATTGAAATTGAATTTTGAATTAAGACATCAAAATTAATTGCAAATAACCCAACGACATTACGGATAGATGTTATAAGACTAACAAAATTAAAATATATGGGTAAACAATTTCTAAAATAGATACAAAGGCATGATCACAAACAAATTATCACAATAATATCAAAAAAAACCTAATAGATAACACAATCCACTCTTAAGTTATATTTTCCTATTATTTCACAACAAAACAACTTAAACTCAAATATACTGTATTCCAAGCAAAACTATTGAACTACATGATGAAAGAATGATGCTTTAGGAATTTAGAGTTTGATGAATTACGGCTGATGATAAAAGATCTCAAATACAGCTAATTTTGCTTAGATAACCATAAATACTCAAGTCATGACTTGCTAAATTAACAGAAGACAAATATTATAACCAAGAAAAAATAAATAATGAGCAATTTTATGCATACTCCCCCAAAAAAAATTATAGGATAAAAAACAAATAAAGTAACAAATTCATCGGTAGTACTTAGTTGTTAGCACTAGCAAAATGTCTTTCTTAACAATAAAGGAAAAGCAAGGTGCCCCTTCATATAAATTGAAAATAAAAGTATAAAATTGAAAATAAAAGCAATAAAATCTTTTGTATTTTTGCAATTAAAAAATTAAATTTTAATTGTAATTTTTTAGCGGGTTGGCGGTTTGAAACGGGTTTTGAAAAATGAAACTTAAAGCAAACCATTTGAAAGCGGTTCGGTTTGGGTCAAAACCGAAACGTTGACGGGTCCGCGTGGATCCGAACCAACGGTTTCGAAATTGCGGTTTGATATCGGTTTGGCGGTTTGACGGTTTCGTTGTACAGCCCTACTATCCTCGACTCCATCATTCTCCCGGGGGTCGAGAAGATTCGACCTCGAATCGCTAGCCCCATCGTCGTCCGAAGAACTGTCACCAAGGAAAGGGACTAGGTGCTTAACATTGAACACATCAGCAGTACGAATGTGGCTAGGCAACTTCAAACGGTAGGCATTGGGATTAATTTTCTCCACAATCTCAACGGGACCAATCTCACGGGATGACAACTTGTTGTACTCATGGGCAGGGAAACGATCTTTAGTGAGGACTGCCCAAACAAAATCACCTACCTCAAATTCAACATGACGACGACGGGTATCAGCTGCGCGCTTATACTTGGCAGTAGCTGCGACTAAGTTGTCGTGAGCTGCGGAGTGTACACGCTGCAGCCCCTCGATAAAATCAGCAGCTCGTCCATGAATGCGGGTAGCAGTCGGTAAAGATAATAAATCCAAGGGCCCACGAGGAATCATGGAATATACAATCTGAAAGGGGCAATAACCAGTGCTGCGATTAACTGCCACATTATGAGCGAACTCGGCCTGACAAAGCTGCTGATCCCAAGACTTAACGTTATCACCAACCAAACAACACAAACAGTTACCCAGGGAACAGTTCACGACCTCTGTCTGACCGTCGGTTTAAGGATGGTACGCACTACTGAAATTCAACGACGTGTTGGCCATTCGCCACAAACTGCGCCAGAAATGGCTGAGAAACCGTGTGTCACGATCCGACACAATCGAAGCTGGGAGGCCATGTAGATGGTAAATCTCACGAAAGAACAGTTGAGCCACATGAACCGCATCTGCAGTACGCTTACACGGAATGAAATGCACCATTTTGGAAAAACGATCAACCACAACAAAAATCGAATCAAATCTCCGTTGAGTACGAGGAAACCCCAGCACAAAATCCATGCTAATATCAGTCCATGGCTGAGACAGAATAGGGAGCGGACGGTATAAACCAGCGTTAGTTGCTGATCCCTTGGAAACATGGCAGGTGCGACAACGCTCCACATGCCTTGAAACATCCCGCCGCAAAGATGGCCAGAAAAATGTACGTCCCACCAACTCCACCGTTCTATCACGACCAACATGCCCAGTACCATGAGGTTCGGCTATAATTTTTGCACACAAACTGCAATCCGGAATATACAGCTGCAAACCTCGGAAGAGAAAACCGTCAGAAAGCACATACTCAGAAGTCTGTCCCGAATGAAGATCACTCATAACACGGCTAAAGAACGGATTAACAGCATAAAAATCGCGAAATGTGTCAAAACCCGGCACAGCCACCCTCAAATCTGTTAACAACAGGTGACGTCGACTCAAGGCATCAGCAACTTTGTTCGAAGCACCAGATTTGTGCTTAATAACAAAGGTAAACTGTTGCAAATAAGCTGTCCAAGACGCACGGCGAGCTGACACATTATCCTGGCTGGCCAAATGTTTCAACGCCTCATGGTCAGTAAATAAAAAAAAACTCTCGCTGGACCAGGTAATGCCGCCAATGACGAACGGCCTGAACCACTGCATAGAATTCGACATCATAAGTGCTATAACGACTCCGCGCACCCGAGAGTTTCTCGCTGAAATAGGCAACCGGACGTCCACCCTGGCTTAAAACCGCCCCGATACCCACCTTGGAAGCATCACAGTGCAGCTCAAAAGGAATGCAAAAATCAGGTAAAATGAGGACTGGTGCCGAAGTCAACTTCTGCTTGATAATGTGAAAGGCTTTGTCGGCGTCATCTGACCAAGTAAATGACTTCTGTTTCATACAATCAGTAACAGGGGCCATGATGGTACTGAAATGTGAAATGAAACAGCGATAAAAGGATGCCAACCTGTGAAAGCTGCGGACATCAGTCAGGGTACGAGGAGTTGGCCACTCTCGGATGGCAGCCACCTTAGCATCATCTACTGCAATACCATTTCCCGAAATCTGATACCCCAAAAACAAAACTTGTTCAACAAGAAAAAGACACTTACTGGGGGCAGCATAAAACTTCTCCTCACGAAGAATAAGGAAAACTGACCACAGGTGTTGCAAGTGCTCCGGGATAGTGCGGCTATAGACAAGAATGTCGTCAAAATAAACCACAACACAAGTACCAATCAACGACCGAAGCGCCTGATTCATAACCCGCATGAATGTGCTAGGAGCGTTCGACAGACCGAACGGCATAACAAGCCACTCAAACAATCCTTCACGCGTCTTAAATGCAGTCTTCAACTCATCACCGGGGCGAATCCGAATCTGGTGGTACCCACTTTTCAAGTCCAGCTTGCTAAAAATTGCTGCACCACTCAATTGGTCCAAAAGATCATCAAGCCGAGGGATAGGAAAGCGATAATGAACAGTGATTTTATTAATTGCGCGACTATCCACACGCATGCGCCAAGTACCGTCCTTCTTAGGGATTAGAAGGGCCGGGACTGCACAAGGGCTCAAACTCTCACGAACATGCCCTTTCCGCAACAACTACTCAACTTGCCTCCGTAATTCCTCATGCTCCGCTGGACTCATACGGTAATGCAGACGATTAGGGAGAGAAACACCCGAGACCAAATCGATCTGATGCTGAATATCACGAAGGGGGGGCAAACCCAATGGTAAATCAGACGGGAAAATGTCGCAAAACTCCTCCAATAATGCAGAAACCTTAGGTGGAACAGACACTCCTTCGGAAACTGGCTTCCCAACCAACAAGAACACCCTAGTCTCGGCCAGCAATTCCCTCTCAAATTGAGCGCGAGATAAGAACAGTGTAGGGCCTGTCTCGCGAGGAGTCACAGCTCGGGGAAGGGATGGCAGCAAGACAACCCGAACTCCATCGAACATAAAGCTGTATGTATTCGTACGACCATCATGTAGAATTGACCTATCAAACTGCCACGGACGCCCTAACAAGATATGACACGCATCCATGGGGGCAACATCACAAGAAATAATCTCCTTATACTTACTACCAACAGAGAAGGGAACAGAAGCACGACGATCAACAGTAAAAGCGACATTCTTCTGCAGCCATGAAATCTGATAAGGTTGAGGGTGTGATTCCGTTGGTAAAGCAAGCTTTGTTACAGCCTCCTTGGAAATAACGTTCTCGCAAGATCCCCCATCAATAATAAAATGACAGACCTTACCATTAACCGTGCAAGTCGATTCAAACAACCTGTTTCGCTGAACAACAGTGTCGTCACCGCGGGGAGCAAGACAAGTGTGCCGCAGAACCAACGTCGGACCAATATCACCATCCACCTGCTCCTCCGGTAATTCTTCATCATCTACAATATCAAAGACGGGGGGGGCATCATACCCACCGTCTCCCAAATCATCCACAAAGAGCCCTTTCCGAGCCCCAAGCTGGGGGCAGGCAGATTGACGGTGTCCCCATTCACCACAAGAAAAACACTGAATCCCCTGACCTCGACCACCCGCAGGGACAGAATTACCCCCGGGGGAAGGTGTACCAGAGGGAGGATTCCCACACCCACGCGCGCCTGCACCAGCTTGTGTGATAGATGGAGGCAGTCCCTGCCGTGGACCGCTACTGGACGCAGTTGCGGGAGCGAGGCCAAAACCACGACGCGATGCCTATTTATCCAGTAAAATAGCACGCTGGTGCGCCTCAGATATTAAAGCAGGTGCAAACAAGTTCAGTACATCATGTAGGATGACCCGTAAACCCCCGACAAAACGAGACACAAGCTATTCATCTGTTTCCGTCAACTCATTCCGAGCAACCAATTGAAAAAATTCCACAGAATATTCATCAACAGTGCGCGCCCCTTGGCGCAAGTTCTGCAATTTCTAGTATAGAAGACGTGAGTAATTAAAAGGCAGGAAGTACTCCCTCAAGCACTTCCTCAATTTATGCCAGGACGAAATTTTGGACCGCCCCTGCCGAGCACGGGTAGCCTTCGGTTGCTGCCACCATGCCATCGCCCCACCACGAAACCGAGTGGCAACAAGAGGGACACGCCTATCATCAGGCACTTCCTTAAAATCCAGGACCTCCTCTACCGCACACAGCCAATCCAGGAATTCATCAGCCTCCAAACTGCCATGGAACTCCGGAATATCAACCTTAAATGCCCCATCCCAACGCCTATCACCACCATCAGCCCGACGACCACGCCCCTCCGCGTCTAAAGGTACAAACAGATTATGCACCGATGCTGTATCATCATCAGAAGAGGAATCCGTTGAAGGCGGACTGCCTCCTCGTCTACCCCATTAAGCAGCACCGTCGCCTGCCGCATCTGCTCACGCCGGAACACCGGCGCCACGTCCACGTCCACGGCCTGGTGCACGCGCACCATGACCACGAAGTTGTCCAGTCAGAATCCCCATCAACTCCCTGTTCTGTTCCAGAAGGTCATTCTGATGAGTCCTCATCTCGGCCATCTGCCCTACCAACAAGTCGATCTGCTGGCGGATCTGGTTCACTTCATCCCGACATTGTTGATCGTCTGCTAGGGCATCATGTGCGGCTGGTCGTGCTCGTGGAGGCATCGTCTAGGACCGTAACCTGAATCTGATACCAACTGACGCAGGCAGAAACGTAGATGAATTAAACAACCCAAATTCAACACGTTGATTCGAATGAATACCGAATTGAATTGACTGCAAACTGGAGAAAACTCCAAGAACACAATGTTTATTCTGTCAAAACTACTCCCCAAAACGTGAGAGACGTCTATTTAAAGATAAAACCCTAACCCTAAATGCGTAATAATGAAAATGACTAAATTGCCCCAAAAAAACATTAAAACAATTTAAAGAATGTCCGTTTTTACTGTCTAAACAATCTCGAAAGGCTAAAATCCATCATACGTCATGGTAAAGCAGTGAGTCTTGTCCGGTTCGTCAAGACCTTTCCGAAAAATACTTATGGGCCCAAAACGAACGTCGTATGACCCAGTTATGACCAATTCTTTGAAAACTTCGAAACCGAACGATCCCGCGCGTCCAAATAAGCCAATGCTCTATCCTCGACTCCATCACTTCATCAATCAAACCAGAACTCCAAAACCAATCTCAATCCTCTCTCAACTCTTCTAATTCTTACTTCTTAGTCTCAAGCTCTCTCGACTTGTCTCTGCACAACACAACACTACATAGTAATACTCATTCATTCAGTCTCTCAATTTGCCATTACATTTATATTTCTAATTCAATTATTATTATTATTTTATTTATAGTATACAGTTATACACACACAATTTTCAAACCATTCTACTTGACTACTTCTAGTTCTAGTCTACCACTACAAATACAATTACACGCATTTCATTTTCTATTTCAAATTTTCAACGTATGGATCCCAGTGCCCGAAGATTTATTATTGAATTGTTCAATGGTCCACCACTGGATTTGGAGGGCATGACTCAATTCGACAATGAATTTTTCGGTCTCAATAACATACCAATTCTCGAAAATATTGAAGAAGATGCATTACATCAAACAATCGACTTAGAGGATGTTGAAGAAATCTTACAAAATGATCCCAATATTCCCGACGCAAGAGGGAAACGAAAAGTTAGAAACAGTAAAAAGTCAACTTCAAAGTGTTGGGATCACTTTAAATTGGTCGCAACGGGAAAAATAATTGAAGGAACACAAGAGTTCAAAGTTGTGTGCAAATATTATGCACAACAATTGGCATGCGAAAAGGGCATTGGTACTACACACCTCAACCATCACTATCGTAGGTATCAGACCAAGCACAAGTTTGTTGAATCGAATCAAAGTTAACTACAATTTGTTTCACCAGCCGCTAGTAGTTCTACAGCGGGATCTACAACACTTTCAAATGGATGTATTCCGAAGAAGATTTTAAGTTGGGGGGATTTGATAAGTGATTTTTCTTATTTATGCGCTTAAATTTGCACAAATGTTAGAATATAGTATTGCTAAGTTGTGAGTTTATTTTAATTGTTTTAGGAATAATTCGGATTGAAAAGCGCTTGGGCACAAAATGAGGAAAAAAGGACAAAATATGAAGTATGGGGACCAATTTGTAAATGGTAGAAAGATTGAGGACCTGAGCTGCAATTTTGAGAGGACTCAATTGAAATAAAAGTCAAAGTATGAGGACTGAATTGAAGAAGTCAGAAACTTGGAGGACGAGACATGCAATTAAACAAGAACTGAAACGCAAAATTCCGGATTGGCGAACCGCGGTTTACAAACCATGGTCACACCGCGGTTTCATCAAATGCATGTATGCCCCGGTGTAATCGCGGTCGGACCGTGGTTCGGCTGAAACTTAATTTTCGCGATTTTTAACTCCTTTTTAATTTCTTTTCTACTTTTATGGGCCCAACTTGTAAAAACTCGTCTTGAACCTAGTCTACCCTATATAAAGACCAAAACAAATCATTATTAAGGTTCTGAAATTGACGAGAAGAGAGGCACAAGGCAAGAGGCAAAATCAAGGGTTTGGTGAATGTCAAGCTTTGACTCGATTTTCTTGGTACAAGATTCTCAACTCTTTCTAGTCAATTGCAGACATGTTGAATTTTATATTTTGTAATTTTATTATTTTTGCTTCTAGCATGAGTAGCTAAATAATTAGTTGGGACGAACGATGTGATTTTGTTTGAACATTCAATTTCAATTCTCATGTTTTGGGTATATTATTTTATGTATTGATTTTATTATTGTATTTTAATGCACGAATTGCTTGATCGCCAATTTAAAGATTTGTAGGTTGTTTTAATAATCCGAGAGGTGTGTTAACACCTAGACCTAATAATAAAATTCGACAATTGACAGAAAGATAGAGATACATAGTTGTGATTGTGGTAACCATTTTGAATTCTTGTCATTGAATGCATCTATTTAGGGCTTATTCTGACCATCATAGAGATATGTGGTTGACCTATCTAGATAGAACCAATTTAAACTCGAGAGGAAAATTTTGGATAAAATTGTGAATTGGATTAAACACTACTTTCGAAACAATACATGAGAAGAGAAATTGAGTAGGATAACAAAATTACTATCGTTAGTCCCAATATTTCCATTCATTAGAAAAACAAGAAAACAAAAATCAAATCATTTAAGTTGCTTTATTTATTTATTTTCACATTTAATTGCTTTCACCATTTAAAAAAAAAAAATTCAAAAAAATCATAATCATGACATTTATTTGTAATTTAGGAACTGATTAATCCAAACTAGTAATAAGTAAGTTAGTCCTCGTGGGATCGACATTTCGAACTAAAAAAGTCCACTTTTACTACTTGTTCGCGATATCGTTCACTTGCGATATTCACACAACTTGTTTTTGGCGCCATTGCCGGGATCGAACCCGTGTCACCAACGTAACAGGCGAGTATACTCAAAACCTTGTGCCCTAAAGTCGGCTGACTTGGGAACTACCGGCCTAATGTTCGCTACAAGGGTCATTATTAGCTTAATGGAGAAGGGTACTGCATGATAGTAAAATTTAGTTGATAGTTTTGCACATTTGGGATTAAGATAACTAGTAGACTTGAATTACCTAATGAATGTCTGAAGGTTGGGGCTCTCAATCTAAGGAGAATCATCGCAATCCCAGGTAGTAGCTATTACACACCTAAATTGGAGTGGGAAAGAATTAGATATGTAGGAAGCAATCTTAGAAATTATACCCCAGGGTAGAGAGAAAATAACAAGTTTGGGGAGGAGAGTGAATCTCACAAGAGGGAAAGCGAAATTTGACCACTATGGGTCGGGAGATCACTTATGCGCATTATGATGATTGACTTGATTGAACACACACATATTAGGGAGGAGAGTGAATCTCACATGATTGTGATTATTGTAATCGTTTTGAATTCTTGTCATTGAATGCATCTATTTAGGGCTTATTCTGACCGTCATAGAGATATGTAGTTGACCTATCTAGGTAGAACCAATTTAAACTCGAGAGGAAAATTTTGGATAAAATTGTGAATTGAATTATAAACTACTTTCGAAACAATACATGAAAAGAGAAATTGAGTAGGATAACAAAATTACTACCGTTAGTCCCAACATTTCCATTCATTAGAAAAACGAGAAAACAAAAATCAAATCCTTTCAATTGCTTTATTTATTTATTTTCACATTTAATTGCTTTCATCATTTTAAAAAAAAATTCAAAAAAATCATAATCATGACATTTATTTTTAGTTTAGGAACAGATTAATCCAAACTAGTAATAAGTAAATTAGTCCTTGTGGGATCGACATTTCGAACTCAAAAAAATTCATTTTTACTACTTGTTCACAATATCGTGCACTTGCGATATTCACACAACAGTCATGCTCCCCAAATATATGCATATTGTTACGTCATCTAGTTTAAAGCACAAAGTGATAACTCTGTGAGATGTGTTTTTGTGTACAAAAAGGTAAGATCATGTTCTTTTCGCTGTTTTGAGGTCGTTTTCTTTTTTTATTTTCGAAAATACTAAAAATGCGTTTTCTTTAACATTTTTGAAAACGCATTTTGGAAAATAAAAAAATATTGTACACAAAACGCAAAATGCTCAAAACCTCGTTTTGGGTGTTTTGTGTGTATTTTTATAAAAAAATATTCAAAACGTTGAAAACTCGTTTTGAAATTTTTTTATTTTTTATTTTATTTTATTTTATTTTAAAGAATTCTCTTGGCTTGGAACTAAACTTAAAATAAAGTTGATTTTTTTTTTTTTTATTTAGTTAGAATTATCCTAACTTGGAACTAAACCTAAATAAAGTTTTTTTTTTTTTTTAATAAGAAATATCTTGGTTTGGAACTAAGTTTAAATTTTTTTTTTTTTTTTAAGAATTATCCTAACTTGGAACTAAGCCTAAATAAATGTTTTTTTTTTTTTAAGAACGTGTTTTTCAGTTTTTCATTTTTAAAAACAGTTTTCAGAAATGACAAATCAAACGCGTTTTCAGCAAATTTAAAAACAAAAATAAAAATAAGAAATATAAAACATTTTTGAAAATGAAAATACAAAATAAAATACAAACAGAACGCCACCTAATTCTTTATTTTTATTTTTATTTTTTTACCTTCCCATTTTCAACATGTTAGGCTAAGTAGAAAGAAGTGTTAAATTTACTTACTTCCAAAAAAAGGTGACATTTTTTTTTAACGAAAACCGAATAAAGAAGAGTAAGTTTTAAAAAAAGACAAACATATTTGGCAAAATAGTTACATAAAAAGTAACTTTTGAGCTTATCCAAATGCCCTTTCTAGTTATTCATGGCAAATCTTCTTATCTTATCTTACATATAAAAAGGAGCTTGATTGATCTGGCTAACTTTTTGACTATTCAGAGGCAGCCATCCATTTTTTCTTCCCATGTAAAAAATGAAGGTGATTCTATCTTTTAAACCCTCTAACCTTCTTCTAAAATTATTCTTTTGCTTTGAATGCATGAGTTTAAGCATCATGCTGGATGCAAGAAAAATTGCTTTCAAATTGACTACTCTCGTTCCCATAAGTTGGAAGTCCGAATCTGGCAATGGATTGGTTTTGGGAGAGGGAGAAATTCCAATTGCTTTCTGTATTGATTAACCGGGAATTTTACTTTTATTTCTGGGAATTAGTTCAAAAGTGGAGATCTCTTAGGGTGCATTTGGTTTGCAATCCATTTTCAGTACTCAGTTTTACAAAATGATGACAAAGTAAGGTCGTCTTCTCTTTGTTATTTTCGAGAAATTTTAATTTTCAAATTTCGAAAATATTAAATTTCGTTCGTTTATTCATTTTCAAAAACAAGTTTTTGAAAACAAAAAGAAAAATCATAAATAAAACTCGTATTGAGCGTTTCGTATTGAAAAGCTTCAAAACGCGAGTTTCAATCCAAAAATTAGGGAAAAATCAGATTCTCTCTCACGCCTCTCATCTTTCGAGAAAATACATTAAAATACCCTTAAAAATTTACCAATTTTTAAAAATACCCTAATAATTTTATATCTTTTAAAAATAGCCTTAATCACTATAAAATACCACAAATATCCTTATATATCATATTTCAACTAAACCCATTAAAATTTAGAAAAGTTACAACTTAGTCCTTGAAATTTTATTAATTTTGATTTTATTTGATTTTTGTTCGCTCATAGTAGCACCGCTCACCTTGGTATTAGAGCCATATGACAGATCTAAAAGATAAATATCATATGACAAAAAATAAAAATGAATATATAATATATACATCAAGATTTATAATTATGTATACATTAATACTACCCGATAATTATAAAATAGAAATCTTAAACACTTTAAAAGATTTAGATAAAGATGTAAGAAGAGAAATATATGATCTAATAAATTTCGATATAATAAAAGAAGATTTTATCATAAACGAAATATTAGATTTAATCCACAAAGATATACTAGAAGAGTTATATAAAGATTATAGAAATGGATTATCATAGAGCGGATCCTCAATTAATTAGATATCTAGACATAGAAACAAATAAAAAATTAGATTTAATAGTAGAACAAAGAAGAAATTTAATGGACCAAATAAGAGAAGAAAGAAATATAAAACGACAAGAAAAATTAAGATTAAAATGATTAGAGAAAAAGAGAGAATATTTTGATAAAATCTTAAAACAAATACCAAAAATTCAAACGATTTTAGAAGACAAAGAAAAAATTGGAAAAGAAAAATATGATAAAACAAACACATTGGAAGACTATCTAAAATATTATAGAATATATCATAGAAAATCAATGATTGGATCAATAGAAGAATATTGTGAATATCAAATAATGAATTTTAAAGAAGCAAAATATGAAATAGAACTTATTCTAGAAATCGAACATATTAAAGGAAGAAATTAATGACAGAATTTCCAGAAATAAAATTTGAAAAACAGATAATAGAAAATATAAAACTTCCAGTTGGATCTTATCAAATAAAAGGAGCTAATACAACTATGTTTCAACCATTAAGCTCATGGGGAGAATCTGATGGATTTCTTAACATGCAAGTAAATTGGATAAGTGCATGTTTATGGCAAACATATAAAAACATAAATTTACAAGATAAATTAGCTATCGAAGAGCTACAACAATTAAATATATAGGACATGAATATCAAAGAAAAATTACAAAATATTCAAAATAAACTAACAATACAATTTAAAGAATTAAAAGAAATGATAGGAGAAGTTAAAAATATAGATGAAGAAATCTTAAAAGAATTCCAAAGAAAATCAGGAGAATTAATTAATCAAGATAAAATTAGAATAATTATAGAAAAAGTAGATAGTTTAAATGAAAAAATAAGAATGAATGAAAATGAAAAAATAATATCAATAGAAGAAAGAATCAAAAAGCTAGAAATAAAAATAGATGATATATATGGCAGACTATTTAAGGTACAAAAAACTCAAAAACCAAAAGTATAAAATGTCTATAAGTGAATATATTGAAGATCTAAAAATATTAATAAAAACATTAATAAGTGATGTACAAGAGGTAAAAAATGAATTAAAAGAAGTAAGAAATGATATAAATATAGTAAAACTAGAGATTAGAGAATTCAAAGAAAATAACAAAAGCAAAGATAAGAAAATAGACAAAAAACTCATAGAAAAATAAATACTTAGAATAGGTAAGAAGCATTTCGAACAAGAAAAAATTATAATAAAAGCAGGAAGTATGGATGATGAATTTAGAAGAAACATATTACCAAAAATACTAGAGGAAGAATCAGAATTACAAAAATCTATAGGAAAAACTTTAGGAAAATTAAAAGTTGAAGAAAAAATTGAAGAAGAATAAGACAAAAATGAATGAAGAGTTAGATTTGCTTATAGAAAATTTTGACCAGTTAAGTATAGAAAATTTTAATGAATACCAAGTTTTAATGAATACTGGAGGAGCACCTAACCCTGCTTCAATAGGAACTTCTAAACAAGAATTACCAGATTCAGATGAAAGTTATGCACCCTTATATAGTAAATCACACCGGCAATATTATGATAGAATCAGAGATAGACAACCACCTAGAGGGAATAAGTATAAAGATAGGTTTGAACCAAATGATAATTGTGATAAACCTATTAATCATGGAGGAACAAAATTAGATTTAGATTGTAAAATAGATACTAAAAAAGCCTCATTAACTTGGGCAGATTCGATGATACTATTCTTTTTATACAATAAAGATGATACATGGAAAAATACTGATAGAATGATAAATTTTTTAGTAGCATCTTTTGAAGGACATGTTAGAAATTGGTGGGAAGGAATAAGTAGTGATACAAAAGCATTAATAAGAAGAAATGTACAGACGGAACTAATAAAATCAGATAGAAAAGGAATAGAAAAGTTAGTAGATTATATTGCGGATGAATTTTTAGGAGAAAATTGGATAAGTAATTCTGAAGCAGAATCAATAAGAGAAAAAGATAATGCAACAGTAAGATTAATAAATTTAACAATATGTGATATGTGTAAAATCAAAGAATATACTTGTGAGTTTAAAGAATACTACTATGTCCAATTCTATAGTAATGAAAATCAAGAAGTATATAGAGATATGTATTACAATAAATTACCAAGTTCATGGGGAATATACTTTAAAATAGAATTTGAAGAATTCATTAGAGATAACCCTGGAACACCTAGAACATTAAGATCAAGAATAAAATTCCTATTTGAAAGATTAGTATATATATGTCAACAAAGACAATTATTAAAGAAATTGGGAAAATTAACCAGAATATGTTGTGAAGATATGGAAAAACCTACCCAATGGGGATGTAACCCTGAAAGAAGAAAAAATAATAATAAAAAAAAATATAAAAATAGAAAGTTTAAAAAATTCAAAAACTTCAGGAAAAAATATATAAAACCTAAGAGAAGATATTACAAAAGAAGATATAATCCAAATAAAAGACAGAAAAATAAAACTTATAAGAAAGACAAAAGCCAATGTAAATGTTGGAATTGTGGAGAAATTGGGCATATAAGCCCTGATTGTAACAAAAAGAAAGTTAAAGTATTACAAAAAGAATATCTAGAAATAGAAAGTGAACTAAGTGAAATATCAGATATTGAAAAATACTATGATCAAGAAGTCTATATAAGTGAAACAGATTCAGAAAGTAATGAATCAGAATCAGAATAAAGAAATAGAAGAAATAGAAGCAAATAAAAATATAGATAAACAGGAATATGAAGGAATAAAAGGTTATGAATTAAAGGTAACTTTTGATAATAATAAGTTCAGAAAGATACAAAAATTATCATTAGATTTGAAAATAGGAAAATGGAAAATATTAGACAGAATATGGAAAAGAGAAAAAATAGCAATAAATAAATATCATAAAATTGAAAGAGCAATAGATGTTAGAACCACTCAAGGAACACACAAATTAAATCTTTTGACAAAAAATACAGTTGCAGAATTATTAACAAAGATCAATAGAAAACAGAGTGAAAATATTCAATATGTTTACTTAGCAGGTATCCAAATAATGTTTAAATCTCTATTTAGAGAAGGATTAGATTCGCCTTTGACTGTAAGTTTGCATGATGGAAGAATTATAAATTTAAAAGACAGTCATTTAGGAACAGTAGAAGGAAATCTAGCATATAAGAAATTAATATTTACATGTTATCCAAAATATTGTATATCATTAAAAGATAGAAATTTTAATGAAGTTTTAGGACTACATTTCAAATTACATAAAGATGATATAATGGAACCAGGAGATAAAATTATGACTATAGAATACATGGCATTATACACATTTACTAATTCTAATTATGGAAACATTTATTCTAAAAAAATCATATATTGAAATTCATAAAGAATGTAAAGATTTTGGTAAAACTGTAGAACCAGATAAACAAATAAGTTTAGTTCCAAGAAACTATGAACTTACTATAACAAAAAATAAACCAGAAATCATAGAGTTACGAGAAGAAGAATACCCTAATAATAACATAACATTTGAAGATGGCTGTATTGGAATTATATATGCCCATAGAGTATAATTCACAACATTTAAAATAAAATATTAATTGATTGTATTAATATGAAGTTACGTTTGTCCACGGGTCGATTTGATATTACAAATTGAGTGTTTAAGTTGTTAAACACAGAAAGATTCAATTTGTGATTCGATCTAAAATTAACGTTCACGATCAGTAAATAAACATGGACAGTTTATTTTGATAAGATCGTCTCGATTTTATTAAAGTCTATCTTTGACTTTGGTAATAAAATTGAGAGTACGTTTGGAACGTATTGGACAGGACCACGTGAAATTAATTTGTGACATTTACCATACAAATTTAATTTCACTTGATTGTCGTACGTGAGACCTTAATCCTAATCGGATAATGGACTTCGATTACTAACTTGAAGTTCTTTGAGGTATCAATGGGTGAGATCAAATTGCTGATCAATATCTCGGTACTTTGGGAATTAAAGTGAACTAACGAGGAACATATATTCGTATTATGGAATCCGTCACCTTTTAAGTATGATCATAATCTCACTGGTTCTTCTAGTGGACAGTTGAATCTGAGCTCAGTAATTCGACAGTGACTGTTGAATTCTATGATGTGATGGGATCACATCGAACTGTCGGATAGAAGATGAGAGTTGAGAATTTATGAATATTCGGAGAAGGACATTTTGGTCATTTTAACTTGCTCCGAATATTCGAGTTGATCGATGGGGGTAACATGTAAGAACGATAAGTCAGAGGATATAATTATTGATTAATTGTTTCAGTAATTTTAATTTTACTAAGAGTGCAATCTCGTTCTTTTAGTGGAATAGAACGTGATTAATAAATTAATTTTGACTAATCAAGAGTTGATCGGGTCATGATTAATTTATTGGAGCTTAGTTTAATTGGGTCCGATCAGGTTCCCTCGGTGGCTTCACTATAATGTGTTTATACATGCTTATTACCTATATTGGGTTGTGCAGAAATAGGCCTGGGTTATGGTACTAGGCCTGGTAGGATTTTGGAGTGTAAAGAGGTTACAAATAGTCTTGGTCTCCCAAGACTATTTTTCTTAACCTAATTAAAAAAGTGGCTAGACACACACTAAAGTGTGTAGTGTATGTTTCCTCCTTACAAAGAAACCCTAATCCTAGTTTAACTTAGGCATTGAGAAAGGTGACCACACACCTGCACAACTTCCATTGGAGAACACCGGGGAAAGCTTGAGGGTTTGAAGCTTTGGTAAAATCAAGAAGTAGTTGATGAAGATTATTGTAAAGCACGCTACAAGGGTAATCTTCTCAAAACAATTTTTGTGTGCAAAATTATTTATTCCAAGTTGAATATATAGAACAGAAAATCCTTTAACGGGATGATCTAGTCACAAGAAATCAATTTTTGTGAGTAGAGCAACCCGAGTTCCCATCAATTGGTATCAGAGCGTCAGGTTTTTAATACTGTTTTGTGTATTTAGGAATAAATTATTTTATTATTGCATGTGTTAGTAGAGCGGTGTTGGGATTATGTGATTTATTTGTTATTGGATGAATGATGTTTTGTTGAACTAATTTATGGCCTTAGATTTTATTTTGTAAATTCTTGTATTTGTATTATCGAGTTATGTAACAAAGGGGGTGGATTACGTCTCCATGTTTTCCCCTTTGATTTTGATTTTTGCAATAGAATTAGGGTTTGTGTAATTTCTGTTGTAATTATAAAATTCGAGGACTAGACCTGCAGTTTCAGATTGAGGGATCAATTATGCAGTTTCAATGAAGGACTTCTTTTGCAAAATTCGGAGGACCAGATAATGCAATTTCCAGATTGAGGGACCAATTCTGCAGTATCTAATTTAGGGACTATTGTTGCAAAATTCGGATGACCTCTGTTGCAATTTTGGACAAGGGACTTGACTTCACCATCTTCAACAAAAGGAGGACTTTGCTTACAATTTTCAGAAATCAGCCATGAACAACATGAAGGGACTCGACGGCACACGTGGGTTCTGCCGCTACGATCGACGGTTGATGGCGGCGCTTTTGGTGCTGCGATCTCGCCTCGATCACGGCTGCAAAGGCACCCACAGGTGCCACTGCACACAGTCAGTAGAACCGTGGGTGTTACCGCTGCGATGGTGTTTCATCGCGTCGCCTCTGGCGTCGTGACCTCACCTGGATCGCGGCAGCAGCGGCACCACAAGTGCTGCTGCCTGTACAGTGTTGCGGTCGATCAGCAGCACCACCATGGTACTGCCGCTGCTGCGAGCGGTGGTTCATATCACCTTGATGGCGGTAGCGGCGGCGACACACAGAGACTGGTGCTGTGGTGATATGGTTCCAGGCGTTCTCCGGCGATGAGACTTCCCGGCGACAGCAGAGGGAGAGGTTGGCAGCTGAAACTTGTTCTTGTGGTTAGTTCACAGCAAATGCATGAGAAAGGAGAAGGGATTCACAGTGTTGGGCCATTAATTCCAATTTGGGCCAGATCCATGCAGTTAATCAGTTGGGCCAGATTCTGGTTTCGGACTAGAATGCTCAATATTCACTTTGGCCAGATTTTGATGAAATTAAATATGGCCCAGAAATTTTAAAATTGATCCATTTTTATTAATTGCAATGTGGGCTAAATTGTTTAGATGGGCCAATGCAATGTGAACTGAATTTTACAATGGGCTAGAATATTTAATTGGATCATTACATTTTGACATTTAGGTTGAAGACTGAAACTTTGCAGATTTGGACTGGACACTTGCAAATGGAAATTGAAGAATTGGACCGACTTGTGTCTCAATTGAATCTTTAATTAATTTGTAATTTTTGTGTCTAGGTTTGACCATAAATTATGTTCATATTTATTTTATTATCGCATTCATTTTATGCTTTAATTAAATTGTGAATGAATGTCATTTAATAACATGTCATGTAGATCGCATAAACACCACTCTAGATACTATACTGTCATGCATTATTTTATATTTTATTTTATTTTCTAAATGTTAGATTAGAAAATAAATATATTTATTAATAATTAAATCAATTTTAAGAGTTAAAATTGATTGGTAATTGTTAAATTAAAACCCAACAGTTAAAAATATTAAGTGAGTGAGGGTGCAATTTTTGAACTCGCGGCCTCCCCTATTAGTCCATCAGTAAAAATTTGTGTATGCCTCGTGCTAATCTAATTAGTTTCCCTATAGGAGGGCTACACTATTTTGGTTACTGGATTGGGCCCAATTAGGTGATGATTTTTTAAGTGTGAATTAATCATGATTACCCTATAGGTGACGTAATTAATTTGGTACTTAAAATATTATCAATATAGGGGTTATACACTTAAACCAAGGATATCGCAAGGACTTCCTATAGAATATCCAAAAAATGTCAATGATGGCCAAATTTTAACGACTATAAATTAAATATTGCATGAAATGCTAGATATATTTAATTTAGTGGGAAGGTCCCAGCCTAGCCATAAATCACATTTATTTCTCCTATAGAGAAATGTGTTTAAGATTTTGGGGTTTTAGGTTGTCGTCATATTATAGTAGTTTTGGGTCTAATTGTGCATAATTTTTTATTCATGCATCATATATAAAAGTATTCACAATTTATGCAACTCGTGTATTTTATTTGAACGTCGCATTTCCACAACTAGTTATATGTTTAGACATCACCAACTAATTGGCAAAAACTGCAACATGTCTCGTTATAATTCTTTCCACTTATAACATTTGTTTGTGTTAGGAGATCCTTGTTCAATAGTAATCATAAATCTTCCAATGAAAATGGTATTATTTTGATGAGATGGTTTATTGCATAGTTTTGATTATCATATCAAGTACTTCGCAATAAAAACATCAAAATAGGATACCATATTTATTTTCTTGATGGAAGGGTATTTATGATAATTTGAACATTTTAATTATGGAGTTATACAAAATATGCTATCAAGCTATAATATATCTCTACTTATGAACCGATCACGTTTTTGCAAGAGACCATTTGGTAAAACATGATTGGTCACTTTAACGTGGTGGAGGTTCCACTTGCAAACATTGATTCATGTGACATAATGCTTGAGAAATCTTTTAAGATGATCTCTTGCGGTTCAGTGTGGACTAAATTCACCAAGATGAACGTGTCCCTGAAATGTTCAATGTAAGCTATTCATAGAGAAAATATTATTTTAAAGCAACGGATAGTATGGTAGGCCCTCTAACCTTTTTGCTTTTGAGCAAAGATAGGATTAATGAGGAAGAAGAATTTCCTGGAAACTCTATAATGGAGTAAGACTCTATCCATTGTGTTATGGTTAGTAATTGAGTCTATCTTGATTATAGATTCTAGAGTAACTAATCACTATTGCAAGTTGTTGCAATATGGTCCTTGGTGACCAAATGACACAATGAGATAGAGTATACTATAAGGATAAGCACATGTACGGTAATATGGAAAGAGCCGTTGGACTTTTATGGTTGCGAAAAAATTTGATTGTTATTTTGTCTCTTTATTATTTGAGCGGAATTATTTAGCACTTAATCTCCAGTTGTTAGTTGGAATTAAGTTAAATAATGCTCTTATTATTGCAAGACAAATGGTTAACAATCTCAAAGCCTTGTAAATGGTTCTAAGTGTAATATTACTACAAGTGATAAGGGATAGATGACTCCTTGTATTAATGAACTCTTTGATAAGATCTTAAGATAATCATATTTATCTAAATAAGATTGAAAGACTAGTAAAGATAGCCTCTAAGTATTTTGGAGGTGGAATCTATGTAGGCTTTTGAATTTTATTTAGAGGGTAAAATGATTAAGATCTTAGGCTTGGTCACACTTATCCAAAACTCGATTCTAATACTAGTAAGGGATGGACCTCAAAAGGATTTGAGGTGGAATCTATATTGTTTTTGAATCTTGTTTAGAGGATTAGATAACCAAGAGTCCTTATACATTAAATGGACTTAAGAGTTTGGGGATTAATACACTTCGATATGTGTGGATTCTTTGGTGCTCAAGATACGAGGGAGTACGAGTAATTCATCACTTTTATTGATGATCACTCCAGATCTCGATTCTATACTTAATATCTCATTGATCTGAAATGTTGAAGAAATTCTAGAATTTTGGATAGAAGTTGAGAAGTAATTAATGGAATTGAAATACTTCGATTCGATTGAGGTTGTGTATCTCTCATATGAGTTTATGAACCATTTATTGGAAAAGGAGAACAAGGTAATACCAAATCAATGAAGAGTTATCCTCATTACTAGTTTCATTTGGGAATGTACGTCGAAGATAGTCAGGTTCCGTCATAGCCTAGTACCATTAATTCATTTCTTGAAATACCCCTAGAGTTGTGGCATGGGTGCAAGCATAGTCTATACCACAATCAGATTTGGGAACTTTTGGCACACAAGCTGAAAGGAAGGATTGGCGAGATGGTGGCAACAATGAAGGTTTGATTATATATAAGGTATACAATGAAACTAGAAATTATTTCTTCTATAGTCCTCTGGTCCAGAAAGTATTTGTTGAGTACAAATGTGACTTTCTTAGAGGATAAGGCGTATAGAAGAATACAAATCAACAAGTAAAATTCTATTGGATGAGATGTTAGAACGTGGTTCAAACAACTTGATTCCAGGTTTCCGCATAGAATTAATCTTGATGATTTGGGACTTCCTACGGAACCGATGGTTGTTGATCCTAGTGGGAGAAATAGACAAGTGGTTCAACCACTAATTTTGCCTGGTGGACCCAATGGACAGGGAAAAACCAAAGGTTGTAGTCGAAGTTGTTCTCACTGTTCTGCCTCTTCTTTATGTTCATAAAGAGGTAGTGGAGAGGTTGATCCCAATTAGGGATATAACCAAGTAGTGGGAGAAGAGGAAGTAACTCTGTTTGGACATAATGGAAATACACTTCCAGTGACTAATTGGAGTTGGAGGGTCGTAAGACCACCTTGTTGACATTTATTCTATAGAGAGTCTTTTTAGACGGTCTCTAATGAAATAAGAGAAGGACTCCTCATTTAGGGAAGTGGTAGAAGTTATGGAATTGAAATCATGGAAGGTGAACGGGAACTCGAAATTGGATTCCTTGTACTACACTAGGGTTTGGATATTTGTAGACACACCTAATGGGGTCAAACCTATAGGGTGTGATGATTTTTAAGATGATAGGAGAATGGTAGATGAGAAGGTTGATGCCTTCAGCGCAAAGCTTATGGCTGTGGGTTTGTGAAACCCTTCTCGCCAATTGCCATGCGAAAGCTTACCTGGATCTTTTATCCATTGTCGTTCATTGTGAAAATGAGGTACGACAGATGGATGTCAAGAAGTTATTTCTTGAATGCATCTTGAGGAAATCATTTACAAAGTTTAACCTGATGAGTTCATATTAAAAACCATGAAAGTAAAATTCATGACTTACAAGTTTCCAACTTTGGATTTGGGTAATTGTGTTAAGATATGTAATATAGAATTTGATAGAACCATTGTGATACATGTTCTTGATCAAAATCTTAATATATCTTAAGTATACTCGTGTATACAGAAAGATGAGACAGTTTTCGCAACTATTTATTTGAATGACACTCTACTTATGTGTGAGAGTATTTTCATTAAATAGTAGTTGGTACCAGCAATTAGACTTGAAGGACTTGTAGATGACTGTCTATTTTTCTAGACATCCGTACTTTTCTGAGTGGGAGAAAAATGGAATAGAATAGTCTCAAGTTTCATGTAATAATAAGATACTATCTACATTTGTAATATTGAAGTCTTGAAAGGAATAATGTTCTTTGTGGACTTTATCTATCTTATGAGTATTCTCATAAGACTCATGGTAAGATAGAGAAGGTTCCTTATGCTCCGGCTATAGGAAGCCTTACTTTGCACTAGATAGGTCATATCTTATGCTAGGGATATTGTTGGTGAATATTAGTTTGATCCAGGATCAGATCATTGAATAGAGGTAAAGCATATACTGAAGCGTTTTCGGAAAACGAGTAAATATTTGCTTATCTATTCAGTTTTTGATTTGATGGATTAAAACTAATTAAGATTTGATTTGACTAGGACTCTCGAGAGTCGTCTAAATTGGAATATAACTGGGAGATAATGTGGTTAATTGGTTGGGTATAACACAATCTTGGATTGTTTGTTATACAACCGTGACTCACATCGAAATGAGTTATCATCTTGGTTGATAACATAATCATTAATGTAATGATGATGTTGACAAGATGGATGATTCAATTTTCATGTATACTCTAAGGGCAAGTGGGAGATTGTTGGAATTATATATGCCCATAAAGTATAATTCACGACATTTAAAATAAAATATTAATTGATTGTATTAATTTGAAGTTCTTTTTATCCACGGGTCGATTTGATATTACAAATTGAGTGTTTAAGTTGTTAAACACAGAAAGATTCAATTTGTGATTCGATCTAAAATTAACGTTCACGGTCAGTAAATAAACATGGAAAATTTATTATGATAAGATCGTCTCGATTTTATTAAAGTCTATCTTTGACTTTGGTAATAAAATTGAGAGTAAGTTTGGAACGTATTGGACGGGACCACGTGAAATTAATTTGTGACATTGATCATAAAAATTTAATTTCACTTGATTGTCGTACTTGAGACCTTAATCCTAATCGGATAATGGACTTCGATTACTAACTTGAAGTTCTTTGAAGTATCAATGGGTGAGATCAAATTGCTGATCAATTTCTCGGTACTTTGGGAATTAAAGTGAACTAACGAGGAACATATATTTGTATTATGGAATCCGTCACCTTTTAAGTATGATCATAATCTCACTGGTTCTTCTAGTGGACAGTTGAATCTGAGCTCAGTAATTCGACAGTGACTGTTGAATTCTATGATGTGATTGGATCACATCGAACTGTCAGATAGAAGATGAGAGTTGAGAATTTATGAATATTCAGAGAAGGGCATTTTGGTCATTTTAACTTGCTCCGAATATTCGAGTTGATCGACGGGGGTAACATGTAAGAACGATAAGTCAGAGGATATAATTATTGATTAATTGTTTCAGTAATTTCAATTTTACTAAAAGTGCAATCTCGTTCTTTTAGTGGAATAGAACGTGATTAATAAGTTAATTTTGACTAATCAAGAGTTGATCGGGTCATAATTAATTTATTGGAGCTTATTTTAATTGGGTCCGATCAGGTTCCCTCGGTGGCTTCACCATAATGTGTTTATACATGCTTATTACCTATATTGGGTTGTGCAGAAATGGGCCTGGGTTATGGTACTAGGCCTGGTAGGGTTTTGGAGTGTAAAGAGGTTACAAAAAGTCTTGGTCTCCCAAGACTATTTTTCTTAACCTAATTAAAAAAGTGGCGAGACACACACTAAAGTGTGTAGTGTGTGTTTCCTCCTTACAAAGAAACCTTAATCCTAGTTTAACTTAGGCATTGAGAAAGGTGACCACACACCTGCACAACTTCCATTGGAGAACACCGGAGAAAGCTTGAGGGTTTGAAGCTTTGGTGGAATCAAGAAATAGTTGATGAAGATTATTGTAAAGTACGCTACAAGGGTAATCTTCTCAAAACAATTTTTGTGTGCAAAATTATTTATTCCAAGTTGAATACATAAAACAGAAAATCCTGTAACGGGATGATCTAGTCACAAGAAATCAATTTTTGTGAGCAGAGCAATCCGAGTTCCCATCAGGCTGATTAATTAGGAGATCAACACGTTTACCTAATAGAAAACAATTAGGAGAAAATAGTAATACAAAAGAAATAAAACTTAATAGAAATGCTGGAAATATGAAAATAGAAAGTGAATATTTTAATGGAATAGAACATATAAAAGGATCAAATATATTAATTGACACCGGAGCTAGTGAATGTCATGTAGCTTCAAATGGAAATAAATGACTAATATCTCATAGAACTGATCCATATAAATATATAAATTTTGATGGACAAGTACATATGACTGAACTTGAAGTAAAAGTACCAATAAAAATAGGAGGAATAAATCTCCTAGTACCATGTCATGTAGATAGTAGTATGGTAAATCCTCGTGTATTATTATGAATGAGCTTTCTAGATAGATTAGAAGATTATAGTATAAAACGTGAAGGATTAAATATAACTCATAATGGTCAAACTATACTATGCAGAAAAGCTGAATAAATGAATAACCAAATAAGTTTTCCATTAGCCGTTTATATACAAGTTACAATTGTTGAAACAAATATAACAATCTGTGCATTAATTGACACGGGAAGTGATATAACAATATTCAAAAGTTTCTTAATAAAATCATGGAATACTAATGGAAAGATAAAAATTATAGGAGTAACAGGAGAAAGTACTCATATAATTAATAGTGCTGATAAAATTGATATAATACTTGGGAGTAAACAAATAGTTGTAAATAAAGTATATAATTATAACAAATTAGAATGTGATATACTACTAGGAAATGACTTTATACAACAATTTCAATATTATAAACAAAATAATTACATGATAATGTTACAAACACCTTGTGCACATTTACTAAAGATACCAAGAGAATTTAGACCTTACAGAGTTCAGCCAACACAGCGTGGTGATAAATGGAAGAAAAAACCAATTACACAAAATGAAATAAAAAATAAAAGAATAATGTATAAAAAGGTCTTAAAAATGAACATACAAATAAATATGGAAAAAATCATTGATCAACTAGAAAAAATTTGTGGAGAGAATCCACTATTATTTTGGAAACCACACATCCAAAAGCTAAAATAGAATTAACAGAAAATGTTATTATAAGAGTTAGACCAATGATGTATACCATACAAGATACACAATAATTTAAAACTCAGATAAAAGAATTACTTAACCAAAAATTAATCAGACCTAGTAATGGACCCCACAGTAGTCCAGCTTGTATGGTCATGAAACATTCTGAGCAAAAAAGAGGAAAAGTTAGAATGGTGATAAATTATAAAGAGTTAAATAAATATACTAAATTTGATGGATACTTTTTACTAAATAAAGAGGTACTAATAAATCTTGTAAAAGGAAAGCAATATTATTCTAAATTTGATTGCAAATCAGGATTTTGGCAAGTAAAAATGGAAGAAGATAGTATTCAATATACAGCATTTAGTACGCCCCAAGGAAAGTATGAATGGATAGTTATGCCATTTGGTTTAAAAAATGCACCACAAATATATCAAAGAAGAATGGATAACATATTTAAAAAAATTAATGAATTCTTAATTGTCTATGTCGATGATATTTTAATATGTTCTAATAATAGAGAAGAACATAGAAATCATTTAATTAAATTTATAAATGAATGCAAAAAAGAAGGAGTTATTCTTTCAAAAAATAAAGCTATAATAGAAAAATAAGAAATTGATTTTCTTGGATTATCAATAGATAAAAGGGGGATAAAATTACAAACTCATATATCTAAGAAGATAGAGAGTTTTCCAGATAAATTAGAATCAAAGGAACAAATACAAAATTTTTTAAGATGTTTAAATTATACAGAAGGATTTATTGAAAATCTATCAAAAAAGAGACATAAAATTCAAATTTTACTCATGAAAACAAATACCAAAGGATGGAATGATGAACACACAGAAATTGTCAAATCACTAAAAGAAGAATGTAAAAATTTTCCAAAATTAAGATTGCCAGATGAAAAAGATAATCTGATAGTTAATACTGATGCCTCAGATAAGTATTGGGCAGCAATATTAAAAACAGATCTTAATGAAATCTGTAGATACTCAAGTGGAACGTTTAATCAAGCAGAAATAAATTATACTACTCATGAGAAAGAACTGTTAGCAATCATCAGAGGAATAAAGAAGTTTTCATTGTTTTTATTATCTAAGAAATTCATTATTGAAACTGATAATTCTCAAGTTGCAGGTTTAGTAAAAAATAAATTACCACCAGAACCTCAATATAGAAGGCTCCATAGATGGCAAGCCTATTTGACATTTTATAATTTTGATATAGTTCATATTAAAGGTGTTAATAATTATCTTGCGGACTTTTTAAGCAGGAATATTGAATTTGCAGGTGGATAATATCAAAAAATCCCTGATAGACGCCAAAAAGCGAATGAACTTCCTCGTGGAGGAAGCTGAAGATATAAAGCTTGGAATTGAACAACTTGCAAAAACTCTCCAAGGAAGTTTCAAGCAATTGATGGAAATCTCAACATTTCATCACAATTATAATAAAGAATTGAGCGATAACATAATTGAGATTGAATCTCAGTTTGAATCGTTGATTACCAAACAAGTTGATATCAAACAGGTTATATCAAAAATACAAACATGTACATCTTGTGGAAGCAGTGGTGGACCAATAATTAAAAGAGATGAACCAAGTCCCAAAAAAGTTGTTATAAATGAAACCAGTCCTCGAAAAATCACAATCAATGCCAAAGATGAACATACAAGGGTAGTCAGAATTCGTGCTGAAGAGGAAGATGATTCCCCTTTTTTACCAAAAGAAAACGAATATAAAACTACTGTTGAAGTTATATATGAACTTCAAGAATGTGATTGCTATTACATTTCGTCTGGAGACCATGTATACCTACGATTGATCGTTACTCAGGGAGGAGATCCCGTCATGACAAAAATGGCAGCTGATTATGGATTCTTGGATCTTATCTATCCAGGAAAATATCTGAAAGAAATCGAAAAATTTGATGATTTACTAAAAGGAGAAATCTCAAAGTTTGCTCAAGGAAGATCCATATATTTAAAATTTTATTCGATCAGTCCTGAAATTGATGGAATGATATATTATCCTGCTAAGCATATTATCACGATTGGATATGATGCTCGAAATTTTCAAATTGAAGTTGGAAAAAATACTAAGTCAGTACCAAACATTACAAGATCATGGTTTAGATCCCAAAGGGTGTTGGGAATTAAAGTTCTCTACAATATTGCCAAAAACCTGTATGAGAAAAAATTCAAATGCATATGCCAGTACAATGGATGGACCCTACTCACTAATGGAGGAAAAGAAAAATCAACAATCTTGCAAGAATACATCAATAAATTTGACACTCATCAAATCCATGGAAGCTTTGCCACTTTGCAAGAGGCGTGCATAGCCAGGAACTGCCCCACATGCCAAAGGAATTGATGGACAGGTGGAAGCCACTTGATGGATCTGCTTTATATGCCAACAGAATTGATGGACAAGTGGAAGCTGTTTAATAGACCTACTTTAATTCAACAATGCAGAACAATGTAGGGGCCATGTCAAGACCAAAAAATAGAAGGATAAGTGTCCCTATAATGTAAGAATCATGTGATGTAATAAATAATAGAGGGACAGTTGTGTCCTTAGGTGAAAAAAAAAAGCTGTGAAATTGTTAAGACGATGATATAAGCAGTGATGTAATTGTGTCCAATGTAGTATTATAAATAGAGGCCTCCGGGCTAGTTGAAAGACAGAATTCTCTGGAGCACTCAGTTTGTGAGAAAGCCAAAAATCTTCTGTCTTTGAAAAATTCTCATACCAATCCTTTGTCAATCTTCATATTATCAATAAAATCCCAATTTACTTATCATATTATGATGAGTTTCTAAATTCTTGTCTTCTAAATCCTATTTTCAAAAAGAAGATATATTATTAAGAAACTCCCTACACTCTGTCCTAAAATATTTTCCATCTAAAGAGTTATACAGTGAAGGCATCCAGGTTTAGCTAATAATCCGTGAAGGCAAGAAGCCATTGGAGGGTGTGGAGCAGAAACCTATAAGCCTGAAGGTGATGCGAACCCCTTTGGTGTTTGAACCAAAAATTCCCACAACAATTTTTGTATCAATCCAAGAAAGCTAAAGTGGTAAAATAAACCTAAACCCAAGCTTACTCTAACCAAAATTCCAAGGAATAATCATTAACCCAATGGAAAGAAATAAACAAGTTCATAGATTTCTTCCAACAACACAAGATTCATAAAATCCACATGAAGTTGAGCATAATTTCTCAAAAGAGAAACAAGATTAAGTTGAGGAATTTTACCTCACAAATGCTCTCCAAAGAGGCTTCATTGTTCATACATTCTAACTTGTAGGGTTTTAAAGAAAATGAGTATTAATAGTACAAATATGAAAGAAAAATAAAGAAAATATGAAAAACAGTAGAAAACTTGCATTTTTGAATGTTTCAGTAACTTTCGGTCGACCAAAATGGTCAACCGAACTCCATTTCGGTCGACCGAAAATTGTCAACCGAAATTGACTGCAAGCGCCCTCTTCAGTATTTTGATCATAACTTTTGATCTCGATATCCGATTGACACGATTCAAAATGATCTGAACACTAGACAAACAGAGCTACAATTATTCCAGAAATAGTGAACCTCAAATTCGGACCTTGTCTAATTCAAAACTTCGATTGAATCTCAGACTTGATCCAATCCTCATGTCTTTGCTCCCAATTTGATTCTTGACTTCTTTTCTTGACTTGATCTCTTGTTTAAGCCTTGAATACTATTCTTTTATGCTTCGGGAGTCCTTCAAAATGTACTTAAAATTTGTTTGGCTCGATTTATTGATTTTTCTTTGTCGAACCTCCTATGATTCTCATCATACCCTCCTTCTTCAGGTGATTCGTCCCGAATCATAGGTTTGTTCATGATACTTCATTGCACCTCCTGGATCAAAAGGAAAATTATGGCCTCCATGTAACTTGATCAACCAATAGTACTTAAAAAATTTGGAGATGTGGAATGATCGAATCATAAACTCCTTTGGACATATGTGGTGTGGTCCAAAGTCCAAAGTGCAATTATCCTGAAAAATATACTTAAGCAAAATGAGGTGGGGAATGTTAGTTTCTCCATGTACAAGGTACGGATCCTTGTATTCATGGGGAGTCACCACCACTCCATCAAATTCAACAACGAGGCTCTTCACTTCACCTCCTATCTTCTTCTCGTCCTCTTGCTCATCCAACACCTCAAAATTTTTATTTCCATGTTCATTCACTTCCCCCACACTTTTAATCAACTCTCCCACATTTTTACTCTCAACAACCCCCTCTACATTGGTAAGTTCATGCACCCCCTCAACAAAATTTTTATCATCCATATGAAAAGTTGGAGTTTGTTCAACTACTCCAATCTTCATGTCTCCCTCCTTCTTCTCAACTTCCTTACCCCAGGGCACTTCTTGCAATTTAGCTTCAACCTCATTATCACTCCCCTTTTGCATTCCAACATTATATTTACAATCCCATGCAATGAATTTTTTTTCTAAAATTTTTATTTGCTTCTTAAAGTCCAACATAGGATCATTCTTCCCATTGGATGATGGACTCTTGATTTCTACACTATCAATATTTTCATCCATCCCATCCCTACCCTTATGCTTCCTTACATGACCTCGATCAAGCCTCCTATCAAACTCCCTATCACACCTCTCTCTTCTACTCCTACCCATGTTCCACTTTTGTTCCATACCCCCATCATCATCAAACTCGTCCCTAACTTTTCTATTACTCCTTAGTAATGGGATTCCTCTCCTTGCCTCCAATCTATCCAACCTCCCTTCGATGTCCTCTACTTGCTTAGTAAAAGTGGTTGAAAGAGTTTGCAACATCTCACGCAAGTCTTGAGTTTGAGCATTAGAGTTTTGCTCACTTGGAGTACTTGGATGGATCATGTTGTGCAAGTGTGGAGTGTCCTCACAAAGAATTTATTTCACTCGTGTTTCACTCAATTCTCCAAGTAATGGAATTTTCTTTACTTGCTAGGATGCAAGAGATGGCTAGGAATTTGTATGACAAATTTTTAATAGCACAAGGTCACAAAGGCTTGACAAAGAACAAAGAATTACCAAGGAAGTGTTTGGTGTAGAGAAAAGAAGTTTCTAACATGAAAGTTTTCTTTGGGGCAATTTATCAAACACTTGGTATACAAAATTTAAATGGCATAGGAATTCAAGTGTATGAATATGGTGAAATTCCCCAACAAACTCAACAATGATAACAATCAAAATACCCAAGGTGTAGGAAGTCAACAAAGCTCAAGAACATCAATATCTTCTTAATTTTAACAAGAATAACAAGAAATTTAAAGGATAGATTTACCAAATTAGAGCCAAGCTCTGATACCAAATGATGCGAACCCCTTTGGTGTTTGAACCAAAAATTCCCACAACAATTTTTGTATCAATCCAAGAAAGCTAAAGTGGTAAAATAAACCTAAACCCAAGCTTACTCTAACCAAAATTCCAAGGAATAATCCTTAACCCAATGGAAAGAAATAAACAAGTTCATAGATTTCTTCCAACAACACAAGATTCATAAAATCCACATGAAGTTGAGCATAATTTCTCAAAAGAGAAACAAGATTAAGTTGAGGAATTTTACCTCACAAATGCTCTCCAAAGAAGCTTCATTGTTCATACATTCTAACTTGTAGGGTTTTAAAGAAAATGAGTATTAATAGTACAAATATGAAAGAAAAATAAAGAAAATATGACAAAACAGTAGAAAACGCGCATTTTTGAATGTTTCAGTAACTTTCGGTCGACCAAAATGGTCAACCAAACTCCATTTCTGTGGACCGAAAATTGTCAACCGAAATTGACTGCAAGCGCCCTCTTCAGTATTTTGATCATAACTTTTGATCTCGATATCTGATTGACACGATTCAAAATGATCTGAACACTAGACAAACAGAGCTACAATTATTCCATAAATAGTGAACCTCAAATTTGGACCTTGTCTAATTCAAAACTTCGATTGAATCTCAGACTTGATCCAATCCTCATGTCTTTGCTCCCAATTTGATTCTTGACTTCTTTTCTTGACTTGATCTCTTGTTTAAGCCTTGAATACTATTCTTTTATGCTTCAGGAGTCCTTCAAAATGTACTCAAAATTTGTTTGGCTCGATTTATTGATTTTTCTTTGTCGAACCTCCTATGATTCTCATCAGAAGGTCACTAACAATAGAAGGAAAATATAAAGGTACTGAGAACAGGAAAAGAGGTTAGTGTTCTTAATATATCTATCTTTACGGAATTAGGAGGAAGAAGTGCTTTTAACATGACATAATTCAGAATTGTTAAATTTAATTATCAAAATAGTCCTTATAATGATGAATATCATAACATAATTGAACATTTATTCATGCATAAGCAGTTTACTAGACCAAATAATGAAATAAAAAAGTTATATCATGTCTATATGTCATGCTTGTTAGCTATCTTTCCAACATTAAAAAGAATATTATGATTAGAAATTACAAAATCGATTATTTATTTTTGGCTGGATAGTGATAACACTTAAATAAATAATGAATTATATTTAGGATATGTGTTTAGTAGTGATAATGATTATGATCATGTAATAGATTATTCTGACATATTAGAAATTAAAATAGATTTAGAAAATAAAATAATGACAAACACAGTCCAAACATAATGTCAGGATATACAATAGAATGACTAGATAACCTTTTAGAAAAATTGAAAGATAAAATGGAAGATATTAAACATCAAATGGAAAATGAAAACATATCTTCTGAAGAATATAATAAACTCTTAGAAAAATACGAACAATATATTGCTGATTATTGTATTTTACTAGACCAAAGAATGGACCTATATCAGAGAATTTTGTATAATAATTTACCAACCCTATAATCTATGGATACGTCACAAGCATCAACTTCTAATAACTGTGATCATAAACTATATTTAGATAATAAAGAAATTTCATTTTTATTAGTTATTGCTGGAAAATCTAAAAAATATACATTCTGTTGGACAATCTAAATTAAAAGAAATATACGAAAATATTGACTATGTTATCTTAAATAGAATAGAATTTAATTCTGTTGAAACAGGAAAAAACATAAATACGGTTCATAAAATTATAGAAGAATATGAAGATATAGAAAATGAAGTTTCAAATGGAATAGCATTAGGATATATAACAAAGAAAGAACATCCTAAATCTTTTGAGAAATTATCACAATATAGAGTATTTTTAGAAGAACTTAACAGATTAAAGAATATGAATATAATAAAAAATATTGAATTAAATCAACCGACTAATTTAGAGATATATCTTGCAAAGAAAATAATTCAATCAATTCATTAAGGGTAATAAAGACATTTTGTTAAAAAAAAGGACATTTTATCTTTCTCCATCTCTGGCCCCTGTCGATTTCCCCAATCCCTCACACAAATCAAGACCATTCTCGCCGTCAATCCCGTTGCCGACGATGTATGCTCTCTCTCTCTCTCACAACTTGTTTTGGGTATTTCTTTTTGAAGACTAGATTTTTTTGGGTGTTTGTGTTAGTGGTGCATTTTTTATTTTTCGATTTATGAGTGGAAAGGAAATGGCAGAGGACGAGGTGGAGTTATTACATTACCGAATCCTGAAATCATTGTTTTTTTAATCTATGAAGCTGCTTACAGTACTTTTTGTTGAATATTTGTTTGGATTTCATATTTTCCATTTGTTATTTGGACATTTTGATGTGTCCCGATTGATTGCAAAAGAGGGATTAAAGCCTACGAAATGCCTTTCATTCTTGGGTAAACAAGCTTCAACTCAAAATTCATATATACCACTATTTTAGTTATTACTATCGTGTAAATGTTCCTTGCTCTGAAATAATGCACATATTTAATGAACTAAGTGTTAATTTCCGTAAAACTGAAACATGGTGTAAGTTGTTCTTTACTAATTTTTCAGTTTCATAGGTTTCTTTAGAAATTTTTTGATAAGGAAGTCTTTCAAGTCTGGCTTTTACAATATTAGGTTTGGAAGTTTAATTTATTCCTCTGATAATTCTAGGGGAAGAGTTACCTATGAGCATGTAGCATGTAAATAGTTATTACCTTTAAGCACAATGAGAAATTCCACCCCTGGCTTCATTTCTGTTACCATGAATTCGTGCTCCGGTGTTGGTTAATTTGTGAGTAATTCTTGGTTTCTATAGTAAATGTTAAGTATGGATCAACTATTGAAATATCCAAATATTATACATTTCATGGCTTTGGTTTTGATCTGTTTCCAAATTCGAAGTTCTGCAGAAAGGTTCTTCATCAATTTCTTAATTAAATTGGTTGTAAAGTGGATACTGATGACAAGGCAACACCAAGAAGCAAAGTCAGCTTTGATACAACATATTTCAGTTGAAGGTGCTTCAGCTTTCATTTGTGACATGAATGATTTTTTTCAAAATGAACTTGAGTAACTTTTGCTTGGATATTTTGTGTTCGATACCCTTTAGTATTCTCATCTTCTATAATACTTCTTGTTAACCAAGAAAGCAGCATGGATATTGAGCAAGGATTTCTATGCTTCCTAATGTTCACTTCTCACACCCCCAAAAGAGCCAAAATTTCACGTCTCAACACAAGATGATCAAGCGTGCTGGAATGACTTGTGCACACGATTGCAACGAAGCTTGAGGGGCCAATCGTCGACTTCTCATATTTCAATTTGTTTCCCATCATAAATGATGAATTTTTAACCAGTTGTATATGAACCAATAAATTTTGGGCAGAACAAATCATATTGTGTTGCTAGTGCAATCACAATTAATATTTTGGTTGTTTCTACTTTCAATCTTAATGAATATTTTGTTTAATTCCTATTTTCAATTTTACAATATCCAATGGAAATCCTATTTGATGAATATGTTAAGAGAGCAGAAAGCTTAATGTGTATTGGTTAGCTTTGATTGTTTATATGTCACTTCTTCTCAATCTCGTGCTCCAAAAGCAATGTAGCTAAGCTAACTTCTTATAGTTACTTAAGCTTAAAAAGCTGGAATTGAATGGATGTAGTCTAAATATTTGATGTAACCATTTTATTTCAGAGATGCAATGTTACGAATGTTGATAAAACTACTTTTTCAACCTCAACCTTAGAGGATGTATGAATTTTGGATACCTATTCATGGTTCTATAGTTTGTTCGTTTACACGAGATTATTTTCTGATTCAATATCTGAACTTGGGTAGGTCAGACACCATGTTTCTTGTTGAATGAATTGGATCATGGACTTGAAACCCATCTCCTTTTTTGGGTAGGAGAAGAAAAATTGCCAGGGTAATTAAATATGAATAAAATATAGCATTAATTGAAATATTAAAATTATTAATTATTGTAATTGAACAAATTAATCATTTTTTTTATGCACAACTAGGGGTGGACGTGGTTCAGTTTGGTTCTGGTTTCAGAAGAATCAAACTAAATCATAAACCGATGGTTTTTTATTAATAGAACTAATTGATTTTTTTAAAAATATGGAATCAAATCGAAACCAAACCTCTTGATTTTGGTTTGGTTTTGTTCTAGAACCATTACTTGAATTTTTAAATAATAAATGCAAATTAAAAGCGGTTTATATCCGTTTTTTAATTAGAATTCATCTGCATCATTACTAAATAGAAAATGAAGTTTTTTAGTAAATAAAATAAAAGTTAAGAAAAAGTAACATGTTATTCTAAGTCAAAGAAGAAGAAACTCGTCTAAAGGAAGCTGCTGACTTGTTGAAACTTAGAGAATCGAACATAAATGCTGTTTAGACTTATAAATACATGTTACCATGAAGTTCTGACTCCCATTCTACCGTGATGTTGTGTGAATCAGGGATGAAATTTGCAATTTGAGTTTAGGTTAACTTTTGAGAATTGACGAATTGAGCATAGGTTATATATACATAAATTTTAAAAAATAAACATCAATGTCGTCGATGCTGACTAAGCAGTGCAACGATTACTGTATTATTGGAGTGCAAGTAAAGTCGCGTGAATGCGTATTTATAATTGAAAAGAAGAAAAATGAATTAGAATTTAGATTTATGATTTAAAATCTTTGTCTAATAGGAAATGAAATAAAATGTATGGTAAATAACATTTTTGTACATTTCACATTTATAATGATAGACTTGAATTTTTTGGTGAAATGAATACCCACTAATTTGTAAAATATATATATATATATATATATATATATATATATATATATATATATAAAAAATTTAAGTTTGGTTCTTGATTCTGGTTCTAGTTCTTGAATAAGAACTGGAATCAGAATTGAAACAAAATGGTTTATGATTATAAGAACCAAACCATTATTTTTTTATATATATATAGAACTGAACCAAACCGCTTGGTTTGGTTTGGTTCTGATTTGGTTCGATTATTTTGTCCACCCCTACATACAACATATCACAAAATAATGATTCTTGAAACTTTAAAGTAAATGCATTTTTCGATTTTATGTTTTGGAAAATAATTTTCCAAAATCACGAAAAGAACGCATTTTTAGGAATCCCAAAACAAACACTGAAACTAGAAAATTGAAAACAAAATCAAAAACTCAAAATTGAAAATCGAAAATCGAAAAACAAAGAGAACAATCCCGGGCCTAATTGTTCTATCATTCCAGAAATGCATTTTCAAAAAAGGGTTAAAATTATAACATAAATTCAAAACACATTTTTGATGTTTCTAAAAACACTCAAAACATTGAAAATGAGGGACCGTTCTCTTTGTATTTCAGTTTTGAGTTTTTTAATTCATTTTAAGTTTTGTGTTTTAGGTGTCTATTTTGAAAAACTGAAAAATGCATTCTTTATGCTGTTCTGAAAAACCGTTTGTGAAAATAGAAAATTAGAAAATGCGTTCACTTTGTAGTTTTGAGAAATATTATTTTATAGTATTTTATATAGTGAATTTTTTTTATTAAGTAAAGTAGATATATTAATGCTAGTATATCATCATACATAATAATTTTTATGGATTACAAAAAAATCTAAGGCTCTGTTTGTTAAAATTTTATGTTTCAAAGTATTTTTTATATTTTTGAGTTAATATATGTTGTTGAAAATAGGAGAGAAAAATATGTGTGATTAAAAAAAAATTCCAAAAAATTTATTGTTTAAAAACATGTTTTTTTAAGTTTGCCAAACAGAAGCTAAATTAATTTTAATGTAAAAACAGAAATATAGAAATAAAAACTAATGGTAAGCTCAAATCATTTGACAAATTTAGAATTGGGTTCAACCTAAATTAATTTAATTGTAAAATATAAAATTTACAATTCGATAACTAAAATATTTCGAATTTATTGTTTTGTTTTAATATTGGTCAAATTTTAAAAAAATTGGAAATATTTATAATTTGCTCACTTGTAAAAATATATATGTTTTCGCTTAATTGTATAACAATTCAACGGTTTTCCGATGCATTTACTTTCACCTTTTATATTGATATATTAAGAAATTTCAAGCGGTAAGATGGGTTCAAACTTGTAACCTCATGGAGAGATGATCTACAAACCGCCAAATGCACTAACCCATTTTTGAGAAAACAACCCGTTTTTTCGTGTTTTTGAACTACATACTTGATTCAACCGAAAACATCCAAAGCATTATTTCAACGTTTTCAGTTTTGTTTGTAAATTTTTTTTCATCTTCAGAAAAAGAGTTTTTGAAAATAGATAAAGTAAACATGTTTTCGACATTTTGAAAAATTGAAAACAAAAAATGGCTTGAAAATAGCAAAGATAACGGGACCTAAGTGTTCAAATAAAATTTATTTCAATAAAATCTTAAAATTAAAAGCTTAAATTTTGAAATTTTAAAATATAAATATAAAAAATAAATATTTTAAAAATTGCCTAAGACTCCTAGGAGTTTTGATTAAGACCTAAACTCCCCCTTTCTCTAATAATAAGGTAATTTCAAAAAATAAAATTTATAAATACTAAAAATAAAAGTTAAGATTCTTCTAAATTCTAAAATTAAAAATAAAAAATATGAAAAAATAAGATTATAAATATATACTTTTTTTTAAAAAAAAAGGTCCAAGTTTTTAACAATAATTTACATAAAAATCTAAAAAACAAACTATTTAAATAAACACAAATAAAAATATATCTCAGTTCACGTCATGAAATTTTGTTTTCATTTCACATATTTTAAACTCAATTTATTATTATTATTTTTTTTTTTTCACTTTTGTAGCGAGAAAAAATATTGTAAGATTCACCAACTTTAAAATTTATATATTACTTGATAATATATCAACATAAGATTATTCTATATTTATTGAATAATCAAATTCCATGAAATAAAACGTCATAAAATGATTTTTTCATTATTTCAAATCAAATGTATTTTCTAATTTTCTGTATTGAGAAATATTTTAAAAATCACAAATTGAACGCGTTTTGAACAATCCTAAAATACACCCTCAAAACAGAAAATTCGAAAATGAATTAAAAACATAAATTGAAATACAAACAAAATTGACCTTAATTTTTTAATTTCTAGGTGTAGATTTTCATCTAAAATGGTAGAGGAAAAATTGTGTGGTATAGCAGAAAAATGATGTTTTTGTAAAGTATGAAGAGTAATATTTGTTGAATGAATTTATATTTTATTAACGAACAATGAGTTAGTATTTATACAAGAAACCCTATGCTATAATTTAGATAATACAATCATAGAGAATATCATAATTGATATCAAGATATACATTCAATATTACAATTGATATCTGCAAGTAGCAACCAAATCATGACCTGGATTCTTCCCTTCTCAAGTAACTAAAATCTCCTTTGATATCTCCTTAACAGGCCACCCGCAAGATGGAGGATCCATCGGAGACTCCAATCTTGGAACAAAGGGTATGAAATTTTGGAGAAGGTAATGACTTTGTGAGAACGTCAGTGAGTTGATCATGGGTAGAGATGTATGATATACAAAAGGATCCAGACTCAACGTGGGTACGAACAAAGTGATAGTCTATGGCGATATGTTTCATGCGGGAGTGGAAGACTAGGTTAACAGATAAGTATGCAGCACTAAGAGTAGTGCTAGCAACGTTCGCACAACTACCACCATCTATTATCAAACTACACACCTTGTTATTCACAAAACACCTAGTATGAAATATATTTTCTCGCTGCACACCCGACTCTTCCACCCTAACTTGAGTACTAAGGGCTCTCCTAGTGACAAGTGATTTAGCTTCTGCATAGTCCCCATCATCATTTTCACTAACATCCTCTAGAGCTGGCATATCCTTATACTCATTCTCCACTACTTCTTCTTTCTCATCCTCCGAACTTAATACCCCATTACGCACAACCAATATTCGTTTATTTGGACATTGTGACAAAATATGTCCTAATCCCAAACATTTAAAACAACGAATATCTCTAGTCCTAGAAGTTTGAGAGTCAGAAGCAATTTTACCATTGTTGGGTGGCTCTACTTTTCCTTTCGGTGCCTCAAATTTATTTTTCTGCACAATACCATCATTTTTAGAAGTTCCGCTCCATGTAGACTTTCCAAAAGAATTGGAACTTGTAGAGAATTTTGAAGTTCCCATCCTTTTTAATTGTCGTTCTACTTTCATGGCCATGTGAAGCATCTCCTCCAAATCGATATAATGCTGCAATTCAATAATATTAGCAATATCTCGATTTAAACCATTTAAAAACCTAGCCATGGTTGCCTCCGGGTCTTCCTCTATATTTTCCCTAATCATGGCAACCTCCATCTCCCTATGGTAATCCTCCACACTCTTACTACCTTGGGAAAGGATTTGTAGTTTTTGGTAGAGATCCCTATAGTAATGTCCATGCACAAATCGTTTTCTCATAAGGGCATTCAACTCATCCCAAGTTTCAATAGGCTTCTCCCTATTTCTCCTTTTACTAGTTACCAATTGATCCCACCATGCTATAGCATAATCAGTAAATTCGACGACTGCCAATTTAACCTTTTTAGATTCGGAATAATTAAGACAATCAAAAATCAATTCTACCCTCTTTTCCCATTCAAAATAAACCTCGGGATTACTTTTACCTTGAAACGAGGGAATGGACATTTTTATATTACCAACATGCCCATCTACATCATCCCTACGATCACGCCTATATCCCCTATCACGTCTTTCTCCCCGATCTTGTCTCCTACCAACACTAGAAACAGACAATTCACCACTATCTTCATCACTATCAACAACCTCAACACGTTCATTCCTAGCTCTAAATTGTGGGTTGAAGTCATACCTTAGTGGTCTCCGTAAATTAGGAAAATTGCGCGGTTGTTCCTGACGTGGTTGAATAATTCCCGCACCACGTGTCTCCCCCGGATTATTTGTTCTTTCCACATTCACGCCGGATTGGGGACCAAATTTTGCTTCCAACTTGACATCCAACCTCGCCTCCAATTTTGCAAATTGTTCATCCATCATTGCAAGCATTTTAAAGTCTTGAAGATCCTTTTCCGTCGACGAAGCTTCCTTTTGTGACATGGTTAGTATTATAGAAAAGAAAAATAAATAAATAAAGATCCTCACGTGTTTTATCACTCGTGTATCACTCAATTTTGGCTTTTTCCCTCTATTAATCTCACCACTCTGCCTTTTTCCTCTCTATTCCCTTTTTCCCACGTTCTCAAAGAACCCACCAAACTAGTCAGGGATTTGGTCCTTGTGGAATAAACCCCAAAGTACAAATAAGGAAAGTTGATGGAAAAATTGGAATTAGGAAGTTTAAGAAGAAAATTATGGAAACAAGAATTCTATTTCAAGAATAAGTTTTATGGAATCAAAAATAAGGAATTTAATGGAAACAAGGATTGTTGGAAGATTTGCCAATGATTATTTTCCAAGAAAAGATTTCTTGAATTATCTTGGAAATTTTTTTTTGATTCTTGTATCAAATCAACTGCACTTTTTTTTTTTAAAAAAAAAAATTCGGATTTCTTTTTTTTTTTTCACTACTCAACAAGAACAATCAAGAACAAGAAACAGAAATTGGCAAATCTTGAATTTTTGACGAATTTCAAGAAACAAGAATTGTAATGAATTTTTTTTTTTTTTTTTTGAATGAATAAAAATCTAGAAATAAAAGAAAACGAACTGGAATACTAAATACTTGGATTTAGAGACAGGCTCTGATACCAGATGATGTGATCCGATATGGGGATCACCAAGAATACGCGAAATTAAACGCCGGAAAGCTCTAAAATCCAAGATAGTAGACGATAACAATGCAACCACGACCTCACGACGCAAGAACTATGGGTATATCAAACCCAAAACCCGTTACGATGCGGAGATAAGAACCACAAAGGGGGAACGCCACAAAGATTGTCAAATCCTTTGATAAGTTCAATTTGTTCGACGAGAACAGGAAGAAATATAAGGGAATAATTCACCTTCAATATCATAAATCTCAAGAATAAAAGTTGTTTTACAATACTGAATGAAGCCCTATAAATAGGCTAACAAAATAAAGTTACAAAAATAAACTAGAATTAAACCTAAACTAAAACACTGAAACTAGGTTTAAATTTGCGGCGCTCAGTTACGACCGTAACTTTTAAGTTTATGGTCGTAAGTGACTTACGGTCTAAAAATCAAAACATAGGTTACGGCCGTGACTTAATCTTTTACGTCCGTAAGCGACCTTCTGAACAAAAAAATAAAAACTACTAAACTTTATTTACGGCCGTGAGGATGTGGATTACGGCTGTAAGTCCTCTTCTGCATAATTTTGTGTTGATGATGTTACGGCCTTGAGATCATGGTTTACGGCCATAATTGTCTTTCTGCACAATTTTTGCCAAGATGATTTTACGGCCGTAAAAAGGGATGTTACGGCCGTGAGAATGCTTCTTCCTCAATTTCTTGTTGTTCTTTGATCCAAATGCATAGTAACAACTTTGGTTCCTCTTCCACTTTGTTATACAACGTAAATGAGGTCATTGCACTCGAACACTCGTCCATCCACGCTTGCATAAATCCTTGCATTGCCTGTTTGATTCTTTTGGCTCTTTGCCTCATTATTGGTCCTACGGGAACGTGCAACGGGTCAAAGTTCGTCGAGCTACTCCGGAACTCATCAGTATGTCTCCTCTTTTACGTTGTTACCATTACAAAACAATGCTCCCCCGAGGGGGTTAGGGGGGAAACGGTCCGATTCATTAAAGATAAAAAGAAAGATTCAAATTTCAAGGGGACTAGAGCAGGCTACCATGAGACAAAAGATCTTGTCCAGCTATGTGCTACTTATTAGCAGATTGGGGTAGGCAATTTTTTTTAATTACAACAAAGTCCTAACATGAGTTGGACGTATTAAAGTAAAATAATAAGCTACGAGCCAAATGCTTTAGCCCAACACTATCAACGCCATCGGAATACTTGTTTGGGCCTTTGACAAGTCAGCTCAACTCAACTTTACACGAGATAAATACATGTACAAGGTGTTTTAAAGATGGGTAAATATATTACCACCACCAATTTTACTCAATACACCACAATGCATATACAAATATACCCTTTATTAATTATAAAACAAAAAAATGAAAAAAATGTATGCATATATGTATGTACGACTGTACACCACAACCTAAATTAATGGTGATTTTCCTTCTCCCTTAATCACTCGACCCTTCAATCTGTACACCACACTCAAATTCTACCCTTCCTTCTCATAAGGGATGGCTGGAATGTCAAAATGTTCACTTTTTCCTTGCTTTTCTTTGTAAACTGAATAGCTTTGGGGTGTTGTGTGCTAGCGATTAATGGAGGCTTATAGTTCTTTATTATGTTATGTTGTTTGCACAACATTTACAATCTGGTTAGGTGCAAAAATAGTTTTTGAATGAAAATTCTGTTTGTTAATGGAGGATAGTCAGTGACTGGAGAAAAGTAGGGTTCCGCCAAGAACACGTTTGGAGTTTGGAAAATTAATTGGTTGGCTGAATCAAATTGGATACATTCAAAATTAATTATACTGAAACAAAATGAGAAAGTCACATTTTCTATGGAAGTCGAAGAATCTTCACATTTTCTATGGAAGTCGAAGAATCTTTTTCAAACAGTGTTGTAATTGAAGAACAAGATAATTATATTGAGAAGATAGGATCATTTGGGGTGATTGTGGTGTATATAAAAATTAGTGAAAAAAATTAAAATATTATTTATGTAATTTTACTTATTCCTATTTTTGTAAAGAAAGAAAATATTTAAAATTGTGATGTGAAAAACAATTTTTGTCACAAATCACAAATTTTATAGGCCACAAATTATTTTTCGATCTTACTCCGCCCAGTAAGATCTTCCTCTAACCACTTGAGAAGTTGCCTTGGTCCTAATTGAACTTGGAAGTTGAGAAACAAGGTTTGGTATAACTTCCTTTTTACATAAATCCAACTACCAAGTACCAACCACCCTAATCCAATGGCTCTATACTTATGGTTGGATGAATTATTTTGGATTAGGCCCAAGTCACTTGTATTTTTGAGTCACTATTAAGTTATTAGCAAGTGTGTGGCTCGTCTAGTAAAATTTAGTATATTTGAAGAATGATTGTTCACTGATGTACTAAATCGCAAGTGTATGATATCTCATTCAAGTAATAAAATGGACTTTTTGAGCCCGAGTTATCGTTCTCACAGAGATTATAATTAATTACCGAAATCGTGTTAGTTTTAGCTTTATTTGAACGATTGAATTGTGATAGATTATTTAAACTAAAATAGAAAATTAAACTAAATAAAAGCAAAAGAAAATACTACACATATGGGTTTTCTATTGGGACATCCAATTTCACATTAATTAATACTCTTAATTCAATTTATCTAGTTTTATTCCTATTTATGTGTTCGGTCGAATTCACTTATGCATGTAAAATTCCTCTTTCGAGTTTAAATTAACTCTACCTAATTAGTCAATCGTGTTTCTAGACAGCATGTCATAATAATTAGGTACATGGAACACAATAATTTATGTAGCAATTGCAATAATAATAAAACTGTATCTCTGTCTTTTATCCAATTATAAAATTTTATTCCTAGATCTAGGTTGTTAGTTCATCTCTCGGATTATAAAACAACACATTAAATCAATGAATTAGTCACGAATTAATTCATGCATTAAACACAAAATAAAATCAACACATGCAACGAAATCGTAGAACTAGAATTATAGAATTAAAAGCATAAATTAAGCTACATCGATTGTCCTAACTAAAAGTTTATGTATTCATCAATAAAGAAATAAAAACGTAGAAATAATAATAACTACGCACGTAGAGTTTATCAAATTAAAAAGAGAAAAGGTAATCATGCACCAAGTATTTCTCTCCCTGTTGATAATCTTCAATTTTCCTGTCTTTGTCTTAATTTTCGCCTCCAAGATTTGAACTTGAGAGGCTATGTAAAGGTCTTCTTCTCGTGTATGAAAAGTCCAATATATAGTTTCTTTCCTGAAACCTAGGAAAAACACGACTTGAAAACGTGCATGGACCTTTTTGCCTCTTGGCCGGACAACGGCGCAGTCGCTTAGTGCAAACGTTGGTGGTCGTACTATTGAACCAAAAATGGTTCTATTAAATTTGCTCCTGTCACGCATCAACCTGAGGAAAAAGTCGTGGCCGGGCGCAATACAATTCGTCTAATGCAATTTCATCTTTTCTGGTATGTTTAAGTAAGCCCCTAAACTTGATTTGCACGCAAGTCTTTCATCTTTTGATTGCAACAATTTAGTCCTTAAACTTTTCAAACACTTCAATTCTTCTTCCAAACTTCAATCCATCTTCAATTAAGCCCTTAAATTCTGATTTCTTCCACTTAGCTCTTCTTAGAATTCTCGATTTACAACACGAATTTTCATTTTGTCCACTTTTTGCTCCACTTCATTGCTTCATTCTTATGAATTTGGGGGATATTCCTACAATGTAAACAAATAACACAACATTATGTAGTAATTATTCAAGAATGATAATAAGTTGTTCTAATTTAGATATATAAGTATGTAAAACATACTTATCATCCACCAAAGTATGTGTTCAGTGTTCTTATTCCCTTATATCAATCTGATGTAAGCGTGCAATCAATCGTGAACATTTAGACTATAATGGATAAGAAAATGAAAAAATAAAAAATGTATTATGTGACAACTTCATATTTTACACATCCAATAGAAACCTCGTATTGGACGACTATAAAATTTTGTGTGCCATGTAGAATTGGTCGTGTGATTGTATGGCTCACATACATTTGGAGTAGGGGTGAACAAATAAACGGTCAAACCACAAAATCGAACTAAACAACAACAAATGTTTTGGTTTGATTCGGTTTCAAGTGTGAAATGGTTTGGTTTGGTTTGGAAATTTTCCAAACCACCTTAAATGGTTTGATTTAGGTTTCAATTTTCAAAACCACAGTTCAAACCGCCAACCCGCTAAAATTTTAAAAATTATAAAAATAAAAAAATAAATGCGAACTTTCAATTTTAAAAAAGATGCAACAGAAACTTTTAATATTCCACCAATGTAGGTATGAATAAACATGTGTATGGAGGAAAAAAATAACAATTTTTATGTAGTGATAAGCTGTCAACTGATTTAGCTGGTAGTCTTCCCAATAATAAAATGATTCATCCATATTTTTATAGCATTTAGCTTATTAAAATTAGGAAATTGCAGATAAATTAACTACAATTACTTTTAGGATGCAAAATGTGGTAATACTCTATTGATTTCTCTACTAAATGTCAACTTTCAATTAAAAAAGAAAAAAAAATGCAACAGAAACTTATATTCCACCAATGTAAATAAGTAAATACATGTATGGAATAAAAAAATAAAATTTTTGATGTACTGATAAGCTGCCAAATGATTCAGACTTGTTTTCTTGGTTAGGAGCTGGATGTCGGTACATACTTTTGAAGTATGTTTTCCAAACTTGTTTTCTTGCTGACTGAATCTTGCTTTATTACGTAATTAGAAATGAAAATTAATATTTCATCTTATATTTTGTTTGTTCTCTATTAGTGATATAATATATTATTTTGACTTGTATCAACACTTTAAGTCGAAATTTTAGTTAAATATATATGCTTAAACTTATTTAGAATGTGTCAATTTGTTTTGTTTGTAAACCGCACCAAACCTCGAAAAAAAATAATAATAAAAAAAAAAAAAAATTGTTTGGTTTGGTTTGGTTTGGTTTGATTTACAAAATAAAATGGTTTGGTTTTGGTTGAAAAATCACAACCTACTTTAAATAGTTTGGTTTAAAATTTTATCGAAAATCATTTAAATTAAACCGTATTCACCCCTAATTTGGAAGAGTAAATATCACATCACTTACTTTTTTATCACTCAATCTTTTTGCGTTTTGCGTCTTGTGACAACATTATATAAAAAATTCTCTTTAGAATTACTTTTAAAATAAATATTGGTCGTGATTAAAATTGGGCAAAGTGGAAAGGAATGAGGTCATGAAAAGCAAAAGTTGAATGCTTAAGCATATACTGGGAAGATCCCCTCTCCATTAATTTCAAATTCTTTAAATGCATTAAATATTCTTTAATTATAAGTCTTTTTCTTTCAGGAGCATCTGCTTTCTCCATCCGTGGCCAAGTTTCAGTGGAAAATATGAAGAGAAAGAAGGATAATTCACTCCTCCGTAGAGCTGTCAAACGGGCTGGGCCTCATCGTATTTGGTTTGCTCGGTTCTTTTGACACCTCTACGCCTCCGAACCGGTGGGCAACTATAGATCCTTTGGCAATGCAGTTCAAGCTAAATTTGTTAAGATTCCTCTCCTTTTTTTTTTTTTTTTTTTTTTGCACTTCAAATTAATCTACAGATTTTGTTATGGAATAAGAAAAGTCAAAGCATCCTGAGATGTCTCATGTCTGTATTCCATTTCCTATCTCTGTATTAATCTGAACGACTCAATCACTATGTAATTTGAATGAAAAGGTTGAATTGATAGACATTTTGCAGAATATTTTTTCCGTTCAGCAATTTGTGCACTGGAAGTTTTGTACGGTCTGCTCGGCGGCTGTTGCACAGTGTTTTTTTTTTTTTTTTTCGTGCTTTTTTATATTTTTTAGGTAAAATATTTGGATGAAAATTGGAGAAAGATCGAAAATATTTATAGTTAAAAAGTAATTTAAGAAATTGTATAAAAAAATTTGATATAAACTAGTTTTTCTACTGTTATCGACCGGACCGGTAGTTGTTAGATAAACAACATATTATTTAAATTATGTCGGATTATGACATTTTATTATAAATAGATAACATCTTGACCTTTTATGATTGGTTCTAGTATCATAGTAATCATCACTTAAAATTGTGTATATGTCGCCTACAATCATTGTCTGTGCGGTACATTTTGCGGTACGTTTTCGCGATAACTTTAGCATTTTTCTCATAATAATAACATTTGGGAATTTCACCCTGCCCAATGCTGGTATGTTTTGTGGAAGAATTTGGAAGTGACTAAAACGTATGTTGTGAAACAAGCCTACATTGTTTCAACCGTTTGAACGTTGGATTGATGACACGTGTTAACTTGGGCCATTGGATCTATCTAACGATTTGTGTCATTTATACACTTGGGTTCCAATATTTTAGGGTTAGAACTCTAGCCCTTTGCCATCTGCTTCATCCTTATTCTCTAGGGTTCGATTTTATTCAGCCATTGTTGGAACTTCGTAATTTCTTGTGTTAAATTTGTAAGAAGTACTACTAAGTAATAGCAGTGATTTCTTTGGTGTAAAATTTCGTTGGTGAACCTTAGGGTTCATCGGTAACCTGAACTTTTGATCCTATATATGGGACTATTATAATGGATTTGAGCGAATTCCTTATGGATTCTCAACGAGAGAGTAGGTGCTAACTTTACACCGAATATTCAGGGCTTAGGACAAAAATTATTTGTATTCTTTACTGTTATTTTGTGATCTTGCATATTTTTAATTGCTTTGGGTCTGAATCTAGGACCAGCAGCAGTATCAGAACTCCTTAAAAAATGTTATTTTGCTTTTAAATCTTCAGATCTGAAAATATCTTGACAAAAGAAACCCTCAATCTAAACCTGATGACGATCTCTAATACTTTGCACGATCTTACTTCAAAACCCAGTTCTGGTACGAAATCTTACTCTTGCTTTTAAGATATTTAGGCCATGTTTTCTTTATTGTTTTGAGATCGTTTTCTGTTTTTATTTTCGAAAACGCTAAAAACGCGTTCTCTTTACCATTTTTAAAAACGTATTTTGGAAAAAAAAAAAATTATACACAAAACGCAAAACGCCCAAAACCTCGTTTTGGCCATTTTGTGTGTATTTCGACAAAAAATGTCCAAAACGCGACGAAAAACGTGTTTTGGAAAGAAAAAAAAATTTCTTTTTTATTATATAGAATTATCCTAACTTGGAATTAAGCTTAATATAAAGTTTTTTTTTTATTTATTATTATTTTTGGAATTATCCTAACTTAGAACTAAACCTAACTAAAGACTTTTTTTTTTTTTTTTTGGAAAATTATCCTCCTAACTTGGAATTAAGCTTAAATAAAATTTTATTGAATTCAATATCAACATTAAAAAAAAAAAAATAAGTGAGAATTCTTGTTGTTATATTTCAAAAAATGTCTTGATAAATGGACTCTGGTGGTTTTGAAAGAACTTGCATTTTCTGAATTTTAATAGAACTAGAGTTTTCTCAAATCCCAAACCTGACCAAATTGTGTTAATATAGACTCTTAATGCTCACATTTGTGTGTTGCATGTAACCATATTTTCAGTATATTGTGCAAGGAAATTTGAGTTTGAGTCAATAGTATTCTGCAATCAAAATTAATTAAAAATAATTTAAATAGTATTCTGCAAAACTTCAAACAGAACATATTTTTCAGCTTTTAATTTTCAAAAACAGTTTTCAAAAATGACAAACCAAATGCGTTTTTAGCAAATTTGAAAACAAAAATGAAAATAGGAAACACAAAACATTTTCGAAAATGAAAATACAAACTAGAGCTTTCTCAAATCCCGAACCTGACCAAACTGTGTTAATATAGACTCTTAATGCTCACATTAGTGTGTTGCATGTAACCATATTTTCAGTGTATTGTGAAAGGAAATTTGAGTTTGAGTCAATAGTATTCTGCAAACAAATTAATTAAAAATAATTTAAATAGTATTCTGCAAAATTTCAAACAACACGTATTTTTCAGCTTTTCATTTTCAAAAACATTTTTCAGAAATGACAAACCAAACGCGTTTTTAGCAAATTTGAAAACAAAAATGAAAATAGGAAACACAAAACATTTTCGAAAATGAAAATACAAACAGAACGCCACCTTAAGTTTTGCTTTTGATCATATTAGATCTAGAAGTCAGATCTCCTGAACACGTCATCTATATCTATCCTTGCCTAGGGTTTCCTGAAAACCATAGTTTGAGGGAATTAGGGTTTCGGTCTAAGAGAGAATTTTATATTTTCCAATGTTTTAAAACTCAGTTCAGACATCAACCCGAAAAAGAGAAAGGGTCAATGGGTGGACTCGATGCATTAAATGAAATTATAAAGAAATGAGCTATTCTTTGTCACACAGTTTATTTATATAATTCCATCAACTAAAGCTCTACAATTAGCACATAGATTCAAAAACAATAAACAATATTTAAATAGCCTATTTGGAAGAGGAAAACTTATTTCAAAATCTTATTTCCTCCGTCCCGTAAAGATAGGCTTGTATTCCTTATTTGTCCGTCTAAAATTAAAGGCTACTTTTCTTATTGAAAGTCAACATATTTTTAAGTTTTCTAATATACCCTTATTTAATATTCATTGTTATCAACAAATATAAAATATTCACATTTATTACGTTATTTAATGTCGGGATATATTAGTAAAATGTAAGAAAAATTTATATTTTCAACAATATTAATTAACATTTTCTTAATATATGTGAAAATAGGAGCAAGCTTATCTTTACGGGATTGAGGGAGTATTATACTATAATTTATTTGAAAATTTTAAGATATTTAAATATATTTTAACCCATAAAAAGAAAGATAAAAACAATATATAAATAATCTATTTGGAAGTAGAAAGTTTAAAATAAATAAATGGCAAATAAAATAATTTTCAAAAGGAAAAAATTTATTTAAAAAAAGAAGAAAAGAAATGAACAAAACAATTATAAAAAAATCTGATTTCATCCATCCCACATTGGAAATTAATGTAGGATGGGAGAGAGAATAGACATATAAAAGGGTTGTTTGAGGGAGGAAATTGTGACTCTCTCTCTCTCTCTCTCTCTCTCTCTCTCTCTCTCTCTCTCTCTCTCTCTCTCTCTCTCTCTCTCTCTCTCTGTACCCGTCAAAATCAGAAAAATAGGGTATCGGGTCGGCGGTTTGCATGAAATCTGCCGGTTCAATCGGGTTTTGATCAGATTTTTTATGTATGGGTTTTTACTTTTTGTGACCCGATTTTTGAATCGGATCACGAGTTTACCTGTTAACTGGGTCGGTCCGGGTCTACAACACTCATATTTTCTTTTAGAGATTTATAACGTGATCTACACATTTTAATAAGTGCCTTGGAATCTTTTGAAACTTATGAAAACTTTCTTTTTGAGATTGTAATAAATCTTTATTTTATCAAATTTTATATGATAAAACCTTGGTTCTCTTAAATTGTGGTTTAACATTTGTTGTTCTTTAAATGATATTTAGTACCTTCTTTGGAAGTAGGGGTGGGCGTGGGTCGTATCGAGTTGGACCCCAACTCGAACCCAACCCGACTTAGTCGGTTTCGTAAAAAATAAATTCAACTCAACCCAATACCCTATTTAAATCCAACCCAACCAAGTGTCTGTCGAGTTGGGTTGGGTTCGCGGTTTGGGCTTTGGCCCAAATTGAAAAAAAATCTGCAAATCATCCATTTTTATTTATTGCCCAAATTAAATAAGTTGACATCAAAATATTAAAAAAAAAAAAAAAAAAAAAGGAGAAGTAACGAAAACACTCATTTTCGTTGCAAATGTTAGGCTTGAGTTTTTGAGATTTAAATAAATAGGACAAAATTTCTTATTTTTGTATTGAATTGGGTTGGGTCGGGTTTGTGACCCAACCCGACCAAAAAAATTGAATATAACCCGAACTCAACCCATTTTCCATAAAAAATCGACCCAAACTGATCGGGTTGGATCAGGTCGGGCGATTTGAGCGGGTTCAGTTGGATAATGCCCACTTCTATTTGGAAGTGTTTTTTACGTGTTAATAATTGAGTCAATACATATATTCATAGTTGAGATTTCTATATATCATCTTGTATGCACATTGCTTTTATTTTTATCTACTGCACAACTTATTCATGTAATCTAAGTGTTTATAATGTGATTGTGTTCACATCCTGTGATATTTGTGACGCTGCTTTGTTTCTTGTTACCCTATTAATTTGTGCACTTATGTATAAAATGACTTCTAAGATAGATGTTGAAGTGTGGAATGGCAAATGAGACTTTTGTTTCTGGTGCTAGAAAATTAAAGCTCTTATGATGCAATTAAAATGTGTCAAGGTCATAGATGAGTCTTGGCCTAGGATTTAACTATAGCTAGAAAAACTGAACAGCATGAATTAGCCTAGAGTACTATTTACACCTTTCTGATTTAGCCTAGAGTACTATTTACACCTTTCTGATTTTGTAATCAGAAAGGTTTGTGATACTAATAAGGCTATGGAACTTTGGAAAATCCTTGAGAAACACTACATCACTAAGACCCTTCCTAACGAATATTTTATTTGGAAACAATTCTTTAGTTTCAAGTTTGATCCCAATCCTATCATAGAAGCAAACATGGATAAGTTTAATATAACAACTCGGAATCTTAACAATTGTGGTGAAAAGGTCTCTGTTAACCAAAAAGTTGTTTTTCTTCTAAATACTCTAGATGAAAAACATAAAATATATATATATATCCTTGAATATGTAGGGAACACTTGACTTCGAAATAATTCATAAATCCCTAATAAATAGAGAGCTTGAACTGAAACTAGAACAAAGAGAGGGCCTATAAGGGAAGTGAGTAACAACAGTAAAAAAAATATAATTTCAATCAGAATATAAATAAGCAATTGGCTTGGAACAAAGATGAGAAACAATAAATGTTTTTATTGTGGGAGAATGAGTCATTTTATTAAAGACTGCTTTAAAAAGTTAAAGGATCAAAAGAATGAAAACCACAATAAAAGTGACACAAACATTAGTGTTGCTGACTTGCTGCCTACAAAGAGACAAGAGCAAATATAGGAGTGACTTATGTGTCCACTATAGCAAAAGGCAATCAGGATTAGATCCTTGATTTTGGATGCTCCTTTCTTATAAATCTCAATCTTGTATGATTTTCTAATTTTTCAAAATTAGATGGGAGACTTGCAAAATTGGATAATAATGATTGCTTCCAAGTCAAGGGTATTGGTAACATTGTTCTAAAACTGATCCTACCTCAAGGAGAATTTTTGTTTCTTTAGGGGTTCTAGGTTATGAAGATTATCAAATTGAAATAAAGAATAACTTTACCAACATTAAGCAAAGTCGGGATCTTATTGTCAGTACTTCTAAAATAAATGGGATCTACATAATGACAACTAAAACGATACTACACTTAAATGCCACTAATCATATAGCTGATATTGACATATCAGATCTATGGCACAGAAAATTAAGTCACCACGGTGAAAAGGGCCTATGACTTCTATCAAAAGAAGGTATGCTTGGAAAAGACACTATTCAAAAATTAACTTTTTGTAAAAAATGTATTTTGGGGAAAAAAAATAGATCCCCTTTTGGCACAGTCACTCACAAGCTAATGAAAATATTAGAATATATTCATAGTGACTTGTAGGGACTTGCATATGTTACCACAGTTTCTGGTTAAAAATACAATCTTCTGATCATAGATGATTCTTTTAGAAAATTGTGGATTCTCCTGTTGAGATTAGAATCTGATACTTTACAACTTTTATAGAATGGAGAACCTTTTGAAAATCAAACTGGTAAGAGAATAAAATTCTTAATAACTTAAAAAATGGGCTAGTGTTTTGCAATTTTGAATTTGATCGATATTGCAGTAAGTATGGTATATTGAGGTACAGAAATGGTTACTTATACTACTCAGCAGAATGGTACTGCTAAAAGAATGAATAGAATTTTCCTTGAGAGAACTAGATGTATGTTGATCAGTTTTGGGATGGCTAAAATATCATTTGATTAATAAGTGTCCCTCTAGTGCCATTAATTACGAAGTACCTGATCAGGTTTGATCAAACACATCTCTTGATTACTTCTACCTAAGAATATTTAGATCTGCAGCATATGCACATCAAACTGATTCAAAATTAGATCCCAATTCTTTATGTTTTTCTTGGGTATAGGGAAGATGTTAAAGTGAACAAACTTTGGTAAAAATGGGTATGAGGTTATAAAATCATCATTAGTAGATATGTTGTATTCAATGAAGAAATCTTTCCTCGTGTAGTAGATAAGTCTATAGAAAAACTTGATTTAAATAAATTTATAAATAATTAAATAAAATATTATGACCAAAAGAATGATGAATCTATTCAAATTGAGGTGGAGCAACCTAAAACAAGTATTAATAATGATATCATCATAGAAGATGATGATATTAGTTCTGCACAAGATCGACGTGATTATCCACTTGTTAGAGATAGCGAAATGATACAAATAAAACTTCTTTTAAGATATCATCTAGTAGATTTTGTGTCTGCACATCTTGAATTTAAACATTTTTGTAAATATTTAGAAATTTTGACGTCATTTATTATCCATTATGACGTGATAAAAGTATTTTATAATTTATGTAATTATATTGGAATTTAAAGAAAGAAAAACATGCTTTAATGAAAGAAAAACGAAAACTATTAAATAATGAAAGTTACAAGTCTTTTGAATCCCCTCTTTCATAGACCCGTTTGATCATTTCCGACCTCACTTGATTACATGTTATATATGCAGGGACAAGTTCTCAAAATAATCTTCGCGAATATGAAAATGATTTTTAAATTCGATCAACATATAATTCTCTTTGAATTTTTAAAATTAATACTTTACCGAAACAGTAAAGAAAAACTGTTTTTAGTAGCCTACTTTGGAAGATCATAACTTTTTCCTCGGTTATCCATTTCTTGCGTCTTAAAATGTCCGGGAAAGTACTTTGTGAGTACTTTGAAACGATACCAACACAAGATTTATACCTCGTTTGATATCTCTAATCAAGGTTCAAATCTAACCCATTCAATTGGAATTCTGGAATTTCCAAGCTGCCATGAGGTTGTTGCACGACTGCATTCAATTGTATTTGTAGCTTTTTTTACGTGGCCAACCTAAACATGACACCTCCTACTTCTTTCTTCACACCTCCTACTTGAAGAAAGGTCGGTTAAGAATATTTAAGACCTCTTAATTCTTAAGCAAGAATAAAACATTTCATCCAGCCATGTTTTTTCTTCATTCGGTTTCCCCTATAAATAGTCCCCCTTTGTAATGGAAATCACAGACCAAAACAAGACCAAGAAATCATTAAGTAAATAATGGTTTTCTTCCTCCAAAATTCTAGATTCAAGGTTAGGATTATATTTAAATATTTTGTTAGGATCCAGACTTGTTAGTTCAATAACATAATATTGATACTTTAAATGGTATTCTGCTCAACCAAATATAGTAAAACCCTTGAAGAAATCCCAGAAACTAGAAATGGCAACGTTGAAACCGACTGCACGTATCGATACCATGTATCAATACTTGAAGTCTGAAGATGAACATGTATCTATACATGTTCATGAAGTATCAATATTCCTTTAAAACATAATATAGAGAACTTTTTTCTAGCATTCTTGGATCGAGGTGAGTGGAATATGTTATGTGTTTACTTGATACAAGTTAAAGATATAGTCTCAATATAAGTCGTTATAAGCGTACCACATATATTTTTAATATGATATGACTTTTATATCATTATCGTGACGATAATATTTATTTGTCCACTTGTGAAACATAAAATGATGATAATTTAATTTTGATCATTCTTGATTTGTCATCTATGTGATCTCGTTATAAACATTCTCTATTTAATTGTTATATCATCATTATCAATGTCTTGACATTGATTAACTAGATTATCCTCGTTATCTTGAAATTAATCTTATGCATCGATACATGTAAAAGATTAATATTTTGTATCAATACATTACTTGTAAAATATTAATATCATGCTTCAATACATAGAAGTTTTAAGAAGTTCTTATTTTTCTTTTATGTATCTATACATTAAACATGTATACATACATTTAAATATGTATCGATACATGATTCTTTTATCACGTGTTAAAACCTTAAATTAATATTATTTGTTACAGATATCTCGAGTAACTCTTGTTTTTGGTATTTATTGTTTGAGTATGTTATCTACTTAAAAGATTAACTTTCTATATTGAAATTCAAACAAATTCCTGCATTTCTTTAAGTATTGATACATTGAACATGTGTCGATACTTATAAAATATGTCAGTCCTGATTTGAATATCAAGGTATTTTGGTTTCAATTCATGAATATTGTTATATGAAGATGTAATTATGATATGAAAATGAATATCGCTATATGAAATGGGATTAGAATATGAAGAGAAAACGGAATATTAGAAATGCACAATTGTTATTTGTAGAACTCATAGAATGAGTAAAGAACTTTACTTGAAAAATGATTAATCCCACTAGTTGAGCTTTATGAACTTATGTACATCAATATAAACTGAACCAAAATAGTTTTTACAAGACTATTACTTGCAACTTGACTTTAACTCACGAAGATTACCACATGAATTATTATCTTGATGTAAAAGAATAATAATATTGATAATGCATAATTCAATAAAGAAACATTATCATAAAGTACAATTCGCAAGATAAGTAAAAATAAACTTATAAGTGTTATATGGAAGATAATAAAGGTTATTTTGAATGTTAGATGATTGATTTATTTATAAATATCTTGTGTGCTTAAAAGAGAATCTGAAGTATGATTTTTACACTGCATGTATCGATACATGAAGAATAGTGTTCAACTCTTATTTTCTCGATTCAATAAAAATTGCAATATGATCTTTAAAGTTATTCTACCTACTTGTTAAGTAATGTGTTAAATGATTGTCCAAACACATAAGAGCATAATGGAATGTATATCTAACCCTGATATATCTTGTCTTTTCGTTCACTTGAAAAAAAAGGTAATGAAATTAACTAAAGTGATTTAATAAGATATTATCCATCTTTATAACCTTTGTTCCTGTTAATTGTTATATGAACATTATAAGTGACTCTTGTACTTGTTTATGTGATGTAACGCTTATACTTGATTACGTGATCTTAATTACTACTTTGTGACACGTTTAAAGATATTTCATTGCATCAAAAGGATTTCATACTTTTTCTTATGCATGAATTGGAAAGGATTTTCTTGCTTGATATTACAATCATACTCTATCCCGCTTGTCTTCCGTGCCACGGAGTCCTGTAACTGGATCACGATGTAGTTATACTTGTTATCGGAATTAATTTCTCTACTTGTTATCGGGGACAGATTTCCCTGATTATTATCTGGGAGTGATTTCCTGCTTGATATCTAGGATATAAATTCCCTTCTTGTTATATATGCTCTTGAGATAGTGGTTGATTTCTAATATGGATCCCATTAAAAATCACGTTTCTTGAAAATACATGCATTGGCATTGGACTTGAATATCTTGCACTGTACTTGAATATCTTGCACTAGACTTGAACACTTGAATATCTTGCACTGAACTTGAATACTTAAATATCTTGCACTGAACTGGAATACTTAGATATATTGTACTGGTCTTAAGTTGACTTGATTTGAATAATATGCAATAACGCATGCGCATCATATTTTACTCACTGTGCAAGTATATGCTCACCCCCACGACACTTAACATTTCAAGTAGATATAGAAATAAAGAATGTTGGCACAGATTTTCAGATGGCGAGACGGATAGTTCTGCGCTGTATGACGACATGTGAGTTGTGGACACACGAATAATGTTTCTTGTATTTAAACTGTCAAATTCATTATTATATTATTTATATTATTTATACTATTTATCTAAAGTATTTTAAAGTCAAAATCTTTTATATTAACTAGAAATGCTTTAAATATTAATATCACTACTTTCTAAATAAATGTACTTTACTTTAAGTGATTTTGAAATCACAATGATGTGACGTCATTTATGTCACTAGCTTATGAAAGAAAGATAAAAATATTTTTGCAATTTTATTTGTACGTCACAAACTGATATCAGAGTTTAAAAATGTGTCCTGAAAAATTGTCATGTATTACACTTTTTAGTTTTGAGCTTGACTCATATGATGAAGTTATCTCTTGCAGTGAATCAACAAAGTGGTTTGCCGCAATGCAAGAAGAGATTGACCCCTTATACAAAAATCAAACTTGAAACTTGCCATACTGATTGTAAATTGATAGACTATAAACGGGTTTACGAGGTTAAGCAAGGTAAAGAAAAATCTGAGAATAGGAGGTAAGAAGTTATATTGGTAGCTAAGGGTTTACTCAAAGAGAATGTAAAGACTATAATGAAATTTTTTTCCTGTAGTGAAATATACTTTTATTAAAATCTTGCTTCTCTTGTGACTCAATTTAACTTAGAGTTAGAACAACTTAATGTTAAGATGGCATTTTTATATGGTTCTATGAACGAAATCATTTACATGTCTCAACCTAAATGTTTTGAAAATAAGTAGTAGAAAGATTATGTTTGTTTGTTGATTAAGTCTCTGAATGGTTTAAAACAAGTTCATTGACAATGGTATAAGAGATTTGATTCTTTTATATAATTTCTAGACTTTAAAAAAATTTGAATATGATTCCTGTTTTTAATATGAAATTGATAAAACTGAAATCATTCATCCGTTCTTATATGTTGATGATATGTTTCTAGTTGGTCATAATTCTGTTACCCTTAATCTGATTAGAGAAAAATTAAAATCAGATTTTGAAATGAGAAATTTAGGAACTACTAGATAGATCTTAGGTATGGAGATTAAGAGAGATGTAATCAATGTAAAGCTATTTTAAGTCACGGACCCTACATTAAGAAAGCACTTAGAGAATTTTCATTACAAACATGTGCAGGGCTATCCGACGAAGACAATGTCAAAATAAATGTAATCACGATTCGTAAGAATAAAGGATATAATGGGAATTAAAAAAGAAATGAGAATGTGCAAGAATGATGTAATTGTAAGAAATATGTAATAACATGTTGATTGTTTTTGTTTTATTGTACAAGGAGTGTACTAAATATTTAATGCATTTGTCAAAATCTCATCCAACCTTTTTTTTGAATTTCTTTTCCTCACATGAAACTCAACCTTGTATGCATACTGCTTGTAAAATTCGAAAGCCTCGTCGTAGCATGTAAACTTCATCCCGACTTTTGAAACAACCTCAATAACCTCATCTGTAATTTCTTCAATCACCTTAACCCTATTATCCGATACTATCCAATTTCTTTCCACATTATTTTCTTCCTAAATGGTTTCATTGTCATCGAAAGAATGATACTCATTTTTTGTTCAAATAGAGCAAATATTTTAAATTTAGTGTTCCATTATTATACTCGTTAAACAAGGGAATCAATCAAATGAGTAAATAACAAATTCGTTCAAGATCAAATTAGTTCTTGAAATATTGAACTTGACACTATATTAACCTATTCCAAATTTTACCACTATCAATACTAAAAAAATCTAATGGTCTGTTTGTTAAAAGTTTTTTATTTAAAAACATGTTTTATGTTTTTAAGTAAAATGTGTGATTAAAAAGTAAAGAAAAAAAATATTTGTAGTTATAAAGTAATTTAAAAAATTGTGTTGTAATAAACATATTTAAATCCTTCAAGTTTCAACTCCATAATGACTAATTCCACCTAATAAGTAGCAATAACTTAAACTAGTTCATGAAAATTGAAAAAATAGGCTTAATACTTCTCTGATTATAAATGTAGGCTAAAAATATTTTTAAAAAAATACTCCAAATTCAAATCATGTTACCAAGCACTTTTCAAAATATATTGAAACCATCATATATCCAGATGAAAGAATTTCATTCAGTAGATGAAGAAATATACACACCAAATTCCAACATTTACAAACCCATCCACCGAACAAATGCTCATTTTAGCTTAGATGTGCAAAATATCCAAAAAATGTGAAGATAAGTAAATGGGTTCTGATAGGTGGCTGATCAGCTTCGAAGGACTCCAACATGAGGGCAACAATGGTTAGTGAGAGGTTGGGTTTGGAAAGGTTTTTTACTCTCCTTGCAGATGAATTTAATATCTTCTGATGAAATAACTTTTTATTTCACTTATATCAATTTCTCACGGTATTTTAATCCCCAAAATCTTGCAAAAAATTGAACATTGTACTCCAACTTGTAAGTAACGTTGTACATGTAGCAGGACCAAATTTTTTTCACTGTTACCGAAGTTAGTAGCCATGAAATTTCTACTGCACATTCCAGAGCAAAACAAGTCCCAAACAGATGAAACCACAAATTGTAACCCCAAACAATTGATCTGAACGCATCCATTTCTCTCTCTCTCTTTACTTACTTTTAATTTAATACAAGAAGCACAACCAATTAACTTGAATTCAAGAACCAAATTCTGATATGAAACCAAAATGAAAAAACCAATAAACAGAAAATCTGCTACGAAACAAGATGTTTCTTTCATTTATTTTAAAAAATAAAAAGATTCCAAAACAACAACCATTAGTTAACAATCTTCCTTTTTCACCCTATCAATACACCTAATAATCATCAAAAGTAAACATTCTAATCCCACAATTTTCATACAAGAGATAGAGTCAGATAAGGTAAAATACATGTCGATTGAGCTAAGCAGCAGCTTTCTTAGGAGATTTGGTAGCCTTGGAAGGGGATTTTGGTTCCTTGTCCCCACCAGTTTTCTTTGGCAACAGCACTGGATTAATGTTCGGAAGCACTCCACCATGAGCAATGGTCACTCCTTGCAACAACTTCCCCAGCTCCTCATCATTCCTCACGGCTAATAATACATGCCTTGGGATTATCCTGTTCTTCTTGTTGTCCCTTGCTGCATTGCCAGCCAACTCCAACACCTTTATTCAAACACCAAAATAAAATAAATACATCTTTTCACATAGCACTAGAGAGTATCAAGAATTGGGGGTTCATGTTTTTTTCTTTATAATTTGAGTATTATCTAGCTAAATACGCCCTTTATAAATTTATTTCAGATCTAAATTTTATTTCAACTTTTTTAAAAATAATAATAATAATCATTTCAATCAAGATTTCACACATTAATAAAGGTAATTGACTTTGACTGAAGACCTTCAATATCAAATTTAATATGCTGGATGAAGTAAATCAAGATCTAAGAATGAAATATTGATTTGCATTGTTGATAAAGAATATATTTGAGCAATCAAATCAAAATATAAAAGAAATAACGAAACTTTATAAATCAACGGATGAATAATGAAAATTTAAACAGAAATCGAGTTATCAAACTCAAACAGAAATTGATAAATTATTATTTCGAAAAAAATTGAGAAAACCCTAAATACAGATCTGCAATAAAGGTATAATTACCTCAGCAGCGAGATACTCAAGGACGGCAGCCAGGTAAACCGGAGCTCCTGTACCGACCCGCTGAGCATACCGGCCCTTCTTCAAGTACCGACCAATTCTTCCAACCGGGAATTGCAAACCGGCTCTGACGGATCGAGTCACCGGCTTCTTCTTTGGGCCTCCACCCTTCCTCCCTCCGGCGCCCTTCTTGATTTTCCCGGATTCCATTAAATGACAATACTAACCCTGGAGAAAAGTAATTGTGTGTATATATACGTGGGTAAAAGTGGTAATTGATTCAGTCGGCAGCCATAGTAATCGGTTTGTGGTTTTATAATGGTGGTTGTGGAATCTAGTTTTGGAAATGCAAAGTTATTAACCGTTAGATTTAGATGTAGTAAACGGTGAGGATCGTTTTAGTCTTGATCCGCGTGAATTGGAAGATAACCAATGATAATAGAGGTTCAATTTGAGAAGTTGAGTTTGGGACTTAATTTTTTAGACCTTTTCAGGATACTTGTTTCCCGCTCCAAATTTATTTCGTTTTCTCAAATATATATATATCTTATCTTATAGCTTATCTTATCTTATCTTATCTTATAATAATAATAACTAGTTCTACCACTCGTGCGATGCACGGTATTAGATATAAAAAATAATATTATATTACAATAACTAATTATGACAATAAAAAATAATAATGTTGATCAAGAAAATATCGAATATATCTACCAAATATTCCCTCATGTTTCGAGTTAATGAAGAAAACTACAATAAAATTATATTACTAATAAAATGGAAATTCATGATTTATAGAGATTAAAAAAAATTGTAATTGTCTATATAAATTTCAAAATTAATGTTATCTAGAGAATATAAACGGTCACTTTGAAAATAGTTTTACCTCATTATTACGAAAATTTGATATTTGACATGCTAAAGAAAAATTCAAAATTTGCTCAATACAAAACTCAAGATTAACCATGAACTATCCAAACATATTTTAAGCATCTTGTACCATTATCTATTTCTTATCAACTAACGAAAGAAAGTAAAAAGAACGAATGAATGCTTTATATTGAAAATGAAAAAGAATCGAAAATATTAGATGATATATTGTCATATAATATCTATTCCAACACAAAGAACGTGACCTAAAATAAATATTGTTAAGCATTTATTCCTATAAATTGAATAACCAACATTTTATTTTATTTCAAATTTCGAATTGAGGTAAAATAAAAAATATTTATTTTAATAAAGTTTCATAAGTAATAAAAAAATGAATTCTAAATTTGAAATAAAATAATGAGTCTATGAATTATTACCATCATTTGGTAAATTGTTTTATTGATAAAATGGGTAGTTAAAAATGATTACTTTAAAATAATAATAATAAGTTAAAAATAATGTTGATCAATAAAATGCCGAATATATCTACCAAATATTCGTTCAATGTTTCGAGTCAATGAAGAAAACTACAATAAAATTATATTACTAATTCAGATTAAATCGATATATGGTTAGGATAATATTATCAATTATTTTAAATTGAAATATCACTACATACTATTAACGAAAATTATTTTAACAATTCTTCAAATAGTTTTTTAATCACGTGTACTTTTTGTAACACATTTTTTCCCATTGTTTATTTTTCCATAAAAAATCTTTTATAACCACATATTTCTTGATAAACTTCTATTTGATAATTCGTTTTAAAAATTTGTTTACAAATAGCGACGTGACAATATTCTATTAGTCTATTTTAAAATACCGAAATAGGTGAACAAAGAATTGCTTCCGTCGAGAATTGAGCATTTTATTTTATTTTATTTTTAAATTTTCGAAAGATGTGTACCACGTGGACGGGTATAAACGAAGCCAATAAAAAATACAATAAAAATTATAATCTATGTCATAGTTAACATTTGTAATATTAATTGACAACACATTTCACAATCATACCACTTTTAAATCACACATTTCATTAATTTTTATAAAATATATATGTCAAATAGTGGTGAAATTCTAATTTTTTTCTCGTGCATCGCACGGGTGCGAATACTAGTCTTATCTTATAATAATAATAACTAGTTCTACCACCCGTGCGATGCACGGTATTAGATATAAAAAATAATATTATATAACAATAACTAACCATGACAATAAAAAATAATATTATATTATAATAACTAACCATGAACGATATTAGATATAAAAAAAAACATCTGTGTTTCATTAAAAAATAGCACATCACACAATTCAACAAAAGACTTACATATATTCACTCAAGAATTTTCATATTTATATAATGTTGTAGTGTTACAATATCTAACATTGCATTATAACTCTGTTGAAAACCCATCATAGCGGTTCCATCTGAATATTGTATTGACTGTTCAATCTCCCTAATGTCTTCCTCACGATTCTCAAGCAATGTAATAGCATTATACCTGTGGAAGAAAGGAAATTGCAATAAATTTCTGGGCCAATGTTCCAATACCAATATCACCAATATATTGGGCATCCAAATAGTTCTTTAGAGAAAACAATAAATTAAAAAAAAAATGTTCATCTCCACTCTTTAGACTTGGAGTCAAATTTCAAAATCACACTCTAACATGTAAAACAATACAAAAAAAATTAACATTCTAAATCACATTTCAAAATTACAAACAAATCACATTCTTAGTTTTTTTTTTCTCAGCTCAAAAATCGCAAATCACATATTAAAAAAGCTCAAGAATCATAAATGGGGAGTGGAGACTAGGGATCAAGGAAGAAATCAAAAATCAAAAATTAGATTGTATGATCAACCAAGCTTTTTTATTTATTAATTTGGGCGATAAGCAAAAGACCACTTGCAATCTCAAGATTCTTACACAGCAACCAGGGGACTTTAAAGCTAATATTTTGTTCTGGCCAATGATCAATTCTACTGATGAAGACGTGAACTGATAATGAATCCAACTGAACAAAAGTTGAAGACATTTATCAATTCAATATTTTTTATCACCATTTCAATAAACAAATAGAAGTCAATGCATGAATGTAAACTCACACATCAGACATTTATAAATTCAATATTTTTAATTACCATTTCAATAAAATAATCAGTGTTTGAAGTACTCTGCTGGAGTAACTTTCCAGCTGATGCCATATAATTATGAGCCAATGACTGAATAATGGTTAAATGTACCAATGCAAAAAGATTGAAGGTTACCTTTGGTGGCTTAAAAGGGTAATCAGGAGGAAAATGAATCTATCAGAACTCAGAAGGCCCCATAATTGTGGCTTAACAATGGAACATATCCTCTACAGGACCTACATTATAGTTTACATGATATGATTAGCATAGGTAAACCAAAAATGAAGCACAAAGTAAAAATACACAGCACAGACAAAAGTCAATTAGTATAAAGAAAATCTCAGTAAAAGTTGCTACTGCTTTTACAGATTCTGTGACTGAAAAAAATTCTCAAAGTCAAACCATTCTAAGTTTCTTGGTGCTTTACTTGAAGTCGCCTCATTGCAGAATTCAGCCTTTCATCATCCATGGCATCTTCGCACTGCAGTTCATACAAAATTCAATTCAAGTAATTAAAACTTATTCTAATTGCATTTTGCTTTGAAAGTATTGATCCCAAATTCACGAGAAAAAATCACAAAAAGAATCTTTCCTTCTTGGTCAGAAAAGCTAAGAACTTTGCCCATTTTGACCAAGAAACCATTGCAAACCATGCACTAATTCAACAATGACACGATAAGATCAATGCCACTAATTCCACCAATGTTCCTCAACATTGAACATAAAAGTTGCTAGAGCCGTAACAACTAAACATGTTTATACATGCTTGTAAACAGAAAAGTACTTTTTGGAAAATAAAAAACTATGTTTTTTAACAAAAAATCCAAAATAAAATAACTCCTAAAACGACTAAGGAAAATTAAAAAAAAAAAAAAGCTACCTCTAAGTAACTTTTAACAAATTTCAACAGGTACGGACTTTTATTTACACACGATCAATGATATTGCATTTATATGTATAAAAAGACTAAGCACAAAAAAAAAAAAAAAAAAAAAAAAAAACTACTTTTAAGTAACTTTTAACAAATTTCAACAGGCACGGGCTTTCAGTGGAAATATGTTGTCAATCCAAGAACTGCTTCTACAAAAAGGCAAGTTGTCAATCCAACATATTCCCACAAAATTTAAGCAATGTAAAGTGCACTTGAAATCACTTTAAATCAATGGACCAAAGAGAATATGTGTATTTCATACATCAGATCAAATATCAAAGATCCAAGAAAATTGAGACCTGCTTCATTCCTTTAAAAGATCACACCCTTTGATATAACTCATCCTCCATATCATCAATTAAATTCCTTGAACCTTATATTGTTCTTTATGCATCATATCAAAGATAAAAAGGGGTTTGCTTACAATAATCTTGCCACTCATTTCTTAATAAGAAAATACCCCAAAAAACCTTACAGCTCTTCGGGCAATAAGAATGCAACAAAACCAGATCATCTGCTTATTCCTTTCGGATCTCGCATCACCTATACAAAGATGAAATGCTATTTGAACCAAGAATGAAGAGAACTTGCAATCTTTTTGATCTTTTTAAACCAAGAATGAAGAGAACTTGCAATCTTTTTTATCTTTTTGAACAAAGAATGAAGAGAACTTGCAATCTTTTTAAATTCAAAAGTTCTCTAATTAGTTCTTCCTTCTTTTGTTCCATTTTCAAATTTCATTAATCCTACTATCTATATAATTTAATGATTTAAACATGAAATGATATTACAGAAGACTATGTTGCCTCCCTTCTTAACTCCCAAACATGCAAGAAGTTTCATTGCTCAAATGTCTAATATAAACTACTTTAGAAGTTTTTTATCTCCAATTGATCATTCCTTTAACCATACAACCCAACCTACCCACCCACCCACTACTTCCTGCCTTCCCTACTTCCTCATTTTACTCTTTCCTCAAGTCTGCTAGGAAGTCTCATCAGGACTGTCCAACAAAGTAAAAAAGGGGAGGGACAATAGGCTAAGTAAGAATAGTGGGGAGGGATGAGGTGAGGATGAAGAAGGGACTCATTAACTTAATGATGCCTCATACACATTTAAATCAATATCACTCGTACATAATAAATTTTAAGTAGGTCTCAAACATTGAACACTTTTGTACTCCTTCATTCTGAATCAACTGGAAATTGCCTAATGAAACCTTTTAAGTTTGGCCCTGCAGCTTTACCTATTCATATAAAATGACACAACTCAAAATCATACAAACATCAGAATAAGCATTTTCATATTTTTTTAACCTCTTTGAATAGAAGCATAAGAAATTGAAGGTGAAAATGCCTGTCTAGTAAATAATTTGATCTGTGACAACAAAATTTATCAAAATCCTACTTCAAAGACACCAAGAGTGAAACTCAAGTCAGCATCATAATTGATTCTCCATAAGCACTCATAACAGCAAACTTCTTTGCACACAACATTTGTTTATTTAGTCATAATATTAAGTCGATTTATAGTCGAGGGAAAGTGTACAGTATGATCAACCTTCACATACAAACTATATCGGACTAAGAACAAAAAATCCTCAGAGAAGTGTAGAAATTGGTAAAAGTTCGCAATATTTTCAAGCTTACTAAACCACCCATGTAGCTTCTTCACATTGTTCACAACAAATACAATTAATACATAAAATATATTTAAGGATCACAACAGCACAACAATGTGAGAATTAAATTATACAAATTGCTCAAAAAAGGTTCAACTAAATAGTTGTAATTAACTGACCTTTTCTTTCCGTGATCGATCAAGCTCCTAGAGCCCAATTCAGAGCAGAATTATAAAATGCTGAAAAACTCAAAATTCTCAAATATTACAGAGCATCAAGTACAAAATCCACCAATCCGACAAAACTCCAAAGTGTTTTAAAAGTAAACTTTCTCACCAACAGAACAAATAAAGAATATTGACATTAAAAAGCCACAATGTAATACCTTATTAACAATTAATCCACTTAAAAGGAATTTAAACTAACCATCCTGCGGCTTTAGCGGATAATTAGAAGCGCCAAGATTAATAAACTAACCAAATGTTTGCTCCTTCCCTGTTCCCACGCTTCCTTTGTTGACATCAAAATCTTTATTGCCACTGGTTTTCCATCATGAAGCAGCCCTTTGTATACAGAGTTACACAATCCTTGTCCAATAAGATTGGCAGCAACAATTAAAAGAACACAAGTTTAAATTGTCGAAAGGAGAAACTAAAAATGAAAATGAGAGAGACAGAAACGAAGACAGAAGGTTTGCTTAACAATCTAACTTGAAGAAAATTGAGAAGATGACATTCTGAGCAAATCATAGGTGAACTATTTGCAGCCATGTGGATTTGTTTTGAGTATCAGCACCAACTAATTGCATATCTTTTCTTGCTTTGTTCAACCTTCATCAGAATAGAGAATTGTCAACAGGTAAATGAAAACCTTAAGCAGAACATGAAAGAAACCCGAGGAAGAAATTACACACTACCTTCTTTGGTGTGTCCTCGGGACTTTCTTCGGATTCATCATCATCATTGTCATCCTCATCCTGTAACATATACAAAATTGGTAGTATTTTAAGTAGGACATCAACCAATTCACATAATAATAAAAAGTTATGCAACTGACAGAATAGAAGAGCTTCACAATATAAAAATTAAATTCTTGACTCCACGCTCCTTACAAAATTCAATTGTTATCTTCACATTACCACCTGGTTTATAGGGTTGTTACATACCTCGAATCAATTATATCGAAAGGAAACACTTGAAACAGCACAGCTTGTAATAATACCAAGAAATGCCATCTAACACAAAGAATTGTCAAAACATCACCATGACATAAAAATCACATAAAAAGATACAAATGAAGATAAAGAGATGCATATATTTGACATAAAAATCACTCGAGGCTTTGATGCCACAGTTAGGGTATTAAGCTAGCTTGTAGCTAAAGTATTTTGAAAAAAATAGAAGTGGAGGGCTCAAAAAAATGTTTCATTTCCTGTTTTCCTAGTAGATTATTTTCAAATTGACCTCGACTGGAATTAAATACCAAGTCCATTGGTTTGACCAAGAATTTTATAACTATCCCCAAAATAAAATATAAGCCAGAGAGGTAATTCGTAGTATGAAGTACAACAGATTTATGTAGTTATACATTGGTAAGACATTTTTCAAGCTAAGCGATGCTCTAGATATTGAAAATAGCTCTCTCTCTCTCTCTCTCTCTCAAAAAATTCTAATCATTATGCAAAAAAACTTCTAATCATTATTCAAAATTCTTGATGGAGATTTTTTAAAGCTTAACCAATTAATAAAATATTTCCTAACCTGGAATGCATGTGAAACAATTTCGATTCAAATCAGGCATACCAAAATTAAGTTCTAGATGAACAAATCCAGTGGCATACCCCTAAAACTAATTTCAGGCTTATTGCTTGTCCAAATCTCATATATTGATAAATGAGACCATGTTCACTTATTTGTCCCAGAAGGCTTCAATTAAAGCCGCTACTTGAGGATTCACGTCGGATGGAATTTCAAGTCGTTATCCCTTGAAACCAACAGCCGCTACAACTTAGAAGATTTAATAACATATATTTAAATCTCTTCATAGAAATGAGCTTGAGCAAGTAATCAAAAGAAATAATAAGACACTTTAAGAACCCAGACTAACCACAAAATTGGAATTCTAAAGTGCTAGAAACAGATATGTAAAAAACTGGCAACTCAGCTTAGTCCAATTGCAATCTTTGAGAGGAAACCGTTTTTTATCTTGTTTCCTCTTTTAAAATTTACAGGTTGGACCCGCACAAGTCAATATTCTAAAAAATGAAGAAAAAAAAATTAACAACGAATTTTAAAAACCCAAATAATGTCCAGTTGATAGGGCATCAGATTTTATAGGAAAAGAGAGAGATACTAACAGATTCATGGCGAGAGCTGAAATTTGAAGGCAAGAATCGGGATCTGCCAATTTGGGTATTGGGAACGAAGCCTAGGAAGGGGCAACAGAGGCGGTAACCTTGGACGGTGAAGGCTCTGACAGGCTATCACCAGCTTCTTCATTTTCCATCCTGAATTGTAACTTCCCAGGATGCAGCCTTCAGATCCCCGCTTCGAGCTGTTTGCCCCAACACCTTTTTCATCTTTGATGCCACTGTCGAAGTCAATGACTTCTAGGGTTTTGGATTCAATGATGGTGGAGGCATAACATCAGATAAAATGGCATCTTCCCTCATGAATCGGGACTTCCCAAGATGCAGCCATCAGATATGGGCTTCGAGTCGGATCTCAGCCCCAACGCCTTTTTCATCTTCGATGCCGCTGTCGAACTCATTCTTGCATTTGGGATGTAATGATGATGGAGGCGTGATATCAGATAAAATGGTGTTTTGAAAAAATATGGTCGGGTTTCTTTTCTTTACACAGATCTCTCATTTTGAGAAGACGGGACTCTAGGCGGCATCCAATTTGCCAATAGAAGATTAGAAGATTTTAATTTGAATTTTGAATTTGAATTTTTTACCAACTATGTATATATATATTACAAAAGTCTGATACACGTACAACAACATTGTTCACATTTATTTTTTTAATAATCGTCAAAGGATGCCACAGCTTTTGCTTCTGGGAGAAGCAACCGATGGGAGGGAAACTTTGGAGGGAACTTTTGGAGGCAAAACAAAACAAACTATCCTTCTTTATAATAATAATAATAAGATATAATAATAATAATAATAATAATAATAATAATAATAATAATAATAATAATAATAATAATAATAATAATAATAATAATAATAATAATTGTTGTAAAACTATCTAAAAACTAGAGAGAATATAGAGAGAGAGATAAGAGAGAAACTCATCTCATTTGATATGTATATAATGAAATGAAATGGCTCATATTTATAGGAGTGAACAATTACACAATCGTAATATATAAAGTTTACATTGGTATAATGGTAATTGGTCATTCACATATTTTATATTATTTATAACACTCTCCCTTGAATGATCTATTCCGAAATTGTCTGCCTCGTTAAAACCTTGCTAAGAAAACCCAGTGGGATAAAACTTGAGTAAAGGAAAAAAGTACAGAAACTCCCCCTGATGTTGGTCATTGTGAATCATTGAGTCTAATGTAGAAAATGACATTCAATGATAAGCAGAACAAATCATGTACTAAAACTTGAAGTTCTGAAGTGCTGCCTCGTTAAAACCTTGTCAATAAAACTCAGTGGGATAAAATCTAAACCAAGGAAAAAGAGTACAGTCGCTACCTCGTTAAAACCTTGTCAGAAAAACCTAATAGGACAAAACCTGGATGAAGAAAAAAGAGTACAGCATGATTCTCCCCCTAAAGTGTGCAATCGAGGATTCATGAACTTCTCGAACATTAATATCATCTTTCGTCTGGAATATGTATATATAAAAATCTCCTTGTATAGTCGATATCATAACATTCTTCATAAGATGTCTATAATTTTCTTCATTTGTTGATATCATTCCAATATAACAATGTGTTGCTGAATTATAGCTCGTAGATAGCTATGATAATGCCTCAAAAACCTTGTTAGGAAAACCGCGTGGGACAAAACCTTAGAGACGGAAAAAAGAGTACATTATTCTCATTAATACGCCTCAACTGCTGCCTCATTAAAAACCTTGCTAGGAAAACCATGTGAGACAAAATCTCAGCTAAGGGAAAAAGAGTACAACGCGTATTTATTCCTTTCATGGAATATTAATGCAATCACGAATCTTTTCTTCAAACATATCATTTATGATGAGCTTTATATAAATCGTTCATAGCTCATTTATGACGTCATAACATTCTATATTAAGCAATGTTTTACTAATTTACCGATTGCATCTTTCACTTCTGGTGAATAATCAGATTTAGAATTCACTTTTGATGAATAATCAAATCTAAAATTCACTTCGGGTAAATAATCAAATCTAGAATTCACTTCTTGTGAATAATTAAACATATTCATTTCCATATTCACTTCTGGTGAATAAGAAAATATTCATTTTCAAATTTACTTCTAGTGAATAATCAATTTCCCATATGTCATAAATAGTACACTCCAATTTCAATTTCAACATATAATATCATGGAGTCATTTGTATCATTCTATAGTAATACTAATCTGGGTATATTGAATCTTTCAGTGATTATACATCTATGTTCTTGCATCTCATAAACCACAATTTCTGATTTGTATAAGTATAATCAATCATTGAAATATATATCAATTTCGACATATAATCTATAATCATTTTACTTGAAATCCCAAACGTACCGCGATCAACTAGTACATCAAAGAATACTCCCAAAGTACCGAGATGAGAATCATACATTTTTATCTCACTCATTGGTTTATCAAAGAGCTCAAGCTAGTGATTTAGATTATAGTCTATTCATCATATGTCAAGCCAGTTCTATGAAATTTTTTTGCACGGAACGATTCTTCTTTTACGACTATGTAATATTTTTCATCTGTACAAATAACTGCTGGCTTTACTCATTTAACTGTTTTGACTTCAGGTCCTTGAACAATAATCCCTACATTGGAATTTTATATTTGGCCAAAGTATTACAATTTCATCAACCTCATTTTCACAAGAGAGTTGTGTATGTATTCGATTTATTTATCGATTCCATTTCATCTCAATACAACATATAGAGATCAAGTACATAAATCTCTTATCATTTAACTATGTCCATTTTACTCACCATAAGTATTTAGCATCAAAGGGATCATCTCAATTATTCAAGAGATATTTGTTTTTGGAATCGATTGTCATTATGCTTCAGGCATAATTACGCTTCAGACGTATTTTCCCCATAATATTCACAAATCTTATATTATATCAATCGGCTAAAATGCCGCAATACATGTAATCCTTTTAGGGATATAATCTCAATCTAAGTGCGCTTTAGTGGAGTGTATACATATCGCACTTTTTACAAATCATAAAGCTTCTTGAGCTAATCCCTGTTTGACATAGAATATTGTTATATGATAAACAATTTCTGAATAAGTTATTCCCATAGAAAATAATTTGAAACTTTTGATAATTTATTATAGAACTTCTGGTTCAATACGGTTCTATTTCATTTCTATGTATGAATATTTAGTTCAATACAATATCACTGAACTTCTGGTTCAATACAATGTATATTTCACTTATGAACTTCTGGCTCATACTATATTCATATTTTACTTTTACGTATGAACTTCTGGTTCAATACAATATTTACTTGTTCGGGTTTATAAATCAGTATACCTTGATTTATTATATCTAAAAAGATGATTAGACCAAAATCTCAATAAAATGATCCTTGTCCCCATCTTCTGATTACAAATCATTTCTCTTTTCTTGGTGGAATCAATGACACCGGAGCCACCGCTCATTTACACGTTAAAATAATGCATTTAAATAGATCATTTGGGAATAAGATCAAATCCATCAAAATGGATGTTATACTATCAAATATTCGCAAATACTACTCAAATCTTCCGATAAATGTTTTGAAAAATATTTACCGATTTCGACTCGAAAGATTGAGGCTGGTGATGGATCAAGGTATCCCAGAAGATGTTCGTTGGTTGATCGAAGCAAAAGTTCGATTAACTGGTGAATTACCATATTCATTTTCTAAGCACATGCCTAGCTTAGGTAAGAGTACCTTTGCAAAGAAGCGAAGAGCAAAAAGATTGAAATGTTGTTACAAATGTGCTCGATGGACATGTGATACCCGTTGTAAATCAATAGGATATTCATCCATAAATCGAGATGATAAGATAGACTTCATTAAGGGTGGACTGAGTAAGGAGTCTTTGGATGATATCTGATTGACTCTTGAGACGCACCCTTGTGGGTATGTGCAGCGTGAGCTACTATCTTCATGGGCTCAATTCAACAATGATAAAGACCGTTATAATCTCAAAAATATAATAGCAAAAGATCATGTTTGCCAGGCTTCTATAAACAATGATGTTTTGGCTATTCAGCATTGATGCAAGGAAAATCAGTATAATGTGTATATATGTGTGTGTGTGTGTGTGTGTATTTTAACAAAGTATTTTGTATTTTCATTTTTCGCGTATTAATAGATTGTTACTGAGAGATCACCGAAAGAGTATCAATTATGGAGCAAAATATATGTTGTCAGAGATATGATCAAAAGTGGTGTCATTTAGTCAAAAGTAAATAGCAACTTTTTCAAAAGACGAGCAGTAAATAGTGAATATTTTAAAGTTTAAAAAGTCAGATAATTTCGCAGTTTAATGCATCCCAAAATAAAAATTTCTTGTAAGTTTTCCTTCCTTTTATTCTTAAAAATGGAATGATCAAAACTTCGAAAAATCAAAACTATCTGTGTAATTTGTGGATCAAAAATCGGGAAAGGCTTTGAATATCTAGAAGTATCAGTGCTTCTAGGGAAGAAGTTGGGAGAGAGAGGTATCAATCTAGTATATGGATGGGGCAGCAGTGGATTGATGGGTTGTGTTTCACAATCCGCTCAAACAGAGAAAGCAAGAGTGATAGGTGTTACACCTATTCCTTTAACTGATATCGCAAGCAAAACACGAGGCCATGAAGTACAGACGTTATCTATTCATGAACGCATAACTTGCATGTTGTATAGTTCTGATGCCTTCATTGCCATGCCTGGAGGTTTTGGTACTTTAGAGGAAATCTTTAATATTACCTCATGGGCTCAGCTGGGTCCCATACTAAGCCTATTGGGCTTTTAAATGTTAACAACTTCTTCGATAATTTACTAACATTTCTTGATTATGCTGTGGAACAGGGATTCATCTCTCCATTTTCTAGGAGGATCCTTATTTCTGCTCCCACTATCGATGAACTGTTGGAAAAGTTACAATCATATATTCCAGTACAAGATCCAGCAGGAGTTAAGATAGATTGGTCTCAAGGAAGGGGTACCAAGCGAAAATGGAGTCCGGTTAATGCAAATTTAACCTTGTGAATCTCCAAAATATTGTGGGTGGTAGAGTACGGAATATTCTTACTCTTGAAACACGCCTCTAATATTGATGAGCATTTGAACTTAATCTTGTGAACCTCAAAAGGATTAGAAGTGGTGGAATACGGAGTATTCTTACTCTTGAGACACACAAAAAGATTAGGGGTGGAAGAGTACGGAGCATTATTACTCTTGATATACACCTCTACTTTTGAGAATCATAAATGTTCCCCCTTTTGTGTTTTGCATGTATCTCTTTTCAGTATGACTCTTTTATGCTTCTTCAGGAGCAATAATAATAATATCATTTCAGTATGTTTAGATGATAATCTTTTACTTCTTCTGGAGTAAATATGTACTTCTTCTGGAGTACATAAGTGCTTGTGCAAGAACTTTGATCAAAACTGTTTATCTCAATCATATAATATTATCTCATTATACTGATGAGATTATTTTCACATTAGCCATGTTCGTGCTATCATGTGATATTATCTTATCATACATCAACATTTTTCTTGTTGGATAATTTATTTTCATTTGTCCTTTCAATACAGATATTGATAACTTCTGGTACCGTTTGATAAAACATTTTCATAATCCAACAACCTTTTAGTAATGGTAACTTCTGGTACCATTTTGGTGAAATATCAAATAAAAAATAGCAATAATATATCAAATTTATATGAACAGAAATATTTAAAACCAGCAGAACCAACCATATAAGTGGTAACATAATATGCTTAAAACTGGTAGAACCAACCATATATGTAGTAACAACATAATGAAATAATTACCTTTCATAAATGAACAAGTCATATCTCCAAATCTAGTCACAGTATTCATAATAGTACAATCCGTTACGATAATGAGTTATACTCAATACATCACGACATGGGAACTATTATATTACTTGTACCTTGTTTTAAATCTTTTTAATTTATCATATTGATCATAGTGTTAAATGATTTAGAATATATATGATATTAGCACTTTTCATCAGATCAATAATCATGATTAATCAAATTCGTTAAATCATGATTAATATACTTTAACGAATCATCAAGGGGAAAATCGTCCATATTTTAATATATTAATCATATGAGTAAATCGAAACCGTCAATAGGTTTGGAATTTGATTTAGAACAAACTTACTTTTGGTCTGAAGATCAAAATCTCGCCGGAATTGCTTCAAAAATAGTTTTTAAGAAGCCGCCACGTTCAACTACCGAAAATGTTCAAAACTGCATCAAACAAAAATGTAAGAACACAGAAAAATCTGGAATGTTGAGATGACAAACTGCCTTTTGACACCGTCGCCGGAATCTCACTCACGCTCCCTCACGCGTCACGTCGACGTCTGCTCGTTGGCGTCACGCGCCTCATGCATCGTCGTGCCGTGTCGCCGTCATCGACATGCGCCGGTGCTGGAGATTCGTCTCGTCGCCGTGGCTTCAGATTCGGTCTCCAATCGTCGATTGGATGTATAGTTTTGCGTATATCGGCTTTGAAATTTTCAAATTTTTCTAATTTTCCTTTTTGCACAACATCGAGACCTCGTTTCTTTCCTCGTATGGAACTTTTTTGAATCATGCAAAGTTTCCATCTTTCTTGAAGTTTTCAGATCTACAATAAGTGGGTTATTTTCTAAACCCAAAAGTGTTTGATTTGGGAAAGGAAAACATTGATTGATAATAATCAGGTTTCTGATACAGAGGCTCATTATTTAGATGCAACTGTAGAGCATACTTCCATCATATTACTCAATTGGCTAGAGACTCGTGCTGATAACGTGTTGTAAAACTATCTAAAAACTAGAGAGAATATAGAGAGAGATAAGAGAGAAATTCTTCTCATTTGATATGTATATAATGAAATGAAATGGCTCCTATTTATAGGAGTGAATAATGGCACAATCGTAATATGTAAAGTTCACAGGGGTATAATGGTAATTGGTCATTCACATATTTTATATTATTTATAACAATAATCTTATTCTTATTCTTATTTTTATCATTCTTATAAATAAATTAAATTAAATATATTAAAGAAGCTTAGTAGTAGAAAATTTCTCCCAAACAATTCCCGCCCAAGAAGAGGGAGAAGGAAAAAGAAAAAAAAAAGTCGAAAAGTCAGCCATATTAAAAAATAGTGGGACCACTTATTCAAAAGAAAAATAATAATTTCATGCGTGCAGTTCAATTTTCAAGAACTTGTCTGACAAAAAGTACAAGCAAGTCCATCTGAAAAAAAAAGGGCAAACACGTCCATCTCAGGAAAAACGAAGGCACGCCATCTGAACAATGCAGGCACGCCCATATGGAAAAAAGAAAAGAAAAAAAGCAGATCCATTCATGTTGTGGGCAGATGAAGGTGTAGTAAAGTTGGAGATTTTCGAATCCGCCACGCAGGAGCGAGTCTGAGTATCACAATTTCCGGCGAGTAGCTATTACGGTCGACTAGTGTATTCTTCGTTAAGCATCTATCTCCAAAATCTCCTTCGAACAGATTTAATTGTCATCTGCTAGTTTTTTCATCACATTAGAAAAACACTTCTTGAAACCGTTTCTTCAATTATCTTCAAAACCCAGAATAAGGACAAAATGTCAGACGGATTGTTGAAAAGCAAGTTCTATTCCAAATGGTGAGAATAATAAATTCTTTTTCCCCTTTTTAATTTGCTTTTATATAATGTTGGTTTTTATTTCTGGGTATGTTGAGGTTAATTTGTGATTTATTATTATTATTATTATTAGCAAATCAGCAATTAAGATAAAAACTTGGATTGAGATTATGCGCAATAAGAGAAATGCAATGAAGAATTATCTTAGGGACGAGATGTTCCCTACATTGTCATGTTTGTTAGGAGTGAAATACTCAAGTACTTAGCCGAGGTAATTAGCTTTGTAAAGCTCCAGGGAAATTGTTCTATTTTAATGTGTGAATTATCTCCTAAATGATGCATTTCTAAATTTGGATGTAGGATTGAGGGATTTGGCAATGGCAATTTGGGATTATTGGTGAAAGGAAAGTGGTGGATTCGAAGTGTGATAGAGAAGGGGATTTTGAGGTGTTTTTATTTTTATTTTTATTTTTTATTTTTGGCTTGGAGATGATCATAGGATGTATGAAGGTTGAACTTGAAGATGAAAGCATCCACTTTTGTTCTGGAAGGGAAATTGAGGAATTTCAGAATGAACCAACAAATTGGAGTATTGGATTCAGAAACGAGATGGGTGAATTCAAGATTAAATTGGAGCTGAATGACTTAATTATGTGATGAGGTTTGAGAGGTCAGTAATGGGTTGCACCCATTCTGGTGGTGGAAGTGGACGAAAGGAAGATATCCAGTTAAGAAGGGGAGTTGAATATGAATTTGGATATTGGACTGAGGGATTTGGCAATGACAATTTGGGATAATTGGTGAAAGGAAAGTGGTAGAGAAGTGTGGCAGAGAAGGGGATTTTGAGGAGTTTTTTTCATATGAATTGTCTTTCTTCTTCTTGGTTCTTGTTACAATATTATGGTCTCAGAATCACATAAATAGTCACAAAGAAAGAATATCTAAAATAAAAACCTCAGAAACTTTATTAATCAAACGAAAAAAAAGTATCAAAATAGGTTTTACAGATCAAATACAGACTTCTCAAACATTACTGAAAATCGCACAAAATTATCACAATATTACAGACCAAACACTGTAAATCAACCACAAAGTAAACCACTGATTATACACAAAGAATCAGTGATAAAAACCACAAAGTATTAATGTGATAGATGAGTTTTCTCTCACAGAACCACGAAGAAAAATCAGTGCAAGAATGAGAGAGAGCAGAGAGGTTTCTGGAAGAGAGGCATGAGAAGTGAGAGACCAGGAGTCAGCCTTCAGATCTTGTCACTTCGGTGGATGGCTTGGATGATCTTGAAATGATCCAACGGTTAGAAATAAAAGGTCGGTGATAAGTTGGGCCAAGAAAACCGGGTCAGGGCCAAATGCACGAACTGGGCTTCTTGGTTTTGGACTGGTTGCAGATTGCATATCTTCAACTGGACTTCTTCCATTTGGACTTCAATAAATGGGCTCAACTCTTTGGTTCAGAATGCTTGGACTGATAGGCTTGGTCCAATTGCTCTTTACAGTTCTGAAGTGCACAACATTTCTACTCCACTCCACTCCAGCCAGCCTTAGCCATCAGCTCACCACCCCATTTTCAAAGGTAAATTTTTCCCCTTTTTGAAAAAAGAAATTCTTGGTTTGGAGTATACCCATTTTCAAAGGTAAATTTTTCCCCTTTTAGAAAAAAGAAATTCTTGGTTTGGAGTATCTTGAATCAATCATATTTCTTCTTCTTGATTTTGCCATAGTGATTTTTTTGCACTCTAAATCAATGTTGCCGCCCAGAATGCTTCTTTAGTTATATACCCAAAATATCTATAAATCCAATCCGAGCACAATATTGTCACTTTCTTTCTATTTTTTTTCCTAGCCTAGCATGACAGTACCAACAATTAGATACATGTATAAAATTTGACTTATTATAGCACCTCTAGACTAATGGACAGTAACTTTGCCCATGTTTTATTTCACTTATTTTTATATTATTAGTTTTTGGGCGACACCAAATATCCCTACCTATTCTTTTCTCTAAAAATATTTGAATTGCGTCTACTTTTTGTTAAGATTTTACTCACCGCAATTGATTTAATCCCTTTTGTTTCTTGGAAATTATTTTTGCAGATGCTAATGGAAGGGCCCTCCAATGATCGGCTTTCTTCATTTCATTATTTTTGTTCAACCGCAGAGCTATGGCTATTTGTCGTCTGGGGTATGTCTTCATTTGCTTTTGAGGCTACTTTTGTTTGCTTTGACAGATTTGTTCCACTATCGTTTGTGTACATTTCCCTTCGACGTGTTTGTTCCACTATTGTTTGATTTTGAGGCTACTTTTGTTTGAGACCTGGATATTTATAGTATATTTATCATTTTTATCCTCAGTAAAGGAGATGGACTCCCACAATTCACAGTAAATAACTTATGAAACTAATTTATCCATTTTGTCGTGACCTTATTGCTAAGAAACAAAACTATTTATTTTTCATCTTTAGTACACATAACTCGGCTAAGATATCTACTCATTTTCTTTGCTGAGTTGTACAAGAACTTCTCTTGAGAAAATGATATTTTAAATGATGGGATCAAACAAGGACCTATTTTCACCACACCCTTTTATGGTAAAAACCTCTTTGTATGACGAGATTAAAGTTCAGAATAGAAAAGAGAGAAGAAAGAAGTGTCTCTTTCTTATATTTTCGGTTGACATAAGTCAAATGAGTTCCTATTTTACATTATATGAGAAAAGAAAAGAGAACAAACGAGCGAGCGAGCAAAGCTATAACGGTTGCAATTGGATTTGTCAACCTACCAAATTTGAATATTGATTATCAATATCCAATTTAATTTCTTTAAGTTCATAACTTTATTATGCCAATTTGTTCATTAATATTTCCCATTGCAAAGAAACATAACAATAATGTCATTCGTGCATCGCACGGGTAAGAACTAGAAAAGTAAGCCCGTGTTTTTTATTTGATATAATTATATAATAATCAGCTTTCTTTCATAATTTTTCATCAAAATCATTATCACGAATGGAAATCCCGTGCATCGCACATGTAAAAAAAATAGTATATACATAGACATGCATCTAGTTGGTCCCCAATTTTTGTATAATTTATAAAAAATGTGTAGTTTAAAATTGTTTGAACAATCAAATATTGTAGACTTGATTACGAAATGAATGATTGAAATTAAATGTTTTAAAATTTTGATCTTCAAATACAGGGGCTCAAATTTGATTTATACTTAGAGCATGTTGGTGTAAGTAGTTTTTTTGGAAAATTTGAAAAAAATTCGATTTTTTGGAAAATGTGTGATTCAAAAGTTATCGAAATGTGTGAAATATGGTAATCCCCTAAAAATGTATAATTGAAAATGAATTTAAAAAAAAATATTGAAAAAATAGTGCGAAACCAAATAGGCTCTTACACAAAGAAGGGTATGGCCAAGGGGACTAAAGATTCACAAAATATTTTATTTATATCCATACTACATTTTAATTATAAGAAAGGTCTTCAATATTTTCCCACTTTTGCTCTTAGGGTCGGTTTGATTGGAAAGATGGAAAATGGGTGGAAACAAAATATTTTCCAGGGAATTGTCGGAAAATATTTTCGTAGAAAATATCAATTGGAATAGCTTGATTGAAATTATTTTATATGTGAAAAAAGTGAGAAATTTTACATGCTTTGTTGTTTGATTGACATTATTTTCCATGGAAAAATTAATAAAGTTAAGTTATGTTAGTCAAACTTTTTTAATTATTTGTATGTACAATATAGTCCCAAACAAACACAAAAAAAGGAAGAAGAGAGAACAAAATGATGTTTTCCAAAAAAGGTGGAAAACATTTTCCAATCAAAGAGGTTGGAAAAGTTTTTTCATGAAAACCTTGAAAATATGCCTCACACGTCCAAGCCAAGAAAATATTTGCCCTAGAAAATCAATGTTGTCAAACAGCATAAAGTATGGAAATGTCCAGGAGTTTTCCTAATTCCATGGAAAAACAAACCTATCAAACAGGGTCTTAGAGCATTTCCAACTCATTGGCTCCAAAATGGAGTAAATTTACTCTAAAAAAATTGAGAGATTTCGCACTAACCTGCATAATTTTCTCCAACTTAAAATTCTAAATCTTACTCCAAATGAACAGTAAATTTTATATTCTCTTCTAATTTTCAATTCTCAACAATTAATTTATTTTGAAATGTATTTAATTTTATATTTTATTATACTACTTAAATTTTATAAATTGATAATTTAAAATAATTACCGAAAATTATTACTTTTGTTTAAAAAAAGACATTAATCCTAATATCACAATTATCAAGATGAACCATTTTACATAAAAAATGTTACAAATCATATGAAAACATTCGCACAATAGAAATAGAAAACAATTAAATCTTATATACTAATTATATATTCCACAAATGATCAATTAATGCATTACGAAGTGCAATATGAGATTCTTTATCATTAATTCATCTATTTTGATAATCATGTTGTGCATAATAATGCACACATTCATTATATCATGTAAAACACGTTTGGACCAAAATCGTGTTGGTTTTATGACTATCGCAAATCATGCTTGAAGACCGCCAAATGCTCGTTCGAAGTCTTTTCTACAGCTTTCTTGTCTTGCTGCAAAATATTTTTTTTGGACCTTATAGATCATGAATTGTTTACACAAAATAGATCATTTTGGGTATATACTATCAGCTAAATAGCAATACATGTCATATTTTTTGCTTTCAAAGATGTAATTAGCAGGAGGAGATATACCTTTAACGAGGTTTGAAAACAAGTGGAATGCCTCGAACACATTGATATAATTGTTTGATCCTGACAAACCAAAATGTGCTTATCATATCCATAAATTGTAATCAGCTATAACCTCGAGGGTAATAGTCTGGGATCCACTTCGACCTTTGTATTGTCTTACCCAAGCCGTTGGATAATTTTTCCATTCCAATGCATACAAATTAGACTACCCAATATTTTATGAAAACCACGTTGTTCACCAATATGGAGTAACCTCGCAACATCATTAGCATTTAGTGATCTAAGATATTGTTGAGTGAATATCTCTACAATTGCCCGACAAAATTTATTCAAACTTTCAACATCAATGGATTCTCCTATTTTAATGTACTCATCAGTTGTATCTATTGCAATACCATATGCTAACATCCTCATCACAGTTGTAATCTTTTGGAAAGAGGATAAACCGAGTCTACCAAGCCATCTCTCTTTTGCAAGAAGTAGTTGTCATGAGATTGGACTTCCTGAAGTATACATAAGAATAAGCTTTGTGACATTCAAAATCGTCGTCGAAACATCGCTTCGTTGTAACGTGAATTCTTGGCAAAATAGTCTTTGAAAAGGTTTGCTGATGTGATCCAGACCACGAATACAAGCCCGCACAAAGATCCGTTGATGATCAAAGGAGGACCGATGACTCGATTACAAACAAAGAAGGCCAACGAAGCAATGGACAAGCTAGTACAAGAAACAATGGCCAAAACATTGTTCGTGTCATCAAAAGAAGCAAGTGCCATGTTGGGACCGAACCAAAACGACGAGTGGATCAACCTCATTCAATGCATCAAAGAAAATTGTGAAATCTCAAATTTACGGCCGTAACATACACTACTCACGGCCGTAACGAGTCTACTGCAAAAGAACTGAAATTTTGAAGAATTGGATTTACGGCCGTAACTTATAGTGTCACGGCCGTAATGCAGCCTCTGTTAAAATTATGAATTTCAGAAAAAAAGGACTTACGGCCGTAAATAAAGTCTCACGCCCGTAACTGTGAATCAGAAAGCTTCTTACGGCCGTAAAGGAAGGAGTCACGACCGTAAAAGTCGATATGCGTAATTTTAGGGTTTTTATTTATTTCCTTATTTTTAGGAATTTCTTACCTAGTATAATTAAAACTCTTTAGTCAGGTTTTGACCCTATTTATAGGGATGTAATTTTCATTATTCAATAGACAACTTTGATATTATAATCGAGAGGCTATTTTGCTTTCACAATCTTATTCTTCATTGAATAAAATCCGAACTTGGGAGTTATTCTTGTTTGTTCAAATCTCGGTGAGAATTATTATTGCTTGTGATCAAGAGGTCAATATATCCCAGTGTTGTATTGGTTGTTTGGTTCAATTAATTTTAATTGGATCCATAAATCGTGGTTTCTTGACGTTCTTGGGTCGATTCAATATTTTGTGGGTTTCATAGCTACAATTTCTACGTGGTTTGCATCATTTGCATCAGCAGACTTCGATCCCAATTGATGACTACATGACAAGTTTTTGAGCCTCCACAAGTCACGTAGTTTTGTTGTTGATGTAAGAAGTGAGAGATGATGAGGTTGTTGTTGTTGTTGTTGTTATAGAAAAGAGATACTAGTTCTTCCTATGTATCAATTGCTTCAAAATCAAGAGTCAGTCCTTGATCTATGTCATCATCTATCTCAGACATGGAAGATGACTCAAGAAATGAATAGTTAGAGGGACCACCATTACTGAAATTCATTTTTTTCAAATCAAAATGATGAATTAATCTTAGACAACCAAAACTCTTATACAGTTATCCATTTTTTATTTCATTAACTCGGAACTGTTGGATTGATATCTTGAAATACTATCTTCTCGAATTTGAGATATTACATCTTAATCATTGGATGGGTGGATTTCATCACATTTGAACCGTTGGATTGATATCTTAAAATCTTATCCTATCCAAATTGGGATATCACATCTTAAGCGTCGGATAGATTTCATCAAATTTGAACCGTTGGATTAATATCTTGAAATCTTATCCTATCAAATTTGAGATATCACATCTTAACCGTTGGATAAATTTCATCACATTTGAACCGTTGGATTGATATCTTGAAATTTTATCCTATCTAATTTGAGATATCACATCTTAATCCTTGGATGAGTTTCATCACATTTGAATTGTTGGGTCTATATCTTGAAACCTTATATTATCTAATTTAATATATCACATCTTAATCATTAGATGAATTTGATCACATATCATATCTTAACCGTTGGATGGATTTCATCACATTTGAACTATTGGATTGATATTTTGAGATCTTATCTTATTTAATTTGAGATATCACATCTTAAAGACTTAACCGTTGGATGGATTTCATCACATTTGAACCGTTGGATTGATATCTTGAAATATTATCTTATCTAATTTAAGATATCACATCTTAATCGTTGGATGGATTTCATCACATTTGAAGGGTTAGATTTACATCTTGAAATCTTATCGATAGGGCATATTTTTACTATAAAACAGGGTATGGTGTTTTACATTTTATCTCACACTTGCCTTCTTGAAAATCTAACTATCATACTCTTCCAAACCTCTTCAAAATGAGTTCAAGTAAATGAAGTGCTTCATACTCCAACGAAGAAGATAAACACTTGTGTCATGTTTGACTTGATATTTCTTTTAAATCCAATTATTGGTATTAACCAATCGAGAGATAAATTCTGTCTTGAGTTGAATCTAACTACAACAACTTCAAACCAGAATATATCACTTAATATCGACCCTTGGGATCTTTGCAATCTTGAATGTCTGTTATTTTGACTATTGTTGCTAAGTTTAGGAGATGCGTTCGACAAGTGAAACTTCTTAATCCGAGTGATACATCCGACAATATATTGTGAGTATTATGTATAAAATTTCATTTTATAGTTCTTTATTCAATGAGCACATGAACTTAATTATTTTCCACAATCTTGCAAATTGATAGGGCGAAAATATTGTTTGCACAAAACAAGGCTGATAAGAAATTATTTAAATTTGATCATATCTAGCACATCTTAAAAGATATTGAAAATTTTATTTATGATATTAATACAACATTACCCCACTTTCAAATGGAAATTGGAAATTTCGCATCGTCATAATTAGAGTCTCTTGCTTCAAAATCTTCAACACCTGCATCTCCCGAATTATCATCATTTTCTCTTAATATAGATGAAGAAAATAGTGGTCGTTTTTTCCAACGACCCATTAGGGTAAAAGAAGCAAAAGGAAAGAAAAAATAATAATGAATATTCGTATATTATTCAATCAATTGCAAAAAATAATTGAGAAATCACTCCAATTTTGTAAAAGAGAAGCGATGATAGACCCAAAAAAAATCAAATCCAAATGATTTGAGTTGAAACTGAGTAGAAAAAAGTAGTCGTAGCAGAATTTCGAGAAGAGAATAAAACTTTACTTAAAGACTTGGATTTCATACCAGAACCAAGTCTACATGAGTTTACTCGAAACAAACAACTATGAGTTATGGAAAAGTGATCTCAACGACAAAGCAAGGAATGTCAAAATAGCTCTACTCCATTTAGTGAATATTTCGATGGTCTAGGATCCGAAAATGTCTTACCAGATTATTAAATTATCGTAGTTTAATTTATTTTTCGTGTTTTATTTCATGTTTGGTTATTGTGTCGTGATTTTATGTTCTTCTTTTTTACCTATCAATTATATAAATTTTTAATTTTAATCATGAGCAATTTTATTTTAATATTATCATTAGTTGTTATTTATGCGAGATTAAATTAATTCGTTATGTTAATAAAAAAAAAATAACAAATCACAAAGAATATAAACTAACTTAATCAAACAAAATAATAATTAAAAAAATCATCAATGGACATAGAATGAAGAAACAAATTTGGTATACAAAATTGTAGGGCAAAATTGGTTTTAAAAAAAGAAACTCCAAAACTTACACTAATGAATAGTGGGACGCTATATATGGCATCCACTGCTCACTCCACTATTTTTACGATAAAGATGCAGTCTGGTTGGAGGAAGAAGATGACTTCATTTTGAAGTGAAACGCCATTTTACCGTCCGATTGGAGTTGCTCTTACATTCTCAACTTGTTTTTTTCAATGCATTATTATTTTTAACATTCAATTCATTAGCACTTTTGTTTCTAATCATAATACTTGTTGATCACAAAATTTGGTGGGACCTTGGATCAATGTCTCAACTTCTCCCTCTTGAACACGTGGTCTTCCTGCGCACTAAGACAAATAGTCGGTATGCAGTAGGGGCCAGGGTAGCTCCCATTTACACTCTGACGCTCAAGTCAAGACTCATTGTGAGTAAATATAAAGTATAAGTGTGTAAAAGAAAGAAAATGGAGTGATATTTGTATGTTGTGTTTGAGTGTTAAGTTAATAACCTTTTACTTGGAGGCAAATGTCACTACAAAAAAAAGAGCTCCAGCGACCAAAGATTTAGCGACCATTAAAAAATGGTCGCTATAAGACACTATCACCGACCAAAAAATGGTTTGTAAAGTTCTTGATATGCTAATAGTGGACAATTTTTTTGGTATTCTACTGCAACAACTACTTTGTCGCTAATACATATTACCAGGGACCAAACATTCTACTGGTTACTGAAGAGTTTGGCGGGGAAAAGGACAAATATTTCCCGCATAAAAATATATTACAATGACCAACATTCGATCCCTGTTGTCATATATTAGCGACCAACGGTTCATTGGTCGCTAAAACAATTAGAGGGATTTTTTTTTACTATTTTTTTATAATATTTTAGCGATCAACCATCATGGTCTCGGGAACTTTAAATCCTTCAGGAACCAATATTTGGTCCCTGGTGTCATATATTAGCGACCAATGGTGGTTTGGTCGCTAAAACTGCAAGAGGGATTTTTTCTACAATTGTTATGATGTTTCAGCTACCAACCGTCGTGGTCGCTACAAGTTTAATTTCTACAGGGACCACAGGTTTGGTCCATGTTGGTATATATTAGTGACCAACCAAATGTTGGTCGCTAAAACAAATTGAGGGAAATTTTTTGCAATTTTTATGGTGTTTCAGAGACCAATCATAATGGTCGCTGCAAGTTTAAATCCTCCAGGGACTACAGGTTTGGTCCCTGTTGGTATTTATTCGTGACCAATGTTTGGTTGGTCGGTAAAACAAATGGAGGGAAAATTTTAAAATTTTTTATGATATTTCAGCAACCAACAAACGTAGTCGTTGCAAGTTTAAATCCTACAAGGACAACAATTTTGATCCCTGTTGGTATATATTAGTGACCAACCAATCCTGCAAGGACAACAGGTTTGGTCGCTGTTGGTATATATTAGCGACCAACATTTGGTTGGTCGCAAAAACAAATGGAGGGAAAATCTTCGCGATTTTATGGTGTTTTAGCGACCAACAAACGTGGTCGATGCAAGTTTATATCCTACATGGACCATAGGTTTGGTCCCTGTTGGTGTATATCAGCGACCATCCATTTGGTTGGTCGCTAAAACTATTGGAGGGAAATTTTTGAGATTTTATGGTGTTTTAGAGACCAATCATAGTGGTCGCTGCAAGTTTAAATCCTACAAGGACCACAGGTTTGGTCCCTGTTGGTATATATTAGCGACTAATATTTGGTTGGTCGCTAAAACAAATGGAGGGAAAATTTTCGTGACTTTTATGAGGTTTCAGCGACCAACCAACTTGGTCCCTGTAAGTTTAAATCCTACAGAGACCACAAGTTTGGTCCTCGTTGATATATATTAGCGACCAACGATTTGGTTGGTCGCTAAAACTATTGGAGGGAAATTTTTGGAATTTTTATTGTGTTTTAGAGACCAATCATAGTGGTTGCTGGGAGTTTAAATCCTATAGGGACCACATGTGTGGTCTCTGTTAGTATAGATTATCGACCAACATTTGGTTGGTCGCTAAAACAAACAGAGGGAATTTTTTTGCGATTTTTATGATGTTTCAGCGACCAACCAACGTGGTCGCTGCAAGTTTAAAACCTATAGGGACCACATGTTTGGTCCCCGTTGGAATACATTGGTTGCTAAAACAATTGGAGGGAAATCATGTGAAGCTATTAAAGATCGAAATTAGACTTAGGCCATGTTTGATTGACCAATATTTTCCATGGAAAGTGGAATTTGTGACTTTTAGCTCGTTGGATATGCAAAAATTTCCAAGGAATTAGTTTTATTGGCACGAGTCACATCATCCCCAATTCTTTGTTTTCATGGAATTCATTTTCTTTCCAAAATGGTAGAAATTGATGTTCTAGGCAAAATGAAATTTATTTTATTTTCTTGCATTTTGGTCTTCAACTTTCTTATTGTTAAAATTTTTTTGTTTAAAAACATGTTTTTTTTTAAGTTTTCGAGATAAGATGTGTGGTTGAAAAGTGGAGAGAGAAAATATGTGGTTAAAAGATGATTTGGGGAATTACGTTGTTTAAAAACTTTTTTTTTTTTGGAGTTCGTCAAATAGAGGCTTGGTTAATTTTCACCACTTTCATATATTTAAATATTATTTATTTATTAAATAATTTATTATTAAATAATATTTTTCACTAATCAAATTATATGAAAAATATTACCAATTAAACAACAAAACATGAAATTTGTTTTCTTTCCGCCCATACTTACACAAGTGTAAAGTAAATTTTGGATATACTTTGAAGATTTCATGTTTCACGTTGTGGGTGTCTAACGATCAGCAAATTATCTAATACGTCGATAAATAGTTCTCAAATGGCTTAATTCATCCAAGCAGTGCATCGAAAATTGTTTGTGTCGTGAGAATGTCAAATAGACCAACATTGACCCTAAGGTCTATTTGACTAGCTTCACCTCCAATGGCCCATTTCCTCTTTTGAGATGTGTCGAGTGGGTAATAATAGTGCGTTTCATACTAAACATTGATTATTTGTAGATTAGATACTCCTCATAATAGCTATGGAGTCAAAATGAGTTGAATTGTAGTAACCCTTACTTACATAGCAGTAAAGTCAAATATGGATGTACCTCGAAGATCTCACGTTCCACATTATGGGGTCTAACGATCTATCAAACGATCTAATACGTCGATAATTTTTTTTCCAAATGCTTAAGTCATCCAACCTTAGGAACTTTTCTCCCCTTAGGGATGACAAAAAAAAAAACCTGTCCCGTCAAGAACCCACGGGTACCTGCCCCTAATGGGGCAAATTTTGGGTACCTCGTGTGTTGGTGTGGCGTATTAATTAAAAAAAAGTTGGGTGATGGACTATATCATGTGATCTTGTGGGGAAAAAAGTTGTTTGATTAATGATTGTTTTGTTTTAAAAAATGTTGTTTAATTAGGATGGATGAAATGTAGTAATAAAACAACTGAAAAAAATTGTTTAAGTAGTTAAAAAAAAAAAAAATCAAACGAGGCATTCACGGGGCGGGTATGGGTTCATTGTTCTTCTCGGGATAAGGCACTGTATGAACTCACTCCATTGTCATCCCTATCTTCCCTACGAAGGCAAAAACACAATGGATGTTTGTCTTCCAAAAATTACTTCTGTTTTCAAATTCTTCCAAATTCAGCAATTTTTTTTCAAAATATACTAATTCTTCCTGTTCTCAACACAAATCTTCATTCCCACTTTCCATAATTCATCTCCAATGAAATCGATTCAATGTTTTTATCTGTAATCTACCATATATTCGTCATGTCTACATGCCAGTCCGCAAATCTTTTGATGTGATCCCGGGAGGGGGTCACGACGAACACGCGGAACGAACGCCGGGAAAGTTCCGAATTCAGTTTAGAACGGACGGTAACAATACGACCCGAGCCTCACGACGCAAGAACCAGGGGCATATTAAACCCGAGACCCATTACGATGCGGAAACAAGAACCGTAATGGTTTGAACACCACAAGGAATGTCCAGATCCTTGATAAGTTCGAATTAAAGGGAATCCTCACCTTTAGAGAGTAAAAACACTCAATATATTTCATTCAATAATCAAAGTCTAATAATAATATTACAATGAAGACGCCTTTATATAGGTTACAAGAATAAAAATCCTAGTCTACTAGGAAACTAAATAAAATCTAATCTAATTAGGGAATAGATAAATTCTATCAAAATAGAGTTCTAATTTAATTGGAAACAATAATAAAAACAAAGTAAATCTAATCATATAATTAAGGAAATAAAAATTCGCATGATTTGCATTAATTTGGAATTACGGTCGTGACAGCATCATTTACGGCCGTAACTGTGCTTCTGCTTAAGGATTACGACCGTGACCATAAACTTACGGCCGTAACTTTGAAAACCTGAAATTCTTCATTTTGATCCGAGAGTGACTTACGGCCGTGAGAATATTTGGTTACGGCCGTAACTTTGCTTCTGCATAATTTTTGATTTTCTTGGTTTCCAACTCGATTCTCGGCTTGTCTCTTGGCTTGCTCACTTGGTTTAGCCTCGAACCTTGTTCACCCTCCCAATGCTTGATCTGTGAAGCTCTTCGAACATGCTGGAAGCTTTGTTTGGCTTGATTTGTAGTTCTTTCCGTCAAGCCCGCCATGATTCTCATCATCTTTCTTCGTCAAATTCTCCGAATTTTTCGAAATTTTTGATAATCAATGGCGAAAATTTCGTTTTGTTCCGAGTCGATGATGGGCTGTAATGCCTTTTTTTCATTTTAAGTGCTTTCTTGAATTTCACGTAATTATTCTATTAATATCCTTATAAATCATTTAATTGACACTGTTATTGTTTAAAATTTGAATTATTTTGCAGTGGAAGGACTTGAATGTCGTCACGATTAATGTGCCAATTAGAAAGTTTATAACTTGATTATGTGCAATTCTATTATAATTATTAATTTTATTTACTAAGATTGTTATTTTCTATTTAATTAAGTTGTAAGTGGCCTCAGTTGCATTAATTGGAAATTGGGGGAAAGAATGGTTTTAGGGCATTTTGTAAATTATTGAAAGTTGTACACCTAATTAAAACCAAAGGGGAATTGAGGGATGAAATTGCAAATTACAGTTAAATCTTAACCAAGAGACAAAAGCAATTTCCCAAACGGGGGAATTTTAAAAATACCCAAGTCAAACATGGGCTAAGTCAAAATATCCTAACTTTTCAAAAACTATAACCACAATACCCCTTTTTCTTTAAAATGACGTGTATACCCTTAATAACCATATTTCTCTTATACCCTTCATTTATCTCATATTTCATATTTATATTAAAACGAAAATAATACAATTTTTACTTTTCATTATTCTCTCGTTTTTTCATCTGTTTGTGCTCAATACGCAAATAAATTATTCTCTCATTTTTTATCTGCTTGTGCTAAAAAAAATCCGCAAAAAATATACAAATCTCAACTAAAAGATTTCATTCGCTAATTCTTATCGGTAAGTTGATTTAGCAATCTTTATTATACTGTATTTAATTTTGTTCTCGTTGTGTTAAACTTATCCAACAGATCTATAATTTCAGTAACCAAAAATTAACGAAAAATTCATATATTGTTAATTTTTTAGTTAATAATAATTATAGATATATAATTATGTAGACTAAACAATTAAAATTAATATGGTGAAGTGTGATTTTTATCAGTTTAGTAACAAAATCGAAAAAATTGAACATTAGAGCGGAAAAAAGGCGCCTGCATGGTCCGGCTAGACCGTGCAACGGTCCGGCCGGACCAATTTCAAAAATAATTATTCTAACTTATTTTTTTACATTATAAATAAATTATAAAATTCTAAATATTTTTTTTATTCTTAATATTATTTATCATATGTTACAAAAATAATTTCATTACTAAATAATGTCATAATATGTTAATAATAATTACAAATAAGATATGTAATTATAATTTCTTAATAAAAATGAATTAATAATTTCATAATAATTAGAAATAAGATATGTAATTATAATTTCATAATGCAAATAACAAATTTATTAATAATATCAAAATAAATATAATTATAATAATTGAATAATGTTTAATTTTCCTACTTGTTCATTTACGTGCGGTAGTCTACAATGTAGAGTGGTTAAATATTGCGGAAGCATGGTGCGGCCGGACCGAGGCTTCGGCCCGACAACTATTTTTTTTACAATTATTTTTTATCAGTTACTCTGATTTTCCTTAACTTGTTGTTTTGAAATTTTATTATTTTTAATTAATGCAGATATGGCTTTCATACCAGTTTCTTATTTTGGTGAATTCGTGGTTGATGAAAATCTGCGATGGTCATGGAAATATACAAGTGATCAAAACATTTATGTAATTTTGTTAACTCCAGGTATGTCATTTACAGACATGTACAGCAAACTATAAAATCAACTCGAATTAATCCATCTGAATATGATATGAAATTTGGATTTCTATATAACTCTAATTCTACTGTTCCATTGCCACCCTTGTTTGTTACTTCTGATGTGCAAATTACGTGGTTAATTGAGACGAATAAAAAGGAAACTATTTCTCTCTGTGTAACTTTAGTACGAAAGGATACCCCCAATAATCAGAATGAAGAATTTGATGGTGGGGATCAGAATGTGAATGATATTTGGGACACATTAGAAATAGTTCGTGAGGATGATGATGTTATCCCTGATAAGTTCCTCTTATCACCCATAGACGTCACGATGTAGTCAGAGACAATCAGGAAGACATTCCATCTACAAACAATGATCTGATTAATTTATCCATACGTCAACATGAGCACTTCGAGAACTCACAGGCTGGGCCAAGTTCACGATTGACTAATTGTTCACCTGTGGTTCCAGATGATGAAGATTTGGAAGTCCAGCAATTATTTAATACCAAGCAAGATCTCCAAGAAGCGGTGCATAGTATTGCACTTAAGTACAATTTCGAGTTTAAAGTGAAGAAGTCAGACAGGAGTACCTACACAATTGTCTGTGTAGATGATAATTGTAGTTGGCGTCTGCGAGCAACGAGGATGGACACAAATTAATTCTTCGTAGTTCACAAGTATGCATGAGAGCATACTTGTCAAGTGGGCATTCGTCGAAATGATCATAGAAAAGCTCGTTCATGGTTTATAGGACGACAGATAATGCATAAGTTTGATGACCCAAGGACTATTTACAGACCCAGAGACATCATTAACGATGTGCAGAGAGATTTTGGGGTGACCATGAGCTATCAGAAGGCCTGGAAGGCTAGAGAATATGCGTTAGAGGATTTAATGGGTTCACTCGAGGAAAGTTATACGAAATTAGCCAGGTATTGTCATAACATGTCGAGAACTAATCCTGGTTCGATATTCTTTATTGAGGCTGACGATGACAATCACTTCAAGTATTTTTTCATGGCTCTTGGACAATGTATAAATGGATTTAGAAGATCGATGCGACCTCTAATTCTAGTAGATGGTACAACATTGAAAGCTAGATATGAAGGGAAGTTAATTATTGCTACATGTCAAGATGCCAACATTCAAATATACCCTCTTGCGTTCAGCATAGTGGATAGCGAAAATGATCTAGTGATGAATTGGTTTTTCTCAAAGTTGAGGGAAGTAATTGGAGATGTCCATGAGCTTGCTTTTATAACTAATCGCGGAAATTCTATCATAAATGGTATAGCTGAAGTTTTTCCCGAGGCACACCACGGTTATTGCATGTACCATATACAAGGAAATTTGAAGACGACGTACCTTGGTACTGGGATCGTTGCCTTGTTTAAGAGAGCGGCAGAGGCTTACACTTTTGAAGATTATAATAAGTTCATGATCGAAATAGATAACAAGAGTAAGAAAGCCTCGGAGTACTTAATAGATAAATTGGGGATTCAACATTGGGCACGGTGCCAATTTCCAGGACGTCGATACAATATGATGACGTCAAATAATGTGGAGTCTTTGAATGCATTATTTAAGAAGGATCGAGAGTTACCAATTCTGGCAATGATTGAGAACATTAGGGAGAAGTTACAGGTTTGGTTTCACGATAGACGCGAGGAATCTCAATCATGCACATCTTATCTCACCCCTGCCATGGAAACCAAACTCTTCAACACATTAGACCTGGCTAGAAGGTTGGGCGTGGAGCCACTGGATCAGTTTAGATTCAACGTTGTATGCGGACGTAATGTTGGTTATGTTGTGGACTTGAATGAGAACACGTGCACGTGTAGACAGTTTCAGCTTGAGCGCTTTCCATGCACTCATGCAGTTGCAGTTGCTAGACATAGGGGCTTTTCACCACAGTCATTATCAACTAAGTACTATACCACTACTTTGTGGAGAGAAGCATATGCTGAAACTATATTTCCTCTACCAAATGAGGGTGAGTGGGAACTTCCCGAACACTTGCTCCCGCTTGATAATTTACTGCCACCGAATGTCCGAAGACGTACTCCTGGATGTGTACGTACGTCTAGAATACCATCTACTGTAGAGTTTCCCAGACCGCGAAAGTGCGGCAGGTGCGGCGCAGTCGGTCATACTCGCCAAACTTGTACTAGTCAGATTCCCTTGAATAATTAATTTTATCACTATTAAAACTTTTACTGTAATTGTAGTGTTGTTGATAATAAATTATCCTATTTTGTCTATGTTAATAAAGTTCGTGAATTGCTTACTATACGATGAAAGATGATAATTGTTTCTTGGAGAAAAAAAGATATTTTAGGGTTTAGGGTATAGTTTTCTATTTTGGGGTTTGGGGTTTAGGGTTTAGGGTTTATATATATATACTATTTTTTGTTCCAAAAAATATATTGTTATCTATACTTGTGAGGCAATTTATTCAACTAAAGAAATTGACAAATAAAAACTATAATAAATAAATTGACATTAATAAAGAAATTGACAAATAAATATATATACACAATTGCATATAAAAACTATATTAACACAATTACATATATACACAATTACAGTACTAGTCAAATTGCATTGAATAATTAATTTTATCACTATTAAAACTTTTACTGTAATTGTAGTGTTGTTGATAATAAATTATCTTATTTTGTCTATATTAATAAAGTTCGTGAATTGCTTATTATACGATGAAAGATGATAAATGTTTCTTGGGAAAAAAAAAGATATTTTAGGGTTTAAGATATAGTTTTCTATTTTGGGGTTTGGGGTTTAGGGTATAGTTTTCTATTTTGGGGTTTAGGGTTTAGAGTTTATATATATACTATTTTTTTGTTCCAAAAAATATATTGTTATCTATACTTGTGAGGCAATTTATTCAACTAAAGAAATTGACAAATAAAACTATAATTAATAAATTGACAGTAATAAAGAAATTGACAAATAAATATATATACACAATTACATATAAAAACTATATTTTTACATTTCTAAATCTTATGGATCACAATTGTAGGTAAATAAATCAGTAGTCAACTTTATTCTCCACTTCTGTATATGTTCTTGATTGATCATCTTGACATCTCATCCGATACTCAAGAACTTAATATATTTTATTGCAAAAATCCCGCAATCTCCACTATAAGTTTAAAAAAAAAACTTTAGTGAAATAAATGAATATAGTTAAGAATTTAATTAAATACTAGAATACGAGTATAAAAAAATTTACCTGACACCTTGTTTTGAAATCCCCTTGATCCTCTCAATGACTAGTTGTTGTGTTGAAATATCGCAAGTGTACGATATCGCTACAAGTAATAAAAGTGGACTTTTGAGTCCGAATTGTCGATCCCACGAGAACTATTTAATTCGCTATAAATTTACTTCGAATATAGAATTCCTAGACAAAAACCAAAACTAACTAAGAAAATAACTTGTAAAATAATAAAAACAAAAACGACAAGTAATTGGAAATCAATGAAATAAATAATGCAATTAAATTGAAAATAGAAAATTAAACTAAAAGCAATTAATATAAGCAAGAAACAAAGTGGTAGAATTTCTAGCAATTGAATGAATATCGGGGCTAACGATTTCGAAATAACGTTCTAACTTAATTTCTCATCTCAAGTTATTTTCTAAAATTGTATTTGGTTGAATTCACGCACATATCTAATTTACTTCTCTCGAGTTCAAATTAGACATATTTAACTAAGTCAACCATGTATCTCTACAGCGGGTCAGAATTCCCCTTAGTTAAATGCATTAAATTTCCTAGGAATTTCTAAGTGACCACATGCAACCACAAATTCATATCTCTATCTTTTTGTTGAAATTGCCGGATTTTATTACGTCATCTAATTGTTAACTCACATCTCGGATTATGAAAACAACCATTAAATCATGAATTGGTGATCAAGCAACTCAAGCATTAAACGCAATAATAAAATCAAAACATAAATATCAAAACACCAACTTGAGAATTAAAATCAAACAAGAAACATTAAATCTAAATCGTTAATCCCGATTATAAAAATTTAGCTACTCATGTTTGTGGAATTAAAATCAATAAATAATAACGTAAATAAAACCCGGAGTTTGAAGTGTTGAAAAATCAGCATCTCCTCCTTCTTCCCAATTCACCTTCCAGCCGTGTGTACTTTTTTCCTTCTTGATTCATAGCAGCCTCCAATATAGTCTACCAATCTTCCAAATTTAAATCCAGCAGTGCACCTGTGTATAGATTTTGTCCAATTAGTCTCTCACCCAGCCTGTGTATATATAATTCCCAGCTAAAACACCTATTCTTCTTCCTCCTACAATGTATCCTCGGCTCTTGTCTTGTGCACAGCCAACCACCAATGCAAAACAGTTATTAATTCCTCTCTTCAATTCTTCGAATTTTTATTTGCAGCCGTACACTCCCAGCAACCACTCTTTCACCTATGTTGCTGCCCACTCAACCACAATTCAACTTTAATTGTCAACCTCCTTCCACTTTGTATCACAGCTGTGTATATTTTTCTTTCCAAACCAGCCACAATTTTGCCCTCTTTTTTTTTCTAGCCCTGTGTATGTATATTCAAGGAAAACTCTCTCAATTCTCGCCTACTTCTCTATTCTCGGCTGCTTCCTATATATTATATTCAATTTGTTCCCAGCCTCCTTTTTTCTCCTTTTTTTCACGGCTGTTCTACCCTACGGCTGCTTCCTCTGACCTCCCCTTTTTACTCCAAAGCTGCGCCTCTCTCTTGGCTCTCTCACGGCCTCCTCCCCTTTCTTTTTTTCAGCAAATATGTATATATAAATATATACACAATCCAACCCTAAAGCCCAATTATCATTTAGGGTGTGTTCTTTAAAATTTAATTTGTCATCATTACAAAAATTTAATTTACACAATTTTTCATACCACTTTTTAACCATCCACATTTTCTCTCTCCAATTTTTAACCCTTCATCTTACCTAGAAAATACAAATAAATCAACAAATAATTTCAATTCCTTGATTTGACACAAAACATTCCAAATTAAATTTTAAAGAACACACCCTTAAGCCTCTCAATTCTTTTAAATAATATAAGTTGGTCCTTGAGTCTTGACTTTCTCAAATTTGCTCCACTTTTGAGTTTTTCCATCCAATTTTTGTATAATTTCTTCAATTCTCATTTTTCTTCATTTTGGGATAAAAACCTGAAATAATGTAAATAAATATAAACTAAATAGAATTTATTCAAGAAAAATAAAATAATATCCTAATTTCGATAGATAAATAAGTGTATAAAACACACTTATCACTAGTACATCATCGACATGAATTCCAGCACGCTTAGCCATTAGAGGAACAATGAATGCCAAGGGCATCAGAGTTTCTTGGAGCTGGGTCTCTGTGAAACAACCATGTTCGGAGTCGTACACATACATTTTCGATTCGGCGAACACGACCTCAACAACAATGATGTGCGAGTTCCCGATCACCGGAATATAGATGTGTGTACAACCCGTCCACGACTGGCCACACATGGGCTCTGCCCCTACCACGTAGTCCAACATGTAATCTGGCAACTCGTACGAGGTAGGGTTGCTTTCGAACATTGAGTACTCAATGTCGACAGCGTTTTTAAAGCCGCAACACAAGATCACTCGCCCAGGAAAGCCGAATGATTTCGGGTACCTACTAGCCCGATCGCACAGCAACTCCATCGAAAGATCAACATGCTACAACATAAAATATAAGAGAATTAAATATTATTTAATCAACAAGTAATATAGTGAGTTCACATAATTACGATTAGCACTCACATCGTCGGCAAGCCAAGCTCCGCTTCTGAGGACTATTGCGAACCAATCTTTGGCATCCGATATTGTTGTCTTCCCAATGGCGAAGCGAAACCTGAATGAATAAATAATTAGAGATTCATATATAATCATTTTAACAGTTAAGAAATAAATAAACAAAAACATAACAAACTTACTTCGACTTAAGTTGAGAGTACCACATATCGAACACCTTTTGCTTCGCCGGATCGACTTCGTGGAATAAGTTGACATAAGTGCCGTCCACGAATGTCCTCTTCTTCGCCTCGGCCGTGAAGGGAGAAAGAACATGCTGTGAGGGTTGTCTTGTCCTCTTACTTATAATATGCTCCTTCACCTCGACAGTACGTTTCTGTCCCCTCTTCTCGACCATATCCGTCAGCCGCTCAGTCGACTCATCCTCCGGCACCTCCGACACCTGAGGCACCTCCGCCTCCCGATGCACCTCCTCCTCCACCTGAGGCACCACCTCCTCCGCCCCCCGAGGCACCACCTCCTCCGCCCCTTGAGTCACCTCCTCCTCCGCCCCCCGAGCCACCACCTCCTCCGCCCGAACCCCCTCCTCCTCCGCCTCCCGAGGAACCTCCTCCTCCGTCGTCCCCCCAGGCACCTCCTCCTCCACCCTCGACACCCCCTCAGTCGGCACCCCGTAAAAATCTTGCTCCGTCATCCGAGCTATCATATCATCCAGATCATCATGCTCTGGCATCATATATGAGGCTCCATGCCCACCTCGGAGCTCATCCCCAAGGGCATGCATCTCATCACGAATGACCCCCACTAGACGCTCAAACAAATCATCAATGTGAGGTACTGGGCGCTGAAAACAAAAATGACAATTGATTATTTAACTCAAATATTATAACATGTAAATGTGATCATTAAAATACTATTGTTTATTGAAAACTGAATCCATTAACATACCGGGGGAGTGGGGGTGCGTAAAGGTCTGCGAGATGCCCCCGGTGAATGAGATCTCATGAGCAGCGGAGACATGTCTCGTATTGGACTGCGTTGATCCTAGATATAACAAAAGTGGAAATTAAATGTCGAATATTGTTTATTTAAGATTCTACAAAATTTTCGACAGAGTCTCCCCTTAAAATTGGAGTTAGTCACCCTATAAAGGGACATCAAAATGTCATAATAAAGCAAAAACATTCAACCACGACAATTCAAAACACCAACCACCACTCAATAATACTCCCATATCACTGACTACTCCAAAAATAATTCTCAACTCAAAAACATATCAAATTCAAATTATAAACTCCAAATAATATAATCGGAAATAAACTAACCCCTAGTAAAATATTATAGTTTATTGAATCCATGAACATACCGGAGGAGTGGAGGAGCGTAAATGTCCGCGAGATGCCCCCGGTGAATGAGTTCTCATGAGCGGGGGGGACATGTTTCTTACTGGACTGCGTTGATCCTAGATATAACAAAAGTGAAGATTAATTATTTAACCCAAAAGGTAAATAACAATCTAAAATTACATTACATACCAGTTCACGCATGTAGTCATGCTCCTCCTCTATGGTCGAAGCCGTCAACGCATGAAGGACTTCGAGCTAATATATTAACTTTAAAACAATTTATAAATCATGTGTCAAATATTATATTACATTAATAATAATTTCTAAACGCTCACCTCAGGATCATCGAGGATAGCCGAAAGCTTCCTAGAACTTGGCGCCTCCGTTGCTCTCCAGTTTAACATCCGAGGAAATCGCGTCCCCCTCTTAACTGCCCACCTATCACTTAAGGCGGGAATAACCTCATACGCCCATATCTGTGAAACTTACAATTATTATGACGATGAAAATTATAATAAACTAATTCAAAATGAAAAGTTTAAAATTAATACCTGCAGAGCAAAAGGGAAACCGTACGCATCATACTTCCGGGGGCCCTTCTTCACCTTGGGCATCGAATGAGTTTTCTTAAATATGCTAACGGTATCGACATAAATTATAGACCCCCATGAATAGTTGTTGAAGGCTTCAATATCATCAACAAGTTCCAAACCATATAAGTCGATACCATTCTTTGCTTGCTTGCCCTTCATGAAGCTCTCCAGAATATAGACCATGCATAATTTCAATATGTCCAACATATCGGGACAAGTCTTAAAGTATTCCAGAGCTCCTCCCTGTAAATGCCCTTTTGTTCTTCGAAGTATTTCAGATGAAGCCTCGATTTTGACCGTAATTCGGGCATTTTTTCCGTATGGCCATTACACTTTAATCCCGTGATGAGGGAAAACTCAAACCTCAAGAATGTGACTATCTTGTCATCCCCGAAGCAAAAACTATATGCACCACCGTCTACTGGCTTCAGAAGTCGAAGTAACAGAGAATCTATAATCTGAGGCGCAAATTGCATCTTGACCAATTCTTTGAATCGCCATAGGAATGATCGCTTCAAGATATCTTGATGATACTCATCAAGAGTTTTTAGAACTGCGCCGAAGTCACATTCCCTGTACTGGGAAACTTTAGCCGGAAGCTCTCTCAGTTCAAGACCAATAGCATACTCCATTCTGCAATAATTTCAAATGTTAAAATCAAAGTTCAAAAATGTATGCCGCAATATTTAACCATTCTACATTGTAAACTACCGCACGTAAATGAACAAATAGGAAAATTAAACATTACAGGAAAAACTTTATTATTTTCAGCCATGTTGGAAATCAAAGCCTGAGCCTGTTCTGGTGTTTTGTCCATTAAGGCACCTCCACTTGCGGCATCTATCATACTTCTATCCATTGGTAGCAGTCCTTCGTAGAAATATTGCACTAGTAGTTGTTCGCTGATTTGATGATGGGGGCAGCTCGAGATGAGCTTCTTGAAGCGCTCCCAATATTCATACAGCGATTCACCATTGTTTTGACGAACCCCGCAAATTTCCTTCCGGATTGTTCCAGCCCGAGAAGCAGGAAAATATTTTTCCAAAAATAGCCTCTTCATGTCATTCCAGGTGGTGACTGATCCGGATGGTAAACAGTATAGCCAATCAGTAGCGGCATCCTTTAACGAGAATGGAAAGGCCCTCATTTTAATTTGTTCCTCGGTAATACCAGTGGGTCTCATACTGTCACAAACCACGTGGAATTCCTTGAGATGCCTGTAAGGGTCTTCACCAGCATGTCCTCGAAAAGTTGGCAACAAGTGAATGAGTCCAGATTTTAGTTCAAAAGTTTTTCCCTCCTCCACTGTCGGAAAAGTGATACAGAGTGGCTGTTGAGCGACATCTGGGGTGGCCAATTGTTTAAGTGTCCTGTTGTTGAGGTTATTTGCTGCCATTTGTTCTAGTGCTTCCCTTCTTCGCTGTTGAAAAGTTCGCTCGATTTCTGGATCAAATAGAAAATATTCAGGATTAGTGGATCGAGTTTTATGCATATAAATAAATGAATAATTAAATAAAATTTTCGGAATTTCAATTTTTTTTTTTTTTATTAAACCGAAAACAAAAATAAATAAATAAAAATGCAGAAAATAAAATTCTAATTGATTAAACAGAAAATTGGTTAACCATTCCCCGGCAACGGCGCCAAAAATTTGATGCGTGTCGTAATGCACCAAAATAATAATTAAATTCCTTGTTCACTATTACTAAGAATATAGCAGTGGAAGCAAGGGTCGATCCCACGAGGAACGGGAACTAATTTAATGCCATGTCAATTAGAATTATAAGGGGGGTTTTGAGTTGAAAATTGCAATTAATCTAAATAATCAAATAAAGATGTAAAATAGCTGGAATAAAAATCAATTAATAAGAAATCCTAGTTCTCAGGTTCGGTTGTGCCCTATCATGATATTGTCATTCTCCAAGCAACGCATGTACTATTTCCTTTGTTTTATTTATCACCCGGAATAATCAAAAAACTCTGATTAATCCAATTCTTCCTTAATAATAATCAATTAGAATTAGTTCTCCAATCAATTTAGAGTGAATGAACAACCTAGAATAAGCTCCCTAGATTTAATTCATTAACTATGTGAAAACAAGAAGAATTAGGTGAACTAAATTATCAATTACATATGCTCGAATTGATTAATCTAGATTGAATTTTCATATGGAAATATAAAATTACCAATTGCTACTATGATTTGAATAACAAGACAAATACGAATCCAATTACCCAAATTAGCAAACATCAACACAATAATTAAAAGACAAGGCCTTAATCAATTAATAAATTGTCTTGACGAAATTGATGTTCATGAGAAATCCAATAAATAAAATATAAAAACAAGAACTACGTTACGAGTTTGAGGAATGAATAATAAAATAATATGAACACAACGTCCCCCTTGAACTAGGTTGAGAAGATTAGCCACGCATTGCCATGAAGAATTCCCCAAAAGTATTGTCTTGATTCACCTTGATTTTGCCTAGGATTTCTTCTCTTCAAACTTTGATATTGGTGGCTCTCAAAATTAATTCTCTTCTCTCTTTGGTACTGAATTGCTCCTTTTATAGAGCTCAAATTCGTGCCCTAGCTTAACCAAAAAGAAATACCAAAGATAGAGTTTAAGTTGAATTAGGAAACAATTTCCTTTTTTTTTTCGGGCTTAAGTTACGGCCGTAATATAAGGAGTTACGGCCGTAACTCACTTTCTGTTTAATTTCTACGCAATTGATTCACTTCTTACGGCCGTGACTTTGCATTCAATACGGCCGTAAGATCCTTGTTACGGCCGTGACTTGGTTTCTGCAAATTTTCGTACTTTTGTTTAATCAGCTTCTTACGGCCGTGACTTTCATGGTTGCGGCCGTAAATTATTTACATGCCAGGTCCTCGAACTTCCTTTTTACGTGCTTTTTAGTCTTTTTTCCTTCTTTTCTTGTCATTTGCGATCCTACACAATATAAAACATAAAATGTATTAAGCAATACTTAATTAGGATCAAACTAACAGTAATTCGAGGCAACAAGTAAAGAAATAAAGTGCTAGTAAAGCACTTATCACCGGCCGAACCTTTTTTGCGAACGGAAATGGTCTGGCCGGACCACTTTAGGTCCGGTCGGACCTAATACTTCATCTTCTTCACAAATCACAAGCTCCAACAATGGTGGATCAAGAAAAATTCTTCTATGAACCCAAAAAAACTCGATTTTCATAAGAAAAATTTCAAACTTCAAGCTATAAATCTAGGAATCAAAGCTAAAAATGTAATCTAACATTGTCTAAAGTCTGAATCTTGAACAATCCGGAGTAAAATTCTTCTTCTTTGCAACGACCGAACTATTCTATGGAGAGGAGAAATTTTGCCGGACCGAACAATACAAATGGTGAGGAGTCGGACTCTTTTGAATAAGTTATAAGGATATTTTGGATTTTGTAAATAATAAATCTATCGCTTTTTCTTTTTAACTTGCAAATGGATTAAAGGGTATTTTGAAAAATGGATTGAAGGATCCGGCTATTGGCCACTAATTCCTCTTTCCCAAACCCAAGTTGGGACCTTCCTCAATTCTATCAGCTCTCTCGCACTCTCTACTCCACCCCCTACACCTCACTTTAGCCTTCCTCTCTCACAAGCCGAATCGGTTCAATTATAACTTCCCTTCTTTCTTCTTCAACATGAATTAATAATCTCCCTGCTATCCAACTGATTTAACACTAGACTTCCATTTGTGCAGCTTGAGTGTTTATTTTCAATACTAGCAAATGTTCATGACCTCGTAATTTGAGAACTGGCCTGAACTTCTCTTTTTTTTTTTTTTTTTTTTTCCAAACATATACTGCAATTTTTTTTCTCTTTTGGTCAAATCACCCCACAATCCCCAATGACACAAGATTGAATTTCCACTTTGAAACTTAATCCATCTCATACTTCTCAACCAACACAAGCTTGTGAATCCGTTCTCTATAGGTTCAAGAAAAAGGATAACATGAAAGAATGGGTGTTCGTGGCTTGTAGTGTGGTATTAATATTCCAAAGAAAGGCTAAGGCTCAAAGGGTCTTCTATTGGTAAATGTACAATGGTAGGCTTATTGAGAAGGCCAAATTTGGTTCATCCTAGTGCCTTTACTATATTTTGCACTCGAGCCAAGAAGCTACTACGGCATGTACACAAAAGCATATCCAAGAACAAATCAACCATGCAGGACACACATTAGAAGAAAAATACGAGCTTTATATAAAGAGTAAAAGTAGCTCATAGGCTCAAAAGCTCACAAATTATGGTTCATATGTGTGCCTCCCATCCAATTATGAGTTTTGGTCATTGCTCGGTCTTAGGGTCGAATTGAAAAGTGCAAAAAATCTAGTGGCCAAAGGGTGAATCTCTTTACTCGAGGTAGTTATCAGTCATATCAAATTTGGGTTTGAATCTACTAGGTTGCAGAGATATGGCAATTTGTCCCCATTTTCAAACCTATTCGGAAAGTATTGGAAAATTCATCTCTACGTGCTCAATTCATGTCCAATTATGCAATTATATTTCAAAAAAAATGAACCAAAAGTGGGGTCGCTTCCTATCCAACCAGTGTAAATAAAAGAGGACAAAAATAGAAAAATGACAAGCAAGACTAAATGATTGACAGAAGTTAGATACAAAATTAAACATAAAAGGAAGATAATGCGACAGCAATTGACAGAAGACACCCCCCCACACTTAAAACCCACATTGTCCTCAAAGTGGAACTAGAAAGTACAAAATGAAATAGGGGGTTAGAAGGCTCCCTCGGGTTTTACTGAGGAGGGGGCCCGTCATGGAGCCTTTGCAAACGCTGGAGTTCCTCTCGAATGAACCTCTGCTCAATGGGGCATTTTATCGAACACATTGCATGCATAGCAAAAATTGAAAAGAATTGTGCGGATGCAACCGTGAATGTGACGTGGAATGTGTAATATGTTATTTAGAATTTACCAGACTTACGGCCGTAACTCATGTCTTTACGGCCGTAACAGAGGTTCTGGAGAATTACACATAAATGGAGTTACGGCCGTAACATTTTAAATACGGCCGTAACTGAGTTACTGCCTGTTTTAAAAAATTGGGGTTACGGCCAAAAAATTTTTTATTTTTTATTTTTTATTTTTTTTTGAATGAAATTAAATAATAAGGAAGATGACAAAAATGAAAATAAAAAAAATAAAAAATAAAAATTTGAGGGAGTAAAGAAACTCCCCTCTCGGGTTGCCTCCCGAGCAGCGCCTTTGTTTACTGTCTTTGGCTAGACTTGTTGTTTCCTCCTTCAACCGGGATTAGGTGGATTTCCAAAGCTCAACTTCTTTTTCATATTTTTCATCAGGGCCTGCAAGACAGGGGCAAAAGCATGTCATCAGAAGTTGGCAATGTAATACACGAGATTTTACCTGGCTTTTCACCATTTCCACCAAGTTTGAAAGTCTCCTGTACTGAAGAATCAATAACATTAAAAGAATGAACAGGATTATCATCATCAAGGTAGTTCACAGAATCATAAATATTAAACTGAATAATCTAAGTATCAAATTCCATGGTAAGTGAACCACTACTAACATCTATCTTGGTCTTAGATGTTTTTAGAAATGGTCTACCTAGCAAAATAGGAGTAGAGTTGGGGGAATGATCATCATTCATGTCTAACACATAAAAATCTGCTGGAAATACTAGGTTCCCTACTTGCACTAAAACATCTTCAACTACCCCATCCGGATAAGCATTTGAACGGTCGGCTAGTTGAACAATCACATTTGTTTCAGTCATATTAGCAAGTTTTAATGCATTGTATGTAGATCTAGGCATTACATTTATAGATGCACCTAAATCTATTAATGCACGATCCAGTTTAGTCTTTCCTATTTGGCATGGTATAGTGAACATACCTGGATCCTTGCATTTTGGGGGCAGTTTCCTTTGGAAGAGTGCTGACACATTTTCCCCCATTCTTACCATTTCATTTCCCATCAACTTCCGTTTGTTGGTGCACAGCTCCTTTAAGAACTTCGCGTAACGGGACACTTGCTTGATTGCATCCAACAGTGGAATGTTGATTTCCACTTTCCTGAACATTTCCAGAATTTCCTTCTCCTTGCTTTCCTTAGTCGCCTTCGTTAACCTGCTTGGAAAAGGCGGTGGAGTTAGTTTCGCATTCGCAATAGGTTCGGTTTTTACCTGAGAGTTTTGTGGAATGCTGTTTTTCTTTTCGACTTCTTTTTCTTCAACCTCCTCATCTTCACTCGCGGTTGGCTTTGATTGTGGCGCCTCAATTTCTTTTCCACTTCGAAGAGTAATTGCACTTACATTCTTCGGATTCACCTCGGGTTGAGATGGCAATTTTCCTCCTGTTTGTGCTTCCAGTCTGTTGATAGCTATGGCCATTTGACTCATTTGATTTTCCAGGTTTTGAATGCTGGATTTGGCATCCTGTTGAAATTGTAGAGTGTTAGTGGCCAAAGTTTTCATCATTTCTTCGAGAGACATACCTGATGATTGTGGCTTTTGCTGATATTGTCCCTGTGGATGGAAATTTCCTTGTTGTTGAAAATTCCCTTGAGGCTTGTTGGAGATGAAACCTGGAGGTTTGTTATTCCCATAACTCAAGTTCGGGTGGTCCCTCCAGCCAGGATTGTAGGTATTGGAGTACGGGTTGTATTGCTGTTTTTGAAATGGAAACCCTTCTGCAGCCTTTACCTGTTCGCCATTCTCCTCTTGCAATACCGGGCAAGCATCAGTTTGATGTCCGAAGTTCGCACATATCCCGCATGACTTGACTTGTTGTGCACTTCCTACAGCAAGTTGTTTAACGAGATTTGTTAGTTCAAACAGTTGACTTTCTATATTGGAACTACTTACCTCGTTCACGCGGCGAACTTGCATGTCTCGGGTTGGGTTAAATTGCTGAGTGTTTTCAGCCATGTTGGAAATCAAAGCCTGAGCCTGTTCTGGTGTTTTGTCCATTAAGGCACCTCCACTTGCGGCATTTATCATACTTCTATCCATTGGTAGCAGTCCTTCGTAGAAATATTGCACTAGTAGTTGTTCGCTGATTTGATGATGGGGGCAGCTCGAGATGAGCTTCTTGAAGCGCTCCCAATATTCATACAGCGATTCACCATTGTTTTGACGAACCCCGCAAATTTCCTTCCGGATTGTTCCAGCCCGAGAAGCAGGAAAATATTTTTCCAAAAATAGCCTCTTCTTGTCATTCCAGGTGGTGACTGATCCGGATGGTAAACAGTATAGCCAATCAGTAGCGGCATCCTTTAACGAGAATGGAAAGGCCCTCATTTTAATTTGTTCCTCGGTAATACCAGTGGGTCTCATACTGTCACAAACCACGTGGAATTCCTTGAGATGCCTGTAAGGGTCTTCACCAGCATGTCCTCGAAAAGTTGGCAACAAGTGAATGAGTCCAGATTTTAGTTCAAAAGTTTTTCCCTCCTCCACTGTTGGAAAAGTGATACAGAGTGGCTGTTGAGCGACATCTGGGGTGGCCAATTGTTTAAGTGTCCTGTTGTTGAGGTTATTTGCTGCCATTTGTTCTAGTGCTTCCCTTCTTCGCTGTTGAAAAGTTCGCTCGATTTCTGGATCAAATAGAAAATATTCAGGATTAGTGGATCGAGTTTTATGCATATAAATAAATGAATAATTAAATAAAATTTTCGGAATTTCAATTTTTTTTTTTTTTTATTAAACCGAAAACAAAAATAAATAAATAAAAATGCAGAAAATAAAATTCTAATTGATTAAACAGAAAATTGGTTAACCATTCCCCGGCAACGGCGCCAAAAATTTGATGCGTGTCGTAATGCACCAAAATAATAATTAAATTCCTTGTTCACTATTACTAAGAATATAGCAGTGGAAGCAAGGGTCGATCCCACGAGGAACGGGAACTAATTTAATGCCATGTCAATTAGAATTATAAGGGGGGTTTTGAGTTGAAAATTGCAATTAATCTAAATAATCAAATAAAGATGTAAAATAGCTGGAATAAAAATCAATTAATAAGAAATCCTAGTTCTCAGGTTCGGTTGTGCCCTATCATGATATTGTCATTCCCCAAGCAACGCATGTACTATTTCCTTTGTTTTATTTATCACCCGGAATAATCAAAAAACTCTGATTAATCCAATTCTTCCTTAATAATAATCAATTAGAATTAGTTCTCCAATCAATTTAGAGTGAATGAACAACCTAGAATAAGCTCCCTAGATTTAATTCATTAACTATGTGAAAACAAGAAGAATTAGGTGAACTAAATTATCAATTACATATGCTCGAATTGATTAATCTAGATTGAATTTTCATATGGAAATATAAAATTACCAATTGCTAATTTGATTTGAATAACAAGACAAATACGAATCCAATTACCCAAATTAGCAAACATCAACACAATAATTAAAAGACAAGGCCTTAATCAATTAATAAATTGTCTTGACGAAATTGATGTTCATGAGAAATCCAATAAATAAAATATAAAAACAAGAACTACGTTACGAGTTTGAGGAATGAATAATAAAATAATATGAACACAACGTCCCCCTTGAACTAGGTTGAGAAGATTAGCCACGCATTGCCATGAAGAATTCCCCAAAAGTATTGTCTTGATTCACCTTGATTTTGCCTAGGATTTCTTCTCTTCAAACTTTGATATTGGTGGCTCTCAAAATTAATTCTCTTCTCTCTTTGGTACTGAATTGCTCCTTTTATAGAGCTCAAATTCGTGCCCTAGCTTAGCCAAAAAGAAATACCAAAGATAGAGTTTAAGTTGAATTATGAAACAATTTCCTTTTTTTTTTCGGGCTTAAGTTACGGCCGTAATATAAGGAGTTACGGCCGTAACTCACTTTCTGTTTAATTTCTACGCAATTGATTCACTTCTTACGGCCGTGACTTTGCATTCAATACGGCCGTAAGATCCTTGTTACGGCCGTGACTTGGTTTCTGCAAATTTTCGTACTTTTGTTTAATCAGCTTCTTACGGCCGTGACTTTCATGGTTGCGGCCGTAAATTATTTACATGCCAGGTCCTCGAACTTCCTTTTTACGTGCTTTTTAGTCTTTTTTCCTTCTTTTCTTGTCATTTGCGATCCTACACAATATAAAACATAAAATGTATTAAGCAATACTTAATTAGGATCAAACTAACAGTAATTCGAGGCAACAAGTAAAGAAATAAAGTGCTAGTAAAGCACTTATCACCGGCCGAACCTTTTTTGCGAACGGAAATGGTCTGGCCGGACCACTTTAGGTCCGGTCGGACCTAATACTTCATCTTCTTCACAAATCACAAGCTCCAACAATGGTGGATCAAGAAAAATTCTTCTATGAACCCAAAAAAACTCGATTTTCATAAGAAAAATTTCAAACTTCAAGCTATAAATCTAGGAATCAAAGCTAAAAATGTAATCTAACATTGTCTAAAGTCTGAATCTTGAACAATCCGGAGTAAAATTCTTCTTCTTTGCAACGACCGAACTATTCTATGGAGAGGAGAAATTTTGCCGGACCGAACAATACAAATGGTGAGGAGTCGGACTCTTTTGAATAAGTTATAAGGATATTTTGGATTTTGTAAATAATAAATCTATCGCTTTTTCTTTTTAACTTGCAAATGGATTAAAGGGTATTTTAAAAAATGGATTGAAGGATCCGACTATTGGCCACTAATTCCTCTTTCCCAAACCCAAGTTGGGACCTTCCTCAATTCTATCAGCTCTCTCGCACTCTCTACTCCACCCCCTACACCTCACTTTAGCCTTCCTCTCTCAGCCTCCAACCGCAAGTAGCCTTACGCCGGCCACCACCTGGTATTCTCCCCCTCCCCTTCTCACTCACTCCCGCACGCATGCACGCACGCACAAAAAACACACCCACACACGGTTTTGCACACACAGCACCTCACACACTTGCACACACACGCAGAAACCCATACACATGTCTTTGTATATATTTAGAATGTTTGTATTGATGTATATATTATCTATTTTTATAAATTTCAAATTTGGATTTTTGTTTTTGATTTTCGAATTTTAATTGGTAATTGTCTAATTTTGAGTAATGTGTATATATAGATCTTTAAATAATGTAAAATTTTCAGATTTTAAATAATGAATTTAGTGTTTAGATATATGTAATTTCAGATTTGAATTTTAGTTTAAATTTAGTAATTTAAATGTTAATTTCCGATTTTGGAATTTTATGATGATGCTAGTATATTTAGATCTTTAATGTGTACATGCAAGATTATTTTCAGATTTGTTAATGGTTAGAATTGTTAATTTTATATTTTGTAAAGTTTGATTAAGTTACGTGATTTTTAGTTTGAGTTGAATTAAAAGATAAGAAAACTTCCTATGGTGTTATGGGTTGGACATAGCTTAATGTCACATGTGGGTTAAATTGTCGGTAACTGATAATATTGCTGCATTTATGAAGGGTTAATGGGATTTGGCTTGGTTGATGAGAAAATGTCAGATGTGTAAATGTTATCTGTATTTGGCCTTATCCATTGCCGAAATTAAAGGTTTTGTGCAATTATTGGATGTAATTTCCCTTTACCTTTTTTTATTGGTAATTTCCTTTTACCTGTTTGCCTAGATGAATAGTTGTGCTCGTTATTGTAGAAAAACCAAGAAAGGTTAACCTTTCCTTTTGTTTCGGTTAAGAAAATTGTGTTTTCTGAATGAGTAAGGGTCTTAAGGGACTGGTTATATATAGGTTATTGCTGTACAGTGAAGGATCCTTATTTTTTTAATCTTTTCCTTTGCTATCTGTCTTCACAATATGTTAAGTGATGTTGTCCACAAATATTTGTAGTTTGTTGAGCATTGAAGCATAGGAATGCAAATGAATTTGTGATAGACGAGAGAACTTATGGCCAAAAAAACTAGATTTCAACGCCCCACTTTTATCTGCAAGGAGATATTCCTCGCCTACACGCTCTTCAGAAGTAGTAAACAAGAACTCCACAGGTTGAATGGTGTTATCACATGTTAACTATATTATGAGATTGGCACATTTGACTTGCATAGTGACATGCAAGTTGTTGATTAAGTGGAAGCCAACGCCTTTCAAGTTATGTTAGCTATGTTTCTTTTCCAGCTGATAGTTTTCTAGCAAATAGATCTGATAGTATTTCACCTCTTTGAATTGCTAGGCAGAAGAAAAGTGTCACCGGTGATATGGTAACCATCGCCAAACCTTGAGAGAAACCTAAGACTGTTGTTGAGGTGGCTAATAGTGTGGGGAATATCAGGAGATGGCTACATGTGGCCTCAAGTATGGACAGAAGATGGTTAAAGGGAATCATCCATGGTGAATTCTTAGTTTTGTGGTTTGATGTGCTTTCTCAAAGTTATTTTCTTTATTGCTGCAATTGTGCTAATAACTTGTTAAAACTTGCTTTTACTTTATTTATGTTCTGAAAAATTTGTTAGAAATTACTCATGTCCTAGTCCATCTTCTACTCAAATTCAATTTAAGAACACGATGATTGCTTTTGGAGTGATTTATAATTGAAAATATTCAATCTTGCTTCCGTTTTCCCCTTTTCAAATTATTGTCCTCATTTGTTATTGATTTTTAGAAACGACCTGTAGCCCGGGTAAATATTAATCTTGGCAAAAATATATGGCCTATATTCGCAAAAACTTGGTAAGAATTCTCCAATGGGGTTTTTATATTCGTTGAAACTTCAAATTGATTGCTTTCTTCTTTAATTGTTTCATTTCTTTGCATATCCATATAAAATATTTTGATGAATTAAAAACCCAATTTTAAGAACCTAAATATAAGTTTATGTTATATTTTATGTGCATATGGTTAAAAGAATATTTGGAGAAAAGTTGTATCGACCGTGATTTTGTGTAGTCCACTGTCCTTTTCCACCGCCTCATAATGAGACCTTTCATTCCATGCAGACTGAGATCGTAATACGAGGTCTATTTGCTGGAGTTATTGCTGGGATTGTAGTTTCTTCATGTGTGGTTAGGTTTTCTATTGTAGTAGTTGCACTTTGGATGAAATGTTATTTTGCACGAATGGACCAATGATTCGCCTCCACCGCCGCCATCAATTGGCGCTTCTTTACTTTGATTATATTGTTGAATTCACAAGAAAAATAAGGAAATTTATTATTTTGTGGTTAAATATTAGATATTTATGGTTATGTATTGACTATTACTTTTTGTTATGGGTGCAATTACAATTTATCTTTTGTAGCACAATTTATTATTAATTTTTTATTGTTTTAAATGTGGCTATTGAACAGTGAATTGAAATATTGGATATAATATTAGCAGGTATAGAAAAAATTGGTTGCTAAAGGCATTTGTCGACATAAGATTCAGCAACCAGAGTTTGGTTGGTAAATACCTTTCTGCAACCAAATTTTAGTTGTTGGATCATATAAATATTTTCTTTTTAACATTCACCGACCAATTTTGTAATTGTTGAAACTTATGAAGATAATCTTTCAGCGATCAAGACTTGGTCTCAAAAAGTATGCGACCACGCATTGTTCCAAGAAAGATGCCAACATTTACAAACCAAACTTTAGTCTCTATTGGTATAGTTATGTCAACCACACTTTGGTCACTGAAAGGTAAGCATTAGCGACCAATTTTATGGTGGTAGCTAAATGTGCATTTTATCATTTGGTTGTTATTATTATATATTAATGACCAACATTCGGTTGGTCACTAAAACATTTGGAGAAAAATTTACGCAATTTTTATGATGTTTCAGCGACCAACTATCATGGTCGCTGGGAACTTTGGTCGCTAAAAGTTATGCATTAGCGACCACATTTTGGTCACTAAATAATAAGCATTAGCGACCAATTTTAATTTGGTCACTGAATGTGAACCTTTTACAACCAAATATGGTACCTTAATTTATTATATACAGTGATCAATTCAAGAGAAATATTTGGTCGCTGAAAAGTCAAGTTTTAGCGACCATCATGAATTGGTCGCTAAAGACTTTTAGCGACGGTGAATTAGCGACCATCGTGCGACCAAGGTTTATTGGTCGCTGAACATATTCAATGACCATAAAATAGCCTTCAGCGACCAATTTTTTTGGTCGTTGGAGACCTTATTTTTTGTAGTGATGATCTATTTATAGGGGTAGGTGTTTTCCTAGATCATGACACGTGTTTTTGGTCGCTGGAGACCTTATTTTTTGTAGTGGTGATCTATTTATAAGGGTAGTTGCTTTCCTAGATCGTGACACGTGTTATACTTTACTAGTGGCGAGTTCTTAACCCTTAGTGAGGTAAACCATATTTTTGATTATAATCATTACTACCTATCTTAGGGTGATGGCGGTCATCACATCCCTTTAAAGATGCTGTCGCGAGCCGCAATTTGTAGAAGGGTCACATTTCTACTAACTAGTCTTGTCACCAGCCTAGAGCATGGGCCTCTGATAATAACAGTTCGAAGTAAGCAGTTCAGTTATATGGAGCTCGGACAATATTTCACCTCTGCAAAACAGTAATTTGCAGAGTCCGGAGTATGGTTGGCAACCATTGGTCCTCATGTTGATTCTCATGGATGATGTGTCAAGCTTATTTAGGCGTGGTCGTAACAATAAATTTTAATGTGCATTGAAAAGTGGAGCAAATATTTTTTTTTCGTTTTGTATTAGTAATTTATTTCAAAATATAAGAGATAAATAAGTTTTTTTTTTTTTTTTTTTTTTTTTTTGCCCTAGTAACAAATATTTTAGAATCGTCTATAAACAAAATATATGAAAATTAATATATGGTTTATGAAAAAAATTATAAAAAAATTTGAAAACATAAGTGTAGAAATAAGAAAAAATTTAGGGATATTAATTACAATTAAAATATAGTGTATTTAACAAAAATTGTGGTGTCAATATATTTACCATTTTTCTATTTCGTCTAGTCACCCCTTGGAATTCTATTTTTCAAAACCAAATTCACGAATTTTTTTTTGATAAGGCTCTATTTGAGAAATTATTTATAAATTGCTATGTGACAACATTATTTGGTGCATTTTTTTATATTCTGTTTTGGTAAAAGTTTTTTATTTATAAACAAAGAATGTGATCTTTTTGAAGTAAAATATATGGTTGAAAAATGTTTTGGGGAAATGTGGGTAGTTAAAAAGTGTTTTGGGAAGTGTTTATAAACGTTTCACCAAATAAAGGCTTAAAAATAAAAAATCTTGGACGAAAATCTTTTAATTATCAATTTTGCCTCTCGAAAATCATGAATTTCATTTAATTGCTTAACACTTCTTCCAATTGATTATTTGCAATATAGAATGATCTCCAAGTAGTAGAATCAATCTCCAATTAAGCTCAAAGTCAGCACTTTTTGAAAAATTGCACTTATGTCTAATCTTTACCTATAATTCACATAATTAGGTAGAAACTCGCTCAAATATATCATAATTTATCAATATTAAAGTATAAATAAGAGTTTATAACACAAAAAACCCATATGCATATTCTTGAATTTTACAGTTATTTACCAGAATTATGTTTTTTCTTGTAAGCTATTCATATCCCGAAATTATCCTAATGGACCCAAGACGCGTGCTGATGATGGATGTGGACCCACCTTCTAATGATATGATCAGCCCTTCTTTGGTACAAGTGTGGTTCATCCTAATAGTAAAATTTTGCTTCAAGAATTAGTTTTTTCTTTTGTTGATAGGAGAACTCTGGTGGGATAATTTGGGGCACCACATTATTTATAATGTCTGCATACCAAGTTGATTATGTCATAGCCAAAATTTATTCATCTGGAAACACTTCATTGATGTCAACCCTATCATCCTCGTTTTCCCGTTTTGGTCTAGATAAATGATCTGCAACTTGGTTTTCAGTACCATTTCTATCTTTGATCTCAATGTCGAACTCTTGAAGGAGAAATACCTGTCGAATCAATCTTGGCTTTGCATCCTTCTTCTCAAATAGATACTTCAAGGCTGAGTGATCGGTGTAGACAATTACCTTTGACCCAATAAGATAAAATCGAGATTTGTCAAAGGCAAATACTACTGCAAGCATCTCTTTTTTGTGGTATAATTGATCTGAGCATCAATCAGAGTTCTGTTGACATGAAGTGTTTTCTCCTTACGCTGTCCCAACATGGCTCCCATTGCATAATCACTAGCATTGCATATCAACTCAAATTGAAGACTTCAATCAGGTGTGACTATAACAAGTGTTGTGATCAACTTCTTTTAACACTCTTCAAAGAAGTGGAATGATGTGTTTTTCTCCAACAAACTGCTAACTGGCTTTGTCATTTATGAGAAGTCTCTTAAAATCCTCATATAGAATCATGCATGTCTAAAAAATCTTCTGATTCCTTTAAATGAATTGGGAAGCTATAATTTCTCAATTACATGAATCTTTGCTCTGTTTACTTCAATCCCCTTTGACAAGATCCGGTGCACTAAAACACCACTCATTTACCATGAAGTGAAACTTCTCCCAATTAAGCACGAGATTTTGTTTATTTACATCACTTCAATACTTGAGATTGATTCTTCAAGCACTCATCAAGCGAGTTTCCAAATACTGAGAAATCATCCAAAAATAACTCAATATACCACCCCACCATGTTTGAAAAAGTAGCCATCATACAGCGCTAGAAAGTGGCAGATGCGTAGCATAACTCAAATGACATTCGTTTAAAGGCAAAAATACCAAAAAGGAAAAATGAAAGTGGTTTTCTCTTGGTCATATGGTGCAATTGAGATTTGATTATACATTAAAAAGCCATCTAAGGTGCAATAGTGAGAGTGACATGCTAACATTTCTAACATATGATTAATAAATGGCAATGAGAAGTGGTCCTTCCTGGTAGTAGTGTTACTGTTTAGCTTCTTATAGTTAATACAAACCCTCTATCCAAATACAAGTTGTGTTGGTATAATCTCAATATTTTTCATTCTTACTCCCTTTTTAGGTACCACGTGAAATGGACTCGCCATAGAATAGTCTGAAATTGGATATATGATGCTAGCGTCAAGTAGTTTAAGTACTCCTGCCCTGAAAACTTATTATAAAGTGGGATTCAATTTGCGTTAATGCTCTACTAATGGTTTGCAATTTCCCTCCATGAGTATTTTGTGCAAGCAGAGACTGGGACTGATTCCACATATGTCTACAACGGTCCACCTAATAGTTACTTTATACTCTTTCAATTCTCTTAGAGATTTCTCTTCTTCCTTATCTGTCATTAGCAATAATTATTGGAAGAGTAGTAGATTCACCAAGATAAGCACACCTCAAGTGAGAGGACAGTGGTTTGAGCACTAAGGTTGGCGCCTTCTTAATTGATGGTGATGGCTTTGCTGAGCTTTCGCCAAGATGAGTATCGTATTTGTTCTTTTGTAAGGTCACTTGTGGTATTGCTTCTAGTTGTTTTACCTAATTTTCCATAATTGTATTTTCTTTTTTATTGTTTCTAACTTCATGAGATAAACTACCAGATCATCTGATAGGTGTTCTGTTTCTATTACCTCAGCAACCAATTTGTTAACTACATGAATCTATAGCAAAAGTCTGTTGAAGAAGGATATTTCATTGTTTTAAAGATACTGAATATGACTTCTTCATTGTTTACACGCAAAATCATTTTGCCTTCACAAAACATCAATCAACACTCTTCCAGTTGTCAGGAACGGTCTCCCAAGAAAGATTGGTATGTTACTATCTTCTTCCATGTCAAGGATAATAAAATCAGCTGAGAATATGAATTAATCAACCTTGACTAAGTCATCATCTATAATGCCCCTGGAATGTTTGATCGATCGATATGCAAATAGGAATGAAACAATGGTAGGTCTTGCTCTCCCAATCCTAGTTTTCTTTAAACAGATAAAGGCATAAGATTAATACTTACACCTAAACCATATAAATCTTGATTAAAAGAGTGAAAACTAATAGTGTAAGGAATAGTGAAACTCTGTGAATCTTTCAATTTTGGTGGTAGTTTCTTTTATATGATAGCACTGCATTCTTCTGTTAAGCAAACTGTCTCTTAGTCTTCCAACTTCCTTTTTTTTGATAGAATTTCCTTCATGAATTTCACATAGTTGGGCATTTGTGCTATTGCATATACAAAATGGATATTTATGTGCAGCTTTCTAAATATCTCAAGAAATTTTGCAAACTGCTTATCAAATTTGTGATTTTGCAATCGTTGAGGAAAGGGAATTGGCGGCACATAAGCTTTAATTGGAGTATGTGCTTTCTCTTCTGAATTTTCAATTTTGTAATTAGATGCTTCTATTGATGCTTTTGAGGCTTCTTTCTCACCCTCATCTTCCTCAATGTCCACTTGCTTGTCCACTTTTTCAGGCATCTTCACATGAATCTCTGATGCACTTCACTTCTTGTTGTTATGGCTTGAAAATACTCCTAGGATTTTTAATTGTATTGCTGGAAAGTATTCCAAGTGCCATTTCTGAGATTTATTGAGTCATCTAAATTATTTGAGTTCCCAGCTTCTTTATGGATGCCTGTTGGTTCTTATAATTAGTTTCTTGCCTCTCAAACATTTTTTCGTATTTTGAATGTACTGCTAAAACATCTCCTCCAAACTTTGTCTCAATTCCTGTTGTGGATTGTTGGTATTATTCTGATTGTCTGACCATTTGAAATTTGGATGTTGCATCCAACCCGGATTATAAGTTTGAGAACATTTATACTGCTGTCTATTGGTATTTTGAACAAAGTTAATAATTTTTTTCAATAGAAGCTAACAAATTACACTCCTTAGTTTGATGATTAGCTCCACAATTTTCGCACATTGGATGTGATTATAAAGCATGAACCCCTAGTGTTTGCGCCTTGACCAAAAGTGCAACTTGTTTTGTCAAAGCTATAATCTGAGCAGATGTAGTGGCAAGAGCATCTAACTCATGTACCTAGTTGCTTTCTAGTGAACTTCCCGGTCAGTTGGAACTTCCCGGTCAGTTGGGAACATGATGTGTATTTTTGCTATCAATTCCAATAGGTCACAAGCTTGATTGACTCTTTTGTTGATGATAGACACATTTGTTGATGAATATACTATAGATTTTGATGTGATCCAGAACCATGATAATACGAATCATAGCAGGCTTGAATATTCAAGCCAAAACAAGAATTCAGCAGGTTCGACGAGCTTTGAAGATCAAACTCTGTCAAAAAGAACCAGCCAGAGTTGAACTACGCGATCGCGCGGCACAACCGGGGCGGGATCGTGCCATTGCTTCGAAAAACAACCCGAGAGTTTCAGGCATAACCACGCGATCGCGCATGTTAAAACCATGTGATCGCGCGATTGAATTCGGAGTAGTTTACGCGTTTTTTTATTTATTTTCAGTTTTAGGTTAATTATAACTTTATTTTGGGCCCAATTAGCGGCTACCCTAATTCTTAGGTCATTTTACTTATTTATATGCTTTTCCGTTCATTGTAAAAACAGACTTGATTTTGATTAAACAGTTTATTGAGGATTCGATAAAAGTTATAGGTGGATTCATTAATTTTCTTAGAACTTATCAAAGAGTGATTCTTTGTGGCGTTCATCCCGAACTTATTAAATATTCGCGAGAGTATTTGTGGCGTTCAAATCAGAAACTTATCAAGGAGATCTGGACAGATCCTTGTGGCGTTTCGCAAATCTTGGTTCTTCAATCCGCATCGTTGATTTCGCGTTGTAAATGCCGGGTCAAGATTCCACCGTCCATCACAACCTGGGTTCGGAACTTTCTGGCGTTTAATTCCGCGCATCTCGAATCGTATCAGATTTGTATCGATGAGTCAGTCCTATATAAAAATATTGTACCTGTAGCCCTTTGTTATACCCATGATTTAGACATTTTCGAAGCAACTCATTGAATCTCCCCCAAACTTCATGAAAATTCTCCCTATCATACTGTTGAAAAGTAGAAATATCTAACTTCATCTTGACTAACTTAGCAGGTGAAAAGTATTTGTTGCAGAACTTTCTAGCCAATCCTCCAAGTAGTGATGTTAGATTCAAATTTTGAGTCGAGCTATTCCAACGTAGTATCCCTTAAGGTTTAAAGAAACAATCTTAGTTTGATAACATCTTCATTCACCCTATCAAAGCTGGACATTATGGCACATCCTTTGAAATGTAGCAATATGAGGATTTGGATCTTCATGTGCTTTTATGAAGAATTGCATGTTGTTGCTGAAAAGATTGATCTGATAAGCCCGAAGTTGGAAATCGTTCTTTTCAATGGTGGATAAACAATACTGGAGCGATTATGAGCTGTAGCTGATGTCAGAAATTGTACCATTGGAAGATCTCCCTCATCATCATCGTCATCTTCTTCACGTGGTTAAATGTGTGCAATAACTAATTGAGCAGCCAAAGTAACCGCCCTAGTAGCTTCTTGTTCCATAGCTATGTGAGCGAGTTCTTCAACCATTGTATATTTTGCAGATTTTTTATGTTTTTAGTTGTGTTCCTTGCATCTTCATCTAAAAGTGTATTCAATCTCGAATCTAGAAACTCAAGATCTTCGCCTTGTGAATGGAGCATACAATAAAAACCTTTTTTTTTTTCCTGTAGCAAGGAAAATAATAGAATTAAAGTATGAGGACAAATAAAAGATTAACCTAAACTAATAGGAAATAAAAATAGTCTCCTACAACGCCATCAAAAACTTGTTATGAAAATTATGCAAAATAGTCAAGCAATTAGTAAAATAGATTCAAAAGTCCAGATTGTCGAACCCAGGAGTACTATTTTATCTATTATTAGCATTGATTAACACAAACCTACTTTAAGAAAAACACAATGAGTTGATGTTTAATCTACTAAAAGTTTGAAAGCAAATAATTATCAAAGTCTATGTGAAAATCAAGATTTAGATTTCTTTTATGAAATGAAGGTATTGTGATTCACGATCGTACCCTAGTTTTCATATTCAATTTCTCATCCCAAGTTTTTTGTAAAGTAGTATTTGATCAAATTCACAATTATATCTAATTTTCTCATTTCGAGTTTAAATTAGATCTATCCATTATGTCAACAACATATCTCTATGTTGGGTCAGAATAAACCCTAATTAAATACATTTAATATCAGGAATTCATATAATAATCACAACAACCACAATCAGGTATCTCTACCATTTTCTTAAGTTGCCGAAATTTATTATGTGATCCAAGTATGAAACTCACCTCTCGACTCATTACAACCACAAATCAATGAATTGGTGATCAAGTAATTCACACATTAAAATTAGAAATAAATTCAATACACAAGATTAAATTATAAAACTTGAGAATTGAAATTGAAATAGTTAAACTAGGTTATATCGTTCGCCCTAACTATTAAATTAGTTACACATGCTAAAATAGAAACAAAAAGACATTAGAATTAAACACGTCATTAGGTTTTGGAATTAAATTGAGAAGAAGTAAGAGTTCTTGCACCAAGATCCAATCTTCAACTCAAACCCGATATTTCTTGGTTGAATTCTTAAAATTCTTTCATTTGATGTGTTCTCCAAAATAATAATGAATAACCCCCATTTCTAGTCTAGATTAGATCTTTAGTCTTTGAACACAATATATCGTTTTACCCTAAGTTGGGCCCAAAAAAATAAAAGAAAATGACCAAAAAAAAAAAGTACTCGTGACATACGAGTATAATTTTTTACTGCGACTAACACACAGTTATGTATTTCATGTTTTTTGCTTCTTGGTCCTTCATAATTTGCATACTCTATCATTAAATTTCTAACTTCTTCAATTTAGTCCTCACATTTCAACTTTTACTACATCCTTCCACTATTACAACACAAGTCCTTCACCTTTTTGAAGTTTTCATGTTGGTCCCTATTTTACATTTCTGCACTATTTTGGTCCATTTCTTCTTTAGGCCTCCCAACGCATCCAAATTTGAGTTTATTTTTCCCAAAAACAAAATAAACATACAATATAGCAATATCACATTCTAAAATACTTAAACATGTCCGAATTTAAGGTCAAATAAATGTAGAGTTGAAGGGAATTCCCTAAAGAGAAAATGGATTATGGGAGTGTGTGAATTCTCTTATTTCGATCAAGAGAAGTAGACTCGAAACTAAAAAAGGAAAGGATCCCATAATGAGCAATAAAGAATTCTAGTAAATGACAAATGAGCTTAAAAAATCAATTAGACTACGATTTAAGTTTTTTTTTTCCTTCTTCCTTCATGAAAAGAAAAAAAGAAATCATTCGTACTCATAATAGGGTAACCTTTTGAACTCTTGCTGAATCCATGGGAAGTCAAGAGACAACCTGATGAACTGAAATATTTTAGTAGTCAGAGAAAAAGAAAGCAACAACGATTCCCATAGTAGCGGCAAGCGAAATGGGAGCAGCCTAAACCAAGATGTGCTTAATAAAAGTCAAAGCCTTATATACTTTTGTTTAACTTGTTTATAAACCATTTTACAAACACAATTCTTCAACCACTCACATTTTTTTTTCAAACCACTAATTAGAGGTGAACAAACAAACCATTAAACCAAACCAAACCGTAATAAATTATTTGGTTTGGTTTCAAATGTGAAATGATTTGATTTGATTTAGAAAAATTTCAAACCACTTTAAACGGTTAGATTCAGGTTTCAATTGTCAAGATTGCGGTTTCAAACTGCTTACTAGCCAAGTTTTAAAAAAATATAAAAAATAAAGTAGACGTCCATTTTTTTTTTAAAAAAAATACAGCACGCTTCTTTATTCTCGCACATTTTCAATTTCAAACCCATAAAATGTTATTATCTAATAAAATCAAGAGGAAATTGCACCTCATGTCACTTTTTTTATTTTCATTAATAAAAATATCATTTTTTAAAAATAATTTTAAAAAAAATTGTCACTTTAGGACTTTTTTGCCATTCTAAAAAAATTATGTACCATTAGTGTCCTAAATAAATGTTGATTTGAATAGATAAAAAAAGTACAAAAAGTTAAAGGAAATCACATCAAGCCACACCCTTACCTACTACAAGAAATTGAAATACTCGCCCCTGGGGTATAGTTCAACTGGCAAAGGCTGATGGGATATAATGTCAATTCTCCTGGCAATCCACATGGTGGGGAGTTCGCGTCTGGCAGCAACGCTTTGGACTTGACTTCCTTGTAAATTTGATCCGTGGTCAAACTCTAAGTCCCTAACCAGTTGAAGCATATCTCGCGATTTACATTCTCTACTAAGGCCCATGACAGGGTAGGTGGGGTTTCCTAAGGTGAGGAGTTAACCTTTTTAGAAATTGAAATGCTCACATTCTTCCCTATTTTCCCCAAATTAATAAACATAATGTCTTATTCTCTCTCAACACCAAAGAAAGCTACAACGAAGAAGAAATCGGCATTGGTAATATCGAAATCCGGCCATCGAGAATTCTCCAATGGAGAAGAAGCCGAAGGCAGAGAAGGCAAGAAGAAACTCCCTAAGAAGGCGAGATTGTCGGAGACAAGACGAAGAAGTGCACAAACAAGAGTGTAGAATCTCACAAGATTTACATCTGTTTAATGTAACCGATGTTGAATTGAGTCATGAATGATTCTGTCTTTTTTTAGATTTGTGTTTTTGAATGCATAAATTTTATTGTTCAGTTGTTTAGTTTTATTTATGACTATATTTTTCACATTTTCCCTAATTGGTTGTTCCCTTTTATTTAGTTCCTGCCTTCAATTACTTTGTTTTTTATATTTGCTGATGCAAAGTTGATTTTTTTGAGACAGTAGGTCGGATAGCCTAGAGAAGTAAGATTTGACATTCTTTTGCAGTTCCTTCTATAAGTGTTTGTTCAGCCTCTTTTGAATACAACAACTCCCAGTTGGTATACCTGCCTATTAGAATACTACAAATGATGCAAGCGATTCCTGCTTACACTTTTATTTTTGTGATTTTTCTATTAATAATACAATAAGTGTGCTTATTGAAAATTTAGACTAGTAGTTGTGTAGAGCTTGGAATGGGCGAGTTAATTACCTTTGTTTACGAGGAAGGAGAAGATTAATTGTTGTTTACCTCATGTTATTGAAGTTATGTAAATGTGCATTTTTGTACATATACCACAATCAACTTTGGTGATTTTTTGGTATGCACTTTTATATTCCTGATTACTTTTATATAATTGTTTTAGCTTGCTTCTTGTGATTTAGAATGGCAAGACTCAAATGCATTGGTTGACCTAGTGATTTTTATTGAGATTATAGAACAAAGTTGTATGACACCCATCCGTCGAGAATATCTCTCAAATTCGGCAGTTAATTTTTCTAAAATTCTTGACATTTTCATTTTTTTCGATAGTTAACTTATGCCCATTTCCTTGTGTCTTACAGATGAATTTCAAATTCTTTTTGTAATAAAACTTAAATGATAATGTAATATAAGCATTGAATAGCATCATTCGAAAATTCAAAACACCACTAACATGTTTTAACGTCTTCACACATTAAGTGTTTGGTGGTGGAAGTAATTTTGTTCCCTCACCACTTATATTCGTCGTCTATGTGCACAAAGTGTACTCCATGTGACATGACTAATATCAAATTTTCACTCATGCCTGAAAGTTTGATACCTACATTTGTCAAGCATTACACACAATTAATAAATCAGATTGTAATAACATGCAATAGACAACAACAAAATAAATTCTACAACACAATTTTCAATCGTTAAACATCGACAATTCAAATGTTGAGCACGACATTTACAAAACGTTGAGTTCAACATTTTAACTGTCTATTTTCATAGTTGGTACAGTACAAATTATCAATAAATGCATGTGAAGGGTAATATGAAATATTTTGTTTCTTTTTTTCATATATATAATTCTATTACCCATTGGCTATTAGATTCTATTACCTATAGTGTGTTAAGTAGATTAATTGGTTTCATCTTACAAAAAATATTCATCACAATTCGTTTATCCATTGTTTTAAATCATTATCCATAGGTTTCTTCTGTGATAAGATTTACATCATATCAAGCATTAATTAATTCATCATTGCACTCTCAAAAGTTAATTGGAGAGTAAACTAGACATTTTAATCCTAAAATTAGATATTTTTGGACACCTTTTGAGAAAATGACGACTTTTGTGTACATTTGTTTTTGTAGTGACATTTATGCAAAAGCCCATAAAATCAATTACTAAACTCAAATTCCCAATTATTTAAATGACCAAAAATCATCTCTAAATTTCAAATCCTATTTCTAAGCAATGAGCACCTGATTCAATTTCTTGTACAACAGTTCACATATTTAATTTTACAACACAAAACAATATCATTACGAAACATAAAGTGCACATTTTAACTCAAGATTTTAGACGAATATGTATCTTTGAGCTCGTTTGGAATCTAATAATTTATTTGTTTACAAACCGCAATTTCAAACATCACCAAAACGAAAAAAAATGGTGTGGTTTGATTTAGGAAGTGAAATGATTTCGTTTGATTTAGAAAAAAATTCAAAACGTTTTAAACAGCTTGATTTGAAATCTTGCTACAAACTGTCAAAATCAAACCATGTTCATCCCTACTTTTCAACTATATATTTTACTTCAAAAATAACAACATTCTATTTATAATTACGAAAGGAGTCACGTAACACAAAGTTAAGTATTATGACAATTAACCAATGTTGAGCACCTCTTGTACAGTAGTCTACATTTCACGATTGATTTTTGTTTACAAAAATGAGAAAATTGAGTTCTTCGACGTAAAACGTGCTATAAAAAGTGATTTCGAAAAATATGTATGATTAGTTTGAGACTTTGAGTAAATCTAATGTTTATAAACTTACTAGTATACGGATACGTGCGTTGCACATAACGACTTATATTTGTTATGATTCGCATGGTATTGAAATTGAAAAATATGTTATTTGAATATAAACAACTAATGTTAAGATTAAGTATATACTGACTGACTTAACATTGAAAATCGGAACATGGGAAAAGGGAATTAAATGGAGCACAAAGACTACCAATGATAGAATAATTGGAACACCCTATGATTCATACAACTTTTCTGCTCATCATGTTCACTATTTCAGTTGTGAATTTTTTCATTGCAACATATGTGAAGATTTTAGACACAAGAAATTCAAAGTAAATAATTAGAAATCAATGAAATAAATATAGAGAAAATAATCCAACTAAAAATGGAAACTCAGATGTGAAGCTATTATTATTCAACTAACCTTGAAAGGTCCATTATATTTTCTGAGACTAATCCCAGGAATAAACTTCAACCAAACTGGAAAACCCCTGAAATTGAGACAGGAAAAGTGCTCATTATAAAACCATTTTCCCAATATATATATTATTTTTCTCCTCTAAATAGAAATTTTCCTTTGTATTTTGTAAATTTACCCAAAGTTCAATTCAGCACAAGTATAGGGATCAATTCTCAGATGAACATAAAGATGACCTGGTTGATGTACCAATTTAATAAACTTCACTAAGTTGTACCTCTCTTCAATATTATAATACTAAAACAAACATGAAACTTCAGTGCCTGTTTGGCAAATTGTTAGTAAAAAAGTTTTTCTTCACAATTTCTTAAACCATTTTTTGAAATAATTTTTTCAAACTACTTTTCAACTAAATATTTTATTTCGAAACAACAAATTCTCTGTTTATAAATAGAGTGTACTTGCCAAACAGAGGTTCACCAAAAAAAGAAAAAAATCAGAAAAAAATCTTATTACAATTTATTTACTTTTCCAGGTTCATGATCATGCCCATTCTAGAAAACATAAGTTTGGATCACGTCCAGTCCTCCTTTTGCCTTCTGAATTTGATCTGGCCAAATCTACAATTCTTAGAACTAAAATTGTAAGAAAAAACATTGAAGAAAATCTTCATGAAGTACATTATGCACGAATATACCTTAGGGGTGCTTCTTAGGGGTCCTCCTTCGACCATTTACACTAATGGATTTATTGTCATATGAATTAGAGGCTTCTCGACAAGAAACCCATGAGCTCAATAACATCTTAATTTCAAGCAACTGCACATAATGCCAAAACCTTTCCTTTGTTTTCAATATTGTAACTTTACAAAGAAAAACCATTTATTCTTTGATTCTATTTCTTCTTTCCCACTTCCACTTCATTTCTGGTAACATATTCAGTTACCAGAAATTTCAGGGTTTCATTATCATCTATGTAGATACACAGAAGGCTGATTACTTGTCTGGTATTAGCCAATGTTTGCTAACGGGGGGTTTTTTTTTTTTTTTTTGTTGGGGGGGGGGGGGGGGGCGCTATTGTTGACATTGACTTGGGGAGTAGATTTTAGTTAAATGAAGCAGGAAAAACAATACTAATTTTGGGTCCCCGTTGATTAAACTTAATATTTTTGGTTCCTTGAAGTAACCCCCAAGTGATTGCCCACTACAGCACTTCTCTTGCCTGATGATATTTGTTTATTGAAGTTTGAACTAAACTTGATTTTTTGGTTGATGATTAAATGTCTGTTGATGTTAATAGTTGTCCTTCTCAAGTATCTACAGTCATCATCTTGATTGTGCCTTTTTTCCACTCATGTCTTATTACATGTAAATGAATACGGGGAACAATATGAAAGATGTCAATGACAGCCCTAAGGGAAATGACTTAGGGACTTGAATCATGCATCATTTGTTTTTTATTCTCATTCAACCCGTATTTAATGTAAATTTTGGCTAAGCTAGGAAACATGTATTGGATTCGAAAAAGAATAGGTGTCTATTGAGTTCAAATATTAGACAATGTATTGTTTGGTAATTGTTTTAAGCAAAATAGAGTAAAAGAAACAAAAGAGACAACCATGAAAATATAAATACAATTATAAAGAGTCAAGAATTCTAAGGCAAAAATAGCTTCTTTTTTTCCCTTTGTTTTCAAGATCCTGTCTTTTCTCTTTGTGTAATAATAATTAGTAATAAAGAAACTGTAATTGGGACTTGCAAATTATGGTGCTTTGCAACTGCATTTAAACACCATACTGGGTCATTTCGAGAGTAAAACTTAAACGATAAAGTGGGTGGATCATGGTTACAAGAGTTCTAAATCTTCCAATACAAAGAACACAAATTTTCACATGTTCCATTCTCTTCTACCAACATCAAAGTTTCAGTCTACCAAAAGAATCAAGATAATCCTATTAAATAAGTATCTAATAATCAAAAGAAAAAGTTAATTATCTAAAGAAGCAATTATAAAATGATCGATTATTCTTGTAAGCACCTAAACTATAGGTAATAGCATTCATCCATTGCTTTTTTTTGCTACTTCAGATATAACTAGGCTTTACATTCTTTTTTCCTTTTCTCACAGATTCTTCGATTGTTGTAGGTTTGGAAACATATCAGGGAAACATGTATTAGTGCCTTGTCAAGCATAATATATTCATTGCACTGACGAACCTCTTTTGCATCCCCACTAAAATAGTTTCTACACCACAAGTGAATTTAAACTTAAGCTAAATGACATGTCCCCCCTCATATTATTCTCCTGCGTACGAATAAAATCCTCAATTTTTAAAAGCACAATGTATCCCAAACTAAATTTGTCGGTAACATTTAATTATTATAGTTGAAAAATGTTTTCCATATGGACTTGGTCCTTGGATCTCTTTCATACACTTATTTTTGGCAATTAAATGCTTTTCCTTTCCACTTGAACCATGTTTTTAGTACTGCAAATTAAATCTGTACTTGAACCATGTTTTTAGTAACTACAAATTGAATTTGTACTTTCTATAGCAATTTTTTTTCCCTTTGAAGTATCTAATAAGATGATATTCTTCACTATATTGTTAGGTAACGACAACACTTCAGCGCTTATAAGATTGGAGCACTCTCATCCGGTCATTGCGAAGTTTGATTGACCATTGGTAATACTTACACAAGAAAGTTAACAACTGACCTCTAATAAATTTCATTATCTGATCCATTATCAATGTTCGTCAAAATAATATATACAATGAAATTCTAATAATTCTAAGTAATGATTAAATGAAAACAAACCTTCGTAAAGAGCTACAAATGTAGCCATAATCATGGCAAATGCTTCACCAGCATAAAATGAAGGTGCTCCCTATTGGAATGGGGTATGGAACTCTTATCATGCACAATCAAACCGAACAAAAACATCAAAACCCAGTTGACACATATCACATTACCACTAGATGAATAAGCTACTTGCTTTTATAATTTAAGTCAAACTTTATCAGTTCTTTGTGATTCACATTTTTGGTGTTGTAACATTAAACAACTTACTTCAATCACACAATACAAACACAAATGTATTAAACAGACAATATAAAGCAGACAAATAGAGGAAAAATTAAAACCTGGAAACCAATATTGGCGGAGTTTATGAGTTTTGCCATTGACACCCCCCAAATCGAAAACCGTATCCATACCCAAACCCGAAGAAGAAACGTCATCAAATCCCTATGCCACCTCAATTGCCAGTAGAAAACCAATGTCCAATTTTATTCTTAGCAGTTTTGCACTGGAGTTCTAGTTTTTTATTTGAATTCTAATGGTGTTAGAATGAGGAGGAAACCGATCGATCTATTCCGCAAGTTTAAGAGAAATGAAGGTCAAATCATTTTTTGGAAACAAAAAGTGACGAAATTGGTAAGACGAATAAATAACAAAAATAATCAATTTCTTGATCACAAGTTCAGTTAAATCAAGAACTTACATAAAGATTTCAAATGATCCAACAATCTCATTCTCTATTTTTTTAATCTGAATGTCAAATATCTTGAATCTCATAATTTAATATTTTACAGGATAAATCAAGTAGAGAATTTTCCAACATTTAAGAACCATAAAAATATAAAAGGAAAAAAAAAATACAGAAATAATCACAAAGCATAAAGATACTATAATAGATATTTTACCATCGATTTTGGCCACTGCCTGGACTCTTCAAACCCATTCAGTGTGGCCTTTGAATATCAAACGAAACCCTATCTCCTCATCAATCACATGAAGATCCAAAATTGGAATTGAAGAAGATTGAGCAGAGTGGAAGCCACCTAAAATCTCAGCATAATCCCCGAACTTCAGTGGCCCTAGAAAACGTCATCGTAGACTGACTTGTGAGAAATGTAGCCGGTTCCAACATAACTTCTATTGCGAAGTGATAAGAGATAAAGAAAGAAACGAAGAGAGACTCTTGTGGGTGAGAATGGGGACGAAGAGCTGAACAGAGGACGAAAACAAGAGAGAGGATATAGAGGAAGATTTTAGGCCACTCTAAATGAAGAGACGAAGCGTCAATGCGGTAATAGGCTGCTCAGAGAGAGAGAGAGAGAGAGAGAGAGAGAGAGAGAATATTTGGTTGGAAAGGAAAGTCGCATTCCGTCCTTAGGAATAGTAATTTTAGAAGTGAATCTTAATATATTATAGTGATGTATAAACAAGCTTACCACACACACAAAATTGTGTCAGCTTTGTTTGTTAAAAGTTTTATGTTTAAAAATATATTTTTTTATTTTTATTTTTTTGTGGTAAAATATTTTATTGAAAAGTGAAAAAGATAAAAAATGTGTATGATTAAAAATTCATTTGAGAAATTGTTAAAAATATTTTGGTGACAGTGTAACAGTTTATAAACTGATTTATTTACTATTTTGAGGTAAGATGTGTAGTTGAAAAGTCGAGAGAGAAAATATGCATAATTAAAAAGTGATTAAAAAATTGTATAATATATAAACTTATTTATAAACTGTAAGGTTCCGTTCTCTTTACTGTTTTCAGCCCGTTTTGAGTTTTCGATTTTTGGAAATATCGAAAACGCGTTCCCTTTGCCCATTTTCAGAAACGCGTTTTCCAAAACATCAAAAAAAATACAAAGGAAATTCAAAACGAGTTTATTGCGTTTTGGATAGTTTTTGTTAAAAAATCCAAAACGACCAAAATGCGCGTTTTGAAATTTTTTTTTTTTTTTTTTTTAAATGTGAGACACTTCCTTTACTTGAATTTCTTATGTTATTTTGTCATTATATATAGATCAATGTTAAGATTTTTTTTTCGTAATTTTTTTTTATTATTATTTATTTATTTATTTTTTAAATGTGAGACACTTCCTTCACTTGAAGTTCTTATATTATTTTATCATTATATATAGATCCATGTTAAGATTTTTTTTTATAAATTATTATTATTATTATTTTTTCTTTTGTAAAAGTGAGACACTTCCTTCACTTGAAGTTCTTATATTATTTTGTCATTATATAATATATATAGATCCATGTTAAGATTTTTTTTTAAAATTTTTTTTTTTATTTTTTATTTGTAAAAGTGAGACACTTCATTCATTTGAAGTTCTTATATTATTTTGCCATTATATATAGATCCATTTTAAGATTTTTTTTTTTTTTTTGTAAATTTTTTTGTTCTTTTTTATTTTTTGTAAAAGTGAGACACTTCTTTCAGTTGAAATTCTTATGTTATTTTGTCATTACATAGATTCATGTTAAGATTTTTTTTTTATTTTTGTAATTTATTATTATTATTATTATTATTATTATTATTATTTTTTTTTTTTTTTTTTTGGGTAAATGTGAAATACTTCCTTCACTTGAAATTCTTATGTTATTTTGTCATTATATATAGATCTATGTTAAGATTTTGTTGGTATATGATTAAACTTTTGTTTAGGTGAAACAATATTAATGATGAATTTATTGACATAGAAAATAACTGATTTATTAACATTAAAATTAATGTAATTCAACAAATCAACTACTTATTACATATAAAATATTACAAAATAAATATATCAAAAAATTACAAAGTAAACACATTTTTCAGTTTTTTATTTTTTAAATCAATTTTTCAAAAAAAAAAAGAGAACATATTTTCAGCAATATCAAAACAAATAACCAAAATTCAAAATCGAAATACAAAGAGAACGAACCCGAATATTCAGTACACTCTATAATTATAAACTGTTTGCTTTTCCCAGTTCCATTTCCCATAATATAGGTTCTATGTGGACAAAAAGTCTTGTCCTTCGGAGTCTTATCTTGCTCTGTATCTGCCACCACGACTCCATTTCAGCACTAAATTTTCTCTCTCCATTCTCCTGGATCTTCTCCATTCGCAATGGTAATATTCTTGTCCTTGCACTGTTAATCTGTATCATTATAAGATATAAGTGCGTTTATAAATCCTTCTATAAGAAATTGTTTTATAGTTTTTGTTTTTTCACATTTGGTTTTGGTGTCTGATCAACGATCTTTGGAGTTTATGAAGTATAGAGCGGAAATTGGAAACCCTAGGTTATTTAGTTCGTTCTGATATTTCGTCCTCCTTTTTTTTTATAAATGAGATCTTAGATCTGAGTTATGTCCACTTTGGATGTTGCTCTCTGAATTTCGCATTGATTAAAGTTTGTACAGCCTTATGATTCGGGATTCACTGCTGATTTTTTTGGGGGAATATGCTCATGCTATTTAGTTTCGGGGGGAAGTTATTATTATTCGGGTAAGTAATACTAAGATAATTGGACGTACCTGCTTAGTTTGTAAGGTAAACGATCGGATAATGATGTGCAATTTTTGAGGTTTTTTTTTATAATTAATATATGATTATTTATGTGGGATACAATTTTTTGTGATCTGTGTACAATATATCAGACCTAAGATGACAGGGAACATTATTGGATTTGTTTATGCAACTGAATTGAGAGATTTTGATTTGCATTCGAATTAAATACCAATATTTCTTCAAATGACAAAAACCCTTTTTTCTGGCATATATGGGGACTTTTAACACGCTTTCAGTTGGAAGCATACTATTATTATTTACAAAAGAGGGAAGCTGTCCAATAAAACTACATTGGAATTTTTTTATATAAAAACCTTTTGTCCTTTGAGTTTCTGCATCAGTTTTCTTGCGTTCGTTTGTGACATACACAAAAAACATTTGTAAAAGATTGGTTTTATATATTATTCTTCCTTTCCAAAAAGAAAATAAATGATTGTAAGGTGTTGCATCTCAGTTCTTGCTTATTACCTATCCAAACAAAGAAGCTCACAAACGATTAGAAATTGCTGTCATTTTCTTCTTATTGTCTTATTATAGAGTTCCTGGGATTACCATGCAGGGTAAATAGATTGGAGCGTCGTATTACTATTAATTTTTGATTTTGTTGCATATCAGCTTATTTTAAATAGTTGACCCTTAGAAGCTTCTTGTTATCTTTCGTATCAGCTTGTTGACAGAAAAGATTTTTTAATCTTTCTTTTCATCATTAGCTCATATCTTAACGGAAGATCCAGCAAGACTGAAACAGGCCTGCACGATCTAAATTTAGTCATTTGATACTAGCTAGATTTTGAAACAATTAATTTCTACATACCAAAAGATCCCTCTCTTTTTCTTTGAAAACAAAGAAATATATTATGTTTACAATTATTAATATCCATCGTTTGAAAAGGCGAGGTGGAGAGGCATGCCTCAAAGTGAGGCGCAAGGGTTGTGTCTTGATGCGGCAACTTAGAGGCAAAAAAACTGAGGCTGCCGCCTCAACTCAAAACACGAGGCGCATGCCTCAAAGCATGTGTCTCACAAGGCATGAGGCGTGCGTTTCCCATTCAAAGAAGGAGAAGGCGTCGGAGAAGTAGAAGTAGCTGCGTTGGCGAAGGAGACTTGTCGGAGTATCGTTGGAGAAGGAGACCGGAGCAGAGAAGAAGACGTGATTTGTCTCTCATTTTTGTTTGCCGTTATAATTGTGCATGTGTGTATATTTGTGTTTTATCTGCAGCGCCACCAGTTAATATAGGGTTAGGGTTAGTGGGTTGGTGGTGGATTGAATGAATTATGAATGGACTTGGAGTTGTTGGGATTGGCTTGTCATTCAATTTTTTCCCAAAGTACTAAATTAAAAATAAATTTTAAAAATTAAATTAAATTATTTTCAATACTAAAAAAATAAAAATAATAATTATTTTTATTTACGCTTTGAAAATAAATTAAAAAAATATGTTAGTATTGTTACACATTGACTAATTTATTATTTATTATGTCTATCATATGTCTATGTGCTATATATCCAATTGATTATAAGCTATATGTTTTCTACTTTCTATCTTTTGTGTTATTTTATATTTTTTACCCTGGATTTTTGATTTTTTTGTGAACCTTACGTCTCAATCTGCCTCAAGGCTTATGCCTCGCCTCACGAAGTTCCGCCTTTTAAAACTTTGTTAACATCTAACAGAAAGTTCTGTAGAGATGTACAATCATCATTACTACAAGCCTTGGAGCACTCAAAAAGATTCCCTTTTAGTCTGACCAAAATATCCTTCTGAAAAGCTCTAGCATTTTTTCCTTCCAAAATGTTTACACTTCCATGTCTTTCCATTTTGCTTCTACATCTCAATCTTTGAGATTCCTGAATTCCATAGAACAATATTAACTAACAGTGCACGAATTAATACGGTTATGCTTTATGATTACAAAGGATTTTTTTATATGATTTTATTAGTGCAAATCACATGCAACATTAAACTAGAAGATCGTCATTAGCCATGATGCACGTTCTTATTAGGGTTGTCAAGGACATGTATCCAACAAGCCATCTTCCACTTTCCCATCTTTTATATATTTTTTAAATTACTAATTCTAGAGGGATACATTAGGGAAACCTATCGAGCTCCCATGTGCCATGTGCTGTGTCATATTAAAAATTATGAAAATGAAGATACAATAAATGAATTAAAAAAATTTATAAAAAACAAATGAACGTGCCCAAGTCCTATTCCCCCCCCCCCCCCCCCCCCTCACCCCGAAAAATTCATGTGTCATCATGTCGCGGGCCGTGTATCTGTTTTCATGCAACTTAGTAATTAGTTTTCTCCTTTCTCTATGATGCCATGCTGGATTTTGACTAGGCAATAAACATTGAATTAGATGATAAATAAATTATGACTTGGCAATAAACCAACCTAATTCTTTTTTTATTCTGTGCTTCACAAGAAATTTAATGTGCCAACATCTTTGCTTTCAATATTTAATAATTTGTTAATATTTGGTAGTAGCTTCACACCTAGTTAATCACTTCTTAATCTCAAAAAATATGTTGGTTGCTTTTGGTTGCATTCCTCACTGTAACGAAATACTAGATTCTAGCTCTAAATTTTGTGATGGTGACCTTAGAAATGCCATTGTACTTGCATTATCTGCTGTTTTATCCATTTGGTTTTTATGTGACTAGTTGCCATGCAAATGAGGATTTTGACAGCAGTTGGGATGTTTAAAGAACTGCTACTTGCCACTGCTTGAGCTTTTAGTAGTTGCTATTTTACCTTGAACGAAAACACTAATATTATTTGGAATCATAATTTGCAGCATTTTTAACAATTTTGTTGTTTTATAAGACTGGTATTTTAGACAGTTCTTTCTCTCCCGTCCTTAAAAATGAAGTTGCACATTTCGTCAGTAAGATCAAATGGTGGATCTTCTCTTTTACTTGCCTGTAGTGCATCTCATTCTTAACTCATTGGAGTTTATTACCATCAAATCATGCGTTGTGCACGGAGTCAAATTTCTCAGTTCCTAGATCGTAACATCACTTGTGTGTGTAGGCTAATGCAGCGTCGGGTATGGCAGTGCAAGATGAGTGTAAGCTGAAGTTTTTGGAATTGAAAGCAAAAAGAACTTTTCGTTTTATAGTATTCAAGATTGAGGAGCAGCAAAAACAGGTTATTGTGGAAAAGCTTGGTGAACCAAGTCAAACTTACGAGGACTTTACTGCTAGCCTTCCTGCTGATGAGTGCCGGTATGCAGTATACGATTTTGACTTCGTAACTGAAGAGAATTGCCAAAAGAGCAGGATCTTCTTCATAGCATGGTAAATACATTGTTGAAATATTTTGTGAAATTGTCAATCACCACTTCTTTAAATGTGCTAACTATTGGTGTGTGTGTGTGTCCATTTTCTATGTACCAAGGTCTCCCGACACTTCAAGAGTTAGGAGCAAAATGATCTATGCGAGCTCCAAGGACAGGTTCAAGAGAGAATTAGACGGCATTCAGGTGGAGCTCCAAGCAACCGATCCAACTGAAATGGGTCTTGATGTTTTCAAAAGTCGTTGCAATTAAATGTCTCCACAGTTGCAGCAAACGATGATGCTATATGCACATTGCTCTACTTGTACTCGCGAGAAATGTTAATAGCTTGTGAAACTGTGTTACACCTAAGCTATTATACTGGTCTCTTGTTTAACTTTGTAGTTCGTTCTTTATACAGGAAAAAATGCCAACTTGATCGTATTTTATGGACTTCGTTGTGAAATATTATATGTCGTGAATTTCTAGATAACCGTCCAATTTGTTTCTGTTTTCTTATTCCTCTCAGTTCAAAATTGTCGTTCTTTCACGTCGTATGCGCTGGTGCATTTGTTACCTTTGGGCGACCATCTGTGATATTACCTCGAATATTAACACAAGTACAAAATGTTAAAACTCTCCTCCATAAGTGAAAACTCATAGAAACTTGTGTGGTAGTTTAAAAAGAGTTTTTTTTTTTTTTTTTTTTTTTTTAATGAATAGTAATTTTTAGGAGATAGATGGTTGAAATTTGATTAAAAGGTCAAATATTGTGAGCTTAACTTTTAATGGATTGTTGAAATTGAATACTGTAGAAGAAAAATTTAAAGAGTACCAGACAAAGGCTTAACAAAAATTGAGAAATCTGTGGTAGAAATATGAATTTTGAACTCAGTTGAGAACTCCTTAAAATGTTTAGACTGCCTACGGATTGAGATGGGTTTGGGAGGAAAAACTGAAGAAACGGGGATTGGAGAGGACTAATGCTGTTATTTCCCCTAGCAGAATTATTCAAAAAAGTAGACCGATGACTCGTTCGCTACTAAGACAATAGATCAGGGACTAATGCTGCAATTTCTCCTAATAATTATAGCTGCTTGTATAATCTTTCACTTACAAACTTGGTCTGTTCTATTGCTCTTGGCTATAATGCCTGTTAACTGCTGCTGTTCATAAAAAAATAAGCAATGTCAAAAGTAAGATTTTTTTCTTTTTACAAACCAACATTAAGGAATAAATACAATAAACACCAATCTAAATCTACAAACCCATCAAGAAGTGATGAGTAAATTATTTATCATTACAAGTCAATTATGTATATAACTCGTCAGCATTCTCCTCAGAGGATACTGTCCTATGTTATGTTCTCTGTCATTATTGTCAAAGACAATATCTCACCATCTTTTGGTGGTCCTTCATAAAATAATGACCTTAAACCTGACTTGGATCTTTAGTGGGATCAGATCACCCTCCAGTGACGTTCGAAATGACTGTTACTGGCACAAACCGAAATGCTGACCCTTGGCAAGATACGTCAACGTCTAAAAGCCTAACTATACAGGCTACAGCTCAGCAACTGTCTTCAGCTCTCAACATAGACACGACATGAGCACTCAACTTACCTAGGTCAAGCACTCATCCGTGCCTCCTTCAAGAAGTGTCGGCTCCACAATCCAACGTGTGGTAGTAATCTATGATGACTGAGGTGGCGCGTCATGATAAGACGGGGACTTATGGCTTGTTTTACTGTCCAATCACTTTTCTTCATAAGTTTTCCATCTTACTTGGGCATCAGAGTGCTTCCAACCCCAGCCTTCCTTCTCCAGTGGCCAAGCATTCTACCTCCAGAGCGTGTAGGTTGGATAGAGGTTTTAGGATCATTCTATTGACTGAATATTCCAGCCAGATTTGGACGTCAACAGAAGCTATGCTCCTTGTTAAATACAAATAGTAGATATTTCACCGGCCATTAGCTGCTGGCAGGACGGACTGACTGATCCTGTCAAGCAATCCGATGAACAAGGCAAGCATAGGTTGCCCGAGTTAGCTTCAGACCTCGTCTATCCATATCCTCGTGCAATTTAAAAGCCTTGTTCAGTTCTCCGGCTACACAACATCTATATATTAGTAAATTATAAGCCACGGCATCAGGTTTTAGATCCTGGGTTAGCATGGATTCCCATAGTCGGAAGGCTCCTTCCAAGTCACCCCTCCGACAATATTCATAGATAATCGTCGAGTAGCTTATACAGTCTGGAAAGATACCATTATTGGTCATTTCAACTAGGATCCGAGCAGCTTCCTGAATTTTACCAAACTGGCAGAAACCACGAATTAGCATATTGTACGTGACGGTGTTTGCAAGAAACTCTTTAAGCATTTCCTTGTGCAGCTGCATGGCTTCCTCCATATTCCCTTCTTTAGTAAGATGATCAAGAAAGCACCCATATGTGATCTCGTTAGGTATTAAGCCCCTAATTAACATTTCTCTACAAAGAACCTCTGCTTTTTCTACATTACCAGCCTTGCATAAGCCATTTATCATCACAGTGTAAGTAACAACACTTGGGATGCACCCTTCACTTACCATTATTTCCCAGTGGCCGAACGCCATGTCAAGATTTCCTGCTTTTCCATACATATCAATCATGTTAGTATACATCACACTATCAGGCTTCAATCCCTGGTTGAGCATCTCCTTGAAAATAGTCATTAACAGTTTCGTATCGTTCTGTATGAGAATCCCTTGAACAAGTATAGCATAGCATATAAGATCCAAGGCAATACCTCTTTTCACCATCTCACCACAAACACTCAATGCATCCTTCAATCTTCCTTCCTTGCAATAACCGTGTAATAGTGCAGAATAGCACAACTCATTTAACTCATGATGCTCCTTCAGAAGGCCATCCACAAATGCTTTAGCTTCGGATACTCTACCTGCAGAACAAAGCCCGGTTATTAGAGGCCTGTAGGTATAGGTATCTGGTACAAGACCATTCTTCACCATCTCATTGAGCAACTGAAAGGCCCTTGCTATGTTGCCTTCATTACAGTTTCCTTCAATCAAAACATTATAGGTAACCTCATTTGGTATAACTTTCATTACAACCATTTCATTGAATAATTGACCCGCTTCAGCCATCATGTTTGCACGACAAAAACCAGATATAAGTGCCGTGAAAGTATGAACATTTGGTGAAATCCCCTTTCCTGTCATTTCATGATATAGCCTTACTGCCTTGTCCACTTCACCTTTTAAGCCATAACCATCTATCAATGATGTATACGTTACCACAGTGGGAGTCAATCCCTTATCATTCATCTCAACAAATAGTGACTCTGCTGCATTCAGTTTTCCCAACTTGCATTGCCCACTAATCAAAATATTGTAGGGATAAACAGTTGGTTTTATTCCAACATTGAGCATTTTATCAAGAACGAAGATGGCTTCATCCATTTTCCCTCTTTTGCAAAACGAATCAATGATAATGTTGTAAGTTATATCATTTATGAGCAACCCCATCTCATCCATCTTCCCAAACAACGAATTTGCTTCATCCAGCTTCCCATCTTTGCACAAAGAACGAATCGTGGCATTACAAACAAATAAATTAGGCATTGTCCCAAATCTCCCCACCTTATCAAGCAAAACATAAGCACTGCCAGCATCCCCTGTTCTTCTCAACCCGTCAACTACATTTGAAATAGCCTCCTCACTTGGAACAAGCCCCAAATCCAGCATTTCCTCAACCAACTCTCCAGCAATCCCAAACTCCTCCACTCTACAAAGTCCAAGAAGCAGCGTGCAATATGTAACAACATCAGCCCCTAAACCCTTAAACCCCAGCGTTTTCTTAATATCAACAGCCTCGAAAACTCTCCCACCTTTACACAATCCGTGAATCAACACATTATATATAACCACATTCAATTCACAGTTCTTTTCGACCCAACTCATCACTTCCATCGCCCTATCGTATTCCTTCAATTCACACAAACTCCTAACCAGAGCAGTGTAAACATAAACATCCGGCTGAAGTCCTGAACCCGAAAACAGCTCATCAAACAGACTTATAACCAGATTGAATTGCCTTACCTTAACCAATCCATGTAACACCGCACTAAAAGTCCTCACCTCTGGGAACACATTACACCCTTTCATTAATTTCACAATCACCACAGAATCCAACACTTTTCTATTCTGAACATAGCTTTGAATCAACAAATCAAACCCATAAGCCGAACAAAAATTGAATCTTTTATAAGAGTCAAACAACTTTTCAAAAATGGAACTGGGATCCTCCTTTCTTTGCAAAAGGGTCTGCAAAAGAGAAGAGGCAGGCCAGTAAAAATTGGACTGGACAAGGGAGTGAACCATTATGCAAAACGACGTCGTTGAATGGTGGAAGTCCCTATGCAGACCAAGAAAATTGAAAAAGCGAAGGGCTAACCTTGAGTCGTGCTGATTTTGGAGGATAAATCTTTCGACATGACGGGGGTTGAGGCGGGTGGATATAGAGGGGTTCTTGAGGGACAAATTCCAGCTCTGCTTGCCCCGCACGATTTCGTTTAGCATTGCTACGAAGTTATCGTCATTGTCTTTCGGGATGTGGTGGTGGTGGGGCAGTGGAGCGGAAGCGGCGGCGGCGGTGGTGGAGGATGGTGCAGTGGAGATGGGTCGGAGTTTTGGGGTGGAATATGGGGGTCGAATGAGGGGCTTCATTTGGGTGCAGGAATTTGGACTCCAACCCACTTCCATTGGTTCATATCTACATAGCCATTGGTGGGACTGTGATAAAGGTGGGCTGGAGGGCCTGAACCGTTGGGTATTTTAACGAGACTGGTGTGGCTCGATTCATCTTGAGAGGTTGGTCGTGCCCATTCTACTTAGAGCATCTCCAATGCACTCCGTCAATTGAAGTTGAGATAACAATGAATAATACGAACTGTCATTAAGATTATTCCCCATTGTTAAGTAGTTGTTCGTAATGGTTGTAAATTCACCTAAATTTAATGGAACCAAAAATCTGTTTATGTGACTTGAGTAAGTGTGACTCCAGCATGTAATGCGTAGAACATCAATGAATTTGTTTATACTAACTGATATTAGATGTAAGTAATTAACCAAGTGTGGATAGTCTTCTCAATGAGATTTTGGTAATGTGTCATGAAATCTCTATTAGTAAAAAAAAAAAAAAAGGTGTAGCCCACACCCTGAGGGCCCGAACCGACAACGCCCAAGGCCATTGGTTCGGGAAGGTAAATCCAGGTTATGCCTCCAAGGAGCCAGGGTGGAAGGGCTTATGGTAAGTATGAGAAACGCTCAATAACTCCCGCTTGCCACAAGGCCAATTTCACCTTGCGGGGAATCGAACCAAGCACACAGCTGCGCTGAGCACTTACCACCCATCCCCTTTGCCACTTGGAGATGTGCCCTGAGGGCATGAAATCTCTATTAGTGACTTGAGTAGAAGTGTCTCTTCCAAAAATTCAGCTCGAACTTACCCTGCACGACTAATTCATTTGTAGTGTACCCTAGATAACTATGGTATGTCGGTTTGAAGTTGGTTGTGTTCATAAGATTATATATGTGACATGAGAATATGTAGTGTGTACTGTTTATTAATTTAGAAATGTGTTATCATGAATTGTAATGAGATTGTTGCTTGCATATTTATGCTCATTGATATATTCATAAATTGATAATTTAAGTTACATATAACTCGAATGATTATGATTCCCATTGATTAATGTTTCCAACGTATTCGTGCAGGCATGGATTACATCCACATTTGTATGTTGTGGATAAAGATTGTAATTATTATAGACTTTTGGATACATCTATGACAGGGTATGGGTTGGATCGTAATAAAGTTGCGGAGACGATGAGTTATTGAAAAGCGACATACAACTAGTTAGAATTAAAAGTGACAATAATGTATTCTCTTATGTAATACTGAAGTACAATGATACAGACCCAACCAAGTACCCCATAAGAATTAATGTCACAAACGTAGAAAATGGACATAATGAAGGTTGATTCAACTTTATGGAGCCAATTGCAATGAGTTAGAGGTGTATTGAAGAACAATTTTCATTAAATGAAATGGTTACTAAAATATATGTTGTAATAGTGGAGGCATCGTGCGAGGTGGATGAGAATATGATCACAATTTTATTGAATGTCAATGCTAGAGAGGTGGAAGAAGGAACGATTTTCAGGAATAAAGAGACTCAAATTGAGCATTGCATTTTATGCGATAAAACACATGTTTGAATTCATGGTTTTCCAGTTGGACAAGGAGTATGTCATCAGTTCACACGATGCATGTAACTGGTTGTGTAGGTCATCAAGGTTGAGAAAAACGGACTTATTTCAAATTAGATATATGCATGTGAGACATACATGTCCTTCGAATATAGTGCTAAGGTCACACAGACAAGTGTCAAGCTCTATTGTGTCCACGTGCATAAAGTACAAGTATAACTCCACAAGAACTATATAACTCCAAATGAGGTATGCAACGACATGTTGCATACTTATGGTGTTTCTTTGAATTACATGAAGCTTGGAGATCTAGGGAGAAAACATTGAGAATGGTAAGAGGAGATCTTAGAAAATCATTTTAGCAGGTACCGAGTTTTTTGCATGTGTTGCAACGTAGAAACCCAACTCTGTCGCATGAATAAAGATTGACATCCAAATCAATTCAAATATTGCTTCATGGCACTTGGTGCGCTAACTCGTTGATGGATGCATTATAGGCCAGTTATAGTAGTTTATGGAACCTAACTAAATGGACACTATAGAGATACTCTATTCACGACATGTACTCAAGATTCTAATAATAGAATTTTCGTCCTTATATTTGGTATCAGAGATAATGAAAACGACAGGTCTTGAGGATTGTTTTTTGAGCAATTGAAGAAGATATATGGTATTAGGGAAGGTTTGTGTTTTGTGTCAGATCGGAATGAAAGTATCAAGAACGCTATCGAAAAGGTCTTTCATGGAACATGCCACGGTACATGTTCATATCACCTCATGTAGAACCTGAAGAATAATTATGGTAAATTAGGTCACAATATCACCCAAACTTTTAATTCTGTCGTTCGCGCATACACATTGGCAAAGTTTAAGTACCACATGCTCCATTTGGACTCAATCAACAAAGGCATTAGGGGTTATCTGATAAGTCCATGTAAAAAATTAATTATTTTTTTCATATATTCATGTCATAGATTGATTGCATTGAGGGTTTCCATTTTTTGACTTGTAGTCTAGTATATATTATGAAAAATGACCAAGATACCATATGCCTGCAAACAGATATTCCACAATGACGTCAAACATAGTAGAATGGTTAATGTGGTGACCAAATCAGCGAAGAACTACCCTATTTTGTCATTATTAGAATCTTTGAGGCAAACGATATAGGGCTGGTTTTGCAAGAATAGGGACAACGCACACGGGACTTTCACCAATCTATCTAGCAAGTATGAGAAGTTTATTGAGGGATTGCAAGATTGCAGTGATGAATCTAAGGGTAATTAGTGAAATTGTGACATTAGTTAGATGATTAGTGATTTTCAAACACTCTATGAATTATTAATGTTAATAACTTGATGTAGGTGTCTGCAAAAAATCGGACAATATTTTCAATTTGAGATGAAAGCTCATTAGTCGTCATTAATATAGAGCAAAAAACATGTACATGTAGGATGCTTTAGGTTGATTTACTATCATGTCCACATGCACTAGCTGTTATTGCATTTACAAAAAGGGATCAGTATGAATATTGTTCATACTATTACTCAACTATTGCGTACACGTACCAAGACAGTGTTTTCCCAGTTGATAATCCGAATAAATGGACAGTTCCAAACGAAATAAAAGAAATTGTTGTATTAACTCCCAATTAGAAAAGAAGTTCTGGAAAACTGGCCGAGAAGAGGAAAATACTTGTGTGAAGGGAAACAAACAATGAAATGTGGATGTAACATATGCAAAGGTCACAATTGTCGAACTTGTACAAGCTTGGCTCCCATCAGTTACGAACAGGCTACCCGTATAACCACTTGATGGATGTGACCTAAAAGTTTACTTTGCTGTAGTTAACACGGATGGAAATCACTGAAGGCCTTTTTTGCAATAATATGTTAAATGTGACCTGGAATGGGTAACATGTTACCTGGTATGTAAAATTTGTGACTTGACTTGAATATTAACAAAATCAGCTAACACTTCTATCTATAATTATGTAAAATGCGACCTTGTTAAGAATCAAACATCCAGGGAACATGTCATAATCATAAAAAATGTGAATTTAATAGTAAATGGACGTGTGAACGTTAACATCTAGCATATGAAATTTTCTCTGGTGCTAGCAATAAAGTATTATGTCACCTATAAAATGTCACAGAAGATTTTGGTATGTTGACATCCATGAAATCTTGTGGTATATTTATATTAAACGTGACCTGAATGAGCTCTAGTATATGAATGTGTGACCTGGACACTTCAACATGTGACTTGAACAGTTACTATGTCATCAATGTCTGTAAGACAAGGTTGTGAGTGTGACTAAATAATGTATGAAATGTCACTTGAAAAACTATACTTATTTGGGTAACAAGGTTGTCAATGTCACCTAGAATATATATTATAATGTGACTTATTATATATACCACTTGACCTGTTATATGTGATATGGAATATGTAACAAAATTAGCCAAAAACGGTTTATCCATAATAATGTTGTATAATGTGACCTTAACAAGCATGTTACCTGCGATATATAACTATTTGACCTAGAGTATATAACATGTGACCTGAAGTATATAACATGTGATATGGAGTATATAAATTATATAACATATGACCTGAAGTATATAACATGTTACCTTGAGTATTTACCATAAGTACATAAAATGTGCCCTTAATAAAAATTAAACATCCAAGAAACAAGAAATGTTTTGCATAGATGGAACAAAAAAATCTATTTTATCGATATCCGCTCAATTTCATTACATTACATCCGTTAGTTCGAAAACTGGGTAAAATCAAGCAACATAAAATATTCTGAGTAGTGATTCCACATAAAATTAGTCGTCCTCGATCACAACACTGTCTACACTACGTATAGTACATTCTAAGTTCTTTTTAACTTGCCAGTGCTTGTAAAGAGTTGTAGCTATGTCCATCAGTGCATGTGTAGCATAGAAATCCATTGGCATGTAGTTCATGTCGTGATGTAACACATATTGGGCATATTTAATCACGGATATACCACGATCGTGTATAAGCAAAGACAAATAGATTTGTGTTATAGGTGGATATGAGTATATAAAATGTCATGATATAAAATAAGGTCACATCCATACCCATTTTGTTTCTGAGGGATGTCCTCAGCCATTTGTAACTTCAAACTCAATTGATCATTGTTAAAAAGGTTAGATGCACTGCTCCAAATGTCAATTGTGTTCATCAACTCAAGAATGAGCATCGTGAAAGGCTTAATCCCCGCATATACCATGTTTGAGGATAAATATCGTATGTCTTTTTATGTCAAACAGTCCCAACATCCATTGTGCACAATTAGTGTGCAAGATAAACATTAGCACTTAATCAACGTCGTCACATGGAGCGTTCTATCCAATCATCCACCGATCATAACGTTGATAAGGTACAACACCGAGAGCATGACAGATGATTCTTTCATGAAGCGGGGGTACATATTTTTCAGCAATGTCTGGAATGATGAGTCAGTGGTTGTGGATTTATATTTTATATTCGGCCCATGTTGAGCTAATTGGTGAATGTAGTGGAAACAAGCGTCCATGTGTTGTGATAGTAAGATATACACCAGTTATTATATTGTAAAGTAAAAGTCAAACGGACTTATATTAACTTCCCATGTTGAGTGTGTGACATGATAATATGACAATTGTGTTCTTATGTAAGATAATCTAACCATGCTAGATAGTGATGATTACAGATTTATAAGTTCATGCCACCATATTTTAGACCCGACGAGAATCGGTCCAAACACATACAGTGGGCAGATGACATCATTAGTATCATTGAGTTTCTCCTACAAAGAAAACATAGTAACAGTGTGGTCACAATACATATTCTAATTGGGGTTGAACATTCGAAACCATTAATATACAAAGTCAGTCTTACTTTTTTTTTTTTTTTAGTTAAAATAAAATACCAAGAGAGCCTTAGAGTGGTTTTAGGCCTCCTCCTCGACTCTTTCGAGGGGGGGGAGGGGGGGCGGATTCAGACGCCCCTAACATTTTATTAAATTAAAAAGATATTTACAAGAGAGAAGGACATAGAACCAAGACCTCTCTAAAAGGAGTACATCCAACCTATGAATACTAAGAAAGTATATAAACTAAATATTTCAAAAACATGAAAGCTATAAAAGAGGAGTACTTACTCCCTTTAACATCAAAACTTAATATATACTTTCCTATTCTATCTAATATTAGGCGAACCACATCTATCTAATAATATAAGGTCTTTTGTTCCTTTTTCAATCTTAGTAGGTTGTAAAATAATGGGTGAAATATCAGCGACACGATTTTCTAAATATTAAAATAATTATTAAATGCGTAAAAATTCTTGATCGCTACAGTATCGGTTTCTATTTCACGAACTCACTACGCATCAAAAATACCCCAAGGTCACATACTCATTCAAATCGACTTTTCGATACACATACAATGCTCGTTTCAGTTGGCAGTTGACTCCCTGATTTTGTTGGAACATTGGATTGAATTTCTCTCTTCCTTTTACGACCTATTTTCAATCTCCTTTCCTTGCCCAGGCGGTGCTTTCCGATCACTTGTCCTAGTTTTAGCCATTTTCCAAGATAGTTTTCTCTGTTTTCAACTATTGGTTGGACTCAACTTATTGATTGTCTTGATTTTGAATTTTGGAGCGGCAGAGTGGAGATTATTCTAGTAAGTTGCGATTAAGAGGTGGAGTGTATTACATTACCTTCACGTGGTCAGTAATTTAGGTATAATGAGATATTTTTTACTTATTTTGAAATATTTTGTTTAGCCATTACATAAGTAAATGGCGCTAATTACCTTATATATTCATATATTAGATATAATTTTATTTTCCTATTTTATTATTAAAATCTTAATTAAAACCTAATTTTGAAGTTATATAGGTTTGATGTTATATTTGAATGGGTTAAGTAAACAACTACCGACATTCAGGCTTGTAATTTTTTGTAATCAGATAATTTGTAACTAATTACACAAGTATCAAAATAATTTTCAAAATCAGGTATTTTTAAAAAAAATTAGAATCAGGTTCTGTAATTAATTACAATTGTAACTTTATTTCAATTTGTAATTAGTTACAATTGTAATTACTTACCACCACCACCACCTAATTTGTAATCAGCCACTGCCACAATCACCATTGAAAATATAATTGTAACTTTATTTCAATTTTGTAATTAGTTACAATTTTAATTTTAACTACAATTACAATTAATTACCACCAACACCACCAACCACCATCGATCACCACCTAATTTATAATCAACGCCACAACCCCCGTTGTTGGACTACCCTCGGAAATAAAATTATAACTTTATTTCAATTTTGTAATTAATTACAATTACAATTGCAACTGCAACTTCATTGCAATTTTGTAATTAATTACAAATGTAACTTTATTTCAATTTTACAATTAATTACAATTGTAATTAATTATTTTGTAAAACATGACAGATTCTTTTGCTAAAATTAATTAAATTAGTTATATTCACTATAATTTCAACTGCAATTGCAACTTAATTACTTGAATTACAATATACAGTTAATTACAAATGTAACTTTATTTCAATTTTATAATAAATTGTAATTAATTATTGTATTGACAACACCACCACCATCGTCATCTTAATAACAACAACATTACAACTACTTCATCCAAAGGAAAAAGCCAAACAATTGTGTTAAAAATTGACTTCTGACCCAAACTTGAAGCATTGGATCCTTTGCTGGCAATAGATTTAGTGACCGACCCAGTTGAAGGCTTTTTCACCATCATCAGTTGATTAACATTTTCTGAACAATAAGCATTTGAATGTCTCAGATTTTCCTTGGGAGTTCTCAATTAAGATGCCTTAGCAGATGAATTAGATGCTTGCATACGTGGACTCTCACACAGTTGTCAATCTGGCCTCAGCCGCTGAAGAAATAGTGTTGTCGTAGGGAGTGAATGATGCGATGATGTGGTGTGAAGAGAGAGGAAAGAGAGAGAAAAATAGAGAGAAGAAAGAGGGACGGAAGACTGATGGTTATGTTTAGGTTTTGGTTTATTAAGTTAATACCTGATTTCATAAATTAGTTTATAACCACCTGCTTTTAAAAATTTCCAATATAAATGCATGATTTTGTGTAATTTACCCTATTTGAATTTGGAACTTAAAAAGCAGGCTTACTATGATTTCTTCACAAAAGAAATTTTAATAGTGGTTGATAGAAGGAAAAATATATAATTATAAAGCTTAAAAGACCACTTTTCAAGAATTGCCTCTTTCCAGCGTTATGTAAATCATACATAGATAAAAAAAGGTGTAGCCCACACCCTGAGGGCCCGAACCGACCACGCCCAAGGCCATTGGTTCGGGAAAGTAAATCCAGGTTATGCCTCCAAGGAGCCAGGGTGGAAGGGCTTATGGTAAGCATGAGAAACGCTCAATAACTCCCGCTTGCCACAAGGCCATAAATCATACATAGATAATTGCATACATCGTTGAATATTTATAATAGCATGATATGTTTTATGGAATACAACAATGTATTATAAGTTCAATATAAAAATACATTGCTACATTTTTTATTATGTGATAATACAAAATTTATACTGGATGCAAAATCATTTAAGTTCACTTTGTCTTAAGTGAACCAGATAACATAATTTCACACTCCCTAATATTTAATTACCAAGTTAGGAATATTTACATAAATATAAATGTAGATAATGTAATAAGAACAAAACAATTAATCATTTGTGACATCACAAGATTTTGAAAATGGAATTCTAAACTAGATTTATGTTAAAACTTTAGTGCATGTTTGACGAAAGTGGTATTTTTCTTTATTAAAAATCAAGAAAGAAGCAATAACGGAGCTAAATAAGGCCTTAAGCTTTTTCTCACATGGGGTTCTATAGATGGAGACGCCTCAAGAGATACCTAAGGGATACACTGGGCATCATGAGAGGGAGTGTGGCAAAGTTGTAATGATGAGGGTCAAAATAAATACTAAAGAATTCTCAAAATTTGCCTATAAATAGGGGATGCACTTAGTTCCCTATATTGACAAAGAAGGAGTGAAACCATCCGAAGGTAAGAAATAAGTAAAATTTTCGAAAATTACCCCTAGGGGGTCAACCCCTGCGATTAAGTAGTCTATACTCTCTTTTATTCATTGAAAGCATTGTTTAAAAGAATTATTGATTCCTTGATTATTTGTTTTGAAATTGTTATAGACATAAGATTCTACCCATTGATATTGATATTGATATTTACATTGACATTGTATTGAACGCTGAATGTACACCAAAATGGCGTGATTGAAGAATGGGCTCATTTATTGATATTGGCCAAATTGATGCGTGTTTGTAGAATCGACCTTCTATAATTAGGCCCATGGATCTATTTTTAAACTCACATTGGAATATATTACTCATTGAATAAGTGTTATTCATATTGTTATAACTTTTCTATTCTAGACGTTGACCACAGAGTATTTTGATATTTCTTCCACTGAAGGGATGACTTCAAATGTTGGGAGATACCATTTGTATGTGAAAAGAAATCCACACATAACTCATAAGTAGTTTATCAGGAATTTCTAGGGTTCCATTGCTTTGTTTCAGATCAATTTTGGATTTTTAGTATTTTATCTTTATAATTATACATGGAATTGGGAGGGGGTGCGAAAGAGGCTCCGGGTCAACCCCTACCCCCATGTTTCCCTTAAAAAATCTGTTCTCGGCCCAAATTTTGATTTTTAATAGTTTATCTTCATAATTGTGTAGGAAATGAACACATAACATATTACGCATTTAAATAAACAACTTTGACGTCAACTAATATCTAACACTTCATTTTATTTTAGTTGGACAAAACTTTTCTACTAGAAGATGCTACCAAGTATGTGCAAGAGCTTTACGAATATTGATGGCAATGGAACGGGTTTGGGTCGGGGATCTCATTCTCATCCCCATCCCCATCCCCATTACATGCGAGGCGAGGGTGGGGGGTTAAAAGTTCCCCATTTAAATCCCTGTTATTATTATTATTATTAGTATTAATTTTTTTTTTTGGATCAACCTTTAATAATAATAATAATGATAATAATAAAAAAACTAAATCTTATTATCTCATGCCTTTAAGTTAGTAATTTAGGTTGGATTCATCCAACTTGATTTAAAATTAATATGTAATTTTTCAAAATATGTTGAATTTTTAAATTATAAATGGGGCAGGGTTACCATCCCCGCCCCATTCAGGGTGAGTCCCCGCGAGTATCGGGTCTTGCAAGGAAAATAGACATCTCTATTCAAGAACATGTAAGAATTCTCAAAGAAAATACTAAATTGGTTGAAAAAAATCAATCACTAACCTCTGTTGGTAACAATGTGTGGTTAATTTATAAACTAATTTATATGATTTTGAGGTAAAAAGTAATGATTGAAAATTGGAAAGAGAAAATGTGTGTGGTTAAAAAGTTGTTTGAGAAATTGTGTAGTTTATAAACTAATTTATTTTGTTTACCAAAAGTTATGCTAATTATCGGGCGGTATTTAAGATGATACTTCTTCATCAAAAGAGAGCTCCAATGGTAGCACAAGAGAATCAATCCCAGCTAAAATTCATGTAAATGTTTCAAAAAAGAATGTACTGATTAAAATTCTCTCAGAAAAGGAAATGGTTTAATATCAAGAATCCTCTACTAAGAGCATTTTCAATGCACTTCATCAATTGAGGCTGATGTGGCAATAAAGGAGACGGAGGTCAAGATAATGTGGATAAATTGATGGAGTCAACCAAAACTTGCTCTCCAATGGTGAGATTAACTTTTCAAAAATATTGATTACATGACATTTTTTCTCAATTTTAAATTAATAAATGATTTAAACAACTGTTTAACATATTCCTATCTCCAACTAATTTTTTATACCGACATCTCCTCCTCCACTTGGAAAGTCGTAGTTAGCTTTTGTGGACATACATTTCATCCAATTTTTAATGGGTATAAATAGAGGACCAAATGAATGAATGTAGTTCTAATTTTCTATATGTGCATGGACTTGAATTTGTTTGATTATTTAGTTCTGAGATGTGATTAAATGTACATGAAATAAATTAGTTGACTGATTTTTTGGAGAATTGAATTAATTGTGCAGAACCGCCCACCCTTTTTTTTATTAAAATAATTATTAAATAAAAATAAATGCTAACTCATCAGGTCTAACGGAACATTAATTTGTAGACGGGACACTTGAAATTGTCAATTTTTTTTCAGCCACGTCAACTTGATATTATAATTGACGGAGTGCATTGGGGAGATATTTTAAACTAATTCAGTCTATTTACTGACGTATCGCTTCTTTTTCTCCAATTAACTAAGTGCATTGGAGTTGCTCTAAATGGAAAAACAGCAACTCAACATCTTAGATATTAGAGCCATGTCATAAGGAAGTTCTATTGTTGATATAACAATTCTTGCTGAGGTATGTACTAACTCTATAATTTACTCGACATTTTATGTATTTTTATACTACTAAATCTTACATTAAGAAATATCAATTAGCATCAAAATTTAGTCATTATGAATGAAGTGTTTTTTAGGGGTGTGTTTGGTTAGAGGGTTTAAATGGAAAAGGAAAATCATTTTTAACAAATAATTTTTCCACCTCCACCCCATGAAAAATAAATTCCATGATTTCAAGAAAAATTTCACTTTTTGACATTGGATGGAAAATCAATATCATGAAATATTTTGTTAATCAAATACTCAAAACTGAAATTTGCCTAAAAGATGTTTTCTTTTCCACCTTTTTTTTTCATGCAATTGAATACACTAAGGCTGCATTTGATAGCGAGGGTGAAATTTGGGTGGAAAGAAAATGAATTTCAGATAATTGAATTCTTGGGAATTTGAAGTTTAAAGTGTTTGATTGTTTTCATTTTCTAGGTGGAAAAAGTAAAAAAAAAAATCAACTTTTATTGTTTGATTGACATTATTTATGTTAATAGATTTTTATGAGAATTTCGACTTGAAAATGCTTGGTAGTACCTCTTAAGTCGAGGTGGGTGCCTGTTCATTATTTGTTACTGAAGTAAATTCCTAGATTCTTCTCATCTGGCCACGCTTTGGGTAGTCACAAGAGGGCTCATTTCAATGGATTTACAGAAATTTCTTCCGTAAACACCAAATAAGTTTCATTAGCAAAGCCCAACGACAACAGTTCTCAAGTAGAAAATAAGAATGACGCGGCAAAGATTTTCACTTTTCTCAAAATTGCAACTGTAACCAAGAATTTCTGTTAAGTGAAGGTTCGGAAGATTATTTAAGGGGACACTTCAGTCAACTGGACTGGTAATACAGATTGACAAACATTTTTACTGTTAAACAAGGCAGATTGAGACAACCTTATAGTTTCTACTAATCATAGGTTGTGGCTGTGAGGCAATTGGACAAGAGTGGGACACTAGCAACTAAGGAATTTCTGGTCATGGTTTTGATTTTGAGTCTCCTTTCACCAATCGAATTTGGTCTCTCTCATTGGATATTGTGTTGATGGCGATCAGTGGCTTTTGGAATACGAATACATGCCATTGGGATCTCTATGATTACCTATTCCGTATCAATCTAACATTTATTTCATCCAACCATCTAGTATCTATCTAGTATCTAAGACTTGATATGCTTTTTCCTTGAAATGAAATATATTATTTATTCATCTTTGCCATTTAATCCTAACTTACAAATTGATGACTATTGGGATCTTCTTCGAGGATGTGGATCTTGATCTAAGCCATCTACAATTGTCATTAGCTACAAAATTGAAATACAGTTATAATTGTAATTAATTGTATAATTTAATTGATTACAAAATTTAATTAAGTTATAACTGTAGTTGTAATTAATGTAAATGTAACTAATTCAATTAATTTTAGGAAAAAAAAGTCATGTTTTACAAATTCATTAGTTATAATTGTAATTAATTACAATATTAAAATAAAGTTATAATTGTAATTAATTATAAAATTGAAATAAAGTTACAATAGTAATTAATTGTAAACTATAATTCATTACAGAATTTAATTAAATTGCGATTTAAGTTGTAATTAAGTAATGTGACTAATTCAATTAATTTTAGCAAAAAAAAAAAAAAAAAAAATTCTCATATTTTACAAATTCATTAGTTACAAGTGTAATTAATTGCAAATTTAAAATAAAGTTACAATTGCAATTAATTACAAAACTGAAATAATGGCAAAATTGAAATTATCAATAATTAAGTTACAATTTTAATTAATTACAAATTATAATTAATTATAATTTTTAACAAATTCAATTAATTTTAAAAGAAAAATGAAATTTCAAGGGACTTGTAATATATAATTAAATTATAGTTGTAATTAAATGAAAAATAATATTTTGAATGACTTATAAGTTACAATAGTAGTTAATTATTTAACATTGTAATTAATTAGAGCATCTCCATTCGTGTTCTATTTTATATTAGATCTAATTAGTGTTTTAGATATCTAAATTCACCGGAATGGTCTTCATTTGCACACAAATATTACCAATGTGGATATATGCGGATATGAAGATATGTCCCCATATGGGATTGAATCCCCATACATGGGGATATAATCGTATAAATTGTAATATTTTCTATTACTTTACAAATTTCATCAAACAATTCGCATTCCATCGACCATAAAAAATTGATTAATGCGCATTATATATATCTTTTCATTTAAAGCATGAGTATTTCCTGGTTGCTCTTAGATTTTTGTTTTGTTAAAATCAAATTTTACAAAATTTAACATGAAAATAAAAATTAAGTTTTTAATTTACATTTTCCATTGGAGCAATATTTCAATTTAGATCCATTGGTATGTAAATTAAGATGTAAAAGTGATTTTGAAATAGTTAATTCACACCTTCAAAGAGATGCTCTTAAGTTTGATTTAATTATAGAAAGAAAGTAGACTGTACAAGGGAAATGTTGATTTAATTATAGAGAGAAAGTAGAATGTATAAGGGAAATGGTAAACTGGAGTAGGGAAATAAGGGAAAGGGTAAACTTGGAATTGGACTCTCTTTCTTTCTTTCCTGCAACACACACGTCATTGCATTCACTTTATCTGATTTTGATATATTTTTTGTATTGTTGAAATATCTTTTAAAATACATGGTATTTAAAAATAGGTTCTTTAAAGTTGTGTATGTGCGTACTTAACCCACAAGTAATCCCTCACTCACAATCTCTCTCTAACGAATTTTTCGTTTGCTTTTGCTTTTAATATTTTGTTGGGTTTTTTCTTCAATGATATAGGCACCCCCACAAGTAACATAGGTTGTAATACGTGCTACAAGTCTACAATGGTCAAAAGTATTTACCTACACAAATATTTGGAAGAAGTTTTTTTTTTTAATTTTTTTAAACAGATTTCACCATGAATGGTCTGGCGATTGTTGAGATGATGGAACAAAAAATATGCATCTTATAACATCCAGAAAATTACTATTTCTACTAGAGAAAGTGAAAAAATGTAGATTTTCTTTAATTTTACTATACGTGGTGGACCCTTTCTAATTAATTTTACAGCTGAGAGAAGGGAGAGCTGAGAGCATCCTATCTTGATCACAGGAATCAAGATACCTTGTTGGACCTCACGTTTTATGCTGAATTTTTTCAAAAGCAACGTCTTTTTGGGAGGAAACAACCTAGTAGAAAATCTGAAATTGATTGAAAATCGTTATGCAATTATATAATTAGTTTTGAAGAGTGGTTTTTAGAAGAATATGTATTTAAAAAGTAGATAATCATTTTTAAGTTTTTGTAGGCGGTATTCCTTTTCTTTGATTTTAGGTGGGATAATTTGAATTTGAATTCAAATTAAAGTGATGTAACTATTCAAAAAGTTATAAACTATTAATTAAGTTCACATATATATGGATTTACACTAAGAAGTTGTAACCGATATAATAGAGTTTTAGATAGGGTCTCATGTTCATCAAGTTCACTTCCTTACATAATATCAGATTACGCTATTTCAAACACAGAATTTTGTTATATTCCAAGGAACAATTATCTGTATGGAATATTATAATATATTGGATTACATCTTCTGATTAAGAATATGAGACTTGAATCTAATAATTTATGAAAATCAAATAAATAAAAGATTTAAACAAGCGAAAAACCGAATACTTAACTAGTCAGGCTATTATAGAAAACCAATTCATAAATAGAAACAATGTTGTTTATTTATATAAAAAATGACCATGAAATCACTCAATCAATTATACAAGCTTACCGTATGAAATCGGTCTCTCTACAATTAATCAATCATTGTTGAGCTCCAAAACATATAAGTTGCATAAAACATTCCTTAGACCAATTCAATCTCGACCGCCAGAATCTCATATTTATACAAGTCCAAGATCATCGTGGTCACATAAACTTCTCACTGTGTCTCAAGTTCCTAAACCAGAGGTCACGGACCATCTGTATACAAATTCTTGTAGTGTATGAGGTCACGTGGTCATTTACGGCTACTGGTGCAATAGATTGTCAGATACTTATCAAAGTTAATATCAATTGAATTTTGTGTTTGTGGCCTCAATAAATTTGAAACATCTTGTATGCGCTTGAATGTGACATGAGAGCATTAGATGTATGTTGAAATGAGCTCTAAACGTATACGAATGACCGTGAAGATTATCACCCTATGTGAAGTATTGTTTGTAACGAATGCAAATCCACCTAAATTTAATGAAATATGTTTATGTGACCTGAGTTAGTGTGACTCGAGCATGTAATGCGTTGAACATCAATGGATTTGTTTATACTAATTGATATCAGATGTAAGTAATTAACCAAGTGATATATATGTGTGGATAGTCTTCTCAATGAGATTTTGGTAATGTATCCTGAAATCTCTATTAGTGACCTAAGTAGAAGTGCCTCTTCCAGAAATTCCGTCCGAAATTACCCTACACGACCAATTCATTTGTAGTGTATCCTTGATAACTGTGATATGTCGGTTTGAACTTGGATGTGTACGTAAGATTATGTATGTGACCTGAGAATATGTAGTGTGTACTGTTTATTAATTTAGAAATGTGTTATCATGAATTGTAATGAGATTGTTGCTTGTTTATTTATGCTCATTAATATATTCATAAATTAAATCTAAGTTTAGAGTTGGCAATGGGCTTGGCTGATCTGGCTTGGCCCTTTACCCTCACTAATCAGCTCATGGCTCACACGAGTCGAGCTCGACTCGTGTTGCCAAAGGCCAAGCCGAGCTTGGCCCATGAGCTATTTAATTTATTTATTTTTTACTTTTTCTTCAAAAAAATAAGGCATTTTGGTTTAAAAAAATTACGAGCCACGAGCTAAGCTCGTGGCTCATCTCCACGAGTTGCTCGTGGTTAGATGAGTCGAGCATGGCTAGACTTGTTCCCATGAGCCGATGATTAGCTCGTTATTTGTCTCGTCAAAATGATGAGTCAAGCCGCTTGTGGCTCGTATTTTTACGAGCCGAGCCGACGAGCATCTCGACCTGTTTGCCACCTCTATCTAAGTTACGTATAACACAAATGATTATGATTCCCATTTCTCCATTTTCTCCATGAAATAACTCAATTAGTTTGTCATTGAGGTAGTCAACATAGTCTTTTTTGTTGAAGTTTTTTTTATGTCGTGTTACATTATCGAAAAATGTTGCGTATAATAATATTAAATATATTATAACATTTTATATTTTTATGTAATCAATTAATGTAATGAATTATTATGTTATTAATTTTATTAGTTAATAAAGATGTTATTGAGTGAGACTTTAAGTTATTGATTCTCGTTGTTGTGCATTGATTTAACATGGGAGCCAATGAAACAATACGTATAAAATGTCATATGAAATTAATTTAAAAATTAATTTATATTGATGTAGTGTAATGTACTTGTATTAGTAGTTATATTATATGTAATCGTGAATTAAAATTTGGAAAATATTTTTTTCAAGTAACCAGTGAAAATAAAAGTCACGAATTAATGGAATTGTAACATTTGGGATGAATGTCATGTAATTATTATATTTGAGTAGAAACCCAATTTTTAAAATTTTGGATGTAATATTTTAAGTATTATATCAATATTTAATAATCACAATAATATATTTTTTAAGGACAAAGTAAAAATTATAACGTAATTTTTCTTAAAAATTTAAAGTAAAAGTTTTAATAATAAAACAACAAAAAACTTAAATTATTGAGAAGAAAACCCAAATAATAAAAAGATAAAAAAAAAGGTAAATGTGAATTAAAAGTTGTAAATCTTTTTTTTTCATTTAATATATGAAAATAAAAATTGCGAAAATAAAGTTGTAACATTTTGGATTAAAGTTCGTGTGGTTATTATATTAGTATTTAGTAGTATAATATATACAATATCAATTATGAAATTTGAGTAGACAAATAAATTTTTAAAATTTGGATGTAATATTTTAAATATTATGTTAATATAGTATACTCATAAAAGTATTTATTAAATGATGGATTAATTTTCTTCTTTTTTAATATTAACTAAATAAAAAGGTATAATAATATGAAATTGCATTACAACATTATGCTGATAATAATTAATTTAATAATAAATAAACAGAAGAGTATAGTAATATGAAATTATACTATAACAATATAAATCTTTAAATAATAAATTAATGTAATAAATTATATATTGTTATTAAATAGGGGGTAAGGGTATATTGAGTGTACAACTAAATATATAAGTGTAAAATAAGTATAGAAAAGTTTCTCCTTTGTCCATGCTTTTCATATATTGTAGATTTATAGAAATACAAATGCAATTAGAGACAAGCTTTAAAATACAACAATACTAATAGCAACATGAACCCCGTGAATACCTTACTGTGATTAAGAATTCAACGATTGAGAAACTTGTGATTTGAAATCTTATGGACTTGGTGATATATAAATACGAATCTCCAACATTTAAGAATTGCAAGATTAACAATTACAAATTTTATTACAAGAGAACATAGTAGTTGATTATATAATATTGAACCCTTATTGTAATAGTAGTTCATTGTAAACAATATTCTTTGTATGTTGTCTTCTTGTTAAGCATGTCTGATCTGATGAACACTTTTCTTATTTATAGCGCAATATATATAGTTGCCCACGATAGAAGACATGTTGGAGTAGATAGTTGGATTCCTACATGGGGTAATGTTTATCCTTGAACTTTATTTATTGTCATTGCAAAATGGACGCATATGGAAAATTAGTCTCCCTTAAAATTGAATGGATATCCTTCTTCATTTACTGGATCGAGTTTGAATATTTTCTTTTATACATTTGGCCTTAACACGTCTTCAATATTTTTGCACCACATAACAACAAAGTAGTTTGCCTCATAAATATGATGAAAGTGCTTTGCTTGAATTTAAGAGTTTGATACTAACATATTAAAATCATGTTAAGGAAGATTTGTCAAGCATTCAGATTATAGAGAAATTTGGTAAAAAAATAAAAATTAACTTTATTGTTTAGCTTTACACCATCTACTCGTGTTACTATATAAATTAATATTTTTATGTTTTTGTTGGTTTTAAAATTTTAGTTCTGGATTTTTTTCTATCTTAAAATTGAATATTTTTATCCTTTCCTTATTTTCCAAAATTTGCTAGTCCTTATGTATTATGTATTATACATTTATTGAGGTGTATGCACGTAAAAATTGACATTGTTAAACATGTTGTTTGACAGTATATCTACACAAAAATTGGTTGAAAATCTAATGATTGACTTAGAGAACTAAGTGAATTAGTTCAGCTAGCTGAGTCAGCTCGACTTCTTATGATTAATTCTACTTATCTAAAGATAGTAATTATAAATTGACGTATCTCTATTTTACAGCAAAATAAAGAGGGAAAATAATAGCTTGTGCTCGTTTGTGGTCCATAGTATCTCGACGGCTTACAATCTCACATATAATCGTTATTGGGTTTTATTTCTATTGTACCAATTTTTGATTCAATTGAAGTGATCATCTTTCCAATTTCTTACATTGAGTGGAGCTAATTGGTCTAAATGTTTTATATTCTACAATGGTTGAGAGATTAATTTTGTCTTTGTTTTGCCTTATTCTAATCCATGTGATTTAGTCATATATTAGGTTGTTCGCCTGAATATATGTGGTGTTTTTGTCTATGCATTTATCAAGATAGATGTATGTAACATTATATGTGCAAAATGATTGAGAACGAAATCCTCAAATATAACTCATTGTCGTAAATTGAAATAAATAACTTTTCTCTCTACGTACACTGTCGCGTAGGTAGACATATAGAAATTTATCCCTTAGAATAGAAATCAAAAGTTAATATATTGCATTCAATCAATCCAAGATAAACAAAATTGGTTAAAAATCGGTCCAAATTGATTTAAACCAATAATTAACCGATCAAAACCAATAATAAACTAGTATATTTCCGGTCCAATCAATTAAAAAACGATCGGACCGAATTTTTGTATTAAAATAATTATTATTAAATTATTTAACACCAAAATAAAAGATGGACTAAAGGTTGGGGAGCGGCGTAGCAATTATGCCAATGCTTTGGCAAAAGGATCATCCCAAGTGCAGTTGGGCCTTCCATCCCACTAAACAACCGATGTGGGATGGGAGAAAGTGAGAAACATTCTATTTGTTCTCTCTTTTTCACTTTTCTTTTTTTAAATTGCCTTTTCCTTTATTTTATTTTTTTGGAATTTTTTTTTATTTGTAATTTATTTATTTAGTGAAAATTTTCTCTCTCAAATATATTATTTAAATATTAATTTTATCTTATTCTTAATGGGTTAAAATATTTTGAAATAAACAATAAATAAAATTAACAACAATTAATCTATATTTTCTTTGAATTAGTAATTTTGAAATCAAAGAATATTGTTGTTATATATTTTATATTTTTTTGTATTAAATATTTATGTAAACAAAAATTTAATGTCTTAAAAAATAAAATAATACTAAAAATTCAAAACGCATTATGACGCTTATTTTCGCATTGACACACTTAATCTTGTAATTCTTGATTCTCGACCTCGACACCTCGCAACGCATTACGCCTTTTAGAACATTGCAGTAAAATAAAAAGAGAAATTGGTTTCCCTAAAAAACAAAAAACTTATAAAATAATAAAAAGACAAAATAAAGATCAATTTGAAGTTTAAGCCTTTCGATTGATAATTATTTAAGTACTGAAAAATGATAATAATTTGTCATTACTTTTGACATAAAACTTATCAATCAATCAAAACGAAACTCACATATTATTAATTGATAATATCTAATATATTTATTATATTTGATAAATCACTACATTTTAATTCTATCCATTTTTACATGTAAACTAATAATTGTACTGCACAATTGACTATACTATGACTTGACGCATAAAATATGAGAATTTATAAAATAGGCGACTAAAGTTGTAATTCTTATTGTATGAGTTTGCAATACTTTTTTGTATTAATTTCATAACAAATTATAAAAGATTATCATCATTAAAAAGTTTCTCAAATAAATTGTTGGACTTAATGAGAGGAAAATTGCAATTTGCTTGTTATTTTCGAATTTTTGAGAAGTCTAAATCTTATTAGGACTTAATCAGAGGAAAAGTGCACATATGTTAACATATATACAATCGAAGTTCTAATATATTCTGATTTGTCCACAACACGAAAACATTTAAGATTGTGTTGCTACCATTTTATTTTGTATTTATGAGTCATTCAGCAATTTAAGAAAATTCGACGGTATCGAAAAAAAAATTGATGTTTAAGATATTTACATTTATTATTGAATTTTACTATAAATTATTCGACAATTGAAGTCATACACTTAGTTTTGTACACTCACAAATGTTCATTTCTCATGCTTACCATAAGCCCTTCCACCCTGGCTCCTTGGAGGCATAACCTGGATTTACCTTCCCGAACCAATGGCCTTGGGCGTGGTCGGTTCGGGCCCTCAGGGTGTGGGCTACACCTTTTTTTTTTTTTTTTTACAAATGTTCATTTCTCAATATAATAGGAAAAAGTTTACAAGCCAATCAATATTACAATACATAAACAATACAAATTAACCCAAGTATATAGTTAATTCCTTGTGAATGTAAATATTGGTTTATTGAAAATAAATAATGAAGAGACTTTTAACGGTATGATGAATTAAGGTCTTGAATGAAAAATCAAGAAAATTTTTGGTAATAGAAAAAGATTCTAAGGATAAATGTTCTCTATAAATATACCGCAAATGCACGTGTCGCATACAAGTAATAGTGGATAAATGAGTCCGATTTATCGATCCTACAAGGATTTTCTATTCTAGTTACACTTTATTGTGATAAATTTAAACAATATACACACACAATAAAGTTTGATTTTGAGAATGTGATAGATTTAAAATTAAGTTCACAATAGATTAAGTAATTAAATGAAAAATAAGTGATGAATTGATGATAAAAGAAAGTTGGGATTCTTGATTGCACTTGACATTCACCTATTTGACATCTCAACATACAAATTGAAATATTACTTACTAATCATGTTAGATCTGATTTTTCAAATTTAGTCAATTACCTCTCTCGAGGAAAATCAACCATAATTAGTGAAATTAACCTACTATATCTCTATGTCGATTAAAAACACACCAATCGCATCAAACCTTTGTGAAAATAACTCAATATATTATTTAGGGTTTACGGTATATCTCAATCTTTAACAAAAACCTAGAGCATTTATTGTATTGATATAAAATAAACAAAAATTTCTCAATAATTGCACATTCAACTAAATCCAGGATTAATTTGGCCAAAATAAATGCAAGACAATAAATGCACAAGATGATAAATAACTTATATTCTAAATGGAAGCATTGATATCAAATAAACTAGGTCAAGCTTCCTCAATCATTCCAACACAATATATATTAGTCCATAATGAAATAACAATAAAACACAAAGATTAAATTCATCATTTCACTCATGGATTAAAATATACAAGGAAATATGAAGATTAAAACACGAAAACTTCCCTTCAACCATGAATTTGACTTCAAAACTTCAATATTCTTCCATCAAGTTGTAGGTATTTCCTTCTTCAATCAACATTCAACAACAAATTACAAAAGTTTACAAGAAAATCTAACTACAAAATGCTAGAAAATGAGGGGCAAGAGCAAGATGGAACCCTAGAAAATGAGGGATTTTTTTATATTTAGAGTGTCCAAAAAAATCAAACAAAAACCTTTAAAATCGGACAAGATCCAAGAATTCCAGCAATTGGGTCGAATCGGGTAGCACCGAGTCGACCCGTTCGGCCCAGAATTTTTTCTTTTTGAAATTAACATTGCACGGCCGCGCATCATTAAACTGCGCGACCGCGAGTGGTGGGGGCATTGCAAAGACTGAAGGGCCTCCTCCTATATACAAAAATTCCATATGAGCATGTAAAAGTTGTCTTCTCTTGATCCTCCGGGGCTATATGGATTTGATTATACCCCAAGTACCCATCTAGAAAACAATAATGAGAGTGACTCGCCAATCGCTCAAGCACTTGATCAATAAATGGAAGGGAAAAATTATCCTTCCTAGTAGCATTGTTGAGCTTGCGATAGTCAATGCAAACTCTCCACCCCGTCACTGACCTTGTTGGAATAAGCTCATTATTTTCATTTTTCACCACTATGACACCTCCTTTCTTTGGCACTACTTGCACGGGGATTACCCATGCACTATCCGAGATTTGATAGATAATGCCCGCATCAAGTCACTTCATCACTTCGGTTCGCACAACTTCTTTCATGTTAGGATTCAACTGATGTTGATGCTCCACCGAGGGTTTGAAATCATCCTCCATAAGAATTTTATGCATACAGAATGAAGGAAAAATACCTCGAATATCCAAGATGGTCTATCCAATAGCCTCTTTGTGCTCCCTCAATACCCGAAACAATTTTTCTTCCTCCACTTCTGTTAAAGAATTAGAAATAATGACCGGAAGGGCAGAAGATTCTCCCAAATAGGCATACCTCAAATGAGAAGGAAGAGGCTTTTGTTCAAGAGTAGGTGCTTTCTCGCGAGATGACAATGGCGGTGAAGAACTCTTCTTCAACTCCTCAAAGTAAGGAGCTTTCTTGTATTAATATGGTGGTGAAGCCTCCAAATAGTGACTCATTTGTTCAACTTCATAATCCTCATCTTCAATAGTCAAAGAATGAGCCCAATGGATCCTTAGATATCCCAAGATTGAAAGAATTGACCACTAGATGATCAATTGCATCCACCCGAAAACGAATTGGACTCCGAAGGGTATTTAGTAGCTTTCAACACATTGAAAGTGACTTGCTCATCTTGCACCATCAATATCAATTGACCTTCTTTTACATCGATAAGAGCTCTCCAGGTTGCTAGAAATGGCCTTCCCAAAATGATTGGAATGTCATGATCTTCCTCCATTTCAAGAATAATAAAGTCTGTCGGGAAGATGAATTTATCCACCTTCACAAGAACATCCTCAATGATACCCAGAGGATATTTGATGGATCTATCCACCAATTGTAGAGACACGGTGGTTGCTTTAGCTTCTCCCAATTCCGATTTTCTGAAAATGGACAAAGGCATCAAATTAATACTAGCACCAAGATCACATAAAGCTTTACTAAAATTAACATCAGCAATACTGCATAGAATAGTAAAACACCTTGGATCTTTGCTTTTTGGAGGTAGTTTGTTTTAAATGATTGCACTACACTCCTCCGTTAGCATCACCATTTCATGCTCTTCAAGTCTTCTTTTGTTGGAAATGATATCCTTCATGAACTTGGCATAGCTTGGAATTTGAGCCAAGGCATCGGCGAAAAGAATGTTGATGTATAGCTTCTTGAACACTTCCAAAATTTTGCCAAATTGACTTTCAAGATTTTGTTTTTGCAACCTTTGAGGAAAGGGAATAGGAGGCACATAAACTTTGATTGGTGTTGGAGCATTTGATGTTGATGTTTCCGGTTCACTTTCCTTGGGAACTTCAACAACTTTTCGAGTGTTTAAATAGACTCATTTTCTTCAATAGGAGCCTTGCTTGATTAAGTCATTGGTTGTGGAACTGTGATCTCGGGCAATTTTACCCACTTCTTGTTGTAATAGCTTAAACATTCTCCCTATGATTTGTTAAAATGTTACTAGGCAAAGCTCCTTGTTGCCTTTCTGAGAGAAATTTTGCTATTTGGCCCACTTGTTTCTCCAGATTTTTCAAAGAGGCATCATTGTGTTCTTGATATTGCAATTAATGATTTGCTAACTTGGCGATAGCCTCTTCCCATCTCTCTTTCTTGTATTGTGGCTTTGGATTCAACACATTTTAATTGTTTCCATAAGATAGATTGAGATGACTCCTCCAACTGGAATTATAAGTAGGAGCATATGGATTGAACCCTTGGCGATGGAAGTTTTGAGCATAAGCAACTTGCTCGATAGATGAAGGACTACTTGCCACCAATGAACACATTGAACTTTGATGATTAGCCCCACATATCTCACATACCGGAGGGGTTTGAACCATGTTGGCGGGCCGAGAGGTTGAAGTAGAAAGGCCTTCCACCTTCTTGGCTAGAGAGTCTATTTTTGACAATAAGAGTGCATAATCTTCACCCCCACGTGCACAACTAGAACTCCTTGGTTCATCTATATCCGGCTACATTGCACTTTGTTCGCTCTGATCTCAAACAGGTCATAAGCCTATGAAACGCTCTTTGTTTTGTGGACCCGTTAGAAGATGAGTCCACATTTTAACGATAAAGAGGAGTTAACCCGGCATAGAAGTGGTTGACTTGTTGCCCCAATGTGATTCCATGATTTGGACACTTTCTAAGTGTATCCTTGAATCTCTCCCAAGCTTCATGAAAACTCTCCATCTCAAATTGTTGGAATGTGGTAATGTCATGCTTGAATTTAGCAACTCTAGAAGGGGAGAAAAACTTAGTAGTGAATCTTTCGCCCAAGTAGTGATGCTCCCCGGAGGCAAAATATCAATTCATTCTCTTAAATTGTCTTTCAAAGTGTGCACAAATAACCTCGTTCGAATTGCTTCCACATTCACACCTTCATAGTTGAAGTTACTACAAATCTCAATGAAGCATGCTACATGAGAGTGTGGATTTTCATCGGCTCTCCCATAGAATGAGATAGTGTTGGAGAACAAATTGATCACATCCGGTCGAAGTTGGAAATTTGGATGATCATAAGATGGATAGAAAATGCTTAATTGATTCTCAATAATAGGGGGATTCATGAAATCCCCAAATAGCATGTCTTCTTCATTAACAACTAGCTCTTGAACTCTACCCGCTTGAGGATTAAAATTGGGTGGGATTCCACCCCTTGGAGGATTTGCGGGTGGAGCATTAAGCTCGTTGTTCAATCCTTCTCCTTTCATCCCAATATGAAGTTGTCTCCTATCCTCTCGTTGTTCCCTTAGTCTCCGTCGAAAAGTTCCCTCGATATCAGGATCTAAATCAACTAGATCAAAACTTCTGGTTCGACGCATGCACTATTGACAATCCAGAACAATAAGAGAAATTAGGAGATTTACCTTCACAAAACAAAAGAAAAATTGTACAAGAAATAAAAGTAACCAATTGTTCAAATTAATATCAACTAAAATGTAATTCAAATATAAACAATCCCCGAAAACGGCGTCAAAAACTTGTTCACTATAAATACACTGCAAGTGCACGTATCGCTTACAAGTAATAATGGACAAATGAGTCCAGTTTATCGATCTAGGGATTGTCTATTCTAGTTACACTCTAGTGTGATCAATTTAAACAATATACACACACACAATAAAGTTTGGTTTTGGGAATGTGGTAGATTTAAAATTAAGTCCACAATAGATTAATTAATTAAATGAAAAATAAGTGATGAATTGATGATAAAAGAGACTTGCTATTCTTGATTCCACTTGACCTTCACCTATTTGACATCTCAACATACAAATTGAAATATTACTTACTAATCATATTAGATCCAATTTTTCAAGTTTAGTCAATTACCTCTCTCGAGGGAAATCAATCCTAATTAGTGGAATTAACCTACCATATCTCTATGTCGATTAAAAACACACCAAACACATTAAACCTTTGTGAAAATAATTCAATGGATCATATAGGGTTTACGGTATATCTCCATCATTAACAAAAACCTAGATCAGGTATTGTATTGATCTAGAATAAACAATAATTTCTCAATAATTGCACATTCCACTAAATCCAAGATTAATTTGGCCAAAATAAATGCAAGACAATAAATACGTACAACAACAAATGCACAAGATAATAAATAACTTAGGGGTCGTTCTCTTTGTGTTTTGATTTTGAATTTTGAGTTTTGGATTTTGTTTTGAATTTTGAATTTTGGTTGTTTGTTTTTGGATTTCTGAAAACATGTTCTCTTTATAATTTTGGAAAACTGTTTTCAAAAATAGAAAACTGAAGAATACGTTTACTTTGTAATTTTTTGATATATTTATTTTGTAATATTTTATATGTCAAAAATGGTTGATTTGTTAAATTACATTAATTTTAATGTTAATAAATTAGTTAGTTCTCTATGTCAATAAATTCATCATTAATATTATTTCAGCTAAACAAAAATTTAACCTCATACCAAAAAAATCTTAACATTGATCTATATATAATGGCAAAATAATATAAGAATTTCAAGTGAAGGAAGTGTCTCACATTTACTAAAAAATAATAATTTACAAAAGAAAAAATCTTAACATGAATCTATATATAATGACAAAATAACATAAAAACTTCAAATGAAGGAAGTGTCTCACATTTACAAAATAATAATAATAATAAAAAATTACAAAAAAAAAAAAAAATCTTAATATGGATCTATATAATGGCAAAATAACATAAGAACTTCAAGTGAAGGAAATGTTTCACTTTTAAAAAATAATAATAATAATAATAAACAAATACAAAAAAAAAATCTTAAAAATGATCTATATATAATGGCAAAATAATATAAGAATTTCAAGTGAATGAACTGTCTCACTTTTACAAAAAATAAAATAAAAAAAAATTACAAAAAAATAAAAAAAAATCTTAACATGGATCTATATATAATGACAAAATAACATAAGAATTTCAAGTGAAGGAAATGTCTCACTTTTACAAAAAAAAAAAAATAATAATAATAAAAAAAAAAAAATCTTAACATGGATCTATATATAATGAAAAAATAACATAAGAACTTCAAGTGAATGAAGTGTCTCACATTTAAAAAATAATGCTAATAAAAAAAAATTACAAAAAAAAAAAAAAACTTAACATGGATTTATATATAATGGCAAAATAATATAAGAATTTCAAGTGAAAGAAGTGTTTAAAAAAAAAATTCAAAACACGCGTTTTGGTCGTTTTGGACTTTTTAACACAAAATATCTAAAACGCTATAAACTCGTTTTGAGTTTCCTTTGTATTTTTTTTTTGTATTTTGGAAAACGCGTTTCTGAAAATGGGCAAAGTGAACGCGTTTTCGATATTTCCAAAAATCGAAAACTCAAAACGGGCTGAAAACAGCAAAGAGAACGGGGCCTTATATTCTAAACAAAAATTCTAAGTGGACATTTTTTTTGACATGTTTAAGTGACATATCTGATGTGTCACCTTAACATTGATTGATGTCGAGGTGGGCCATGTGACCCACCTCGGTATGTCACCCAAAAATGTCAGAAAAAAAGTTTGTGTAGAATTATTCTATTCTAAATGCAAGCATTGATATCAAATAAAATAGGTCAAGCTTCCTCAATCATCACAACACAATATATATTAGCGCATAACTAGTTACACACCATATTACTATGACAACTAAAATATACTTAAACAACTTTAAAAAAAAAAAAAAAAAAAAAGAAGAAGAAGAAGCATTTCTCATAGATATTCCCGCTATTTTTTTCATATTAATTTCTTGAGGATTTTTTTTTTTTAATCACAACTGCTAGATGGACCTCATAAATTTGACTAAGATTTTATATAATTAAAACGATGATGCAAGTTAATATATTTATTTGCTCAAACGATTAATACAAACAAAATGCACAATTTTGTTTTAAAAAAAATTGGTATGAATGGATGACAACATTTTTTTACCACATTTGTTAAAGGGGATAATATATATAGTCAACCAAAATTTATGTAAATTATCTAAATAATCTGATTTATTTTGTTAGTGAATTCATTTGCTCAAAACTTTATATTAAAAAATTCAATTATTCCTTTGGAAGCATAAATAAACATTTTATTCGTGTACAACAAAAAAAATTAAACTTTTAAGTTATAACTTACTATTTATATTAGAAATGGAGAAAATGAATTAAACAGATTGGCTCAAAATAAAATTATTTGTTAAAAACAATTTGATTATTTTACTTAATAGTATTATTTTTATAGGGAAAAAAAAAAAGGCCGGTGGTGCCATATTAAAAAAAAAATCATTTTATTAAAGAACATCTACAAATAAGATTAGAGATGAAGAGAGTTCTGGACCCAAATACCAGAAATCTGATTTCAAATTAAAAAAAAAAAAACTAACCCTATTAGAACTGTCTAGAACAGTTATATATACACCTTGTTTGCTACCGATACTAACACCTTTTACAAGTTCCGCCATTTTCAAATCCTTCTTGTTTATACAGTGGAAAACAAAACTTCATCTTAAATCCGGAAAGTTCAATGCTTCCATTGTAAAAAAGAAAAAAAATGCCCCGTCTCTTTTTTTTCTTGACACCTTGCCGGCGATTTGAGTTCTTCTATACACCACCCCGAATCCATTGACAATAAAACAAAAAAAAAATGTTATAAAACCATTAATGTTGCACTGGAAAACAGTATATCCTCTTATCTTTCCCACAATGTCGCTCTTAAAGAAGTTCTTAATAATGGCTGAAGACAAGTTAGACTATCAAAGCCCCTAAGTTTGAAATAGCTTTGTGACTTGAAGGGAAAGACATTTGGAGATCTATTTTTATGGTTTTCCATTTTTGCCCAAGCTTTTTGCTATATATGCATTTAATTTTTTACAGCATCATTTTTTATAGTAATATTTGTCAAAGTCATAAAAAGTAATGAAAATTTGCAAATTCATTATGTAACTAACCGAATCCCAAAAAAAAAAAAAAATTAATTTATAATTCAAAAATATGATTTTTTTTAAGTTACAATTTGTTTAGAAACGATTCCATAATGAAAAATAGAGTTTATGATCTAATAAAAAATAAACTTAGAAAATATCAATTTATGTAAAATGGATTTTTTAAGTTACAGTATTTATTAGAATGGATTTTAACTTAAAAATGGACTTCTAAATTTCCTACATGAATTTTATGTGAAATGGATATTTTAAGTTACAATAATTTTAAAAAAATATATCTATTAAAATGGATTTTTAACTTACAACTTGTTTAGAAAAAATAATGAAATGAAGAATAGAGGGATATGATCTAACAAAAAAATAAACTTAGAAAATATCAATTTACGTAAACACACATTGCAATATATTTAGTTAGTCTAAAGAAATACCAAGTATAGATTTACTAAACAATATAAAATTTGTAGTTAAACCATGTAGTCCCATATTCAAATACAAATAATATTGACTTACTAAATAAAATAAAATTTAGATAATAATTAATCTAACATCTAAATATTACATTATAGCTAAAAACTGACTAAGTAAAGTTTCAAATAATTGACCAAGTACATTTTGAGATTTGATTTTTAATTTCCATTTGATTCTAACCCTATGAATTTTGCCAATTAATGATGAAATTTAATAGTTGGGTGCCAATAGATTATTTTAAAATAGAAGCTGTGTCCTGGGAAACATCCCCAAAAAAAAATAAAATAAAATAAAATAAAATAAAATAAATAAATAAATATTGAAGAAAGAGTAATGACGGCAGTGGGACATGTGATGTAGCTCCCCAATGTATCAATAATTAATGATATTTTGAATCAAAGATATAATGTGTAAAAAAAAAAAAAAAAAAAACCCCAAAAAATCTGTTTTATGCCGGAATTTAGTGGGTCCCAGTAGTAGAAACTCAGTTGTTATTATGCCCCAGTTTGATTTTGTTTAAAATTTTCTTTTTTTTCTACAATATTCAATCTCAACCATTTATGAAAAGTCAAACTCACAATATTTGACTTTTCAACCAAATATCAATCATAAATTCTCTTAAAAATCACAATTCATTTAAAAAAAAAACTCTTTTTAAACAATATCAAACACACTCTATATATGTAATAGATGAAATAACAATAAAACTCAAAAATTAAATACATCATTTCACTCATGGATTAAAATATACAAGGAAATATGAAGATTAAAACATGAAAACTTCCCTTCAACTATGAGTTTGACTTCAAAACCTCAATATTTTTTCATCAAGTTGTAGGTATTTCCTTCTTCAATCAACATTCAACAACAAATTACAAAAGTTTACATGAAAATCAAGCTACAAAATTCTAGAAAATTAGAGAAATAGAGCAAAAAATAAAAGGGGGCAAGAGCAAGATGAAACCCTAGCAAGTGAGGGATTTTTTAATATTTAAAGTGTCAAAAAATCAACCAAAAATCCTTAAAATCGAACAAGATTCGCGAATTCTAGCAATTGGGCCAAACTGGGTTGCATCGAGTCAACCCATTCGGCCCAGAATTTTTTTTGAAATTAACACTGCGTGGCAGCACATCATTAAATCGCGTGGCCTCGCAGTCTATTTCGAGAGCCGCAACTCTGGTTCTGACCATTTCTTGGTGGCACTGGAGCCCGCGCCTTGGTTCGGACTAAGAGGCCGCCCAGCTCAATGTAAAAGCAGTGCTATGTTTATTTGCTACTAGGTCCTCCAACTTTCGATTGTGTTCAATTTAGTCCCTGAGTTTTTGGTTTTCTTTTAGATACATCCTTCGAAAATTGCAATTAAAATCCACAACTTTTCGAAAGTGACAAATTGGTCCCCAGACTTCTTGGCTTGCAAAATCTGATTCTTTTCTCTTCAATTTCTTCAATTAAGCATCCATTTAGTTTCTTTCTTGTACTTTTTCCTATGAAGTTGAATGTTAAACCTATATAATCACAAAATATGCAGAATTAAGTAGATATTTGTTCAAGTAACTCCAGATTTAATGCCAAAAAAATTATGAAATGTGTATATAAAATGCACTCAACAATAAAATTGTTTAATGTTTCTCAATATCCATACTTTAATTTCAATGAATGAATAAATGAATACAACTTTAAAATCAAATGTTAAGTGATACATATAAATGTTAAAATTAACCATTATCTTCTGCTACAATGGATATATTAATTTCTAACTAAGTTCAAGAATACAATAAATATTTATTTTTAAAATAGCAAAATTTATACATTAATATGGTACTCATTTTGAAGATTTCATTAAATTATATGATATGAAATCAAAAAAAAGTTATTTTATTTATCGACATTAAAAAATTTAAAGAATGAAAAAAAAAATAAGATTTTAGGGAAATTTTTCAACATAAATTGTCGTGTCATCAATTAAGTTGCTAGCCAAATTTTTAAAAAAAGTTAACATGTGGTTAAAAAGATTTTCTTAACATGTGAGTTAACATATTCATTGTAGACTAATATTCAACCCTTAACTAATGGGGTGTTTACATAAATGCCCTTATTTTTGGATCATTTACGAAAATACCTTTTAGAAATTTTTAGGAAATAAAAATACTTTGTAAATTTTGAGCGCCACTTTTAATATTTTTTGTCACATTTTTAATAATTTTGTCACTTTTTAATCACTTTTCTTTTAACTAAAAATGACAATTTTTAATTAAAAAAGTGGCAGTTTGTCACTTTTTTCTTTTTGAAGGTCAATTTATCAATTTTTGCAAAATCTATCATTGAATAACAAATTACACAAGTCTCCAAATATTAGTAGATACATTACATATTCTCCATTCTTCATACACAAACATAGTGTCGCTTTTTTACTTTTTCTTTTGATATCACTTTTTAGTGGAAAATGTGACACTTTGTCACTTTTTTTTTTTTTTCACTTGAATGCCCTTTTTTTATAATATTCATCATTGACTAACAAATTACACGAGTTCAAAACACTAATTGATATATTACACAATGCCACTATTTGTTTTTTTTTTTTAAAAAGTGACAAAATGTTGATTCTTATCATTATCTCTTTTAACTCACCTTTTTTTCTAATTTAAAAGTGACACGGTGCCACTTTTTAATTAAAAACAATGACACAATGTCACTTTTTAGTTAAAAAAAAGTGACGTTTTGTTGCTTTTTGCTGCCTAAATGTCACTTTTTCGATTTTTGCAATATTCATCATTGACTATATGCGTTGTAACTTAACAAATTACATAAGTCCACAAACACTGGTAGATACGTTAAACATTCTCTATTATCAAATCACTCCCCTCATAGTTGCAAAGATCAAATGATTCAATTTTCCCACTTGTGTTCCAATAATCCAGTACTCTCCCCAGATATTTAAAACATAGTGCATCACATGCCATATACATTACACTAATAACAGGTTCACCGTCAACTGAAAGCCCAAGCAAGTAAGCAACATCTTCCAGAGTCACAATCATTTCCCCAACTGTCATATAAAATGTGTTTTTTTCTCTTCTCCATCTCTCAACTGGAGCAGATATAAGTGGGTTACCAAGATTTATTAATGGGATTAATCTCAAGTAGCCAAATCCAACTTTCTTGACTAATTCAATTTGTTTTTCAGTGAGAACCCACGGTCAAGCTTTGAAGTATGTTCGTGACATCTAAGGGCACCCAGTTCCTGTTAATATCCAATTAACATGTGCATGTTATAAAAGGTTTACAAGAAAAAAAAATAGAGAACTCGTTTCATAGAGACACCTGTCCCTCCCAAACTGCAGCCAATACATGCTTATCTTGTTCAAACAAAACAGATTCATCGAGTGGTCCAAGACTGGTTGCATACAAGTTCATCGGGTTGCTGCTAATTACATCTGTCCAAAATGTGAAATAAAGGCAAATCAAGTGAAGAGCTCGACAAATAAACAGATTAGTTGGCTGAAAGAGACATCCTGAGTTTGTGTTTAGGATGCACATTCAATCTTTGCTATGTTAAATCTAATACTTGAGATGTGGATAATTTTTTATGCTATCGTATTTACACAATTAATTAAAGCAGCAAATTTCCAACTGGAATGAAGACTCTCAACTGCATTTAACTTGGTTAGCTGTTATTAGCATAGAAATAAGATATCTATATTTAGATTATGAGCAGAAGTGATGAGCCAACATGACCAATGGCTAAAGCTTGCTAAATATCTGTACTAGCAAGAGAGTGATTAAAGTACTTACAGAGACAGCATAGAAATGATATTACCTGGTATACTATGATGCAAATAATATACATCTTTTCTTCGAATGTAGAATATAAGAAAAATGGCAACCGGTAGCAAAACTGCAAACAACTGCTTAAACGAGAATTCTGTAACAAAATGGTATCTATTACACATTCCCCATAAAAAAAAAAATGGTAGTGGCAGGGTAATGAATACTCCATAATCAAGGTAACGAGTACTCCAAACATTTCGGAATATTCATTTGGTCGTGGTGGTAGAAGGATATCAATGCAGTCCAAGGGACCACATCCCTCTTTGGCATTCTATCGAACAATTTACAAGCACTTTCAATATGACCAATTTTTGAGTAAGAAGATGTTTAGAGGAATCCCATTTGTTATATGATAAACACCCTAAAAAAACTTCTCTCATTTGATTTAATAACAATGAAAGGCCAAAAACAAAGAAACCCATTTCTTCTTACCAGCCTTGGAAGTGTCTACAGCCTTCGTCTTCTTCACAACGTAGATTTTTTTTTGCGATATTCTTCTTCTTTTTTACTCCATAGATCAGTGCCAAAGTCCAAGGTGTTAGAGGAAGAAAGTATAGAGAGAGACGGTGAAATCAATTTCCAACGATATGAGCTCGAGTGAGTTTGGGAGATGGAAAAATGGAGTTTGCAGATAGAGAATCAGGGGTTCTCATTTGGGGTTAGTGATGGCAATGGGCCGAGCCGAGCCGGTTCGACCCATTAAGCTCGTTGCTCGGCTCGTCTTAGCAACGAGCCGAGCTTGTGGCTCGTATTAGACGAGCCGAGCTTCGGCTCGGCTCGTTACTCGAGGGTCAAGCTCGGCTTGGCTCTTGAGCTCGTGGCTCGTGAGCCGAGCCGGCTCGGCTCGCGGCTCGTACATAAATTTTTTTTTTTTGTTTTTCATTTTTTTCACTAAATTTAATATTTTATTTTAAAAAAACGAGCCGAGCTCGTGGGCTCGTGTTTCACGAGCCGGCCATGCAAAACGAGCCAAGCCGTGCTCGGCTCGTTTTAGAATCTACTTGTTTGGCTCGTGGAAGAGCCCATAAATTGGACGAGCCGAGCCAACGAGCCGACGAGCGGCTCGGCCCGTTTGCCATCTCTATTTGGGGTTTATGGACTTTGGTTTAAGCCATAAAAATACAGTGCAAAATATTTTAACTTTAATCAATTATAAAGGGTATTATTCAAATAGTTTAAATTTTTGAGGGTATTTTGTGTAATTTCCTGGGGGTATTAACACAAATATCCTTATTTTTGGACAATTTACAAAAATACACTTTTTAAATTTTAAGAAAGTAAAAATACTTTATAAATCTTGGGTGCCACTTTTTTAATATTTTTGTCACTTTTTTAAAAGTGACATAATGTCACTTATTTTTTTAAAAATTGATATATACGTTACTTTCTCAATCAAACATAAATTAAAACCTGAGAATAAATTCATAACTTGTGAATTTTATTCAAAATACTGGAATAATTGTGTCTTTTACATAATTTCATTTTTTATCACTTTTTTTTAACTAAAAAGTGACAATTTGTCACTTTTTTCTACTTGATGGTCAGTTTCTTTTTTTCAACATTCATCATTAGCTAACAAATTATATAAGTCCACAAAAATTAATAGATACATTACAAAATGCCACTTTTTTTCTTTATCACTTTTTGTTTTAATTCGACTTCTCTTTTAATTAAAAAGTGATACGGTAACACTTTTTAATAAAACAAAGTGATGTTTTGTTACTTTTTGCTACTTGAATGTCACTTTTTCAATTTTTAATAAAAAAGTGACACAAGACAAGACACAATGTCACTTTTTATCACTTTCTTAATAAAAAAAATGACATACACAATGTCATTTTTTATCATTTTATCACTTTCTTTTTAATAAAAAAAGTGACAAAATGCCACTTTTTTTTTTTTTTTAAGAAAAAGTGACCAAATGTCAGTTTTTTTTTAACTAAAATGTGATACGATCTTTTTTAAAGAAAAATTGACAAAATACTAGTTTTTTTTTTTTTTTTTTTTTTAAAAAATATCTAGTAAAAAAGTGACATAGAGTGCCACTTTTTAAAAACTTTTGTTACCCTTTTAATAATTTTTCACTTTTTTAAAAAAGTGACCAATGCCACTTTTAAAAAAAAAAAAATGTGACACAATGTCACTTTTTATCACTTTTTCTTTGAAATAAAAATTGACACTTTCCTACTTTTTTCTACTCGAATGTTACTTTTTCAATTTTTACAATATTCATTACACTATCTCCAAAAAGTGGCATTGCGTCACTTTTTAGATAAAAAAGTGGCAGGATGCGACTTTTTTTTTAAAAAAAAGTGACAGCATGACACTTCTCCAAAGCTTGATCTCAATAATCACTTTGCATTCACCAACTTCACATGAAAAAGTGGCAGAATGCGACTTTTAAAAAAAAGTGACAGAATGACACTTCTCCAATGGTGATGTCAACAATCACCTTACATTGACCAACTTCACATGAAAAAGTAGCAGTTTGCCACTTTTTTTAAAAAAAAAAAAAAAAAAAAAAGTGACAAGATGGCACTTATCCGATGTTTGATCTTAACAAACACCTTGCATTCATCAACTTCACATAAAGAATTGGTAAGCTGTGACTTTTTGTGAAAAAGTGACAGAATGGTACTTCTCGGATGCTTGATGTCAACAAGCACATTGCATTCATCAGATTCACATGAAAAGGTGGCAGGCTGCAACTTTTTTCAAAAAAAGTGTTAGCATGGCACTTCTAGGATGTTTGATCTCAACAAGCACCTTGTATTCATCAGCTTCACATGAAAAAGTGGGAGGCTACGTGACGCGATCCCAGTCGGGGAATCTCGTCGAACACGCGAAATAACAATATTTAAAACCCTAGGAAAGATCTAAATCAGATCTGACACGAAAATAACAAGAATTAAAATACTGGAAAGATAAAATTGACGATAGGACCTTGACCCAAGATTCACGACGCAATAAATTGACGATGCGGAATCGAGATCCAAGGTTTTCGAAACACCACAAGGACTTGTCAATTTCCTTGATAAGATTCTAATCGGACACGCCACAAATATTCTCGCGAATATTTGATAAGTACAACGCCACAAATATTTCCACAATATTTGATAGGTCGGATTTGTTCTTGAAGAACACAAAAGGGACTCCTCAACCTTTCAATTGGAGAAAACTCTCTCAACTATATTAATCTCAAAATCAATCTTAACTGTTTACAATGAATTGAAAAAGCGTATAAATAAACAAAATAACCTAGCATCTAATTTACTCAAAATAGAATTCTAATTATACTAAAATTCTATCCCCTCTTTCGGGCCGTTTGTTGTCACTCATTGACGAATATCTCTCCCCACGAGACATGGAAATCTGGAATATGAAAAAAATGAAATTTTCGATTTTTTTATAACCTGCCAGAAAATTAAACTACGAGTATGGCAGAAAAAACGGAACTGGATTTGGACGAAAAACGAACAAGAAAAACACTTTTGAATTTCTGGGACTGACTCTTATGGATCAAACTGGAAAAATATATGACTGACACGAAGAACGCGAAGAACACGAAAAAAAATCAAGAACGCAAGAATCTGAAATAGATCCAAGCTCTGATACCAGATGACGCGATCCCAGTCGGGGAATCTCGTCGAACACGCGAAATAACAATATTTAAAACCCTAGGAAAGATCTAAATCAGATCTGACACGAAAATAACAAGAATTAAAATACTGGAAAGATAAAATTGACGATAGGACCTTGACCCAAGATTCACGACGCAATAAATTGACGATGCGGAATCGAGATCCAAGGTTTTCGAAACACCACAAGGACTTCTCAATTTCCTTGATAAGATTCTAATCGGACACGCCACAAATATTCTCGTGAATATTTGATAAGTACAACGCCACAAATATTTCCACAATATTTGATAGGTCGGATTTGTTCTTGAAGAACACAAAAGGGACTCCTCAACCTTTCAATTGGAGAAAACTCTCTCAACTATATTAATCTCAAAATCAATCTTAACTGTTTACAATGAATTGAAAAAGCGTATAAATAAACAAAATAACCTAGCATCTAATTTACTCAAAATAGAATTCTAATTATACTAAAATTCTAAACTAGGAAAATAACCTAAAATAATAAAAGGAAATAAAATAATTAAAAATTCGCAAAATCTGGAAAATCGGGAATTACGGCCGTGACTATCTAGTTTACGGCCGTAACTAATATTCTGCCTCAAATTCTAAATCAGATGTTACGACCGTGATCAATATGTTACGGCCGTGATCAATTTCAATTCCATTTTTACGGTCGTGAGGAATATCTTTACGGCCGTGAATCACTTTCTGCACAATTTATTGATTATTTGTCTCGGCTTGATCCTTTCACCTTCTCGGCTCGACTCCAACACGGAACTTGCTCCGTTTTGCACGTAGATCATTGTCATATTGCCGATGGCTCGACTTCGCCCCTCGATGCTTGGTCCGGATCACATCACTACGACTTTTTTAAAAAAAAGTGTTAGCATAACACTTCTACAATGCTTGATCTCAACAAGCACCTTGCATTCATTAACTTCACGTGAAAAAATGGCAGGTTGCGACTTTTTTGTAAAAAAAGTGATAGAATGGCACTTCTCCAATGCTTGATCTCAACAAGCACCTTGCATTCATCAGATTCACATGAAAAAGTGGCAGGTTGCGACTTTTTTTTAAAAAAAAGTGACAACATGGCACTTCTCCGATGTTTGATCTCAACAAGCACCTTACATTCATCAGTTACACGTGAAATAATGGCATGCTGCGACTTTTAAAAAAAAGTGACAGTAACCTTTTTAATAATTTTGTCACTTTATAAAAAAAAAATGATACAATGTCTCCTATTTTTAAAAAAAATTGACATGCATTTTAGTTTCTCTGATTAAACATAAATTAAAACCTTAAAATAAATTCATAACTTATTAATTTTATTCAAAATATTATAATAATTGTACCATTTTGTTTTTTAAATTACCTTTTCTTGTAGCTAAAAAATGACACTTAGTGACTTTTTAGTGAAAATGTGGCAATTTATCACTTTTTTGTACTTGAAGGTCAATTTTTCTATTTTTGCAACCCCATAATCAAATTTGTCACTTTTTTGTACTGGATATTTATTATTTCTTTTAATTTGATAAGAAAAGCAACTTGAATTGAAATTAATTATTTAGTACCAGATTAAATTTAGTATAGAAATTATTATAAATATCATTGTAGTACTTCAATAAAACAATTTTGGAATAGCGAGACATTGGGAAAAAGTGAAATGCACAAAATAAAACTATTACTTTTTATCTTTGATGTGATTTTAGGGATGTCGTATATATAGTTGACTCTTACTCATGAGTTCATATTAAAGTTCTCGTTGAGATCATCTATTTGACATTCATATTCATATTTTTCGATTTCAAATTAGTAGTATATAGTATAGTTATCAAAAGTATTCTGATTCATTAAAATATTTCCATTTTAAGAAAGGCAGTTTAGGTGGAAAAAGTTTCAAAACTTATTTTTGGGAAGTGTCTTGTCTTTATATATACTATGATAAAGATAAGCACAATTTTTGTCATTTTTTTAATTACCATGTCACATTTTGTCACTTTTATTTTAACTAAAAAGTGACGCCGCGTCACTTTTTAGTAAAAAAAAAAAATGACACTTTGTCACTTTTTTCTACTTGAATGTCACGGCGTCACTTTTTAATAAAAAAAATGACACTTTGTCACTTTTTTCTACTTAAATGTCACTTTTTAAAAGTGACAAAATACCACTTTTTTTTGAAAAAAAAAAAAAAAAAAAGTGATACAATGCCACTTTTTATAACCAAAAAGTGACACTAATTGAATGTCACTATTACAATTTTTTTGCAATATTCATCATTGACTAATAAATTATCCAAGTTCACAAACATTAGTAAATACATTTTCCAATTATCAAACGTTAAGCAAAAATTTTGATCACAATATTCATAACTGAGAAATTGTTTCTGATATATTTTACAACTCACTCAGAAAATATGCAAAACTCTTATCAACAAGCTTGTTATAACACAGGATACATAGTCAGAAAACAGGGTTGCAACTACTATAATAAGAATAAGAACATACTGCCCTAATCACCATGCAATTCAACTCAAGAAGAATTACTTAGGTATCAAATTATAACAAGTATTTGAACCAAAAACAACCACATCCCATTACACCTATTTGAACAAAAACAGCCACAAGAATTACCTACGTATCAAACCTCTCTCCCTCTCCGAATGACATGTCATAAGACCACACAATGCTTTCATTGATTGAAACCCTTCACCATATTGTTTGCAGACCTTCTTTGGTGGCAAGGGGAAGGTCGAATCGACAGCCCTCAATGTTTTTTTCTTGGGATTTTCTCTGAGTTCATAACTTGATTGCCCATTTTCAAACTCAACAACCTTCGACTCTTCGATGAAATTCTTTCCACAACTAGTAACAAACATTTGCTTTTTCATGTTTGTTTCAATTGTTTTCCTCAAATTTAGCAGAATTAGCAATTACATGAGACCTCATGTGACGCCCAAGTGACTTCCCACGTGGATAATTCTTGTTGCACAACCTACATATAAACCTCAATACTTGATCCACCTCCATTGAATTACTTGATCCACCAACAAAAATCCAATACTAAAATGAAGAACAACAACTAATTGATTGCTCAAATAGTACAATAATGCAGCATTTATTGATCAAAGACCACCCAATTAGTTCAATAAACAAAGGAATTAATGAAAATCAGATCAAAAAAGTAGAATTGGAATATAAAACAAACTTGAGAAACTTTAATTCAAGTAGTAATGAACTAAGAATGCCCAAATCCAGTCTAAACCCAGAATCTAATAAACGAGCCACTGTCTTCTTGGGATATGAACAATATTTCGAAGACTCACCTTAACCATGTTGATGTTGGGCCCCTTGAGTTCGAACACTTGACAACGAAGCTAAATCTAGGTGCAGTTAGAACATCCAACGACTAAAATCAAGTTCTCGCCATCAAGCACCTATCCAAACCGTGAAGAACACTCGGTGTAAATTGTGGACCTAGCTCTCAAAATAGAGATTTGGGCAGATGTGAGGAGCAGTCAAGATGAACTAAAAATGTCGAGCAACAGGGAGAAGAAATGAGATTTTGATTTGGTTTTGGGATTTAGACTGTAAAATTACGGTGTTGCAATTAGTAAAAAGAGTATTTTTTAAAACTCATTCATTTTTTAGGGTAGTTTGTGTAATTTTCCTTTTCTTTTTTTTTTTTTTACTTTTTTTTTTCAATTACTGTCTATTTTGAAGAATTATAATGTTGTGGGGTTTTATAAAGATGGGGTATTTACGCAAATACCCTTATTTTTGGACCACTTATAAAAATACATTTTATAATTTTTTAGGAAGTAAAAATATTTTTTATATTTTGAATGCCACTTTTTTAATGCTTTTGTGGCCTTTTTAATAATTTTGTCACTTTTTAAAAAAATTGACACAATGTCACCTATTTTTAAAAAAGTGATACGTATATTAGTTTCTTTAATCAAACATAAATTAGTTTCTTTAATCAAACATAAATTAAAACCTTATAATAAATTTATAAATTTTTAATCTTATTCAAAATATTCTAATAATTGTGTCACTTTTTTTATAAAAAAAAAAATCACCTTTTCTTATAGCTGACAAAGTGAATTTGTCACTATTTAGTGAAAAAATGTGACAATTTGTCACTCTTTCTACTAACTTTTTTAATTTTTACAATTTTTATCATTGATTAACAAATTACACAAGTCCAAAAATATCAGTAAATACATTACACATTCTCCATTCACAAACACAATGTTTACGTTTTTACTTGTTCTTTTTCGTCACTTATTTTACTTGAATGCTTTTGTGAGAATTTTTAATGTTTTTATCACTTTTTTAATAATAAAAAAGTGACAAAAATTGTCACCTTTCAATTGTGAAAAAAGTGACACAATGCCCTTTATCTTTAAAAAAAGTGACATTTGTCACTTTTATCACTTTTTTAACTAAAAAGTGGCACACACTTTTTCCTGCCAAAGTGGTAGGAAAATGAATTACATTAAAATAAGGAAATTTTCAAAAATCAAGAACAGTTGGAAAATCAATTCCATGAAAAAATGCTATCAAACACCTAAAAAGGTGAAAAGTATGAAAATGTTTTCCATTTTCCATGGAGAATGTGGTAATCAAACACACCCTTAGATATGCTCTGCCTAATGTTAAATCGGATCTAGATTTTGACCATAATGAAGTAAATGATTTGCAAACCCACATGATTTTTCTGCTAACCTTTCAAGGCTGATATATCTGGTTGAAACCTTCTAATCCACCCACCTCCCTCATCGGCACTTTCTCCTAATTCAGTAAACATACTCCATCACCATCAAAGTCCACCCATCAGGCCATCACTCTGCCCACCTGTTCCATCTTCGTCACCTATTCCTTGAAATAGTAACTTTCAAACCAGGTTTCATATGAAGCACAATAGAGTTACTTGGAGCCATAGAATGGCCTTTTACCACTTCAATATGAAAAATGCAACTATTTTCATTTTAAAAAGTGACGTGCATTTTACTTTCTCAATCAAATATAAATTAAAACTTTAGTATAAATTCACAGGTTGTTAATTTTATTCAAAATATTAGAATAATTATGCCATTGTTTTTTTTAAAAAGTGACACAGTGTCACTTTTTTTTTTTAAATTACATAATGTCAATTTTTATCAATTTTTTTAACTAAAAAGTTGCACTTAGTCACTTTTTAGTGGAAAAAGCTAAAAAATGACAATTTGTCACTTTTTTTCTAATTGAAGGTCGATTTTCAAATTTTTGCAATATTTATTATTCACTAACAAATTACACAAATCTACAAATACTAGTATATATATTACACATTCACCATACACAAACACAATATCACTTTTTTACCTTTTCTTTTAACTAAAAACTGACATGGTGTCACTTTTTAGTGGTTGTTACTTTTTTCTTACTTGAATGTCACTTGTTCACTTTTTACAATATCCTCATTGACTAACAAATTATACAAGTCTACAAACACTAATAGATACATTACATAATGCCACTTTTTTTATAAAAAAAAATGTGAAAATGTTACTTATCACTTTTTCTTTTTTAAATCACCTTCTCTTCTAATTCAAAAGGTGACTCAATGTCATTTAAAAAAAAATGTGATACATTGTCACTTTTTTATCACCTTTTCTAGATACATTACATAATGCCACTTTTTTAAAAAAAAAAAAAATGTGAAAATGTTATTATCACTTTTTCTTTTTAAATCACCTTCTCTTCTAATTCAAAAGGAGACTCAATGTCATTTTAAAAAAAAAAAATGTGATACATTGTCACTTTTTATCACCTTTTTTTTTAACTAAAAAAGTGATATGTTGTCACTTTTTACCAAAAGTTGATACATTGTCACTTTTTTTCAAATTTTGAAGTATTCATTATTGATTGCCTTCGACAATTTAATTTTACAAATTACACAGAGCAAAACATTTTCATTGGATTGTCACTTTCTCTACAATATTTGAAATTTAAATATAATTAAGAATGTCACTTTTTCTATCAAACACAAATCAAAAACTTAGATTGTCACTTTTTAATGAGAAAGTGAAACGATTGTGAATTTTTGTACAATTGAAATAACGTAGATTGGGATGTGGACCATTTGATTAATTCTCCACAAGAGCACTATTATGGTTAACATAGTTTGTGTTAGACCGTTAGCCACTTGACGCTCGATTATCATATACCGAGTTTTAGACAAATTTCCACATGCACCAGGCTAAGCTTTTCTATCTTCAGTTTCTTGATAATATTGCCAATCTACATCGGTATCCAAATTAAAGGAAGAAAATATTGATGCATATGTATCAACCTCTTATTAAAATTTCCAAATTCTTATGTTTTCCATCATTATTTCAGTTCATTCATTTTCCTTAACTAGCTTAGAAAATTGAGAAGTTGGGTTGACAATCTTAAGAGTATAATAACTCAATATTGCTATCCCAAATATTTAAAAATAAACCAAGGAAAAGCAACTATATATGGCTGGTCCATGCAGCATTGAGATGACATATTTCATTTGGCGTTTTCTGAGTTCATAATATATACTTTTCTTAGTTGCTTCATCCCCATCAATAAATCTGTCAAGAACTACACTGCTTGTTTCTTGAAATCTTCCCACAAAGTGAGAAGAATCTGCAACTAGATATAAGTTTGTTCACTGATATCTCACTATGCAAGATATCCCCGCAAGTACGGGTCGTGAATAGTAGTAAAGTGACCTAGAAGTTCGGATTGTCGTCCCTCAGAGACTGCTTACTAAGTACCAAAATATGTAAATTCTTATTCCTATTTGAACAAATGAATATGATTGGTTGTTTAAACTAAAATTAGATAATTAAACTAAATAATTAAAAATTTGCAGAAACGAGATTTCAAAATTGCTTTTGTTTTTAAATATGATTGTAGGGTAGTTGGGATTTACGATTTCACCTAGTCAATTGAATTAACACCAATTCCATTTTTTATTTTCTAGATATGTGTTCGGTTGAATTCACTGATTTAAATTGAAATTCATCTCTCGAGTTTAAATCAATCATACCTAAATAAGTTAACCATGCATCTCTACAGAGAATCCAAATATTTCTTATCTAGATGCATAACACACAAGAATTCATAACGACTGCAATAATAACAAGATTATATCTCTATCTCTCGTTCAATTACCGAATTTATTAACCTAGATCTATGTTATTAACTCACCTCTCAGATTATGGAAATAACACATTGAATTATGAATTGGTGATCAAGCAATTCAAGTATTAAACACAATAATAAATCAACACATGCAATGAATCATTAAAACACATGAATATGGAATTAAAATAATCAACTAGGCTACATCGTTCATCCCAACATTAAAATTAGTTACACATCATAAATGAAGAACAAAAATGATAAAAATAATAATATCTCATGATGGAATTCATAAAATTAACAACAAGAAAAGAAATCTTGCACTAAGAGTTGAATTCTCGTGTTAATCTTCTAATCTCCACTCCTTTTGCCTTCCTTGAATCTCCCAATTAATTGATGTAAAATCGCTAAGAAACTGTGTTAGGAGGCTCAGCAAAAATCCCCTCATTGTGTCCCCAATGCTGTATATATAACTTAGGGCGAAAACAAACCAAAATTTTGTCAAACCCGTGCAAAACAGCACATTATTGGCCCAGTCGGAAACCCACGCGATCGCTTGGGTTATAGTCCAGCGATCGCGTGGAATTTCTATTTTCACTTCTGTTGAAAATTTACGCACAAGTGGTGATCCCGCCTAGGTTAAGGCGGCGATTGCGTGGTTTGGCCTTTTTGGCGAATCCTCATCTTTTCTTTGCCTTTCAAGTTAGTCCCTGAGTTTTATTTGCGTGGTGCATCCTCAACTTCTGATTTGATCAATTTGACCCCAAAACTTCTGATTCTCTTCAATTGAGCCCTCAATCTCTTGACTTCTTCAAAGTTAAGACCAATTTCTCTCCAACTATATTTACTTGACCATTATTTCTCGCAATTGCTTCCTTTTCTCTCTTCTTGAATAAAATCTGAAATAACAACAAATAAACACAACTTAGGTATAATTTATTCTAAAATCACAATGAAATATCCTAGTTTTGACATATCCCTACGTGTATAAAATACACTTATCAAATACCTCCAAACTAGAATCATTGTTCATCATATTCATTTAGTTTAATTCTTTAATTTTAGTTTAAACAACCAATCATATTCATTTGTTCAAATAGGGATAAGAATTTACATATTTCGATACTTAGTAAGCAGTCTCTGAGGGACGACAATCCGGACTTCTAGGTCACTTTACTACTCTTCACGACCCATACACTTGCGGGGATATCTTGCATAGCGAGATATCAGTGAACAAGGTTTTGGAGCCGTTGCCGGGGATTTCTCAAATTCAAGCAAAGTTTTCATCGGGGCATTATATCGAACACATTGGATGCAAAAAATTTCAATGACCAAATCACGGCATTATTGAAAGGGGAGCATCCCAAATTCATTTACCCAACATCACAACACATAAAAAATCCAAAATCTAACCTAACCCATTCTCCAATCAAACAAAATTTCGATTTTTTCAAAAATAGGGCAAGAATCGGATAAAAGAGAAAATTTTCAATTTCTTGTGATTACATACCTTGATTTTGTGTTTTGGAATGTTGTAGACCTTGATGTTAAGCCTATTTGGTGATGCAAGTGTGATTTGAATGATAAAAACATGCATCCAAGAGAGATGGCGACGAGCGGTTCCGGTGCTGGGAATTTGAAATGAAGGCTTAGGCGCTGGCTTTGTTTCACTTAAGCATTCAGATCACGAACGCGATCGCGTGGTGAAAACACAGGCGATCGCGAGGTTCACGGTTATAAAAACTGTTGGATTTTTAGTGCAATGTTGCGATCATTCCTGAGTATATAGCGCGATCGCGAGTTTTACCTGTGAAACCCTTTATTTTCAAATTTTGTGAAATTTGTTTTGAAAATCAGAATGAACTGTAAAATGGTTTATAATGTAAATTAATATGATTTTGACACTTTAACCATGTTCAACTAGTGAGTGGTAGTTGGGAATGACGACTAAAGCCTATACCACTAAAAATTTATTAAAAATCTAACATGTACCTAAAATCCTAAACATGCACAATGAGGCTACTATGCTATGAAAAATATGCACAAACATACTAAAATGCATTAATGCAAAATAAACCTTACAAGTGCACAAGTCATGTATGAATCTATGATGAAATGATGAAATAACTTAATAAAGGAAAAAAAAAAAAACGAAAGCATAATGAATAAAAGAGAAGAAAATTGGGTTGTCTCCCAACAAGCGCTCCGTTTATAGTCTCAAACCCGACTTTTTTGTATTGGTCACTCTGGAATGGCAATGTCAATGTATGAATTTTCCTTTGCAAAATCCTCCTCAAAATAGTGTTTGATTCTCTACCCATTGACTTTAAAATGCCCTTTTGTTGGATGATGAAGCTCAAACATGCCATATGGAAACACTTGTGCAATTGTGAATGGTTCCGACCATCTAGACCTCAATTTTCCGGGAAATAGCTTCAAGCGGGAGTTTTACAAGAGCACTTGTTCTCCCACCTGAAACTCTCTCTTGTGAATATGTCGTTCATGCCACTTCTTAGTCATATCCTTGTAGATTGATGCATTCTCATAAGCTCCTAGGTGAAACTCATCCAATGCATTGAGTTGCAAAAACCTTTGATCTTTGGCCAAGTCTATATCAAGATTCAACTATTTTAAAGCCCAATATGCCTTGTGTTAAAACTCAACAGGCAAGTGACATGCTTTTCCAAACACCAACTGGAATGGTGACATCCCAATAGGGGTTTTGAAAGCTGTTCTGTACGCCCACAAAGCATCATCCAATTTATTAGCCCAATCTTTTCGAGATGATTTTACTGTTGTTTCCAAAATCCTTTTCGACTATCTGTTTGATGTTTCCACCTGCCCACTAGTATGCGGATGATAAGCTGTCCCCATGCGATGATGAGTCCCATATTTAGCCAAAACTGCCTTGAATAACCTGTTGTTAAAATGAGTCCCTCCATCACTTATGATTGCTCTTGGTGCTCCAAATCGAGTAAAAATATTTTTCTGATAGAGTCAACTACAATTCGAGCATCATTTGTTGGACATGCTTTTGCTTCCACCCATTTCGACACATAATCTACTACCACCAGTATATACCTGTTGTTGTATGAAGGCGGGAATGGGCCCATGAAGTCAATTTCCCACACATCGAACACTTCAAATTTCAAAATGCTGTTAAGTGGCATCTCATGCTTTGATGATATATTTCCAGTTCTTTGGCATCTGTCACGGGCTTTAACAAAAGAAAACAGTAGGCCAATAAAAACCACATTGTAATACCTTCGCTGCTGTTTTGGTAGCTCCCACGTGTCCACCATATGGAGATGAATGGCACCTTTCAAGGACAAAAATGATTTCCTCAACACCGTCTGATTATTTGATCTGGTCCCCTTCGATACAAAAATGGGTCTTCCCAATAGAAGAATTTCAAATCATGAAAAAATTTCTTCTTTTGCTGGTATGTGAAATCAGGTGGCAAAACATTGCTGACCAAGTAGTTTACATAATCTAAGAACCAAGGACCATTATCCTTTTCCACCTGCATCATGTGAGTTAAAAGCATCAACTGTTCATCTGGAAACACTTCTTTTATTTCCTCGATAGTCCTCTGATCTACTTGCTCCAATCTGGATAAATGGTCTGCAATCTGATTTTCTGTACCTTTTTTTATCCCTTATTTCAATATCAAACTCTTGAAGTAATAAAACCCATCTGATCAGTCTAGGCTTTGCATCTTTTTTTCCTAACAAATACTTCAATGCAGAGTGGTCAGTGTAGACAACCACTTTCGATCCAATGAGATAAGACCTGAATTTGTCGAAGGCAAATACAACTGCTAGCAGCTCTTTCTCAGTTGTGGCATAATTGATCTGTGCATCAGTCAATGTTCTACTAGCATAATATATTACATGGAAGATTTTACCCTTTCTCTATCCCAATGCTGCCCCTACGACATAGTCACTCGCATCGCACATGAGCTCAAAAGGTAAACTCCAGTCTGGTGCTGTGATAATTGGTGCAGTAGTTAATTTTTCTTTGAGTGTATTAAAAGATGATAAACACTCTTCAGAAAAATTAAAAACAACATCTTTCTCCAACAAATTATACAGGGGCTTAGTGATTTTAGAAAAATCTTTTATAAATCTTTTGTAAAACTCAACATGACCCAAAAAACTTCTTACACCCTTAACGAAGCTAGATGGTGGTAATTTTTTAATTATTTGAATTTTCGCCCTATCCACTTCAATCCCTTTTTCTGAGATTTTGTGACCTAGAACAATCCCCTCATGCACCATAAAATGACACTTCTCCCAATTTAGCACCAAGTTCATTTCCGTGCATCTTTCAAGCACTAGATATAAGTGATGTAAACTCTCATCGTATGAAGATCCAAATACTTAAAAATCATCCATAAATACCTCAATAAAGCATTCTACCATATCTGAAAATATTGCCATCATGCATCTCTGAAATGTAGCTGGAGCGTTAAACCGTCCCAATGGCATTCTTCTAAAAGCGAAGGTACCATAGGGACAGGTAAATGTTGTATTCTCCTGGTCAACTAGAGCTATGGAAATCTGATTGTAGCCCGAATATCCATCTAGAAAATAATAGTGTGAGTGACCTGCTACCTTCTCCAACATTTGATCGATGAATGGTAGAAGGAAATGATCTTTTCTGGTTGCAGCATTCAATTTCCTGTAATCAATGCACACTCTCCACCCTGTTACTGTCCTCGTAGGGATTAACTCATTATTTTCATTCACTTTCATACCCCCTTCTTTGGCACTACATGAACTGGACTGACCCAAACACTATCTGAAATTGGATATATGATACCAGCATCAAGTAGTTTCAAAATCCCCTTTCTAACCACTTCTTTCAATGTAGGATTTAGTCTGCGCTATCCTTCAACTGATGACATGGAATCATCTTCCATCAAAATCTTATGCATGCAAATAGCTGGACTAATACCTTTAATGTCTACAATAGTCCATCCAATTGTAGTCTTATGTTCCTTCACCACCCGCAACAACTTTTCATCTTACAAAGCTATCAAATGGCTCGAAATGATAATTTGCAATGTTGATGACTCCCCCAAGAATGCATAACGCAAATGTGCTGGTAGATCCAAAGTGGGAGGATTTTCACATGATGGTAGAGATTTCTGTATATTTTCACCCAATGGCTCAAAATAGCTACCTCCTCTGAGTGTGAACGTTGGTGATGCTTCCAACTCATTTGCCATCCTTACCACCTCTTCTTTATCTGATTTTATAGATTCAGATTGAACAATACATGCCTCCAGTGGATCTTTTGGATGCTCCTCATCATATACACATTGTACTGCTTTTTGCATAAGATCGACCTTAAAGCAAGTATCCAAAGATGAAGGATACTTCATTGATTTAAAAATATTGAAGGTGATCTTCTCCTCATCCACATGAAGCACCAGTGTTCCTTCGTGAACATCTATCAATGATTTTCCTGTTCTCAAGAATGGTCATCCTAGAATTAGTGGGATTGTCTTATCTTCCTCCATATCTAGAATAACAAAATCGGCAGGGTAGATGAATTTGCCCACTCTTATCAAAACATCTTCCAGTAGTCCCCAAGGGTATTTTATCGAACGATCTGCCAACTGCAAAGAGATTGTAGTTGGTTTTGCTTCCCCAATCACAAGCTTCCTGAAAATAGATAAAGGCATTAAATTAATGCTAGCACCTAAATCACATAATGCAGATTCAAAATCAATAGAACCAATAGTGCAAGGGATTGTAAACTCCCTGAATCTTTCAATTGGGAGTCAACTTTTTCTGTATTATTGAACTGCATTCTTCAGTAAGCATTACTGTCTCATGCTCATCCAACTTCCTTTTATTTGTGAGGACTTCTTTCATAAATTTTGCATAGCTCGGCATTTGGGTCAAAGCCTCTGCAAAAGGAATGTTGATGTGCAATTGCTTGATCTTCTCGATGAACTTAGCAAACTGCTGGTCAAGCTTATGTTTCCTCAGCCTCTGTGGATATGGGATGGGAGGTACATATGCTTTAACTGGTGTCAGAGTCTTCTTCACCTGACCATCTAAACTTTCTGATTTTTCTGGTTGGTTTACTTTCTCAGTTTGATCTTCCTCCTCGTCCACTGCCTCTGTCAAAATTTTCGATTTATCTGTCCTTTTCACATTGATTTCTGGAAACTGGACCTCACACCTGGTTGTTATTTCCTGTACTTGCTCTCTCGGGTTTGTTTCAGTATTACTAGGCAATTTTCCTTGTGGTCTTTCTGATCTGTCAATTGCTAACTGTCCCAATTGAATTTTTATCTCCTTAATGTCAGCTTGATGACTTTGCAGCAATTCTAATATAAAATCTTCATTGGAGGGTTTTTTAACCTATTGTTTCTATTGAAAGCCTGACGGGCGTTGGACATTTTGATTATTTGCCCAAGAAAAATTTTGATGCTTCCTCCATTCAGGATTGTATGTTTGAGAGTAAACACCCCCATTGTTGCCTCTGATTGTTCCCAACAAAGTTAGCATGTTCCATCTCCGGTTGACCTAGATGTGCCATAGGACAATCTGACAACGCATGATTCTCAAAATAGTAATCACAAACTAAGGTTGTTTGAACTGCATGTACTGGTTGTTGATTCATACTATCAAATTTCTTTGTCAACGCATCCAATTTAGCATTAATAGCTATAATTTCATTGACTGAAGCTATATCACCAGACTTCTGTGCAGTACGATCTGAGTACCACTGATAACTGTTTGCAGTCATTTTCTCCAATATTTCTGAGGCCTCTTCATATGTCAAATCCATCACTGATCTACCCCCTGCAGAATCTTCATGCTTCTTGTTGTCATTTGTCAATCCATTGTAGAATGTTTGAATCAGGATCCAATCAACTATTCCATGTGTAGGACATTGTCGAACCAGCTCATTGAATCTTTTCTCAAGCCTCAAAAATTGATTCCCCTGGCTGTTAACTGAATGAAAGAATTTCATGCCTAAGCTTTGACATCCGGCCAGGTGGGAAGAATTTGTCAACAAACTTCTGGCTCATAACTTCCCAAGTCGTAATCGTGTGAAGAGGCAGTGTATAGAACCACGCCTTTGCTTTGTCTGCCAAAGAGAATGAAAATAATTTCAACTTCACGGCATCACCGGAACGCTATTCATGCTCTGCATGTCACATAATTCTTGGAAAGTCTGTAGATGTGCATGTAGATCTTCAGATAGCAGCCCATGAAATACAGCAAGGTTTTGGATCAAGGAGATCAAAGAAGTTTTGATCTCAAAATTATTTGCTAGGGTTGTAGGGGGCACTATGCATGCTCCAATGTTCTCTACAAGAGGAATCATATAATCCCTCAACGCTCGCCTCCCATGATTTGGTTGATTCTGCTGCTGTATAACAACATCTGCCGGAAAATTATCCTGATTTGCTTGATTATTCTGAATTCTATTATCTGCCATTGATAAATCTATATGTTGAGCTGCTTCTAACTGTTGTGTGCGCCTTTGTCGAAAAGTGAGTTCGATTTCTGTATCAAAAGGAAGCAAATCAACTAATTTAGTTGTTCTTAACATGAATTAATTTAAACAAAAATCAAGAATAAAACAAAAATAAACTAAAATAAAGAAAAATAAAGTTCAAAGTAAAGTAAGAACTTATGAGTATCGATATTAGTAAAAACAGTCCCCGACAACGGCGCCAAAAACTTGTTTACTGATATCTCGCTATGCAAGATATCCCCGCAAGTGTATGGGTCGTGAAGAGTAGTAAAGTGACCTAGAAGTCTGGATTGTCGTCCCTCAGAGACTGCTTACTAAGTACCGAAATATGTAAATTTTTATCCCTATTTGAACAAATGAATATGATTGGTTGTTTAAACTAAAATTAAATAATTAAACTAAATAATTAAAAATTTGCAGAAACGAGATTTCAAAATTGCTTTTGTTTTTAAATATGATTGTAAGGTAGTTGGGATTTACGATTTCACCTAACCAATTGAAATAACACCAATTCCATGTTTTATTTTCTAAATATGTGTTCGGTTGAATTCACTAATTTAAACTGAAATTCCTCTCTCGAGTTTAAATCGATCCTACCTAAATAAGTTAACCACGTATATCTACAGAGAGTTTGAATATTCCTTATGTAGATGTATAACACACAAGAATTCACACACGACCGCAATAATAACAAGAGTATATCTTTATCTCTCGTTCAATTACCTAATTTATTAACCTTGATCTATGTCATTAACTCACCTCTCGAATTATGGAAATAACGCATTGAATCATGAATTAGTGATCAAGCAATTCAAGCATTAAACACAATAATAAATCAACACATGCAATGAATCATTAAAACACAGGAATATGGAATTAAAATAATCAACTATGCTACATCGTTCATCCCAAAATTAAAATTAGTTACACATCATAAATGAAGAACAAAAACGATAAAAATAATAATATCTCATGATGGAATTTATAAAATTAACAACAAGAAAAGAAATCTTGCACCAAGAGTTGAATTCTCGTGTTAATCTTCTAATCTCCACTCCTTTTGCCTTCCTTGAATCTCCCAATTAATTGATGTAAAATCGCTAAGAAACTGTGTTAGGAGGCTCAGCAAAAGTCCCCTCATCGTGTCCCCAATGTTGTACATATAACTTAGGGCGAAAACAAACCAAAATTCTGTCAAACTCATGCAACACGGCACAATATTAGCCCAGTCGGAAACCACGCAATCGCGTGGGTTATAGTCCAACGATCACATGGAATCGCTATTTTCACTTCTATTGAAAATTTACGCACAATTGGCGATCGCACCTAGGTTAAGGCAGCGATCGCGTGGTCCGGGCTTTTTGGAGAATTTCCATCTTTTCTTTGCCTTTCAAGTTAGTCCCTGAGTTTTATTTGCGCAGTGCGTCCTCAACTTCTGATTTGATCAATTTGACCCCAAAACTTCTGATTATCTTCAATTGAGTCTTCAATCTCTTGACTTCTTCAAAGTTAAGACCAAATTCTCTCCAACTATATTTACTTGACCTTTATTTCTCGTAATTGCTTCATTTTCTCTCTTCTTGGATAAAATCTGAAATAACAACAAATAAACACAACTTAGGTAGAATTTATTCTAAAATCACAATGAAATATCCTAGTTTTGTCATAACCATTAGTGTATAAAATACACTTATCAAAGTTCTCTAGTAAAAATATATTTCTACTGGAAACGTTATGTACCCCTTTTCTTTCTTCATGAAAATGTATTTCCTATAAACTAAGTTCATTTAACCTGCAATTCTTAGTCCATATGAGCATGAAAAAATTAATGTGCAATGGCCTCTTTTACTGTCACGAATCATGAACCTTTCAAACTCATTACGTCTCCTAATAACTTCACAGATTTTATTTGTATCGTTATCGTAATAGCAGCCCCATCTACCTCTATTGCAACTCATCTATTTTCCACCTCTACATTTTCCGTCTTCACCTCCAAAAATTCCAAATCGAAGCCTCCACAACCACCAAAGGCTTCTTATCCACCCGCACCAAGTTTAAAACTCACTTCAGTACCAGCTCCAACAACAAAACCTTTAAACCCACCCACCTTCCTCACCAGAACCTTCTGATTTGGTTGCAGAATTGTTCATTCAATTGTATCTTCAGACAGACAAAAGTGAGGGATATGAGTTTCGAGTAGTTCAGCGAAAATTCGAGAGTTCTAGACCTGTGAACCAAATAGCAGAGGCAGACGGCGAAGGTAATGGAGACATCGTCACAGTATTAAGGCAGAGGGAGTTCCGAAATGTTATTGGGGAAAGCGAAGATGTAGGAAAGACATGGTGAGAAGGTGACTAACTCGTCGAGCAAGTGGTTGGGAGAGATGGCAGTGGTGGCTTGGACTTACGAAATGGTGCAGCCGTGGTTCGTGGAGATGATGTGAAACCCGTATTGATTGGTAAAAACAGAGACATGGAAAAATGGAAGTCACAGGAGAGAAACAGGTTCTCATCTGGGTTTGATTATGTTTGGTTGAAGAAGTATTTAATACGGTGTCAAATGTTTTGATTAGTTAAAAAGGGTCGTTTTTCAAATAGATCAAATTTTTGGGGTATTTTGTGTAATTTCCTCTTTTTAAATTAACTCACACCATTCTTTAACGCAATCATTACAACTTGTAAGTCAATTTATGAGCAAAACAATTTTTCAAATCACTTTTTAATCATATATTTTCTCTCTTCAATTTTCGATCATGTAAGGTTTCGATACATATATGTACAGTGGAAATTAAACAGATTCGAAACCATAGCCCGGATCAAACTTGCACTTAGATAGAATTTGTGATTAGAATAATACCTTTGATGAATGTCGTGAATCTAAAATCTGAAACAGGAGGTACAATCTTGTCACCACCAGCTGTCCAATTATTCAGCCTCTAACAGAAATTCACACAGCGGGTTGATTTTGGAACTCCATCACTCTCCAACTATTGGAATGGATTCGAGAGAATTGATTTTTCTCTTTGTGCTAGCAAGAGAAAAATCATGCACTAGAATATTACAGAAAAGCGACTCTCACACGATTCTCTTACTATTCTCTACAATAGTGCACATAAAACCCTAACCCTAGTGACAATAGGGCCATTAATGGGCCTTGATTAATTAATCATATTAATTAATCTAATTGTAAAATCTGGCCCAACAATTGTGCTTGTACATTAATTCTAAAAATCTCCCACTTAGACAAGATCCAATTCCAGATACTCAATTCTTGCCCTTTGTGTATGACTCATTAGGTTCCATTCACGATGACAAACGCCGTGTTATTATTATTCCAATCTGATTGGAATAAGATAAATTGAAATCTCTATTTCTAATTCATCCTCGACTCACCAAGATCGATTAATTCACGTCACCGTCCTAGATTGACATCTAGCAATGTGTCAAGGCAATCCTGTGAAAGGAAAAGTCATGTGGCATGACAAGATCAGTTCATGTGCGGTTACTGTGGAAATATAATCTCTTCATCAATATAACCCAATTGATTAAGAGATATGGATAGCGTCAATCTCATTTCAACCAATTATGTTATTCACTTCTTATCTTAGTTGATCTTGTTATGACTGAAAACACCTTTTCAACTCATAACTTCACCCCGGCCAAGGAATTTACATCAACTTAAGTGAGCGAAATACAGGTTATAATCTCCTACTACCCAGGAGTGACGAATCCTCATATTGGACATACACAATCTTCATATGACTCTCACTATACCCGTACGACGTCATCATGATGACTCCCTCTCAAGAGCCAACATCAACGCTCGTCAAAGCATAGCAATCCTCATATAAGATTCTATGACGTTCTAGTCAAGGGACCAAATCCACAACCGCGCATTAGAGATTCACCACTGACGCTTGGATAGTTATCCATGTGGAATCTCTAGGCGGGTCATCCAATGCTTTGTTCATCTAACAATGCATCCAAATGATCATTTGAATGTCTCTCTACATTCTAACTTGTGATATAAGCTACTTTCTTCATGAGAAAGAAATGCAACACATGCTAATCTAACTGCAACAACAATATCCGTATCTTGTTGTTACTTCAACTAGGGAAAGTTTTAGAATAAGATATTAATGACTTGTATCTCATAGTCACAACACCTTGTGACTTACAAGTTACTTAAACTTATTCTACGGACTCTATTATCTAAATAGTGAGTTAAACTCAATTTTATAATAGATCTGCCTTCATTGTAACAATGATAATATGTGTTATGTTATTTCAACGATTGGATTTAGAGCATAACACTGACATATTCTCACTAGATCCAATAAATCGTGTATCTTATACATAACGAGTTTATGTGACAATCACATTCCCGTTGGGATGGTGGATTTACAGGTAAATCTTAGACATGTGACTCTTCACATATTCAACCTTTGCAAGGTTAGTGGGCGTGAATTTTATTTTTCTACAATCTTTGAATAAGATTGTAGCCCCTAAATACATACTCAAATCATTGATGAGACCTAGTTCCCTCGCTTGCGCGATGGCTCCATTGTCGTCACAGTACTCATTACTGGAGCTACAATGCTAGGAACTCTTATAGTTCACTAATGAACTTAACGATCGAGATTGCTTCACAAGCACTTATGTATGTGGTCTCGGTTGTATAGTTAGTGGTCTCTCTTATTTGAACCATTTCAAATTGACCATACCACTACTATGAGTTAATTAGTATTAGACTGAATATATCCTTCATCTTTTTCCTGACTGAAGGATGGTATCTCTATACCTAAAGACTGTAAGTCTACATTTCTCCTCATGTCTATTGTATGTTTAGTATTTCTCAAGTACTAAATAATACAAAAGGTATCGTACATAGTGTCGCGTTTCAAGAAGATCTTATTGTCAAACAATCAAGTATCTTCTTCACGTCATTCTTTCTCAATATGTGTTCTAAATACCATTTTGAAAAGATTAACCCCAAAATTTTGGGATAGAATCTTATATTGGATTCAATCATGCTAACCCCATTAGCATATCATCTATGTACGTGGATTGAGGAATCAAAACAAACTTCCAAATCTATCTCTATAGATTCTGGTTCTCAAAGTGAAGGTTTTATTTCTCAAATCCATCATGGAGAAATTTAAATAATTGCACTTTCACTTTCAAGGTTAGAGATTCAACTTCTGATCAATAATATGTCACCTACATATAGTATCAGAAATATTAAACACTCTCACTAACCTTTTATATACACAGATAATTAGTCTGCAATTTTGATAAAATCAAACATTTTGATTATCTCATCAAAATTAAGATTCTAACTCTGTGAGGCTTGCTTTAATCTATAATAGATATTTGTAGCTAGTATACTATGTTTAAGGATTCAAAATCCCATAGTTACAGCATGTTGCTACTGCAAGTAGAATTCGAATTGATTCAGAGTAAACACATTTACAACCTATGGGTCTTACCCATTTCAGGCGAATCAAACAAGTTCCAAAACATGTTTTATCTCAGATTCTATGGCTTCCTGCCATCTCGTTTAGTCAACACTTGACTTAGTTACTATGTAAATATAGACTCATTATCCTTGATGACTAATACTATATTAGCAATCAGGGATGCGTAATTCAATAGAGTACGCGTGATTCTAAAGTCTTTACATGGAGCTAGTGCGTTCTTAGTCGTCACCACGTCCTAAGCAACGATCGTGTCCCAAGCATCGATTTGTACCTCATCCAATGCAAACACATATTCGAGCTTATTTAATCGGTTAAGTATATGTGTAATCATGAACTCTTTCATGTTATACTTTTATTCCCACTGTCCTCTCTTAGATGAACTATTTCTCTAAGACATTGACAAAATTTGAGATAGACTTTCTTTCTCGATAGGAATGTAGAAATAATATCCAACCATCTTTTGGATATCCCACAAATATACATATTGGACTAAGGCTATTGCTTATCCAGATTTGGTATACTTCTAATAAGTATTGAGGTCTTAAATCTTAACGCAAGGAAGATTAGATCTTTGAAATCCATATCTTATATGGACTTTCATCAACCGATTATCATGGAACACGACTAAGTGTATAATATAAAGTTTTTAGTGCAAAGCTCCAAAAACTGTTTTGGAGATTTTGCGTGGCTTCATCAATGATTGCATAAATTGTAATCATTCTCCTTTAAGATACGCCATTATGTCAAGGTTTTTGCGAAAGTGTTATTTATGCGAAAATTATGTTCTCATAACATAATCTTGAAATCAATCACTTTGAAATATTAATCACTTTGATCAAATCTACGTGCTTAGAATATTTTTCTCATTTTGGCCTTCTAATTTATATCTGTATTATTTGAACTTTTCAAACTTTCAGATTTAAACTTTATTATAGATAACAATGACAAACATGGTTATCTAATGATTAAATATCACTCTGACATATGCCGGCTTACATCCAAATGGAACAGGCTCAGTGGATCAACCATCCCACGTTTTCCTTTTTCAAGAAAATTGACTTATCAATTTACCTCCAAGGCGAGATATATATATATATATATATATATATATATATATTAATTGAATAAGTCAAGTGTCAGATTTAAGTGTGACTTCTTCCTTGCCTTATCAATATTCAGAATGTGGACTGTTTGTTACTTACCTCACTCCCATAGTATCCTATCTAAGTTAACGAATAACTATTATTCTTAATCAAATAAGATAATCATTTCATGTCCAAACATGAAGTGGAAGAGTTGTTCTTCATAAGAACTGTAATCAACAATTGTCTAATTTTAAACCAAATCAGAAGGCAAAGAAAGGTGATAGCTTCTTAAGCTGTTCAAGAAACATTTGCTTTATTACCTACAAATAGGTATATCACCATTTTTCGCAATTATTCTACTTTTAGCCATTGTATATTATCGGTATCTAATACTCGATTGGCTAAGTAGATTATTTAACCTCTATCAAATAGAAAACTGAAGTAGAAGATTCACCAAACTTCTCACTTCTTCAGTTTGGTTAAGGAAGCCTCGCAGTTATAAATGTGTTGTCCTATTATTGGCATGTTCGAGAAGAGTATTCTCGATCATATCGCGTTTTGAGATCATTTCACAAAGGAGACGCCAATTCAAGAATTTCAGTCTAATGAACTTACAGAGTGTCAATTATACTCCATAAGTTCAAGTAACAACTCAAAATTTAAAACTCATACAACAACAACAATAATAAATAAAATCACGTATTATCATACATAAATCAATTTAATAAGGTCTTTTATTAAATCGATTGATCCCACTATTTTACTTGAATTAATGACCCCCAACATTAATCTCGTAGAATCCTGTTAGATTCACAGTAAGTTAGGATTCCGTTTATTTCATTAGAACCTTGAGTGACTCAACAAGCTCTAATGAAACATCCAGGTAGATACTCCTATCAATCACATCTTCATGTGACTCATAGATCATCAAGTAGACAACTCTTTGTCGCACACATCTTATGTATTTACTTGATTGTGCCTCCAAAACCTCATCTCCTTGAGTGACTCAACAAAAGGTAGATTTCGGTTAAATTCTACCCATTGTTCAAAAACATATTATGTCTCATAGTGATAAAACATGTCTTCCCACTTGCAGCCTTGAGTGACTCAACAAGCCGCATCGAGGGCAGATTCTAATTTTTCACTATAACAACAGAAGGCACTTTGTATTAATCAATTAATACGAACTTAATAAATTGCTTCCAAAATTATATCCCTTTTGATTTACTCAATAAAGGATGTAAATTTTGGTTAAGTTCGACCCATTGTTCAGAAGTATCTAATACTTCATAATGAGAAACATATCTACCAGCGAGTAGCCTTGAGTGACTCAACAAGCTGACGTCGATAGTAAACTCTGATTTTTCATTACAATAATGGAAAGCACATGATTTAATATAATTTTAAGTGAGCGGTTTTGTCTCATCATTCCTATGTATATTAACTAACATCCACCATCCAATTAATCATACATATAATAATATTGTGGACGATTATGGACGATATGTATCTAGTCTTCTCGAGCCATGAAGAAGACTAGTTGGTCAATTCCTAGAGGACATTGCATTCGATCATCGAATGCTAAATGCAATAATCTCCATCTGCTGCTGCAACCTGTATCCTATACTAGTTGTCTTCTTGTGGCCAGCTCCAACATATATCCTATACTAGTTCGCACGCAGGCCTGTATCAAAGGACGCGCAGGCCCATATATACAAATTAGAGCTCGCAGGCCCAAATAAATTAAATAATAGGCACGCAAGCCCAATTAAATAATAATAGGTTGGCCCAACCAACAAAACAGAATAAATTAACCATACATTCAACCAATCACATGGGTCGAGTTCATAATCATCCACTAAATACACATTCATCAAATAAATGAATTATAATATAATATCTAATATTATATAAACAAATTTCAAGTTCCTAGCAATTTAGGTCGTCTAAACTAATTTAGATAAAATGGATCGGAACAATAATTAATTAATCAAATTAATTAATTAACTTTAGTTAGCGGGTCTTATTTAATTAAAATCATATTTTAATCAAATACCAAATTAGAGTCCAACTCTAATTTCAAAAGAGACAAATTAAATTGACATCTTAATTTAGGATAAAACTCCTAAAATAAAATAAAATTTAATTTAGTAATTAATTAATCAATTACTTTAATTAACGGGTTTATTTAATTAAAATCAAATCTTAATTAAATACTAAATTAGAGTTCAACTCCAATTTCAAGATTCTAAGGCTAATTAAATTTAGAATCAAATCCTAAATAAGATTCAATTAATAATCAATTAATCGAATTAACTAATTATTAAATCGAATTTAATTAAAATCAAGTTTTAATTAAACATCAAATTAGAGTCCAAACTCAAATTCCAAAATTAGGGCAAATTGAATTAACATTTTAAAATAGGATAAAATTCCTAAATAAAATAAAATTCAATTTGGGGTCAAAGTTATATATTTTGTTAAAATCCAATTTTAACAATAATTTAAAATTCGTGAAATTTCTAAAATGAAATTTTGAATTGGGTCAAAATTTTTAATTTGGGTCAAACCCATTTTAAATTCTAGTTTAAAACTAGGGAAAATTACACAAACTCATATATTTAAAGATCACTTTATAAAACTAAAGTGGTAAACTTTACTTTTCTAAAAATCAGGTATTAACATTTATTAATTAATTTCTCTATTCTTAAAAATCAAACAACCTGCTATTATTATTCAGAAAAATCAAAACCACCTGCTATCTCTTACCGTCTCTCTCTCTCTCTCTATAATCAACCGGCTACCCTCTCTCTCTACCCACCCAGGCCACCGATAAAGTAGCGCGAGATCTCCGCCTCTCAGAGATGGTAATAGCGACCTCGCAGCTGGCTTCGCTGCCGGTGCGAGTCACCGCTGCAGATGCGGTCGAAGCAGCGGCGCCATAGCTACGACGAAGTAGCGATGCTGCTGCTATGACGAAGCAGCGGTGGTCGAAGGCTATATGCTTCGATTTCTCCACGGTTTTTTGGTGGTTGGTGGATTTAAAATTCGATTTCAGCAGCGATTTTGTGGGTTTGTTGGATTTCAAATATGTGCAGTGTTAGTGTTCGTATGTGCGGTGTCGAGTGATGGTGTTGAATCATTTGGGCAATGTTGTCTCGAGTGAAGGAATTAAAATGGAACAAAGGAATTAAAGGAATTTTTATAATAATTATTAGTTACATTGAACGTGAGAGGTGAAATGTCTATTGCACACCAGAGGCCAATCCTCCTCTCCTAGGATATTTAGAACACCGTGATGAAAAAGGGGCTAGAACCATTCTTCTGTGAGATAGTTAGCTGTCTTCTGGTCATTGGGTATCTGTGCTTGAATCAATGATGATTTTAGCGTTGTACGATATAAGCCTTTGTTTTTCCATTTTGTGGTAACTGACTGTGGCAAGAGCTCAAAAATTCACAATTCTTAACAAGGCAACCTTTAGCAGATAGAAGGTTATCATTTCCATTTGTGATCTCAAGAAGAGATCTCGATAAATGATAACAATATATCCCCCCCCCCTCCCCCCTGCCTCATTTTTTGCACTCTGCAAATGCTTGGTAACTGTGATAATCATCCTGATAACATTGAGATTTGCGACCCTTATTTGTGTTTTTGAACCAAGATGATATTCTGCCAGAAGTTTTATCCATTACATTTTAGACTTGCATGGATATATGTGGGCATCCATGAAAAATTAGAATACATATTGATAAAATTTTATTTCAATTATATTTCAGATCAAAATACCATGAAAATTTAGATTACTTATTGATAAAATTTTATTTCGTTTATATTTCAGATCAAAATACCACTGCTTTCAAGGAAGTTGCCATTATTCGTCATCCTCGCATTGGAGAATATGCCTTTGTGCGAACGAACTATGATCTTGTGTGATCAAATCGTGACTCCGAGTGACTGACTGTGACTTGCGAGTGGGGTGAATTTTATAACTAAATTTGTAATTGTAACCAAACTGTGACTTTGTGTGACCAATTATGACCTAACTGTGACCTCATTTGATCTAACTACGACTTTGTGCGATCGAACGATGACCTTGCGTGACCAACTGTGACTTTAGGGGTGGGTGGGGTTTTGAAACTAAATTTGTAATTGTGACGGAATTATGACATTATGTGACAAACTGTAACTTTATGTGACCAGCTGTGACTTTGCATGCAGGGTGAGGTGGGGTGGGATGGGGTGGGGTAGGGTGAGTTTTGCAATTAAATTTGTAATTGTGACCGAATTGTGATTTTGTATGACCAATTGTGACCTACTTGTGACCAGACTGTGATCTCATGTGACTTCATGTGATTGATCTGTGATTGGAATGTGACACCATGTGACCAGACTGTGATCTCATGTGACCTAACTGCGACTTTGTGTGACCGAACTATGACCAACTGGGACTTTCGTGTGACCAACTGCGACCCTAACTACGACTTTTGTGTGACCAAACTGTGACCTTGTATGACCAATTGTGACTTTGTGTGACCAATTTGTGACTTTAGAAGTGAGGGTGGGGTTTTGTAACTTAATTTGTAATTGTGACTTTGTGCGATCAGCTGTGACTTGACATGAGTGGTGGGTGGGGTCAATTTTGCAACTAAATTTTTAATTGTGAGCGAATTTTGACTTTGTTTGACCAATTGTGACTTTGCATGTGGGATTGAGTTATGTTGGGTGGTGTGGGGTTGCGGTGAAATTTGCGATTAAATTTGTAATTGTGATTTTGTGACTGAAACATGACTTTTGTGACCAATTGTGACTTTGCAGATGATATCGGGTACGGCTGAGGCAGGGTGGTGGGGTGGAAAACATCGGGAGGAAAAAAATCATTTTTGGGTGGGGTCGGTTGATTGGGTGGCGGGTGGGGGAGGGGGAGGGGTGGGTGGGGAGTGGAAAACTAGAACACAAAAATCATTTTTGGGTGGGTTGGGTGATGGGGGTAGGGTCTGGGTGGGGTGTGAAAAATTAGAAGAAAAAAATCAATTTTGGGTGGATGGGGCTAGAAAAGGTAGAAGAAATCATTTTTTGTGGTGAGGTTGGGTCGGGTTAGGTCAGGTGGGGTGGGGGTCGAGGTTGGAAAAGTAGAAGAAAAAATCATTTTTTTGGGTGGGTGGGGAGGGTGGGGAGGGTGGGTGGGGGAAAATAGAAGGAAAAAAAAAATCATTTTTTGGAGTCGGGTGGGTGGGTAGGGTGGGGTCGAGGTCGGTAGGGGCTTTAAAATAGTAGAATAAAAAAAATTATTTTTTGGGTGGGTAGGGTGGGGTAGGTTAGGGTAGGGTGTGGTTGAGATGAGGTGGTTGGGGTGAACTGTGAAAAAATAGAAGAAAAATCATTTTTCGATGAGGTACGGTGGGTGACGGGGTGCGCTGGGATGGGATGGGGCAGTTGGGGGAAGTGTGAAAAAATAGAAGAAAAATCATTTTTGGATGTGGTGAGGGTAAAATATAAAAGAAAAAATATTTTTGGATGGAGTATGATGTGGTGGGTAGGTAGGTAGGATGGGGTGGGTAGGGTGTGAAAATATAGAAGAAAAATCATATTTGGGTGGGGTGGGGTGGGGTGGGTGGGTAGCGAGGTAGGGTCAGGGTGGGTGGGTGGGTGTGTGAAAAATTAGAAGAAAAAATTAATTTTGGGTGTTGTGGGGTGGGGTGGGTGGGGATGGTTGGCAGGGCAGGGTCTGGACGAGTTGTGAAAAAGTGGTAAAAAAAAATCATTTTGGATGAGATAGGGTGGTGTAGGGTCTGGGACGAGGTTGGTGGGGGAGTGGAAAATTAAAAGGAAAAAAAATTAATTTTGGGTGGGGTGAGTGGGGCTGGGGTAGGTGGCGGGGTAGGATCAGTGTTCTAAAATGCGCGAAAATGCGTCGCCTAGGCGCGATACGTGACCAAAACACGTCGAATAAGTGGTATGAGCGTAAAAATGCGGTCAACGATTTTTTTTGACCGCCTAAGCGGGATCCGCGTTTTTTTTTTTAAGGGTAAAAAATCTATTTTTTTTATATAAAAATATATTTAATGTCTTAAAATAATTAAAATAATATTAAAAATACGAAACGCATTATGACGCTTATTCTTCGCATTGACACGCTTAAAATTGTGATTCTTGATTCTCGACATCGACGCATCGCAACTCATTACGCATTTTAGAACACTTGGTAGGATAGGATAGGGTCTAGGCGAGTTGTGGAAAGTAGTAGAAAAAAATCATTTTTGGTGAGGTGGGGGTGAATAGGGTGGGGTGGGTGGGTTCGGTTTGGGTTTTGGGAGGACTGGGGTGGGATGGGACGGGGGGTGTGTGGGTGGGTGAAATGAGAAAAAAATAGAAGTAAAATCATTCTTTTGGTGTGGTGGGGTGGGGGTGAGGGTGGGGTGGGGTGGGTAAGGTGGTGTCGGGGTGGGGGTGAGTGTGGAAAAATAGAAGGAAAAAAGTCATTTTTTGAGTTGAGGTGAGGTGGGGTGGGGTGAGTGCGGGGTTGGATTGGGTTGGGATGGAGTAGTTGTGGATTAGATATTGTTTTGATTTTATTATGTAATATTATATGAGTTTTAATTTAATATATAAATGATAATTATTATAATATTAATTAATTAATTAATTAACACCTGATTTTAAAAAAAAAAAATCTTAAGTTTGTTACGTTTAAAAACTGAAAGTTTTAGTTGTATAGATTTGCACTTTTCCCTTAAAACTATTTTAAGATTTGCATTCAAAGTCCATTGAAAAATTGCATACTGACCCAATTTAAAATTACTAACAGCCCATTCAATTTCATAAATTGCATGATAGGCCCTTTATTTAAAATTGTAATTTGACCCTTAAAACGAAATTGCAAGCAAGGTTATGATATTTCGAAAATGACAGGAAAGGTTCCTGCTTCCAATTTAAAAACCCTAATCAGAAATTGCAAATGAGCCCTTGCAAATTTCCAAATTGCGGAGGAAGCCTGCCTCCAAAAATCTGAAAATCGTTCGAAACCCTAAAATTCTCCTAATCCGCGGTGGCACCGACAATAGCGGCCCCGCATCTCCCACCCCGAGGCGCGGAGTGAACCGCCGCTGATGAGCGGCGGCTTTATTGCAGCAACAGCGATACCTTCGCGCTGCGGAGACGCTGCTGCGAAAAGGCAACGGTGCTGCTGCTCGAGAGCAGCAGTGCGCTGCTAACTGAAGCAGCGCCCGCCGATCAGCTTGTTGCTGTGAACGCCAGCGCAGCAGCAAAGCTGCGTCGCCACCTCTGGTGACCAATTTCGCCGGAATTTCCAATTCATTCCTCGATCCATTCTTCCGACCAAAAATTAATTTTCATTTCCAAATCAAATATAGAACAAGAAAATCAATTTTCTTAAAAATTAGAAAAACTAAAATTTAATTCAATCATATTGAATTCATCAAAGAATTAAACAAATTCTAACAAGTAACAAGGCAGGCTCTGATACCACTGTAAGGTTTCGATACATATATGCACAACGAAAATAAAACAGATTCGAAACCATAGCCCGGATCAACCTTGCACTTAGATAGAATTTGTGATTAGAATGATACATTTGATGAATACCGTGAATCTGAAATCTGAAACAGGAGGTACAATCTTCTCGCCACCAGCTGTCCAATTGTCCAGCTTCTAATAGAAATTCACACAGCGAGTTGATTTTGGAACTCCATCACTCTCCAACTATTGGAATGGATTCGAGAGAATTAATTTTTCTCTTTGTGCTAGAAAGAGAAAAATCATGTACTAAAATATTAAAGAAAAGCGACTCTCTCATGATTTTCTTACTATTCTCTACAATAGTGCACATATTAATATGTGCACACAAAACTCTAACCCTAGTGACAATAGGGTCATTAATGGGATTTGATTAATTAATCATATTAATTAATCAAATTGTAAAGTCCGGCCTAATAATTTGACTTGAACATTAATTCTAACAGATCACACATTTTATCAAAAAAAAAAAAAAAAATTGGCTTCTAGTTTTCGTTTTCCTGGCGGTGCTTTCTTCACTCGGCCTGACGTACACTACCACTTGCTAAAGATTAATGCTTTGTAATCACTAATCATATTAGATATGTCTAGTTTTGGTATCGCCACGATGCTCTCTTGGAAACAAGATTTTTCATTAAATTTTGGTCAACTTTTTTTAATTGAACCAAATAGGAAAGGAGTTGATGAATTGATGTTACATCACATGTGCTTGTCGCCAAAATGAAAATTTGGGTGCAAAATGTGTTTTGAAATAATTATTTTTTGGAGAATGTATAGTTAAAATATAAGAAAAAATTTAAGTATACGTATAATATTATTTTATAATAAAATGTGAGATTGAAAAAGTCATATTGAAAATGTGCATTTTTTGAAAAAATAAAGCTCAAACAAGAGCGGAGCAATATACTATAATTATTTAATGCTTCTTTTTAATAATAATAAAACTTTAAAGAACATTTTGAATATAATATACTTTTTTATTTTAAAATTAATTGTCCATCCGTGCGTTTTACGAACATATTTCTTTTTCAAATATATTATACATAAACAAATGAAGATCGAAAAAAGAATATAAAAAAAAGAAAGAAAAATTAATGTTGCAGGCACCAATTAATAAAAAATAAAATCATTCTTATGTTTATAATATTACAAATTCTGAATAACTTCCTTATACACAACAGTTGTTTTTTAATTTGTTGGCTTCCCGTCTCTATCACATTAAAAGCTTGATAAAAAATGGAACAATACTAATCATTAAAAGATTGAGCATCATGTTCTAGAAGGTAAAATTTTATCTATAAATAATGTTGGGGACAATATCAAACAACAAAGTATTTATCCTAAGAATGTCATTGACTCCATACGATGTGAGGTTGTCTTTCAAGTTCTAGAGAAGAGAATTTTCATTAGTAGTGTCGAATGCTATGACTATAAACAAAATTTAAGGTCAATCGTTGTCGAATGTAGGACTCTTCTTGAAGAAGCCAACATTCAGTCATTGACGTATATATAGAAAATATTTTCCTTTCAAAAGTTGAAAAATTCATTTGTCGTTAAAAGAGGGAAAATGAGACATTGTTAATTAAAGTTGGAAAATATTTTTCGAGGAAAATTATAGTAATCAAACATGACAAAGTTGGAAAATGTTCAAAAATTTGACATCTTCCTTGAAAATGTGCAAAATACGTATTAAATTTAGACATTTTTCGACAGCCAAACCAATTTAGAATCTTAATTTATTTGACTTTTTTATTTTTTCAGAGTAAGATGCGTAGTTAAAAATCAGACAGAAAAAATCTGTGTGGTTAAAAGTGGTCTCAAAAATAATGTAAATTATAATTTGTTATTATTACCAAAAAAGGAAAAAAATGAAGTTGAAAAAAAAAATGTGGTTTGCGTTTAATTGCATTGAAGATTATTGAAAAATGTGAAAAATACGTTTGAAAATATTTTCCTTCCAAAAGTTGAAGAATTCATTTGCCGTGAAAAGAGGGAAAATGAGACACATTGTTCATTAAAGTTGAAAAATATTTTCAAAGAAAATTTTTGCAATCAAATATGACAAAGTTGGAAAATGTTAAAAAAATCGTCATCTTCCTTGAAAAATATACAAAATAAGTGTTAAATTAAGGTTTTGTTCGGCTGCCAAACCAATTTATAATCTTAGTTTATTTGACTTTTTTTTTTACTTTTTTAAGTTAAGATGCGTGGTTAAAAATTGAATAGGGAAAATGTGTGTAGTTAAAAGTGGTTTGAGAAACTATGTAAATTATAATTTGTAATCATTACCAAAAAATGAAAAAAAAAAATGCACTTTAAAAAAGTTTGCGTTTAATTGCATTGGAGATTATTGAAAATAGTGCAAAATACGTGTGAAAATATTTTCTTTCCAAAAGTTGAAAAATTCATTTGCCAGGAAAAGAGGAAAAATGAGATATTGTTCATTAAAGTTGGAAAATATTTTCCAAAGAGTTTTTTTTTCAATCAAATATAACAAAGTTGAAAAATGTTAAAAAATTTGCTATCTTCCTTGAAAAATGTGCAAAATTAGTGTTAAATTAAGGCTTTGTTTGACGGTCAGACCAATTTATAATTTTGGTTTATTTGAATTTTTTTATTTTTTAAGGTAAGATATGTTGTTAAAAATTGGACAGAGAAAATGTGTGGTTAAAAATAAAAAAACGCCAATTTAGAAAAAAATGTTTTGTGTTTAATTGCATTGGAGATTATTTGAAAACAATAAAAAATACGTGCGAAATTAATTAGGATCAGAAATCAATTTTTAGAAAAGGTTAACATGAAAGTTAGCAGTTGCAGTAGGTCATGATGTAGATTCCCAATAGGAATGGCAACAGGGCGGGTAAGGGGAGGGGATGCATTTCCCCGACTCCGCCCCATTAATGATTTATTATTCACATCCCCGCCCCGTCTCCTCTCCATTTAATCGGGGACGGGACGGGGATGGTGGATCCCCATTTGTTTTTTTTTTATGTTTTTAAATAAGTTTATACAGACAATATAAGGAAACATGCATGAACAATATTAATATTTTCTAAATCTAATAATCTTTACACATTATTTGGACATTAATCGAATATATATTCATCTTTATTGGTTTCTTTATTTAATATTTGATTAGATGAGAAAATACAAATCGATAAGCTTAATAACTAATAATCAGTAACTTTTTCAAAATAAGTATTTAAAGTTTATGACTTGATAAGTATTAAATTTTTGGTGCAAGAAATTTTGACATCATAGGACTTTTGTATAGATAATATAGGACTTTTTTTTTTTGCTTTATAAATTTTAATGCAACTTGTTAATTAGGGATGGGGAACGTGGATGGGGACAAAACGATCATCCCCGTCCCATCTCAGGTTCGGGGATGCTTTTTCATCCCCATCCTCGTCACATACCCATCTTTGTCCAAGATTTCTCGCCCCGTTCGGGGCGGATTCCCGTCGTGTTAGGGTATTCCCCGCCCCGTTACCATCCATAATTTTCAAGTAGGCAAGTAGTAATTATGTATTTGACTATTTCACATGGATAAAAATCTGTTCTAAAAGCCTATATATTAAAATTAAAAAAAGGATTAAAAACAAATTTTCATTTAGGCGGAAAAAAGTAGACCCCAAGCTCAGTTGATATTATATATGTAATAGAAGATTTGATTTATTCTAGTGCATACATGTAAATAGTACTTATCTTGACGGAAAATTTTATGTAATTTGGAAAATTAATTTCCTTTAAAATTTCTATAAATTGTAGTGTTCGGCTAGCTCATTAATGAGCTATTTAAATTACAATTTAAATTACACAATTTTTCAAATTATTTTTTAATCATACACATTTTTTCTTTCTAATTTTTAACCACATATTTTACCTCAAAAATAAAATAAAAAAATATTTCTCTTACCTCATTAATGAGCCGCTGAACGGAGTGTAAGAGTTTATTGTGTGGTCCCATGACATCCATTATGAATGGAGCAAATAACACGGGAATTATATTCCATCAACCCATATCTATAGACAAATGACATGTCACAAATAAGGACGTGTTTAGATATATACCCCTTGGCACTTACCGAGAGTCTCTCTCCCTTGGATGAGTGCTCGCACTCGCGTACGTGCATGTAATTATTTAGTCCAAGGCCTAATTAAAAATCTTGATAAAAGATAAGTCAAAGTCAATCATTAATTTTAATATTTCATACGTTTCAAAAAAATAGTTATGTATATTATTTTTGTCCATCCCAAAAAAATAGTCTTGTTTTCATATTGAGCATGCATTAAATTTTTTATTTTCACATGTACCATTATTTAATGTATCTTAGTACAATGCACATTAACTACTTAACTATTGAATTTTCAAATTTTTTGTTGGAAACAAAGTGAGTCAACTTAAAATAATAAATAAGGGATAAAGAGTATACATGAAAAACATTGATAAAATTTAATACACTACCTATACTAACTACCATTTCTTAATCAGTGTGAAAATAATCGTAAGACTATCTTTTTGTGACGGATGTAGTAATACATTTTGTAAAATTTATAACTCTTATCGACTTTTTAATGCACAGTTCACCAACTTTTATTAAAATTTATCGAACAGGGTCTTAGTATGAAACACGAAACAAGAAAAATTATTTGGAGAGTTTTAGATATTGTTAATTACATTACTATCACAAAATTTACTTATTGCACCATATTACATACTAGATACACCCTCAACAAATTTACAATTATAATCCTAATTCAATGAAAGTTGAAATTAAATATATATATATATATATATATATATATATATATATATATATATATATATATAAATCCGTGTCATTCATTTGACTCGGAGTTGTGTTGAGAGACCGAGTCTAGCTGTAATAATTAATTGTAGTTTTTAAGGAACCGCTTGTTGAATTGCGTCAAGAAAAAAATAATTCTACCCGTAACTTTAATAATTCGTCAGCTTATGTATAAACGTATTTAAAATATAATGAGTAACAATAACACTTATGGTTGTTGATGAGAATTCGTTGTTCAATAGACTGCAATTGATTATGCTGCAACTCATTATGTTGTGGCTCAATATAAATTAACAAAGATGAAAAAATAAATAAAGGTATTTATCTATATACTATAAAGGGATAAACACTTTTGAATCATAGCCCTTATCTATTTTTTGAAATTCCTTATTCACCATCATTCATACAATTATTTCTAATGTTTTATTTATCACATTTTAAGAGCATCCATAATGGATGGGTTAAACTACATGTTAGTAAAATAAATTAGTTAGGAGGAAATTACACAAAATACCCCAAAAATTTAAACTATTTGAATACTGCCCTTTATAATTGATTAAAATTAAAATATTTTACACCGTATTTTTATGGCTTAAACCAAAATCCACAAACCGCAAATGAGAATCCTGATTCTATTTGCAAACTCCATTTTTCCATCTCCCAAACTCACCCGAGCTCATATCGTTGGAAATTGATTTCACCGTCTCTCTCTATACTTTCTTCCTCTAACACCTTGGACTTTGGCACTGATCTATGGAGTAAAAAAGAAGAAGAATATAGCAAAAAAAATCTATGTTGTGAAGAAGACGAAGGCCGTAGACACTTCCAAGGTTGGTAAGAAGTAATGGGTTTCTTTGTTTTTGGCCTTTCGTTGTTATCAAATCAAATGCGAGAAGTTTTTTTGGGGTGTTTGTCATATAACAAATGAGATTCCTCTAAACACCTTCTTACTCAAAAATTGGTCATATTGAAAGTGCTTGTAAATTGTTCGATAGAATGCCAAAGAGGGATATGGTCCCTTGGACTGCATTGATATCCTTCTACCACCACGACCAAATGAATATTTCGGAATGTTTGGAGAACTAGTTACCCTGATTATGGAGTATTCGTTACCTCCCCACTACTTTTTTTTATGGAGTGTGTGTAATATATACCATTTTGTTACAAAATTCTCGTTTAAGCAGTTTTTGTAGTTTTGCTACCAGTTGCCATTTTTCTTATAATCTACATTCGAAGAAAAGATGTATATGATTTGCATCATAGTATACTAGGTAATATCATTTCTATGTTGTCTCTATAAGTACTTTAATCACTATCTTGCTGGTACAGATATTTAGCAAGCTTTAGAAATTGGTCATATTGGCTCATCACTTCTGCTCGTAATCTAAATGCGATATCTTATTTCTATGCTAATATCAGCGAACCAAGTTAAATGCAGTTAGAGGTGACAATGGACCGAGCCGAGCCGGCTCGGCCCATGGCTCGCAATGCTTGACGAGCCGAGCAACGAGCTCGGGTCGTTTAACCCTGGTCGAGCTCGGCTTGGCTCACGAGCCGCAAGCTCGGCTCGTTTAGCTCGGTTTTTTATTATTATTATTATTATTATTTATTTATTTATTTATAAAACCTCTCTTACCGTTGTTTTTAAAAAAACCATCTTATCTTACCATCTTAAGTTTATTTATTTAGTCGACAATCTTCGATAGCTAAAATGTTTGAAATCTTGAATACTAATAAGTATAAATATAAGTATAATATTAATAAATTATGTATTAAATAAATTATTAATAACTTAATAAGTAAAAAAAAAATATTTTTTTTAGTTTTCAACGTAAAAAAACGTTTAAATTTTTTTTTTTTTTTTACACGAGCTCGTGGCTCGTGCCAACGAGTCGTGGTTCAACTACAATGTTTGGCTCGTCCACGAGCTCGTCCGTTTGACGAACCGAACCGCCCTCGGCTCGTATTTTCGCGAGCCGAGCCAACAAGCCGACGAGCGTCTCGGCCAGTTTGCCACCTCTAAATGCAGTTGAAAGTTTTCATTCTAGTTGGAACGTTGCTGCTTTAATTAATTGTGTAAATACGATAGCATAAAAAATTATCCACATCTCAAGTATTAGATTTAACATAGCAGTGGATTAGTTGGCTGAAAGAGACATCCTAAGTTTGTGTTTAGGATGCACATTCAATCACTCTTTTAATCTGGGCTTAGGACCGGTTACATTTAATTTCTTGTAGGTGGAGTTAAAATTGTACACGAACAAAATGTTACGTATATAATTTTTTTATTTGAATTTGAAAGAAAGAATTCAAAACACTGAAAAAGAAAAATGCATATATTATATATAGCATAATACATAATTACAAGGATAATAATTAATAATACAAAATAATTTACTCACCAATACGATTGTTCTCCGAATTCCTCTACCAGAATTTCACTTATCTTATTTTGTAACATTTTTCTCCGCAAACTGTCAATCCTTCAAGCACATTAAGGCCTACAGTATGTCTTCTTTAAGCCTTTATCTATATTCAGATAACACTCTTCCACCTGCACTAAAAGCAGGCTCCGATGCTACAGTTGATACCGGAGGTGCTAGTAGATCTCGTGCAATCATAGAAACAACTGGGTATTGACACTCGTTTAGTCTCCACCACTTAAGAATATCAAAATTATTTCTCTCATCCTCCTCTAACATGCTAAGAAGGTCGTGTGGAAAATGTCTAGTTAACTCACTTGGAGTTTCATCTAAACTATTAAATGTACTAGAAGAACTAGAACAACTGGCATGTGTACTAGAAGTTCCCTTCATAGTCATAAGGTAGGAAAGTAAATCAATGTCTTCATTTTGTATCACACTACTGGTGGGAGCAGTTCTTCTAACATTTTTGCCTGACTTTTCGGCATTAAGCTCGTACATTTGACATAAACATTTTTCTAAATCTGTACATGTCAATGAAGTCCTAAAAGTTAATTTATTTGATATTGCAATTATGGTGTGTTTAGTTCCCTCTAAATTTATTCTAGAGTCCATAATCGTTGCTAATGGAAATAAAGTGGGCACATTTTCCCAATATGTTCTAAACTTAATCTCCATTGATGAAATGATTTGCTTAAAAATAGGAAATGTTTTGTACTTGTTAAAATTATTAGCAATGCAATAAAAATGCTTCAACAATAAAGGACTAGTGGGATAATAAACACCAGATAATTCGTTTGTAGCATCGTAAAAGGATTTCAAAAAAGTTTTAACATGAAAAACAAGTTCCCAATCATCAACTCCCAAATCAAAACTTGAGTCATGTGAGTACAGACCGTTGTAATATTCACATATTAAATTCTCGTAACCTTGACAATGTTCAATCATTAAATAAGTTGAGTTCCATCTATGTCCTACATTTGTAACAAATGATCGTGCTGGCATACCATTTTCTACACAATGTGCATCAAAAGTTTGTTTTCTAGAAGGTACTATCATGATGAAATTGCAAACATACCTAATTTTTTTCAATTGATTTTCTATATGCTTAAGACCATCTTGAACTATTAAATTAAAAATGTGACACACACAACGAACATGAAACAAGACTCCATCAAATTCAGGATTCATGTGGTTAGCTAATCTATCTATCACTGCTTTATTAACAGAAGCATTATCTAGTGTAAAATTACGAACTTTACTATCACAGTTAAATTCTCTAAGAATTGCAAGTAGTACATTGAAAATATTTGTTACATTATGTGGGTAATCAATAACTTTAAATACCATAATTATTTTGTTCATTAACCAAGTATCATCAATGTAATGACAAGTAACAGCTACATACCCTCTATGATTATTACCAGTCCACAAGTCCGAAGTAAATGATAAGTTACCATTATATTTATTTAAAGCATCTATAAAATTTTGTTTTCTCTCGCAATATTTATTAATGTAATCAGCTCGTAAAGTATTTCTAGAAACGGGTTTGTACCTGGGTTGAAGATACTTTTGAATGAATTCCGTGAATTATGAACTTTCTACAATTGAAAGCGGGAACTCACCACTCGATATGAACATGACCATCCCTTCTCGATGCGCTAGTTCTTGGTTGAAGACCGAATTGGTTAGACTCGATTGACCAAACTGTAGAATTGATTGGTTTGCTTCAACCGAGCCCGATTTTCGACATACTTTACAGTGTCTGTTGAGGTGTGTTGTGCCCCCACCCTTCTTCCAATAGAAAAATCCTCCGCAAGTTTTACTTTGTACTTTGAATACTAGATTCTCATTATTGTCGATGGTCGTTATTTTAATCAATTCGAAAAAAAAATTCAGCAGCCCGATTTTTTCACCCTTTTTGGATTTTTGCTGGAGCCTGCCGTCGTGCTAGCGGAGCCGAATCCATATACGTAACAGCAACATCTTCATTAGCAATGTCATCCAAATTAAGAGGAGTTCTAGTATCTATATCATCGATCTCGTTTTCCAAATCCACCAAATTTTCAAGAATTGGAATTTCGATGAGACCGAAAAATTCATCAACAAATTGGCTAGAAGAATAACCATGAGATTGTGAGTATGCCATTAGAAATAATGAATTTGGAAATTGGAGATGGAAATGAAATATTGAATTTGAGACAATATTGAATATTGTATATGAAAACGAAATACTATAGGCTTATAGGCTATAGCACTACAAATTAGAATATAACTAGAAAGTAGAAATGTAGAATATTGTAATTGAAATTTGAGAGTTGAGTTGAGAACTTAAGAGTTGAGAGTTGAGAGAATTGTGATCCAAATCAAGAAAAATGTGTGTATATTTCCCTACTATATATAAGATTGAACTACAAAATTACTATTCATGGACCAAAAATAACGCTTTTAGTTGAAATCGTGGGACGCGCTTTTTTTAAATTTTTGTTAGGATTTATACCGTAAGGAACGCGTATTTTATTATCTTATCGTTGCCCTAAACGAACCTTCTCATCGCATTTCGTCTGTCGCTCTGTCTCTCTTATCCTAGGGTTACGCCGTCGCGCATCTCGCATCTCGATCGCAGTGGAAGGTTCGTTTTCCTCTTGTTCCGTTGTTTGTTTTGTATAGATCTATGTTTTTTTTTCCCGATTTTGATGCTTTTTATCCTGCAGACAGTCGCGCTTACAGATCGATCGTACCTAGGTTTGGAGTTTTCGTCGTTTCTCGTCGGCGACGGTGAGCTTTTCTTGTTCCGTTGTTTGTGTTGTATAGATCTATGTTTATTTTCCTGATTTTGATGCTTTTTATCCTGCAGACAATCGCGCTTACAGATCGATCGTACCTAGGTTTGGAGTTTTCGTCGTTTGTCGTCGGCGACGGTGATCTATTCTTTTGTTCTTTTTTTTTAAGATTAAATCTATGTTTTTCCCCCGATTTTGATGCCGTCTAGCCTGCAGATCACTTCTTTCTTTTCTTTTTTTTTTAAGCCTCTGTTTGTATACTTAGTCATTATTTTATACGTTTCTTCACACTTGGGTTTCTTCAGGAGGCTTCTTTCTGTTGGTTTTTTTTTTTTTTTTTTTTTTTTTTTTTTTAAGCCTCTGTTTGTATGCTCATTATTTTATAGGTTTCTCCACTTTTAATTAATTTTGGGCAGTAGTTCCACGTTTAATATTGGAAGTGATATTGATGTGGTATTTTGTGGAAAAATGAAATGGGTATGTGAACTTTGATAAACACAATTTGGATATTGTTTGAATAAATAAACTACGCAGTTGACTGGTTGAATATTAAGAATATAAATCTTTAGAAACACCTAAGCATATGTGCGTATTTCTTTTTGCATTTACCAATGATTAAAGGCAGCCCACATACTTTACTACTTTTTTTATTTGTAATCAATTTTTGTAAGTCGTTCTATGTTTATAATAGTTATTAGAGTGATATCAGTGATATTTTGTATGTTTGTGTCAGGAGACTTTCCAACTTGAACTGTGGACCAGATTTTGAAGCAGGTAGAATTGATTAAGTTTTTTCTTCTTTTCTCTTTTTTTTTTTTCGCTTCATTTTGTGGTGAGGTATCTTCAGCTATTTTTTTTTCCACCATGTTTGCATGTATATATATATATGTATATATATATTAACGGTAATAAGGAAGTGGTATTTTAATCAGTTTTGGTGAATCGTTCTATGTTTAATGTTGGAAGTGATAATGAAGTGGTATTTTTTATGTTTGTGTTAGGACATTCCTACTTGGATTGTGGATTAGATTTAAAATAGGTCAAATGAATTGATATTGTGTTTGTGGTTTTTTTGGGTGGCTACTATTTAATTTGTTTTTGTTTGTTCAGATTTTGAATGTTTATTTTCTTTATTTTTAAAATCGAATTGAGTAAGTTGATTTATGTTAAATGGTGAAAATGACAGTATTTGTGTCAAACTTTCCTGCTTCATATAATTTGAGGTCTTTGTGTCTGATCAATGTACATCCGAGGTTTTTCCTTTTATGATGTGCCTATTTTCTTGATACTTATGTTCTTAAACTCTTTGATTTTTAGTTCATTTGCAGTGAATGTGTAGATTAGTGTTGAATATTTATTTTCTGCTACTTTTTATTATTGTTGTTGATGTTGATTTCTTTTTTTTTTTTTTCTCTACTTACAATTATTTGGTTTTTTTTATGTTTTATTCTCTTTCCTTTTCCTATTGATACTTACACATTTTTGATTTGTTTGTTTTTTACTAATCTTTTTTTCATCTCCTATTGATAACTGATTAACGTTAAAAAGAAAGTTTTTAATTTGGATATTGTTTGAATAAATGAACTGGGCAGTTGAGAAGCTGAAGATTAAGAATATAAATTTTTAGAAGCACCTAGGCATATGTGCGTATTTCTTTTTGCACTTACCAATGTGTAAAGGCAGCCATATACTGTACTACTTTTTCTATTTTTAATCAATTTTGGTAAGTCGTTCTATGTTTATAATAGTTATTAGAGTGATATTGATGTGATATTTTGTATGTTTGTGTCAGGAGACTTTCCAGCTTGAATTGCGGACAAGATTTTGAAGTAGGTAGAACTGATTAAGTTTATTTTTTTTCTCTACTTACAATTATTTGGTTTTTTTGTATTTTATTCTCTTTCCTTTTCCTGTTGATACTTACACATTTTTTATTTGTTTGTTTTTTACTAATATTTTTTTCATCTCCTATTGATAACTAATTAACGTTAAAATGAAGGTTTTTAAATGATCAATATGTCCGATATGAAAAAAAGGGAAGCACGAAACCGACGCCAACGGGAATTATATGCTGAAAAGAAAAGAAACCAGGAGACACGCAATGATATGCCTGTACGACATAGGTGTTGTACTGTTCCTTCCCGTGGTTAGTCTGCAAATATATAGAAAAAAAAAATATCTTTTTCATTATTTTTTTTCTATTCCTTAATTTGATATTATTTATTCTTTTATTTTTTTTTTAGAGGAAAGATCGTTTGTTGAATTTGCTGCTGATATTTCCATCTATTTATATAATCCTCTTCTTCTTCTTCTTCTCTTCTATATAAAATAATCCAAATTCTATTGGTTTCTTATTTTCTCATTTGTGTTCCACCCAATGACAGTATTCAAATAATTCAATTCAGTAATTATTTATTTTTGACACTATTTAGGTTAATCTTGAATACCTTGGACAAGTTGTTTCCAATACTAATGGTATGTTCTACACAGATAGTTCTGTTCGAACAGATTCCATACAACCATGATTATTGGGTTAGGAGTTGCTGCTTGGGGAGTTGGAGGAATCAAAACTGAGGCAGCAATGCTTGGTCAGGTAAAGTAGAAACAAAAGACTTCTACTTTCTTATCTAAATCGTTAGTGCTATTACCATGAATATTCTGAAATTAAAACTTTAAACCTTTTGTTAAAGGTATGCTAATAATTAGAGCCCATTTTGTTGATAATACAAGTCAATTTTTGCCAATTTTTTTTTTTTCGTTTCTCCGGTTCTTCCTTATCCGAACGTCTCTATCTTTCCTTTTCATTCATTTTCGTTTTCATTTCTCTGTCTTGCTGTTTCTCTCTTTCTTCTCTCTCTATGTGCGTTCGAGAGTCTTCCGAGGTTGAACACTCTTCAGCTCAAAGGTTTAGTACGTCGATCGTGCAATCAGAAAATTAAAGGTTGGTTTTTTTTTCCTTCTTTTGTTGTCTGTGTAGATCTAGGGTTTTTTTTCCCTTTTTTTTTTATATTTGTGTATTTTCCCTTAGTTCTCCCCCCGATTTTGATGTAGTTATGATTGCAGGTGGTTCGTGTGTGGGGTTGCTTTGTATTTTTACTTGCAGTCGACGGTAAGGGTTTTTTGTTCTTTATTTATTTATTATAATTTTTTTTTGGTGAAGATATATTTTTTCACTTGCTTTAGGGTTTCGATTTCCATGCTCTGTTCCCGTCAAAAATCGTTGTTTGTTGATCATGGTTTTTTTCAGGTTTTGTTTTCCCTTTAAATTTTTTTTCTGGTTATTATGTGCTCTTCAGCGGTAAGGGTTTTTCTGAAATATATTTTGTTCTGCGTTCTTGTTTTCTTTCTGTCTCTGTTTTCCTTTTTTTTTCCTTTCCGATTTTTTTTTTTTTTTTTTTTTTACTTTAGCTTTCTGTTGATATTTTGTTCTGTCCGTTTTTTCACTATACTTGTGTTTGTTTACAGGACATTTATGTATGTTCAACATTGCTTTATAACTCAAGAAATTTTGGGGAAACTTTTACATCGCCTAAAAAAAACTCAAACATTTAGATAACACTTTATTATATACTTAAACAGATTTTCTATACTTTTATTTATACATCAATTTTTTTTTTTTTAATTTTGCTGTCTTATGAATTCTGTGGAATGCAGTTGATGTGATTATATAGAGGGTGTAAATAAAGAAAAAGCAAAGGACAATAGAATTGTTCGCTGAGATAAAGAATCTATTCATGATTTTATCTGCGCAGCCGTTTGCGTTGATCAATAATCATCTCACTTTTTTATTTTCACTCAGGCCCAAAGAATTATTTCGTTGTAACTGATTGTTTATTGGATGGTGAATAGAATAGTTTGTTCATCTAAAGTCTTCTCCTACTTCATTTTATTTTATTTTATTTACTATTAATGCAATTCGAGAGTTATGTGCTTGCAGTTGATGTATATCCAAGGTTTCTCCCTTTCCAATTTGCCTATTCTCTTCATTTTTTTGTTCTTAAGCTCTTTGGTTTTTAGTTTATTTGCATGTGGACGTCTAGATTAATGTTGATTCTTTATTTTTTTAATTGTTTCTTTTTAAATGGATGCCAATGTTGTTGGTTTCTCTTTGACATTGCATTAAATTGTGTTTAGTGTTCAAGAATTGTTGTTTTTTATGTATGGTTTTATGGATTGCTTTTCAATTTTAAAAGGTAATTTTTCGTGATTAATAAATGAAAAACAAGTTTTAAATTTTGTGTAGTGCAATTGGTTTATTCCACTTATCTCTTGTACAGGTTGTTCATGTTTTTTGCTACATAGTATAGTAGAGAAAAGTGTGTCGCATTTATCAATATTGGGTTCTTTTCCTTTAGTATTGCTCTTGTTTTGCATGTAGATATATTAGAGGTGTATTAACTAATATGAGTTCTAAATAGTTTTTTTTTCTTGTGTGTGTGTGTATGTGTCTGTAGGACAGAGAGAGAGTTTATTTGCTTGTTGTGAGTTCTAAATTATAGTATTTTTTTTTCCCAGCATTTTTTGAAATAACGCTTCTATTTTCCTAGGTAAATTATTTGGACTAAATTGTGAATTTGAAATTATTTTAAAACTACCTTTTATTATTATCGCTGATGCTTTTTTTTTTTTTTTTGCCTACTTACAACTATTAGATATGTTTGTGTTTTATTATTTTTCCTTTTTCTATTGATACTTCTTTTTCCTTTTTCTGTTGATACTTACATATATTTTATTTTATTTTTGTTTTATTTATCTTTTTTCTCTTTTCTTATTGATAACTAATTAACGGTAAGATGAAGGTTTTTTAGTGATCAATATGTCCGATATTAAAAAAAGGGAAACACGAAACCGAAGACGACGGAAATTATATGCTGAAAAAAGAAAGAAAGCAAGAGACATGTAATTATACGTTTGTACGACAGGCGTCGTGCTGATATTTTCCTTGGTTAGTTCTGCAAATATATCGAATAAGAAAATGGTAAGCCTTAACTTTGTTCCTTCGTTCTCTCGTTGATCTGATAAACCTTGATATAGTTTTACTGGATTGAATTCAATAGAGGAACAACTCAACACCAATACTTTTGTTAGTTTCAGATTTCAGATAATTTTATTACATAAATGAAGTGGTGCTCTGCAGACATTGTTACACCTGCTGTACTTTCTGGAAACCAAAACTTTGAGAGCCATGTCCATCCCTTCACAAGAGCTTACTACCTTGCTTCACCCCCTTTGGTGGTTACACATGCCTGTCCTACCACGGTTAGTAAATACTTCCAACCATTTGTTCAACAGAATCTCTTGATAATTAAATTACAGTGTCAGGCATTTGAAACCTTCTAACACTTGATCGAGAAAAATAAGACAAACCTATTAACATGTAAATGTATTTGTATTTAGTATTTACAATAAACAAATCTCATTAAGGTATACCTGTTATTTTTATGCATGTTGACATTAACTTCAGTAAACAACCAATTGGTGTAGACAAAGATGGTAAAGCATTATGTGTTGTAGGTGGTTCTATCCAGTTTATTGCCTGGTATGTTCAGAAGTACATATGAAGCTATCACAGAGGATAATGCCATGTCGAATCAGTTATCAGTATCAACTGCCAAGCTGTATTTGAATGATAAACTTAAGTAAACTTATTTCTACTGAACTTATCTATAAACAATGAACTTTTGTATTATAAAACTTATGTTTTAGATCTTTTCATTAGCACTGGTGCTGTATAAAATCTCTATAAGAGCTATAATCTTATTGTTATTTACCACAGGTTTTGTTCCTACCAATATTCATCAAATACTTTGACTCCAACATTTTTTTCCTCAAAGAATGCTGTTCAGTTTAAGTATATTTCAATCTTAATATTTCACGCGAATAAATGTTATCTTAAACTACTTCGTGCAACGCACGTTACTCCTACTAGTATAGGTATAAAAATATAACCCAAACGGTCATGTGACCATTTGGGACGAGCCGGACGGAGTCGGCCCATCCGGCTCGTTTGGCAGTCCGTTGGACTAGTTTACGAACTTTACGAGCCGAACCCGAACTGTCCAATACCCAAATTTTTTGTCCAGTCCAAGCCCAAGTTCTTTTTTTACTAGCCGAACCAAACTTTTAACGAATCAAACCGAGCCGAACTCACGAACTTTCGAACTGTCCAGCCCGTTTTCCACCCCTACATTACACTAATAACAGGTTCACCGTCAACTGAAAGCCCAAGCAAGCAACATCTTCCAGAGTCACAGTCATTTCCCCAACTGTCATATGAAATGTGTTTGTTTCTCTTCTCCATCTCTCAACTGGAGCAGATTTAAGTGGGTTATCAAGTCTGATTGATGGGATTAATCTCAAGCAGCCAAATCCAGCTTTCTTGACTAATTCAATTTGTTTTTCGATGAAAATCCACCGGTCAAGCTTTGAAGTATGTTTGTGACATCTAAGGGCACCCCATTCCTGTTAATATCCAATTAACATGTGCATGTTATAAAAGCTTTACAAGAAAAAAAAAAAAGAGATAACTTGTTTCAAAGAGACACTTGTCCCTCCCAAACTGCAGCTAATACATGCTTATCTTGATCAAACAAAACAGATTCGTCGAGTGGTCCAAGACTGGTTGCATACAAGTTCATCGGGTTGCTGCTAATTACATCTGTCCAAAATGTGAAATAAAGGCAAATCAAGTGAAGATCTCGACAAATAAACAGATTAGTTGGATGAAAGAGACATCATGAGTTTGTGTTTAGGATGCACATTCAATCACTGCTATGTTAAATCTAATACTTGAGATGTGGGTAATTTTTTATGCTATCGTATTTACACAATTAAAGCAGCAACGTTCCAACTGGAATGAAGACTCTCAACTGCATTTAACTTGGTTCGCTATTATTAGCATAGAAATAAGATATCTGCATTTAGATTATGAGCAGAAGTGATGAGCCAATATGACCAGTGGCTAAAGCTAGCTAAATATCTGTACCAATAAGAGAGTGATTAAAGTACTTACAGAGACGGAGTAGAAGTGATATTACCTAGTATACTAAGATGCAAATCATATATATCTTTTCTTTGAATGTAGAATATAAGAAAAATGGCAATCGGTAGCAAAACTGCATACAACTGCTTAAACGAGAATTTTGTAACAAAATGGTATCTATTACACATTCTCCAAAGAAAAAGTAGTGGCGGAGTAACGAATACTCCATAATCAGGGTAACAAGTACTCCAAACATTCCTGAATATTCATTTGGTCGTGGTGGTAGAAGGATATCAATGCAGTTCAAGGGACCACATCCCTCTTTGGCATTCTATCGAACAATTTACAAGCACTTTCAATATGACCAACTTCTGAGTAAGAAGGTGTTTAGAGGAATCCCATTTGTTATATGACAAACATCCCAAAACAACTTATCGCATTAAATTTGATAACAATGAAAGGCCAAAAACAAAGAAACCCATTTCTCCTTACCATCCTTGGAAGTGTCTGCAGCTTTCGTCTTCTTCACATCATAGATTTTTTTTTGCTATATTCTTCTTTTTTTTTACTCCATAGATCAGTGCTAAAGTCCAAGGTGTTAGAGGAAGAAAGTATAGAGAGAGACGGTGAAATCAATTTCCAACGATATGAGCTCGGGTGAGTGAGTCTGGGAGATGGGAAAATGGAGTTTGCAGATAGAATCAGGGGTTCTCATTTGCGGTTTGTGGATTTTGGTTTAAGCCATAAAAATACGGTGTAAAATATTTTAATTTTAATCAATTACAAAGGGTAGTATTCAAATAGTTTAAATTTTTGGGGTATTTTGTGTAATTTCCTTCTAATTAATTTATTTCAGTAACATGTAGTTGAACCCATTTATTATGGATACTCTTAAAATGTGATAAATAAAACATTAGAAATAATTGTATGAATGATGGTGAATAAGGAATTTTAAAAAAATAGATAAGGACTATAATTCAAAAGTGTTTATCCCTTTATAGATAAATACCTTTATTTATTTTTTCATCTTTGTTAATTTATATTGAGCCACAATATGATGAGTGGCAGCATAATCAATTGCAGTCTATCGAACAAAGAATTCTCATCAACAACCATAATTGTTATTGTTTCTCATTATATTTTAAATACGTTTATATATAAGCTGACAAATTATTCAAGTAACGGGTAGAATTATTTTTTTACTGATGCAATTCAACAAGCAGTTCCTTAAAAACTAAAATTAAGGATAATAATATTTGAATATAAAAGATGTCACCCGAGGTGTCACCTTCTCACATGAATGTATGTAGGGTCGGTCTCATAATGAGCAGTCCCACCTCTCATGTGAGGGGGTGACACCCTCTATGTTCATATAGCATGGTCATAAAATTAATTATTATAACTAGACTCGGTCTCTCAACACAATTCCGAGTCAAATGAATGACACGGATTTTTGTATTTTTTTTTTTTTTTATAATTTCAACTTTCATTGAATTAGGATTATAATTGTAAATTTGTTGAGGGTGTATCTAGTATATAATATGGTGTAATAAGTAAATTTTGTGGTAGTAATGTAATTAATAGTATCTAAAACTCCAAATAATTTTTCTTGTTCCGTGTTTCGTACTAAGACCCTGTTTGGTAAATTTTAATAAAGGTTGATGAACTATGCATTTAAAAAGTTGATAAGAATTATAAATTTTATAAAATATATTATTAAAATTAATGGTTGACTTCAACTTACCATTTATCAAAAATTTTAATTACGCCTGGACTAAATAATTACATGCATATACGCGAGTGCGAGCACTCATCCAAGGGAGAGAGACTCTCGGTAAGTGCCAAGGGGTATATCTAAACACATCCTTATTTGTGACCTGTCATTTGTCTGTATATAGATATGGGTTGATGGAATATAATTGCCGCGTTATTTGCTCCATTCATAATGGAAGTCATGGGACCTCACAATAAACTCTTAATTTATAGAAATTTTAAATGAAATTAATTTTCCAAATTACATAAAATTTTCCGTCAAGATATGTACTATTTACATGTAGGGGTGGACATGGTTCTGTTTGGTTCTAGTTCTATAGGAACCAAACCGAACCATGAACCGATGATTTTTTTACCAATGGAACCAATCAATTTTTATAAAGATATGAAACCAAACCGGAACCAAACCGCTCGGTTCTGGTTTGGTTTGGTTTGGTTCCTAATACATTACTTAAATTTTCAAATATAAATGTAAATTATCATCACCATACGTCCACACCATATCCATAAGTTTTTTGTTTATAAACAAATGATTTGTTGTTTTCAAGGTACAATATATGGTTGAAAAGTGGTTTGAAAAAATGCATGTAATTAAGTGGCTTGGGGAAATGACTTCTTGTTTATAAACAAGTTTACCAAACGAAGGGTTAGTTTATATGGAATAAAGTTGTGGTTTTTGTCATCTTTATGTGTTAAAGCTTCTAGCATATTTTCCATTTTAGCTCTACTAGAATTGCAATGTGCTCAGAAAGATCCATTTATCTCATATATTCCTCTCATTGTGTTTACATGTAGCTGCGTATTCCTTGTTCTATACTTCTATAAGTTTCTCTATATTAACAAAACAAACTATATTACATGTAAAATAGTATTCCTTGTTCTATATTTTCCAATGCATCTTGCAACACAACATTTTTCGAAATGGATGACATTTCCGTGGTTTTCAGGTGTTCTGGAGAAACCAAACAAACCTCTCCCCTTCACCGAACCAACATAGTCACAACACCCAACAGCTCCCCAAAAACAGAATTCCACACCAAAGCAATAAAATGCCGGCAAGGCAAACTAAAACAAGGCCGACCAGGCCACAAGTTAGCCAAACTAACCTGGAGGTGACGATTCCCAGCAAGAGAGGTGAAGAGAAGACCAAAGCTTCACTTCTTGCTGAGCAAAAACACACTGGAGCTCGAATGAACAGTGTCAATGGCGGAAAGATGAATGTCCAACACAACCAAAAAGCAAGCAAATGATGGGGACCCAAAAGCCCAATAGGTTTTAGGGAGAAAACCACTCACAGATGCTTACAAACATGAAAGCTGCGATGTGAGTCAAAATCCACAGATTGAACGCCTAGGAGCGAATTTGAATTCGCGTATGAACAGTGCCGCGAAGTTCAAAATCGCCAGATTTCAAGTAGGAGCCAATTCAATTTATTGGAATGTAATATGTCCGGCGGAAGTTCAGGAACTGAAATCTGGAGAAGTGGAGCAACTGCAACAGGAGGAGCTTCCGACACTGGAACTGCAGCACTTACGCTGACCTGCTGCGGTGCGATGCTGCTTGTTGGCTGAAGTGACGGAGACTGGACTGCCGCCGACTGCTGGAGCCAACTCACGGCTCACCTACGGCGGCAGGCGATGAGTTGAGTGCGCCGGTGAGATGCTCGGATGCGAGGAGGCGGCGAGCGGAGCAAAAAGCAATTTAGGATTTCGGTTTTCCATGGATGTCTGTTGGAAGCAATTAGGTTAGAATTAATTGGGTTAATTGAGTGTAGAGAGAGAGACACAGGTATGGCGTTTACTGATTTTGGTTTTGGAACCTGGGTTGGGCTTGTGCGGGTAATGGGTATGGTAAATGGAATTTAGACTATTTCATTTTTTTAACTTTTAAGACTAATTAAAAATAAAATTATAAAAAAAAAAATTTAAATTTGACTTGGGCTTCGGTTCTCGGTTCCGGTTCTCGGTTCTAGAATAAGAACCGGAACCGACCGGTTCTCCATATTAAGAACCAAACCAATAATTTTTTTTGATAAAATCGAACAAAACCGCTCGATTTGGTTTGGTTCCGGTTTGGTTTGGGTCTGTCTGGACATTTTGTCCACCCCTATTTACATGTATGCACTGGAATAAATCAAATTTTAAAATAAAAAAAATTATACTATTTTGAAAATGCTCTTTAAAGTTTAATTATTATATTATTATTAAAAAGAAGTATTAAAAAATGATAGTATATCGCTCTGCTCTTGTTTGAGCTTCATTTTTTTTACGCGGACCGTTATCGAACTCATATATTGACGGGTCGATCCGATTCGAACCAACCGAATTGACATCAGTAGTTCGATAATTGAGTGCCAAGCACAAGAAAATGAACCAAACACGTGGTTTTTGTCATTAAAAAAACAAAACAAAACAAAAAAGGTGGCGGACGAAATCATCCACCTCCTGCCAACGACCGTTGCCTCCTGCCAACGACCGTTGCCTCCCGACGACGCCACGTCGCAAAATAACCGATTATTTTAATCACTTTTCCCAATAACTTTTACTTTCTTTTGCGTATACTCATTAATGAAAATAATTTCTGTCGGTAAAGAACAGTGCAGATTTGAAATTCTTGTCAAAGAAATTGTGGCAAAGTATTCAATTTCCTTTTTCTATAAGTTTTTCTCCTTTTTCTACAAGTCTATCTACCAAACAAAAGGCAGTTGTTTTTCGTTTTAAATGATCCTTGAACATATCGGGATTTTTGGAGATAGATTTTTTATCTGAAGAATGCCACCTGCGTCGACGGCTCGTAGCTCGGCTTATCTCAAGGCTCTCACTCAAAATATTGAGAAGAAGCTTCAGCGTGTATGTAATTGCATTGTGATTATGTATCTGCGCAGTACGTGGGCAGATTAATAAATTTTATTCATTGATTTTTGTGTTGAAATCATTGTGTAGGCATTAGCTTCGACATCGCAGAGGCGTAATTTGTTGCAGGAGTTATTCGCGGATATAGCTCTGGAAGTTGATGATCGTGCTAAAGGTAAATCAAGAAATAATTCATTTTTTCGTTAATTTCGTTCAGTGCAAGAATTTGGTAGTAATGTCTTGGCTGAATATTGAATACTATTAACTATTGGACCGACGGACGTGAACAGTTCTGTTCGAGTTGTATTGTGCCGCTGCAGTGTGATTTAGTAAACTCAAAGAAGGGCTGATAAAAAAAGGAACTAATTTTCATTTTGACAATTGGATATGGACATTTCATTAATAGATTATGGGCTTGTCTCCTATCGATTTAGGGAAGTAACTCTACTAGCCGCAACATACTGATTCATTTACAAACTCATATGCTTGTGATTGGATGCGGGTTGTAGAGAATGTTATATCGACTTGAAACAGAACATCTGTGATTTCGCAGACTTGCATTTTGATCCACATCAGAAATTGCGAAAGGTGCATACAAGTGAACTGAAGCCATTTTTCTATTGTTTCATGCAATTCAATTTATGCTAGGAAAACCACTATAAAAGGATGTGTATGTGAGATTTCGAAATTCATTTAATGCCCTGCTAAAGATAAATTTTACTGTCTCCTAATGGCACTGAGTTTCATTTGTAACAAAGAAGTATTGTATGTAATTTTCAGCTGTAAAGATTGCTTATGGAACTTTTACAAGATTGGTCAAACTTCAGGTTAAATCACCTGCTACTGTGTTTAATGTAGTATTAACTTCGACAGGGCTGGACACGAAATGCAATTATAGATAATGTTTCAGATAAGAAATAAGGACGGGGCAAGTGAAGCCACGTGCCTATACGCAATTATCTTTATGATTTTAATTTGAGATGGATGTAATTACATTGCATATCATTTCCAGATACATGAAAAGTTGCGAAGATTTGACAATATTTTGTGGAGATCAAACTGAGGTTGTGCTCAAATTTATGATCTCTTTGCTTTAGTGATAGATGAGATTGCCAAACACATCTAAGACGAGATCCCTTACTATGTGTTATTCATTGATAAAATAAATTTTACTTAACAAGTCTAGGACAACCTATCGTGTCCAAGTAGGTAGATTATCCAATCTTTTAAGATCTGGGCTCACACATGCATACTTCGCACAATTTTGGCCACAAAATGGGCGTATTTGTAAGCTATGCCCATCCAACATGGTCAAAGACTATCTAATGTTGATATTTTAGGTTAAGTGGAAATTTATGTAGAATGCTTGTTTTAGTAAGTAGGAATACTGATGATTCCTAGAATCAAAATAGAACAACCTATCGTGTCCAAGTAAAAATCTATGATGTACCGACATAGACACGTGTATCCGACACAATATGTGTCGGATGCATTAACACGCAATTTTCCAGAAAAATACTGACATGACACAATATCGATAAGTTAATTGAAATTTTTGAAATTCTTCATTTATATAGTATAATTATAGTTTTATACTTGTTATTAATTTCTTTTTCTTTTTTTTATTTCTTTGAAATCTTTTAACTTTGAGTGCCTACTTGTTATTTAATAATAATTTTGAGTTAAAAATATATGATTGCTCTTATAAAAAAGAAGAATGATCATAGTAGAGTGTCGGAGGGGTGTTGTATGAATCTAATACAAGTCCGATACATGTCGGAGACGGATCAGCTACCCTAATTTAAGTGTCTGTGCAATAGAGAGCAAAATCACCTTAGTTATTTAAGTTTGGATTTTAGTGAGAGAAAAAAAAAAACGATTGAAGATAATATTATGTGCAACAAGGAGACTTGGTACAGGAAATCATGTGATGGATATGTACTTAAAAAGTTAGAACTGATGTTCTATAGAATGACCAATAAATCAGCTAACTTTGTTATGGTGATTGGTGAATGTTGGACTACTAAAGAACAAAAGCTTTATAAGCGACACTGAGATTAAGATGGGTGTAAATCCCGCATAATAATTGAAAAATTAAGAAATTATGATATTCCCTGAAAGTAACACCAAATAAGGAGAAAGGAAAGGAAACGTGACTTAGATGGTTTGGTCATTTATTTACAATATAAAGAAGCCCTTATACACAAACACCATGCTATCTAGCCACTTCTTCAAAAGTTCACTAGGATTACACAATAAGGCTTTTCCCATGTAATATGTTCTTTAGGAGTTTTGCAAAGCTGACTTCTTTATATCCCTTTTTGAGCCCTTTTCGAGGTTATGTCTTGGCTTAATAAGATATATGCTTTATGACAGCTCAGGTAATGCCCCCCTTTTCTGAGCTTTTTTTTTTTTATTTTAAGCATGGACTTCTCATGGCCTTGAATGTTTCAAGGGCCTTATTTGGGTTATTTATACACAATCCAACCTTAAGAATAAGTGAGTGTTCATATATGTTGTAGCCCTTAATCCTACAACTGATGATCCCTCTAAGTGAAATTGCAACTTTTAAACATAATATAACCAGCAATACAAGGCAAGTGACACATAACTTCATCTTTTTTGCGTTTTTCTATTTATTTTTTCTTCCTAGCGTCTCTGTGATTTTGCTTTCTCTGTTTTAATATCAAACCAAGCAAGATTCTTGAATAGTTGGTCAATTGTTAATTTAAATTAGATCTCTATCCTGTATTTGGTAGAGCTAAAAATCATATATTTAGTAGATACAGAAAAAGTAGATGAAATGTGTGGTTAAAATTAATTATTAACTTTGATTTAAATTTTAGCAAGTTTTTAATCCATACCAATCAGGGGCTTAGTTTAATTGTGGACTATCGGTCTTATTATGTTATTTCTACTTTATCAATTTATTATTATTTTTTTTCTTATGAATTTTCATTTGATTATGGTTACTTAATGCTTATTTGTTTTTATAACTTTTTGAATAACTTTATGGTTTATGATGAGGCTTATGCTTCAAGTTCTTTTTTCCCATGTATGACTTCGCCTCTATTCGGTAATCACAGTTTTTTTTGGTTTATAATCGGTACAAATTTCAATACAACTTTTTAACCATATATCTTCTCTCTCCAATTTTTAACCCTACATCTACCTCGAACTCCGCAAAAAAAAACCCATTTTTGGTTTATAATCTGATCCGAACAGGTCCTTCATGAAGGAAAAGTGCCTCAATACCTGATTTAGACCTTTTAAACACTGCAATCTAGTAAAACGTGTTGGAAGAGTTGAAGAGGAAGACGTAAAATTTTTTTAAAAAAAAATGAATGGCTTGAGGTGGTTGCACAAAATTTCATTTTATTAAATTTTTTAGACAGATTTGGATCAAAAGAATGACAATAAGGATTCATGTAGCTTATTCTAGATCCATTAGGAGTAAAACTTAGATACATGTTTTGTAGTTTATGGAGGTCGGAGTCGTAGAAACCGGTAGTTTTGCTTTTATAAATTTTGGAGCATGACATGACGTCAGTATTCTTTTTATAGATTTGTTTCTAGTATGTTCATATTTGAGGAGAAACGAAACAGGAAACCTATTCTGCCGGTGTGAGACCCATGAATCAGTGTGTCACTGATAGCTTTGTGATTCATGGACACGATTCATTAAGCAGAAGATTATTGTCCTTTTATACTTGTACTCAACTTTTGAGTCTCCTGGCATGTCACAAATTTTTAATCTACTTAGTAATAATGAATATTCTAAATGATAAATGTTATATTCAATTTGGGTAGAGATAGACGAAGAATAGAATTCTGGTAGATCTGTTTGTGAGTGTGTTATAGATAACAATTTCAGAAACTTCTTGTAACATCAATTTGCTGGATGGTCGTAGAGGTTCTTTCTTCTGACAATGACAGACCAGTGGACCACTAAATGGGGGGTGATGCTAATGTGCTGACTCTATTTCATAATACCAAGTCAACATAGTAATTCTTGTGATATCATAAAAGTTAAAAGATCTTGACATGATTTTTGTGGTCTTCTACTTCTCTAAGTTTATATATGCATATTTAATGTATTAAGTCGGAGAGTACTATGTGCCATACGCAGAGAAGATGTTTTCTATAGTAATAATTGAAGGAGATTCCAGTTCCTTCATGATTCCATATTTGAATTGAAGGAGCTCCACCCAAGTTTATTATAATAACCCCATACTGATTTATGTCTTGCATGTTCTCGACTTAACACCCAAAGGTCCAAAAGCTTGCCTATTGGCATTGGTTTGAGTTTAGAGTGATGAAGGTGGAGACGCTGACAATTGACTGCCTGTATTTCAAACGAAAATTTGAAATCAATGTATAGATATGAGTTATTACAATGTTACTACTTCCCATCAATGAGTTCAGAACCACAAGTTTTGTGCATCATTTCAAATTGTTATCGCTATGACAGTAACTGCCCTGTTCTTCTGTTCATTACATCTGAGTGTGGGCGTAGAGTCTTCTTAACTCTTTCTTTTTTCTTATCTCCTTTGGTTCAAATGAAAATGGGGAAAAAGATAACAAAAAGATAACTTCTGGCACATACTATGCTTCCTTCAAGAATTTACTTACATTTCCATGTTTCACAAAGTTTTCGAGACAAAAAAATTTCTTTCACACTTACAAAGAATTTCTGAGAGTTAATCATATTTCCCCTTTTTTCTTCTCTTATTATTTTTTTTATTTTTATTTTGAGCTTCACGAGCATAAAATTGTTATCTACTCTCGTGTTGTTGAGATCTATGGATGCATATCACAGTATAAGGTGTGTATTCATTGTTTAATTTTAAAGAACCGCTGAATTGACAGCATAGTCAGAGATAAAGATTGTCAAGGCTCAAGGTATCTCCTTGCTCTGTCATTGTAGTGGTGAATGAAAATTAGAACATCAAATTTGAATGGCCAGTAGAATTGATATCAATTCATTCCCCTGGACCTGGAGTGAGTATGAGAACATTTGACATGCAAGGAGGTCCCTGTCGAACCCAAATATGTCTTCTATTTTATTTTATTCCCTCTTGGTCTTTCTTCATCAGGCTTTTAACCTGCTGCCAGCATTGGATTACCCATTGTTTTCTAGTCTTCATGAAGGAACTAGCAATAAAAGCTAGAGTGATAATAGTATATATGATCTTTAATCTTTGAGAATGTACTATTTGACTACCTTAGACTTCCCATGTTGATAAATGATAATCAATGTATATAAAGATGTTGATATGCAGTTCTGGAATATCTTTCTGAAGTTAATTATCCCTTGTCATTTAGCAGTTAGTCATATCTTTTTATGTATCATATTCCTTTTGTTTAAGAGGGGATTATGATTCTTGCTTTCAATGCTTTTGGCTCAATCATGTAATTGAGGAGAAATATGTTTCTGTGTATTTGAATAAGCAATACAAAGTGTTTATATACAAAAAATACAGCCTAATTAAGGAAAATTTAATAATAGTATCGGTCCCAATGAATCAGGGATCAACCTAACTAATTATATACAGAAGGACAATGCTTCAATTAGAGAATTACTCTAATTTTTCAAGTTTCTACAGTTGTGTAGTTTTTTTTGAATATGTGAGTATCTTACTGATTCTCCAACAGTAATGTCTGATTTTCTGTTGTTTTCTTCATTTAATTATAGAGATCATTCTTGGTGGGGAAGATACAATCTCTGTGGCCGAGGATGAGAATCAGAGCCCAATATGCTTCTACAACGTGCTTGCTGATCATTTTGTGCAAATGCCACAGATTGTAAAATCAATTCTTGATCTGATTGTGCAACTTTGGAGCCAGTCATTTGCATCTAATATATTTTCCCTCTTGTTCCACAAGTGGGTATGTATTATTTATGCCTATGTCAACTTTCTTATTTTTATCTGTTTATGGTTTAGCAGTACTGGTAAAGTCCTGATGGAGAACAGAACTTTCATTTTTAAATTGCTTCTGTATCTCCTGTCCATTTTAATTTACGCAATTCATCTTTCTAGATGCTGGCTACCTATAAATGGAAAAGTATAATATCTACCACCATTCTTGTTTACTTAAACTTGTCACGTTGCAATACTGAGCACTCTTTTTGTTGCTTTGATCCGTAACATATTCTTCTATTTTCCAGTTATTTGAAGTTCAACTTGATAACCCTGAAGCCCTCCTTCGTTACTCCTCTGCTCTCGTCCAAGGTGCTAGAAATGTCTTCTGGTAAGAAGCTTATCAATTGCTTGTAACTTAAAGATGGAATGCTTCTTAATTGGATAACTGCTTACATGTAGGATCGACATCCAAACAAATGCAAGGCGTTTCCAGAGTCTCTTTCAGGTGAGCTTTTTTTTAAAAGACGCGCTATGTAGCATCTTTCTTTGTGTAAAGCCTCAATATTTTGAATGATGACAGTATCTTCTAGAAGATGTTGCTCTAGTTTCTCAGCGATTAAAGAAGATTCCCCTACAGGTCTTTCATTTATCTAGTCAATTATCTGTGGATTCCTTTTTGGAGTCTAAGCTTGTCAAGATTCTGACATTATGATTCATTACCAACTCATGTGCTTCTCGTTATTCATCAGGCTCAGCAAGACCTGTTTCTTCTCCTCTCAAGGTTCATGTTTTTTTATAATTCAGGTTTGTGAAATCCAAGCCCCAAGCAAGTTTGGGTTTTTCTCTTCGGCAGTCTCATTTTAATAAGTGCTGATGTTTTCTCACAGCTGACAAACTTGAAACCTTTTTAAAGCAATTTCCTGAATATCCAAATGCTTTCTTGATTGGAGGTCCAGAAGACTTTTTTGTTATTGAATTAGCTGATCAGGTTGCAAAGAAGATACCGTTTGAACAGTTTTTCTGTTCCATGCATTTGATTATGATCCTTGCCACTTATTCTTTCAAATAACTTTTTTCTCTTTTGTGTGTCAAATTGATCTATTTTGTTCAGATTCAAAACTTGAAGGTCGAGCCGGTGCTTTTGCATTATCTTTCTCAAATTAAAGCAATCCAGGGTACTGATAATCTATAATTGCTGACGTCACACGTCAACCAGTTTAAGATTTATCGACCTTCTTGATGCAATATGATATAAGCTGGAGGTTAATCTTCTTTATATTGTTGACAGGCCTAGAACTTAGAATGACAACAAGTACAAGACTGAAAACATGTTTGTATAGCTTCACATCTCCAGGTGGCCCAATGTATCCAACAAGAGCTGTTCGTCATGCAGCATGGGAAGCGTTAGATTTTCTCTTTCCTGTGAGTCGTTTAATTTGGAAGTTTTTTTTAGCCAGTTATAACATGCAGAATCTTTGGGTACATGAGTTCTTTCTCGTATCACTTTTCATTTATGCCGCTGCACTTTGAATCCTGGCGATGAGCTTTTACTTCTTGTAGGGTGGCGCATCTGCCTCACAAATTTCAATTTGAAAGGAGATATATTTAAAAAAAAATTAAAAAGAACAGAATATTGCTGGAAAATTATTAGGACAAAAACAGTTCTAAATTGATCACTAGGCAAGTGAGAGTACAGATCCAATCCATTGGTACTAATTACCATTTATATACATGCTCGGTGTTTAAGTGGCGTCGCTCCATACTTACGTTTCTCGTTATGATATGATGACAATCTTCCAGGTTGGGAGATATCCTCGGCATCTTATAAGTCTCTTCTTCAGATTGCTTTATCCATGGTACTGGCCGTCGTCTTGTTGGAACTTTGTACTGTCTTGTTTACAAGCTGTATTGTATTCTGGTTTGGGGAAATTGAGAAAACCAAAGCACTCGTAAGACTTGCTTCAACATGTGTTGTAGGGTTTTGTTAGGAAATCTGTGGAAGGGATTTTTTTTCTCTCTTTTATTAACATGCTTCGGTTTGTAACTGTTCTATTCCGTGCAGAATGTTCGTGTTAGTAAGATCAGAAATGCTGTAGTTTGTGTTAGGACTAGACTATATTTGTTTAATCTATCGCAATGTTTAGTGATTGTGCTTTCTACTCCGATCCTCGTGAATGCGTCTCATTTGCCATTTGGGGAACAAACGATTGGGAAGTTGGATTTGACCGTGATCAATAATATTATATTATAAAAATAAATGAGTGGTTATATTACTATCACAAAAATTAATTCTTATAAAATTTGCCTCGCCTTTGTTTCCACCAGGCCAATCAAATCTGCCTCTTGTATTCTTATAAAATCTTTGGCCTCTCTGCTTCTTGACTTTACTGATCATTGTGACATTCTAAAGAAAAGGCTTGAAATGTTTTTAAAAAAAAGAAATAGAACTTGAAACAAAGATGAATCAATCAATTTTTTTTTTTTATTTTTTTTTTTTTTTGGCTTCTTTTCAGAGCTTATTTGGTGAAGTAAATATTTTTACTACAACTTTTCAAGTTCAATAATCCATTCTTAGTCAAGTTCACAATTTTTGACTTTTTAAATATTTTTAAATCGCACATCCAAAAAAAAAAAAAAAACTCGCAAAAATCAAAAAATTTCACATTTTCAAAAAGACACTAAGAAATTAAGAAATAAGTGTGGGAGTTTTTGTCGAGGGTGTAAGAACGTTTGACTCGACTTTTGATTTCTCTAGAAAAATTTCCTAAAAAATCAATTTATTTTTGTTTGAAAATTAATTTTTAAAAGTATTTCTTGCTCCGAAAGTACTTCTAGAAGAAGCCACACTGGACTACCTTTCTCTAAGGACTCTTCTAACTTATCAAAGTACTTTCAAAATTTTTACCAGACGGAGCAAAAATAATTTTGGATCTCAAAGCAACTTTTAACCTTTCAAAAGTCATCACAAACATGCTCTAAATGAATTTTACCAATTTGTTTGGATATCGGACCACAAGGTTCGGCTAAAAGCAAGCCGGATGAACTGTCTCGTTGACACGTCTATATCTATACGTACAACTTTTGAAAGTGACATTTTTGGACATTTCTATCCTCACTTTTTTATAATTTCATATTTATCCGTAATGTTAATTAATGAATAATTATTTTATTTCATTTTATCGACAATATCATTAATTTCATTACATTTGCCAATCTAAACATTTTACTTTCTCACTAAAAGTTTTTCAAATAAAGAAATCTTTCAATTTTCATTTTTATTTTCCGTTGATCTATTTCAAATTATTATGTATTCTTGCTAAACACAATTACAATTACAATTATATTATACACTGTCATAAAGAAAATAATGAAAACAAAAAAAAAGTGATTATAATTTTTTCATGAAACTAAAATCCTCATTATTAATTAAATATTAAGGCCCTCACTCTATAACCAAAATCACATACAAGATAACCTTCAATCTAATACATATATATATATATATATATATATATATATATATATATATATATATATAAAACTCACAATTACTAATTTTCATTAATAGGTTTATAATTCCAAGAACTCTTAATATTCATGTATGTTTTTACATTAAAATGAATTCAATGCAACCTATACTATAACCAAATATAGCCCATTATAAATTCAAAAGAGGTTTAAAGTCTAACTTCATATTTGGTTGAACATTTTTTGAGTCATCATTTCTTTCAAATTTGGATTTTTAATAAATCAAATGATTTTGTCCACAAATAAAAGTATCAACCATGTGTTACTACGAAATTTGATCGTATATGATAAAGAATGAAGAATAAAAATTTTCAATAGCCGTACAGATTCCATTGAAACCTATATGTACCAATGGAAAGTTTTAAAACTTATTTTGAATTTTTATTAATAAAGATGTGTTATTTCCCATTATATTTGTTTATCTTTATTTTAATAACTTTTCGATGAACAAATATGTTGTCTTTTTTAATACTTACAGAGTACCAGATTCTTGCTACACTGTTTTGGGTCACAGTTAAAAATTTTACTCTCATGCTTCAGAAAGAAAAAATATATCGACGTTATCGTAAAAAAACTTGATCAATAGTAATAATTTGTTTCCAAATGTTCACGAGGAAATTAAAATTAACTTCACCACAAACAATAAATGAAAGAATATGACATCTCACCGAGGTTATCAAATTTATTCATTGTTGAATTCTTACAAGTCCCAAACTTTGTTACGAAGGAAAAATACTCTGATATTAGTAAATATTTCAAATGTTATATAAATAAAATCTATCATTTATTCCGAAATATTATCGACATTGTTCTCAATGTGTCTAATCGTAATTTTGATTAAGAAAGTAAAATATGATCTCAAAAACTTTGTTTAAATGTTAAAAATCATTAGATTTTATTAATTCTATTTGCCTGCATTTTTCACTAATTTTTTGAGAAAATCTCGAACTTTTTATTGGACATAATTTCTGAAAACTACATATGAATAACTAACGTGAAAAGAACGTTTGGACAACTAGTTCAAATAAATGCAGAGTCAACTCAACAATGACCTACCGATTACACTATTAATTAAGTCAATTAAACCACTTATCAAATGACTTTTGCTTTGGCGTAGTCAATGATTGGACAAAGTCCACTAGGCTTCAATTTTGTAATCACTCCGAAATAATGTTTAAATTATCGAGTTGGAATATAAATATAATTTTCAAACTAAACTGCGATAAAATGGGTAACTATTTTTCATCAAGTTGTCAAGGATAAAAAAAAATCATAACACTGAAATATGATCCAAAGCATTTGAAATCGTGTTATTATGTGTAGAAAAACTATTTTTAATCATATTTTTATATAAAAAACAAGAATTCACGTGTTATAAATGAATGGCCGAACAGCCACACGAACCTGACCACAAAACCAAAGGCATAAGTTACAACATAAGACCAGTCATTAAAAGGCAATGGAAAGGCTCCCTCAAAGAACATTCAATGCAGTTTCATGATGCATGAAGCACTCTATGCACTCCAAAACTGCAGCTGCCAAATAGCTTCCAGTCCGGTTCAGCTCGACTACCTTCGAGTGCGTACTCCAAACGTCCAAGTAAAACCTTGAGGGTGAACATTTGATTTCTAAATACCAATCTTAACCTTTCACCTACTTGAACTGAAACTTGAGAAGCTATTACAACATAATGTTGATTCAATATAATCATACATAATCGTAGCCGGTCCAAGCCCAAGCGGGCGAGGTTGCGGGAGGTTGATAAATTGCATAAAACTGTGTCAAATCGTATGATATGAAACCCTATAATACACACACCTGTTTGTCGACCCGTGTAACATATCCAAATGTAAGGTACAATTACGAAAATAAACGAGATTCTGGGAACCAAGGTTCGAATCCTACTAGGAGCACTATTATCTTCTTCAAAAGAGCTGAATGTCGACAAACATACAGATATTTGGAACTTCTTGCATTGTTCAACAGACTGTCGCTGTAGATGCAGAAAGTGGACAAATAAATGAGGTCTCCAATCAATTTGTTTGCATTGCATCAGCATGGTACTTCTCTAAATCGGCATCCAGGTCTTCAGCAGATACCTTCTCATCACGGCTTCTTCCTCGTCCACGTCCACGTCCTCTTCCAAATCCACGACCCCGTCCACCGCCACGTGAGTTTCCAAAACCACCACCCCTTCTTTGTCCACTGTTCCACAGCCATATTTCAATCAAAATAATATAAAGCAACCCACTGATCATGTCATTCTCCTCAGGAAAAAAGTTGCAATGAGTTTTGAGAAAACAAGGTATAACTAAGATCAAATATATGGAGCAAAAAATGGTTTTATGAATCATATATAAGGGTGTTTGATAGCTTTATTTTCCATGGAAAGGGTCAAATCCGAGGAATTCAATTTCTATTTTGGTTGTTTTATAAGGTGGAAATGGTGTTCGAATTCCAAGGTACAACCACTTAAAGCTTATTTTTTGTCAATTCCATGGAAAATGAATTCTTATGGGTTGAGTGGGTTTTTATTTTCCAACTTACATGGAATTTCAATTCCTTTCTACCTTTGCCAATCAAACGGACCCTAAGTGGTGAACTACTGTTTCAGAGTTGCCCCACCAACCAAATCAGAGAATTTTCTTTTTTCTTTCAGATATTTTTATCTAAACAGTCACCTTTAGTTAATCCTTTGTTCCAGAAAACTAAGGTTGTTCGATCTTCCCAAGTAGGGATGGAAAAATTAGCCACCTACATGACTAACCGGACCCTGAACCATGGTCAGTCTAGGTTAGTATTCACCAGTGAGTCAGTTTGGATCGGGTACTTGTAATTATAAACCGACGCTAGTCAGGTAAGGGACTATGTTGCTCGGACTCTACATTTTTTTTAAGAAATACCCATGTTGAACATATTGGTACGGGATAAGAGTATGTTATTCTTTAAACCAAAAGAGGATACTTTTCATCATTTAAATCAAAAGATAATCCTTTATATCCCCAATAAATGCATCTATAATTACCAATATATAATTTTCTAAAGTAATTTGAAATTTATAAGACGCGTCCATAAATCCATGTAAAAATTTTGGGTCCTTTTAACTGTATCGGGATAACTTATATTTTAGAAGAAAAATGATCCAACTCCTAGATATTTACCCATACCCATACAGGAGCCGTGTTCTTTAGTCCGAGCAACGTAGGGTAGGGGTTTAGCAATTAAGAACCGATCATACCTAACCTGTAACCCAACCCCTGTGGATTTTTTCCCCCTATTTTAAATCATTTAAATCTAGAATGAAAATGGGCCCAAAATTCATTTAAATGATTTGAGGAATCTGCCTTTGCCTTCGCTGTATGTGCATATATGTTTTACTGATGATACACAGGCCCACAAAAAATTACTTTAAATGGGCCCAAGCCTAAACCTGAGGCAACATAAAATCCACCATTTTGGGCCAAGCCCAATAGGACATCCTATTGTGTGGAGCAGGTGCAAAACAATCTCTTAAGGAATAGTGGAAACCACAAAATGTATGATGTATGACGCTACCGGTGGGAAATTTGCGAATGTAAATTTGGTGCGCAAGAAGCAAGAAAACTAGTGGATAACAAGAGCTTTAATCAGATAAGAGGTATAAAACATAGAAGGGTCAAGTGAACAACAATATATCTGTTTTAGGTTCTGATGAACACTGAGAACATTTTTTATCAAATATGTGGGTAATGACAATTTATTCAACTGGTAAGTTGCCAGAAAATGTAGGATAATGCTAGAAGGTTAATGAATAAACTGTTCAAACAATTATTTGAGACCACCGCTGCAACTATTGCCTTTATTTTTAAAGGGTGTCTTGATCATAAAAGACATCATCTTTAAATTTAGTATATAAAATACTTTATACTCAATCTCTTAATTTTTGCCTTCTACTTTACTTTTTTCAACAATTATTTATTCCTTTTTCCTCATTTTAAATGTCAATAGCTAAAATATTCAATATATTATATACTTGCAATTTTATTAAATGCAATCATGATAAAATAAAATAGAGACCAAGTTTGACTATCCAAATTAAAGAGTCGAATACACAAAATATTTTACAAAGTTAAAATAAATTCTCTTGTAGCCTAATGTCAAGCTATGACTTTTTAAAACAAGAGTATCTCACCTCGCTTAACCGTCTCAATCCCAAAAATAAAAGGAAACCATTGTCAGCCCCTGTTTGGTATTCATTATAAAAAATAAAAATAAAATATATATATATATATATATATATATATATATATATTTTTTCTACCGTACTCAATTTTAACCATACATTTTAATATTAAAATATTCTACACATAAACAAAAACTTTTCTTTCATTTTCAACCACACAATATCACATTAATCACTATTCAAAACAATTTTTTCCAAAATAATGTACATCAAACACACACTCAACTTTAAGGGCTATATTATTTCTCTCTATTAAGGTTTGCTGGGGGGTTTTGGGTATCGATTTTGGGATTTCTTTAAAGTACTGATTTTTAATGTTTATGAGGGTCTACTTTTGAGTGATTTTTAGTAACAGTTTTTAAAACAGTCCAACCCATGCATGGGAGTTTATAATTCAACAATTTTGAAAGTTTTTTAGAAGAATAAAATTATTTACATGTCAATACATAAAAAATGGTTTTGGCTCTTCTTTTAAAAGGTTAAAACTAATGCCCCATAAATTAACAAGGACTAGTTTTCCACCTCATAAACAGTGGAAAATAACTAGCAATAGGCCATGCATGGGAATTTATAATTCAACAATTTTGAAAGTTTTTTAGAAGAATAAAATTATTTACATGTCAATATATAAAAAAAGGTTTTGGCTCTTCTTTTAGAAAAAAAAAAGCCCAAAACTAATGCCCCAAAAATTAACAAGGACTAGTTTTCCACCTCATAAACAGTGGAAAATAACTAGCAACAGGCTCTTGGAGTTCAGACTATTGGAAGAAATGTTTTCCACATCAACTTTTTGTAAAACAACCATTACCTTAACTTGTGGCATGTTTGGGAAGTGTTTCTAAACAGTTTCAAATATGTATTGATAAAAATAAGCCTCTGTTTGAGCCCAATTTTTCAGAAAATAGGGTTTGTAATAGTAATATTTAGGAGGATGTGTGATTAAAATGTAGAAAAAAGTGTTGGGTTTATGTGTAAAATTAATTTATGAGAGAATGTGTGGTTGAAATGAGTTCGAAAAAAATGGGGGCTCAAACAAGGGCTAATTGATAGATAAATGGTTAGTACTTGTGGGTCTCACGAAACGTGAGAATGAAAAGCAATTTTACAGTTTCATCCAAAAAAATTATAACATTAGGCAAACAATGGATTGATTATACAGAACTGGCTGTTAATATATGAGTCAGATATCTCTGCATGTAAAACCAGTGGCAGCAGTACATGTTAAAACATACAAGTAATCAGAATACACACCTTCTAGGAACTACATTTGCATCATCAAAAGCACCAGTGGATGGAAGAACAGCAGCAGCAGCAGCAGTAGCAGTAGCGAGGTTAGTTCCTACAAGCTCTATTTTCATCGGTTTTCCGTCAAGCTGAACATTATTATACCTCTTGACAGCATCTAATGCATCTTGTCTTCTTGAGAAGACTACTTCTGCTGTACCCTAAAGAAAAGAGTACTCTCTGAATCTCAGATTAGACAGGAAGACTTTGCAAGAACACCAGGTTAGCCCAAATTTGAAAAATACCTTTGATCTCCCACTCCTATCATAGTGTACTGTATACCGTTTCATATCACCAACTTCTGAAAAGAGTTCCTGTAGATAAAAATAAAGTGTACTTCATGTTAGGAATAGTCAAGTAACCATTCTTAAAGCACACAGCAATGACAGCAAGAAAGAGCCAGGAATAAACAAATTAATGAAGCAAAAAAATGTACTAGATTCTGACTGAAGATAAAATTTAATATGAATCATTTCCTACTACAACCATAATATTTCAACCTACATAAACTAACTAGATAGGATAATGTGAACTCACCACTAACCAGAAGAATAAAAATCACAATTAGATCAGGAAGTCGATGCCATTAAAAAAGAGTAGGCTTAATCTGGAAAGACTTGACAATTTCAGAGAAAAAACAACTCAAAAAAATATCAAGATTTCTTCATGAATACATCATCACACTATGACATTTGATGAATACGTGTGGATAGCTGAAGAAACTGACTATAAACCTGCTGAAATCTTAAGTAGAATAATCATCACACCAAGACACCACTGCTATAAGAAAAAATGCAGTCATGAGATTTCCTGTGTAAACAATCTATGTTCAGGAAAAAGTTATATATTTCAATACTATATTACTTCGTGTAAAGAAAATACTACACATAATATATGTCCAACTGATATGAATACTAAGCATAACATCAGCCTACAGCAATATAAGTTCATCCTAAATCTACTTTCCTAATGGGCTCAGAATGGTGTGCCAGTGTGGAGAAGGAAGCGAGAAAAAGATAGAAAAGACAAGAGAGCGTGTCTTCAAAATGAAGAATAAATCTCGTTTATTTTCATGTATTCAACACGTCCTCAAGTCAAAAGCACTTGTTAGACAGTGGATTAAAATGGAAATGAAGATGTGGAATCCCATGATGCCACGGTTTGCGCCAAAATGCATTCCAAGAGCTTTGATTTTTTATTTAGTATAAAAAAGTTTGGTACGAAGTGAAAGAATGCATTTATTTAGCTTACAACTATAATCCATCTGTATGTTTCCATATGATATGTACTTGGATGGAAAATAATCAAGACATTTTGCAATTAATGTTCAAAAGTATGCTGTCAAGAATTGTCAGGTCCGCCTTGTTTCTCCATGCATTCTTCAACTAAGCATCAATCAAACACATCCTTTCTCGACTCCAATAGCCTCCTAAACAGACACCACTAGTTAAGATTATTGGATTTGCGATGGAATGAGAACCAGATATCCTGCCAGCTTCAATTTCAAAACCTACATAGACTTCATAAAATCATGGTTTCAATCACAATAATTTCATTTAAGCCTCTGTTTGGCAAACATATTTTTAAACATGTTTTTTTCTACACAATTTTTCAAATCACTTTTTAACTACACACATTTTCTCTCTCCATTTTACAACCACACATTTTACCTAAAAACATAAAAACATATATTTTTAAACAAAAAACTTTTAACAAAAAGGGGCTAAGTGGCTCTTGAATAAGAATATGAGACCAGTAATCTATAAGGAAAGCGATATAAATAACGAAGAAAATAGAACATATTTTCAAATCTGCACAAAACCTCTAAATCAAACAAGTTTTTAGAGTTTCCGTACATAACGTAGCACCCCTGAACAAAATTTCAGTCTTCAGATTGAGCCGTGAAGTAAACAAGTTTAGATTTGTTATAATGCAAGATGCTCCTAACTGTTGGAGAAGAAATTTCCAAAACAAGTCATGTATTTATGTAATTCCTCCAACCTGCTTACCTTCCTCTGTCCGTAAGGTTTTAGAAAAATTGAATGTTAAGAAATTTATGGTGACCCTCAATCTTTGGGGTTTTATTTCTTAACCCTTACCATTTATCTTTTAGTTAATTTGAGTAAATAGCCCAACACTAATCTAATTGAAGATCACTCCTCCATCACAACTTCATATGTACTTCCTACCAGTTCTATTCCTAGTGCCTGTAATTGCAGAATCAATGGAATCCCAAAAAGGCAAGAATGTGTGTATATTCAGACCACATAAGCAATCAACATTCATTTACTTTCTTGATATTTGATCTCCACACCTTCACGCTCCGTTTGGCGGCTGAAATAAATGAAATTTGATTCATAATGTGTATTATTTGGGTTTTCCAGGTAAGATGTGGTTAAAAATTGGAGAGAGAAAATGTGTGTGGTTAAAAAGTGATTTGAAAATTGTGCCCATTATAATTTGTATTTTAATATGTAAACGAACAGATCCTTATTCATCCGTTATTCATCTTGGTTCCAGTAAAGATTTTACCCTGTTTCCAGAATCAGGTAAGTCACAATCAAATTTAAATGTTCTAAATTTCCAGTGCCAGCGGCCCAGCACTAAAGTAAAAGCCAGAGAGTGTCTTCCCTCCCTTGATACAGCATAATATGGTACCAGGAGATTGGAAATCAAGTTCTAAAAGGGGGGGAAATCTTGGCCAATGAGGATAACATCGTGGAGTTTGAAGAAGACTGACATATTTCTACACTTCTAAGGACGATAAAACAATCTCAATCTCAAAACGAAAAAAGGAAAGTAATATACACAATATAGGATATTAAAGTTAGGGAATTTTGATTGAATGAGGTAATGGAAGATTTAAGGAATGGAACATAAAAGGATCAACAAAATAACAATAAGTTTCTTTCAGGTGCTGACAAACAACCCTGAGAACACTATACAATGGATATGAGGAAAATCAATTCCCACCACTTTGTCACCTTGCATGGAAAACCATCGCCTCTTTAAGTTTTTTTTTGTTATATTGTTAATTGAGTCTTTTTTTTCAAGAAATTAACATTATTATTATCAAATATAAATGTGTGAAAAAAATGATTAAAATAACTAAATTTTACTTTATTTGTCCTGGAAAATAATACCAATAAAATAACAAAATTTGAAAAAAATTTCATTTTTTCAACTTACAAAATTAAACTAGTCAAACATATTTTTTTTTGATAAGAAAAAGATAAACTAGTCAAACATATTAAGATGTGTTTGGTATTGTTTAAAATGAGTTTTTTTTAAATGAAATAATGATTTTTAAGAGAATAGATGATTGAAAATTGGTTAAAAAAGTCAAATATTGTGGACTTCTTTTAATGGAGGGGTTGATGGTTGAGATTGAGTAACGTAAGAAAAATGAGAAATTTTTAATGAAAATCAAATAAGGGCTAAACTTCCAATTTTCGGGAAAATAAATTCATTAAATTTTGTGAAATTCATTTTCTTTACCTCCAAATTTCACCCTCGTCATCAAACAACCCTTATATTGTTTGAGAAAGATGGATGGATATAGCTATGAAATTAGAGAAGAAAGGCTAGAGGAAGCAGAATGAAGCTAGTTCTCAAATCTAAGAGTTGGATTAGATTGCATGTCACAATCTTGGGAAAGCTTCAAAAGCTCCGTAGCTACTCAATCATCCAATCTTGAATAGTGTAGTGGATTAAAAGGCCTAAATAGACTAGAAGTCCTAAACCTAGTAGAATTCCGAATTTTAATTTGGAAACTAAATAAAATACCTACCAAGCTAATACTAAATAGAGACCCTGTGAAAAATCTTTAAGACCCACAGATTCTGGTCAGATGATTTAAAAAAGATACCACCTTTTGCATATATAATCAGAGAAGGGATCACCTTAATATCCTCAGTAGAAACGCTGTAATCCAAATTCGAAATGTATAACTTCGTTCCAGTCTCAATATTCGACCCTCGACCAGCTGCAGCAGCAAACATGTCATGTCCCCAAGTAGACTCCGGTGCCTAAACCACACACCACCATGATTCAGCAGAAATAAATAAATAAATAATAATAATAATAATAATAATAAAACAATTCGCAACGAGAAAATATATATTTATCCAAAATTGTATGTAATAGATGACGGATCTGACCTTGGCGGCCGCATAGGGAGCTGCACGATTGGCAGAGCGGTTGGGGACACGGCGATTGGGGCCCGGACCGGATCCGGAGTTTGATCCGCGGCTTCTGCCACGGGGGCCGGATTTCTTATTGCTCTTGATTAGATCTTCCAGAGTCATGTCAAGGGGGGCGCCTGACATTTTTCGGCGGCGATTGAAATCCGAAATCGGACAAAGAAGAATTGAGGGTTTAGAGGATAAAGATTGGTAGTGGGGGGAAGGGGGTGGGCTCTGGAACAGGTACAGGAACCGAAGCAAGAGGAGTCTCTAAAGTCTAATCGGATAAATATCTAACGCGTTTTTTTGTGGGCGTGGACAAAAATATCCTACTTTTAGAAATTATAAAACTGGAATTTATTTCAATTTGATAAAACTTAAAAATTATTTAAAAAGAATTGTAAAAACTAAATAACATTTATGATATTTCTCAAATAAGTTAATATTATACTATGATAATTAAAATTATGTTAGTATCATAATATGATACTTATGATATTTTTTTCAGTTTTTGTAGTATCACATTTCAATTTTTTCTAATATCAGACTTTGATACTTATAATACTTTTTCAATTTTTTTATTATCGCAGTATAATACTTATGATACTTTTCAATTTTTTTTAGTATCACAGTATACTTGATAATTTTTTGTGATATTTTATCTCAAACATAAAATCAAACAATTTTCATGTACTATTCTTCACATTTTTTCACACCACAACCACAACCACCATTGTCTACCATATTCAAGTTGGCCCAACCCAAACAAACGTCCCCAAACCACAAACGAGATCTCCCTCTCTCCTGCAACTCTACAACAAGACACAGACTCATAAGCTCCGGTGCAACGACCACAACATGAACAGTGAAGAAGAAGCTATGAAGCAGGAGCCAGTGATCGATCGAAGCCAAGTGAAAAAAGTGTTTGACCATCTTCGGTGCATAGTAACTCCGACCGGCCAACAGTTGAACGAAGGATACCATTTCGCCAGCGATATCTCGACTTTGGGATTTTTCTCAAACCTGCTCTCTATTCAAAGGACTTTTTAATGTGGTGCGAGTGAACACACACCTCAGGACTCTCTTCTTTGTTCGAATTAGATGCTTTGGAATCAAGATCATAGCTTCAACAGTCAAAGAATTCCAGAAAAAATCGGAGAAGAATGAGCAATGGTGATTGTATGTATTTTTCAGAATTTTTTTTGGGTTAGTAAAAATAAAAGGTTAATAGCACAAAACGTCCCAACGTTTTGATTTTTGACGCTAAACATCTCAACATTTACAATTTTTGGTAGAAGACATCCTTTCTGTCAATTTTAACCACATTTCACCGTTAACTTCAAATTGAACAGTAAATGTCAAGGGCATTTTCGTCCAAAAAAAAAAGCAGCTCATTCATAGTTGGGTAATTAGCACAAAACGTCCCTACATTTGACACTTATTGTGGAAAAACGTCCCTACGTTTATTTTTTTGGCGAATAACGTCCCTACGTTTATTTTTTTGACGAATAACGTCCCTACCTTTAAATTTTCTTGTTCATTAGTCCCCAAATTTTACTTTTCTTTCAATTTAGTCATTCTGTATTTTATTTAAAGGTAGTCTTCAAACGTGTATAACTTTTGATCTACAACTCCGAATTGCACTCCGTTTTTTGCGTTGAACTCCAAATTCAACCATCTTTCTTATGATGTATCATGTGCTCATTTATTAAACATTTCGTTTTGACTTTTTTATAGTAGATACTTATTTTGTTATGGCATAATTGATTTACGTAAATTGATTTCTGTAAATTTTATTGAAACAGTGAAATTTTAATTTTAGTGTGTATTCGGCGGCCAGCGGAATTTATAAATTGGATTTATTTGACTTTGTAATCTTTTTAAGGTAAAATATTTGGTTAAAAATTGGTATGTTTAACCCATGTTTGAGCCATGTTATAATCTCTAATAACTTTATGAACAACACACAATTTCTTTCTCCAATTTTTAAAAAGTGATTTGAAGAGAGAGATTGTGTGTTATTCAGAAAGTTATTAGAGATTATAACATGGCTCAAACAGGAGCTAAACATACCAATTTTTAACCAAATATTTTACCTTAAAAAGATTACAAAGTCAAATAAATCCAATTTATAAATTTCGCTGGCCGCCGAACACACGCTAAAATTAAAATTTCACTGTTTCAATAAAATTTACAGAAATCAATTTACATCAATCAATTATGCCCTAACAAAATAAGTATCTACTATACAAAAGTCAAAACGAAATGTTTTATAAATGAGCACATGATACATCATAAGAAAGATGGTTGAATTTGGAGTTCAACGCAAAAAATGAAGTGCAATTCGGAGTTGTAGATCAAAAGTTATACACGTTTGAAGACAATTACCTTTAAATAAAATACGGAATGACTAAATTGAAAGAAAAGTAAAATTTGGGGACTAATGAACAAGAAAATTTAAAGGTAGGGACGTTATTCGCCAAAAAAATAAATGTAGGGACGTTATTCGCCAAAAAAATAAACGTAGGGACGTTTTGTGCCAATTACCCAACTATGAATGGACTGCTTTTTTTTTTGACGAAAATGCCCTTGACATTTACTGTTCAATTTGAAGTTAACGGTGAAATGGGGTTAAAATTGACAGAAATGATGTATTCTACCAAAAATTGTAAATGTTGTGATGTTTAGCGTCAAAAATCAAAACGTTGGGACGTTTTGCACAATACATGTCAAACGTTGGGACGTTTTGTGCTATTAACCCAAAAATAAATTTGCTTAGTTTAAGATAGTAATTTGTGCAATTAACCTTTTTTTTTTTTTTTTTTTTTTTTTTTGCTTTAAGGGAAATTGCACCAGTGGTGTTTGATCAATTGCTTCGGAGTGAGTTGTTCTTCAATTTTCAAAAATGAATAAATTGGTTCTCTACTTTTCAATACAACAGAATTTCGTTACATCATCATTTCGTGAAAAAGGAAAACAGACACTGTTTCAAGTTCTAGGTTGAAATAAGAAAAAGATTTAGCACTTGTTAGCCCAGTTTGGCTAGAATTAATATGGAATGTAAATTATTTGGTTGATTTATTTGTGCCTTTTAAGTCTCTGTTTGTTAAAAGTTGTATTTTTAAAAACATGTTTTTTTTATATTTTTGAGGTAGAATATGTGGTTGAAAAATGAAGAGAGGAAATGTGTGTAGTTAAAAAGTGATTTGGGGAATTGTGTTGTTTAAAAACATAAAAAATCACATTTTTCCAAACAGAGGCTAAGGCCATCTCCAACCCACATACACTAAATTTTACATTAAATTATCACTTTTACACTAAATTTGAATTACAGTTACACTATTCCAGCTTCTCTACTCCAACCCAGCAACACTAAATCTTACACCAAATGTACATTATTCATCATTTTCGATAATTTTTATTTGTAAGAAAATACAATTTCATTACATTTAATAATTTCGGTAATTAAATAGAAAAAACGTTTTATATTTTAATAATTAATATTTTATAAAATTAATTTATTTAGTAATTAATTTTTTTGAACACTTAAAAATTAATTTTGTCGTAAACAAATTGAAATTCAACTTGTTATTAATTGAAACTTCGAATAACATACTTGAAAATTTAAAACACGGGATATGAAATATGTAGCAGTGACACGGGATATTTCAAAATTTTTATTATCTTTTTAGTCACATCCGTTTATCATATTTTAATGTGTTACATTTTATTGTCAAAATTTTCTATTTGTCACTATATTAAAAATATAATTGTTAAATATCTTTGAATAAAAAAGATAAAACACTACAATTTATTGAACTATGAAAATTAATGAACAATCTCAAATATACATCATTTTTTTAAATCAAACTAAACAAAAGTGTAGGGAACAAAATGGAGAAAAAAATGAAATAGGGACAAAAAATATATATAAATTAAAGTTAAAGGAAAAAAAAAGAACAGAAAACATACCGCTGGTGCGGTATATGAACAGTGCAGCGCCAAATCTGGCGCTACACTGTTCATCAGCACCATTTCAGCGTGAGAAATGGTGCTGCATTGGATCCATTTTGCAGCGGCAAAATGGCGTTTTTACGCCATTTTGCCGCTGCATTGGAGATGCCCTAAGTAAGATGTGGGATTAAAAATTGAAGAGGAAAAATGTGGATGATTAAAAAGTGATATGGAAAATTGTGTAAATTAATTTTTTTTGTCTTTTTGTCTTGTAGTGAAATAAATTGCAATTTAATTTTTAAAAGAACGGATCGTAGTAATAATTTAGCAAGTTTTCGATAAATCCATTTTTTTGGCTTATAAATTATATAATTTTTCAAACTACTTTTTAATCATACACATTTTCTCTCTCCAATTTTCAACCACTACATTTTACCTAAAAATCTAAATAAACCAATTTATAAACCAAAAAATATTGATTTTAATTTAAGTCAAAGTTCAAAACTCTTGTTTGATCCCCATTAAAATGATTTTTTTTTTTTTTTTTGAAATAGTGATTTTTGAATAATGTGTGGTTAAAGAGTAATATTTAAAAAATATATATATTAGAAGTAAGAACAAGAAAAATGAGTTAGGGTCCGCTCGGTTGAGGGTCCGTTTGGTTGGGCTATCATTGCTCATTATAATTCAATTTATTTATAATTGACACAATTTTTTCAAAATTACTTTTTAATTACACACATTTTCTTTCTTCAATTTTTAACTATACATCTTATCTTAAAAATCCAAATAAATCCAAATTATATATTGAATTCGCCGTGGAATGAACCTTAAATTATAATGGGGACAAACAAGGGCAAAGTCTACTAAAAATTTTGATTTTAATCTATCATACATGGCCTTAATTACACGTGTGAGGGTAATGTGATGATTTAATACAAAATAAATTACTAACGAGCATTTTTTTTTTTTTAAAAATAATGCTAGAAACCAACTTGCTAATTCAATAATAAATTTGGAACAAATGGTTGGTAGTAATTTATTTGACATGATTCAATTAACTCCGATAAACAAATGTTATGTATATTACTAGTGTTACACTCGTGCGATGTACGATCATTTGTTACTCGTATATATTGAATTTATATCCTAACATATGGAATGAATATTTAATTAAAAATGAAAAATGAAGGAAGACAACTGCGTTTGATAAAATTGAATTTTTGGGAATTTGATGTTTTATATGTTTCGTTGATTTAATTTTCTAGGTGAAAAAAAGTGAAGATTTTTTCAACTTTTGTTATTTGATTGAGATTATTTCACATGGCAAATAAAGCAAAATTTGGCTATTTTAGTCAACGAAAAAAATATTTTTCGCACATTTGTACTTGATAATAATAATATTATTTTTGAAAAAAAAATAAATCAATTAACAACAACAAAAATGATCAAACGTGACAAAAATGGTTAAATATTTTGCCTAAAAAATAAATTCTACTACCTAGCTGGAAAAACGGATTCCACGAAAAGATGGGAAATGCATGCGTGAAAGAATTGCATTGAAACCCAATTACCTGGAAATGGAAAGCAATCAAACATCCTAAATCTAGAAATTAGTTGGAAAATTATCATTTTTCGAGAGAAAAAAAGGAATCAAATGGGAAGCAATCAAACATACTTTAATTTTTTTTTTTAATTTTGTTTACAGTTCGTATATTTATCGTTTCAGGAATTTTCGTAAATATTGTAATTTGAATTGATTTAAAACTTAAAATGGAAAAGAAAAATTACATTTAAATAGAATTTGTAATAAGTAAAAAAAATAGATATATCTGTGATATATGCTCAGAATTTTTTTAAAACGAAAAAGAAAAATAGATTGATGAACTTTCTTATTTTACTCTCTTTCATTTTCTATTTTTAAATAAAAATATTTTGTGATATTGACAAAAAATTTATTTTTTTCATTTTTACGAATTTAAAAAATTTGTAATTGATTTTCAAGAGTGGAAGATGGACCAAGAAATTTTGGACCTGAAAAATGCAGCTATTTAAAAATGTGGAAATTACACCCAACCCTACTTTTAAATTATCAAATTCAAAAATGAGATAAAACATGTATAAATACAAATATCAGGTATTAATTAATTTTTATGACTAATTAAAATAAATTAAAATTAAATTAATTATTCAAACACATCTCAATCATACACCACTTTCAACCCTAATTATATCCTCCCCCGCCTCCCTCTCTCTCTCTCTCTATAATCCACCATACACAATACAGGCGGCTCCCCCATTCCATAGCACCCTCTCCTACAAAACAGAGCACTAGAGACTCCTTCACCCACGACCACACCTCGTGCGTTCGACCTTCGTCTCCGTCTCCGTCTCTACTTCCATCTTCACCGGCGATGCCCTCACTCCACTGCTTCAATGTAACCGACTCTTACCTCATTCAGCGGCAACGCCCCCTCCACCGCACACGCCCTCGAACTCAACCAATGCTTCGAAAGTCTCATGAAAGGTCTTCAAGGTAACATCGACTCACCTCTAGAAGCAACTCCGCTGCTAGATCTAAGCACCGGCCCCTCCGCACAGATCTAGCAGCGGCACCGCTGTATAGTGCTGCTTCGATATCAAGTGGGATTTTGCATATAATTTGTGTTGACGCTCGATCTACTGCTGGTGATGTCGACCTGAAGCGGTGGCGAGAATGGTGGTAGTGAGGGAGGGGTTCTTGTGAACTGAAAACGGTGGTTAGGATCGAAAATCATGGTGGTCGTGTGACCTAACCGTGTAGTGGCGCCGCTGCTTTTGGTGGTGTTTTTTATAGCAACGACGCCGCTGTTTTTAATGGTGACGAAGGTCAAGGCGGCAAAGGTGGCAGTAATATTCAGGTATACCATAGTGGTGGTTTGGTACTTGAATCTGGCAATGGCGTGAGTGTTCTAGTGGTGGACAACGAGAATATTTAGGGACAGCGTGTGGTGGTTGTGAGATAGCGATGGAGCATATCTCATAATTGTGACCTAATATTTAAACGTGAATTTAAAATATTTTTATGATCTATATAATTGTGACCTAATAAACCTAAATCTCTATTAATTTGGCATTTTGTGATTGATAATCTATTATGCTGTGACTTTAAAAAATTATGAGTGTGACCTAAACATAAGTTCGATGACTGGTCTTAAAGAAAATCGTTCACGTGACTTTAAAAATGGTGGTTGACCTATTGTGATAAAAAAAAAATGGTGGTTGTGACTTGTTATCCCGATTAATTGTAACCTAACCCTTGATTTTAGACATGTGACTTGAAATTCGTAGTTTGTGATTTGGGATTTTACAATATTGTGACATTAATATTTTAATTAATAAAATATTAATGATTATTTAATTTAATTAATTTATCTTAATTAAAACCTGATTTTTGTAATTATATATGTTTCACCTCAATTTTGAAATCTATATATATACATATAAAAGTAAGGAAGTGGTTTGGTGTGAACACATGTTGTGAATAAGTGGTTTAGTGTGAACAAATTTTGTAAATTAATGGCATTTATTATTTTTATGGTAATCAATGGTGATTTTGAAAAACTATGCATTAGTTTATTGTTGTTTAAAATATGAAATTCTTAAAATTATTTTTTTATTATCTTCTTATTTATTTTTCTCATGCGAATTTTTTATCCATTTACTGTTTTTTTTTAATGATTCATGTTTGACGTGACAATATTATTAATCAACAGCATAAGGCATAATCCTCGAATAATTTTTTTTTTTGGAGTAATTTGGTACTAATTGTTATAGACTATTATTCATTTGATACTTTATTTGTCATTTTCTCTTTTTTTTCTTTTTTTTTTTGTAAGTGGTTTAATGTAAACACATGTTGTAAATTAATGACATTTATTATTTTTATGATAATCAATGGTGGTTTTGAAAAACTATGGATTAATTTATTGTTGTTTAAAATATGAAATTCTTAAAATTAATTTTTTATTATCTTCTTATTTATTTTCCTCGTGCGAATATTTTTTTTATCCATTTACAGTTTTTTTATTATTATTATTCATGCTTGACGTGACACTATTATTTAATCAATAGCATAAGGTATAATCCTCGAATAATTTTTTTTGAATAATTGGGTAGTAATTGTTATAGACTATTATTCATTTGATACTTTATTTGTCATTTTTTTACTATTCAAATATTACAATACAATAATTTTTAATTTTTATAGTTTACAATTTTTTTTTAATTATATGGATTAAATTCCATATATAAATGATTTTCTTATATATGACTTATTATTTTTCATCTAAAAACTACGCATTCGTTTATCATTATTTACACTATGAACTTCTTCAAATTATTTCTATCATGCGACAGTATTTTTTATCCATTTAAAATATAATTATGTACTTTTCTTATCTAATTCTTATACGAACATTGCAGAGTACTTGGATTTTGGTGATCCAACAGCATAAGGTATAATTCTCGAATAAACTTTTTTGGAGTAATTGGGTAGTAATTGTTATAGACTATTATTCATTTGATACTTTATTTGTCATTTTTTTTTTACTATTCAAATATTACAATACAATAATTTTTAATTTTTATAGTTTACAATTTTTTTTTTAATTATATGGATTAAATTCCATAAATAAATGATTTTCCTATATATGACTTATTATTTTCCATCTAAAAATTATGCATTCGTTTATCATTATTTAAACTATGAACTTCTTCAAATTATTTCTCTCATGCGACAGTATTTTTTCTTCATTTACAATATAATGATGTACTTTTCTTATCTAATTCTTATACGAATGTTGTAGAGTATTTGGATTTTGGTGATCCTACATTTAATTATGAAAATTGCAGGACTTTTTTTTGGTATGCGGAGTGTATGAACAAACAATATAATACAAATAAGCAGAAATATTCACTCTGTTGTATTCACTCTATTTATATCATTATACATATATATGTTTGTTCTTATAAAAAATAGAAAAATATTGTATTCGTGATTATATGAGAAGACATGATGACCGTGCAACGCACGGATGAAAATACTAGTTTGCATTTATAACTACCTTATTTATATATTTTTCCCTTAAAAAATATACATTCAATTGGATTATCACTTACCCATATGAAATTGATTTTTCAAGAATCAATTTTTCTAAACATTCATTCTAAATCACACATTCTTTAAAAAATTATTTTACAATTTTTCATACCACTTTTAACTATACATTCTAAAAAATCACTTTTTCACAAAAACAATTCACAAAAAATAAAAATCTAATAGTTAAATTCCGTATAAAATGATCTAAAACGTGACCATCAATGAAAGAATTACAGATACGAACTATCTAAATATTTAAAATATTCAAAGCGTATTCAATAATTTCCAATACAACGCGACTTTTCATTTTTCACCCAGCAGTCAAAGTGTTATGTTACTGAAAAAGTTTATTTTTATACGTTTTAAATAAATGTATTTAACTACACCCTATTTTGAAATATTATGAGTCTACTAACATGCCTTTATTTTTATTTTTGTAAAAATTAATTAAACTAATTGTTAAAATCAATAATATGTATTTTGCATATTTTTATTATTTAAATTTATAGTATTAAACATAAATAAATGAGCAAAATGAATAAGTAAATAAAACTAATTAAATAAATAAATGAAAAAAATGAGTCATATGAGTGTCAACTCGAATTAAAATTAATTATTTATGACCAAATTAAATTTAGTTAAGAAATCATAATATCATTACTTAAATAAAACAATTTTGAAATAGTGTGACATGTGGAAAAACTGTTTAGCGTGGGAAAAGTTCAACAAATATTTCAGAAAAAATGATTTTTAATATTAAAAATGACAAATGATTTGACCATTAATAATTAAAACACAATTTTTATATTAATGTCTACACATATAATTTATTTATAATATTAAGAACAACAAATAATAATAATAATAATAATAATAATAATAATAATAATAATATTGATAACTAAAAATATTAATTGAACTAATTCGGTATTAATATTAATAATAAAAGTAAAATTAATTAAAAATATATCAACCATTATTTAGTATATTTACCATAATAAAGCCAATAAATGCGTTCACACTTATACAGATTTTGCATCGCACTTGTCATACATCCATTTTGTATTCACACTAATCCACTTATAGATAATAAAGATAAAAATGTTTAATTTTATGGAAACTTACTATTTATAAAAACAAAAAATGGGCTAGAAAATGGTTAAGAATTGTTTTAGGAAGTGCCCAACTTTTATATATTATAAAGATATATCATAGTTTCTTTATCATTCGAGCAATATTTTGTAAGATTTTACTTGGTATGGTAATTTATTTAGCAAAAGGAAATTTTCTTTTCGACCCCCTTAAAGAGTTATTCATCATCAAGTGAAATCACATATTTGCAAGTGTTGAGTTCCAGTTTACTCTATTTTGCAATGGAGAGATTAGCTTTCAATTTAGTGAAAAGATGAAGGACATGAAATTTTCAATTTAGTCCCTGTTTGGTTTAGATTAAAATCTAATTAAAATCTTAAGTGAAAGTCAACAATTAATTTTAACCGCACATCTTATATACCCACGGATTTTCAACCACACATCTCATCAACTTTTATCAAAATCTACTAAAAATCAGATTTTAATCTATACCAAACAGATGCTTAAATTTTGATGAACAGATTCCTCGTTGCCAAATGATAGATCAACTGGGTCCGATACAGTTCTATTTTTTGGGCAAATTTTATCTTTAACACAATCATTATCATTTATAAATCAACTAATTCCACACTCATGCGATGCACGAACATATTATATTTACAAAAATTAATGTACAGAAGCACAAGTATTGGATTAAAATTTTGAAAAACTAACAAAAAGCATTGTCAATCTAAATATAATAACAAACATTTAGTATTACAAATTTTAGAACACCACTTTATACTCCTTACACACAATATTTGTCGTTATATTTGTTCGCTTCCCATCATCATCACAAATCAATATCTTCAAACTAGCATGATTCGTAACTCTCGACACCGCCACGTACAACCAACCATAACTGAAAACTGGTTTTTTAGGCATAGTCATACATGCAACGGTGATTAACCTTGACTCTTATCGATAGTCATAGTATATGATACAATCAACGAAAAATGTCTCTTTTTAACTTGAAAGGTAATATCGCATCTGATGGAGTTAATGTCAGCCTTGGAATAAATACTTTTTCACCTTCATTACTTCCGACGTGATTTTAGCTTCAACAACACGGTGGCCAAGATGTCTAATGATTAACCTTATTCCATTACACAAACCTACAGAATAGTCAATTTTTCTCAGAAGCATCATCGGAACACCGACCTTTAGCATCAACTTATGAGCAGACACACCTGAACACTTTATATCGTTTAAAAATTTTGCAGAATGAATATCTTCAAACAAACATGTAATGTTCTCTACCCTAAACAAAGTATCTAAACAAAAGTAAGTCTTCCATAATCTTGATTGATCAAAACCATGTACTTGTTAATGTTTACACATGATCAAGTGTTAGGGCAAGTATAATTCTTTCCTACAAACACGACACATCATTATAGTTTCCAGAAAAAGAAGGATATGTACTTTCAACAATGGATTCCACGGGATTATCCGACACATCTACCAATAGGTCATTTGGAACCTCTATTATTCCAATAGCATCATTATCATCCCCAAATGTCCCATCTCCTATACTCAAAATCCACTCAGAGATGGTTTCAACTTTATTCCACAATCATCGTTGCTAAAGCTTTGTGGTCTCATATTTTTATTAGTCTCAAAATCTTGCATTGTGTCCATAAGCAAGAATTGATTGTTCCAATAAAATAAAAAATTGCTCATCAGAAAAATGGAAAGACACTCGTTCAAGTGCATATCGTAACCAAATAACCTCCAGGAAGCCTCATGTGGTGAGATATATTTACAGTATAAGTACATCTTTATCTCATTAAATTTATTTGTACGTCCATCATGATCGGCGCTTTGGTAAAATGTTGTCATCACCCCATCATGCCCTTTGTTAACATACTTGAATATGTATTTAACAAATCGAGTCTGATTGTACCATTCAACATTGATATGTCCTGCATACTTCATCGAAAAAAATTGATTACAAGGAATAACGTATTTGTTATCAAGCTCTATACCGTTCTTGTTCATGGTCATTCCGCTGTCACGACGTCTGTAAACTAGATACCCAGTATCATCAACAACTATGTATTCGTTTATTTTTTTAGGGTAATGCTTCATGTATCTACCACTATGCATACATGGAGATTTCTGTCTCATTGTACCACATGGTCCATGAATCATTAGATCTTTAACAGCCTCATAATAGTTAGGGTTGGTCGACTTATTTAGAATTTCTACAAAAATTATTTTGTCAATGTGTTCCGCAGATGAATACATGGCATCTTAAGTCAGGAATAGCAAGATATGTGCATGAGGTATACCACGCTTTTGAAACTCAATAGTGTAGATTGATATACAAAGAAATGAAAAAAAAAAGTATATTTAATATTAAAGCGATACATTAATTAAATTGTCAACATAGAACAAAATGAACAACCATGTGAACTTAAAGTTTATATATATGAATAATACCTGATCTTACCGACCCAAAAATCTTTCATAAGTAAATCTAGTTTAATCTTCAACACTCTGCACAATATCTGGACGATTCTTTATCCTTAACTCTCTTTTTTGAAGATAACGAACGACTTCGGCCCTTTCAGTTTACATGTAAATGTCATTGCATCTTGATAGTTTTAGATCATGAAACACGCACTACCAGTATACGAAGACGGTAGGTATATTCTCCTTTTTCCTTGTAAAGAAGGATTAGTTTCACCCCGTAATAGTACATTTACTAATTCGTGGTACATATGACATCTAAGTTCTTTTTGGTGGGTTCGTACATAAGTTAGAGATGAGTCTCAACCATTTAGTATGGATCAACCAAGAACTGCTGGAAAAGCTTTCTGGAGAACAAAATATTAGGTGATTCGGTATCTCTTTCTTTAAGTCGGTATGGAAAAGCTTTCTGGAGAACAAAATATTAGGTGATTCGATATCTCTTTCTTGAAGTCGGTATGCAAAATATTCACTCATTAACATACATTTACGACCACCAGTTGAGCTGGAAGTTGATTAGCCTTGTAAAATGTCTTCTTTGTAACCATTTTGAGCAAACAAAAATATCAATGGATATTGTAAAGCCATGATGCAACTTAGTGATTTGTTGCAACAAACCAGTGCGAATCTCAATTATAATATCCTTATAACCAATAATTGTTACTAAATCACCAATGACCAATAGTGCAACATCGTCTTTATCCTGAAAGTTGTAATGCCTATCGTCATTATTTTGTTCATTTAACAAGTCTGAGCCTCACATTTTCATATTCATCATCGCGCATAGTCTCATGGACCATGACTTCACAAGCACATTGTGATCGTCCAACATTTTTTTAATTAGTTTGCAATTTCTTCTTACAACTTGCTTCCACTGGATTCCTATCTGAAATATAAAGAGGAATAGAGATGAAACTAAAATATTTAATATTGGTATCCGTCTGAAACATATAGGTTAATACACACGTACCCAATAGCTCTTAGCTTATAATGAGATTCGAAGAGTGGAAGAAAGGCCGGAAAGTTCCAAACTCAGGTTGTGGTTGGACGGATGAATCATGACCCGATATTCACGACGCGATGGCTCGACGATGCGGAATAAAGAACTACGACTTTCGAAACGTCACAAGGATTTGTCCAATCTCCCTGATAAGTTTCTGGTTTTGAACGTCACAAATATTCTCAAGAATTATTTGATAAGTTCGGTATCTGAACGCCATGAGAAATATTCTTGACAAGTTCGAAAATATAGGAATCCACCTATATCTTTTATTGATTCTTCAATAAAAATTGTTTATATCACAATCAAGTCTGATTACAATGAATGGAAAAACGTATAAATAAGCAAAATAAAACCCTAGTCGCTAATGAACTCAAAATAGAGTTCTAACTAACCTAAAATAGCTAAAAACTATTAAGGAAATAAAATAATGCGAAATCTTTAAATTCCAACAACGGCGCATGTCCAGAAGCTATCTTACGATCGTGATTGTCTTCATTTACGGCCGTAAATTGTGTAACTGAAATATTTCACGGCCGTGAAGATTTTGGTTATGGCCGTGATCCTTCATTTACGGCCGTGAGCTTCAAAAGTTATGACCGTGACCAATTCCATTTACAGCCATGATTCTGTTTCTAGTTCTTTTCGACTCGGTTTGTGCTTCAAAACTCGTCGAATCTGCTGAATTCTTGTTTTGGCTTGAATTACTTGAATTTTCCCGGCAAGTCTGCTATGACTCCGATTGTCGAGGGTCCGGAACACATCAGCTTATTTGATACTTCATGTTTAGTACGTACACACACACACACAATTGATTGGTGATCTTCCCTCAACTGGCAACAAACTACCAACGTAATGATAATTTTGACTGTGTAATATAAAAATCGGAGGCAACTTTTCGTTATTAAATCTTGAATCAATCTTTCCTCCCACAGAAGTAAAGGAAAAAATCATGTTGTACAACTGAATGTTATCATTGAAATTTTTGTATTTCTCATTTCTTCCGTACAACATATATTTGAATATTTGTGACGGTGGTTCTTCCATCCTAGCCAGCAACATAATGAAAATTTAGGGGATCAATATGTTTTGTAACACTTTTCTATTCTATCTTCAAACCAAAGTACAACTTCGCAAAACAGACACTTGTTTGAAGAATAAATCTGTGTGCTCAATTGGTTTAGGCAACAAATATATATTTTAGAAACATAAATATTGATTAAATTCATTTTATTGATTATTTCAAAAATTATATACTTTGCCGACTGGTTAGAATTAATCTTCAGTCAACCAATTAAGAATTGACTTGTTTTAAATCAAATACGACTAATATTTGGATTTTGTTGTTTTATATTAACAAATTAATATTAATATAATTGAAGAATAAAAAAGTCAAATAAATTGGTGAAATGACTATAGGAAACAAATTTAAATGAGTGAAACGGAGGAATGTATTTGACAAAAATAATAATTTTGACATAAAATTAAAATTTCGATTGTTAGCTTATTATGAAATATATGCGCGCGCACGCACGCACATATATATATGAATGAGTTAAAGAAAACAATTACCTCCCTTGTTTGGTGGAGAATAAAATCAATATTTTGATATATTTTGATAAAAGTCGATCAGATATATGGTTCAAAAGTCGTCTGTTTCATGAAATATGTTGTTGTGAGTAATTGTTGAATTTAACTTAGATTAAAATCTACATTTTAATTCGTACCAAATTGGGGCTATTGTACTATTTGAAGTATAAATTTATCATATATAATTAGAAATAAGCAGAAAAACGTTCAAAATATTTGACTCACACACACAATTCATCACCAAACACGCCATATTCTAGAATCATCTACGCACTTCACAATTACACAAAACCTTACTTTTACACTCCATTCACTCACATAACAAACCCTTATACGTTCTTCATTCTGAACCGCTTCACCCTTCGTGATCCTTCGTCCGCCTTCTTCAAACCAGTCCCAAAAAATTCCAGATCTCTACACTTCTTCAACCAACGACATATAACTCACACCTGATTGCATCTATTCAAAACGATTTCAGCTGCTTAGCTCTGGTTCCATAAAAAAAAAAAAAAGCAACTCCCATTTCAGTTATTGTTAAACCTGCGAGCTTATTTACACTATATATATATATGAATCATGCTACACTTACACATACTTTCACACACTACATTACACACCCCTCACATGGGTGTGGGGCCCACAAATAATAAAAAATTGAGGACCCCACCCATTGTGAGGGGTGTGTAATGTAGTGTGTACAAATTGTGTGTAAGTGTAGTATAATTCATATATATATATATGCCTCAAACGTTTTTATCAAGCTACGTGATTGTCGAACCCTAAAAATAAAAATATAGGGTCGAACAAAAGATAAGTTTTCGTTTACTTTTATTTACAAATTCTATATGGGTTAGAGATAATTTCAAATTTATTGTGAGATTTAAAAAAATATCTGAAGTTTTTAGATTTTTATTTTTTGTGTTTATATTTTTCTATCCGTTAAAAGTGTAATGGCTTCCATAAAAATTTCATTTTCATTGTGAGATCTGAGAAACATATATATTAAGTTTTCAGATCTGATTTTTTTTGTTCGTGTGAGTATTTCATTTCTATTCGATTATTTTGCAAAAATTAATTATGCTTCATCATCTATTTTTATTCTTTTAAAAACTGTTTAGATTGGTTATTGTGTATAAAGTAAAAATGATATTTCTGAATTTCTCACAATTTTTTTTTTTTTTTATTATTATTATTATTATTATTCCATGGATTACAGATTGCAGCGAAGAACGACACACCTTCGAAGGTGTGTCGTTTAATGGTAGAAATTTATTTCTGTATAATCTAGGCTCCTTTTGGCGGCTGAAATAAATAGAATTTGATTTATAATGTGTATTATTTGAATTTTCTAGGTAAAATGTATGATTAAAAATTGAAGAGATAAAATGTGTATGTTTAATAAGTGATTTAGGAAATTGTGCCCATTATTAGTTTCTAAAAACAAATTTTCGCCCATTTTTCGTTTCCATAAATAGTAAGTTTCTATAAAATTAAAAAGTGTGAATGCAAAGTGAATTAATGTGAATGCAAAATTGATGTATGTCAAATGTAAATGTAAAATCTGGATAAATGTGAAAGTATTTATTGGCTTAGACACACACACAAACACTAGTGTTTCATCCGTGCGATGCACGGCATCAAGTAGAAACATATAATTGCGACTTCAATAATTTCTAATTATATGTCAAACATGAGTATGATAAAATAGATAAAAAAAATAATAAAGCGATACTGTAATTAATAGACTTGTAATATTTTCACTATAAATTTTGAAAAACTTCTATATAAACTACATTCGTAGCTGAGTTTGTTCTATTTCTATCTTTGTTGCAAATAATCATCTTCAAACCACATCGATTCATTACTCTAGAGACTGCAAAGTACAACTGTCCATGGCTGAAAACTGACTACTTTAAATAAAGACCAACGTTGAAAAGTAATTTTCCTTTACTCTTGTTGATATTCATACCATAACAATCTTGCACGTGTTTAATTAAAAATATGGAAAATGAATGTTAAGAAAATATTTTCTAGGAATTGATTTGCCTGAAAATTATTTTCCTAAATAATGTCAATTGGAAGTATCGAGTGAAAAAGTTGGAAATTTTCCCAAATTTTTTATTTATTTTATATTATTTTTCATTGCAAATAAAACAAAATTTAGCTATTTTAATTAAAAAATTAATATTTTTTTAATTCTTCACTCAATTTTAACCTTCGTTAAATAAATTTTTTTATATATTATTTAGAAGCAGCACATTTTTTCAACCCACTTTTTAACTACAAATTTTTCAACCACACATTTTATCTCGAAAAAAAAATATAGTTGTTAAAGAGAGGGTTAATTTATTAAAATATTTAATAATATATATATATATATATATATATATATATATATATATATATATATATATATATATATATATATATATATATATATATATATATATATTAGAAATTTTGATTTATAATATTAAAGATAACAAATGATTTGACCATTAATAATTAAAATACAATTTAATTATTGATGGCTACACATATGATTTATAATATTAAAAACAACAAATAAATTAAAAATCAATGATTAAATAATAATTTTAATACTGATAATTAAAAATATTAATTAAACTCATTCAAAATTAATGTTAATAACAAAAATAATTATATTTATAACCAAAATATACAAATAACAATAACATCATCATATTAATCATTTACTATAATACTAAAACATAAACAATTTAAGATTAAATTTTGTCAAACTATCCTACTTTTATATATAGTATAGATTTTCAGCATTGCGATGAACTAAATTGCTATCCGCAATATAGATAAGCATTCATAAAATTTAATGATTGTACATAATCAACACAAATAAAAAAAATACAAAAATAATTTTTTTCTCAATATTATTAAAATTTAAAAACAACATAAATAATCCAGATTATTGAAAAACTTTATTGAATGATAAATACAAATTCTATAGTTTTTTTAATTGTGCATCATGTTAGATGTAATATTATGAGTACAAATATTGATGCTTGTTCAAGATATAAATATATTTATTATAATTTCTGCATCTGCCTTACATATTTAACTTTTTCTCAATTTTCGTTCAAAAATCACAATAAACTATAAATATGTGTTTAATCTTAACTCATCAAATATACGACAATTGAACAAAATTGAAGATCAAGAAATTATTATATCATATAATCTTTACACAATTATTAACATTAAAAATTATTAAAAAAAAATTAACCATTGTTTGGTATTTACCATAAAATAATATTAATACTTACACACACACACACACACACACACACACACACACACACACACAACGTAATAAATGCATTTACACTAATTCACTTTGTATTCACACAATCCACTGTTCTCCCTTTATATATAATATAGTATAGATAATATAGATTGAATGATTGTACATAATCAACACAAATACAAAAAATACAAAAATAATTTTTTTTCACAACATTATTAAAATTTAAAAACAATATAAATAATCCAAATTATTGAAAACTTTATTGAATGATAAATGCAAATTCTATAGTTTTTTTAATTGTGCATCATGTTAAATGTAATATTATGAGTACAAATATTGATACTTGTTCAAGATATAAATATATTTATTATAATTTCTACATTTGCCTTACATAGTTACATATAATTTTTTCTCAATTTTTGTTCAAAAATCACAATAAACTATAAATATGTGTTTAATCTTAACTCATCAAATATGTGACAATTGAACAATATTGAAGATCAAGAAATTATTATATCATATAATCTTTGCACAATTATTAAAATTAAAAATTATTAAAAAAAAATATTAACCATTATTTGGTATTTACCATAAAATAATATTAGAACTCTCTCTCTCTCTCTCTCTCTCTCTCTCTCTCTCTCTCTCTCACACACACACACACATAGAGAATAAAAAATACATTCACACTAATCCACTTTATATTCACACTAATTCACTATTCTCTCTTTATATATATATACTAGTGTTTCACCCGTGCGATGCACGAAAGTTATTATCCGCAATATCGATTTCAATAAATATTCGTAAAATTTTAGTGCTTATACATAATTAACACATATATTATCAGTGCATAAAAAAGAATTCTATATTACAATAATTATTATTAGAATCTAAAAAATAACATAAGTAATTTAAATTATTAAAAAATTCTTTGAATAGTAAACGTCAATTTATATATTTAAATAATAAATTATTATTAATTTCATTGAAAATGTAAATTTAGTAGTTTTTTGATAGTATATCATATTTGAAGTAATATTATGTATACGAATATTGATGCACATGAAAGGTATTAGCATATTTCTCATAACTTCTATATTTGCCTCTTATATTTAATGTACTTTTTAATTTTCATTCAAAAACATCAATCAAAATAATTAAAAAAGAAATAGTCAAAATATTTGAATTTAACCAATAAAACTTTATTTACAAAAATAAGTAGTCAAAATAATAATTTTTGAAAATCTCGTGATTATCATGATACGACAACTAAGTAAAGTTAGAGATTACGAAATTATACCATATAATCCTTAAAATTTTTATTAAAATTAAGAATGTGTTATAAACTAGAGAGAAAAAGAAAGAGAAGTAGAGACACCAATAAACTTGTGTATTATATTATGAACCAGAGCCCCATATATATAGGGGAAGAAAGGGATATACAAAGTAATTATAACTAGGGTTTTAGGGGTACAACTGTCATTCACTAATACAATATAATATTTACAACACTCCCCCTTGAATGACATATGATATTACAAAATATCTGCCTCGTTAAAACCTTGTTTGATAAAACCCAATGGGACAAAAATATCAAACGAAGGAAAAAGAGTACAGTTGTTCTTGGAGTATTAAGATGAATGCTGCCTCGTTAAAACCTCGCCAGGAAAATCCAATGGGACAAAACCTTGGCTAAGGAAAAAGAGTACAACTACTCCCCCTTAGTGTTGATCGTTGTAAATCATCGAGTTGATGTATCCCAATCTTGTGAGCTGGTTTATTGAATGTAGATGTTGATAGTACTTTTGTAGATAAATCGGCTTCATTGTCACTTGAGTGAATTTGTTGAAAATTCTGGAGTCTTTTGATGCTGCCTCGTTAAAACCTTGTCAGAAAAACCCAGTGGGAAAAAACCTGAATGAAGGAAAAAGAGTACAGCTACTCCCTCTGATTCAATATGTATTGAATCATCCATATAGTTACTCCCCCTGATTCATCATCCATATAATTACTCCCCCTGATTCAATCTCTATTGAATCATTCATAGCTTGATCTCTTCAAGAGTTTCGTATGAGAGAGTATATCAATAGATATTGATGACAGCTACCTCATTAAAAACCTTGCCAGGAAAACCCTGTGGGACAAAACCTCGGCTAAGGAAAAAAGAGTGTAGCGTATATTAGCTCCCCCTCATGGGAACATTACAGTTATATTGATACTGCATATAATTATTTCAACTGTTAATCGGTACAATATCGAATGTGTTTACCAAGCATTTATAAATAACACATATCTGATATCTGATATTATTTGTTCTTTGAATATATTCAATATTTCCAATCATTTGAACATGCTGCATCGAGCCATATTCTATAATCAATATTATCAATGCATTTAATGCAGTTCTAAAATTTGGAAGTGACTTATTCACTTCACTGAACAATTAACTTATTCACTTCACTGAACAATTAACTTATTCACTCCAGGTGAATAATTAACCATGAATTTGAATTTGAAAATCAATTGCCACGATTTTTATTCACAGTAATGGTACATCTCAATTTCAACACTTTGTCATATAGAGTCATTTGTACCATTCTTCATGTAATCTAATTTCATACTATCTATCACATTTCATTGGAAATTGAATCTATTCAAGGCATATGATATATTTAGATCGCAAAGTATCTTTATACTTTGATCAAACAAGTTTCTTAAAAACTTGAATTATATATTTCAAATATATTTAATCCTTCAAGGATTATACTGTATGCTTCAAGCATCGTATATGTTTCACATTGCAATTATCAAATTGCTACCACCAAATTTAAGTCGTGAAACATTAGATAGGTAACGATTCCTATATTTCAAATAGATTTTCTCTAATTATTTCACCGCAATCCCAAAGTACCGAGGTATTGATTACCCTTTTTAATCTCACTCATTGGTACTTCAAAGAATACTCCCAACGTACCGAGTTGATGATCATACATTTTGATATCACTCATTGGTACATCAAATAGCGCAAGCTAGTAATCAGAGTAAATCATTTTTCATTAAATACATTTCTGATAATCATATAAATATAGGCACTTATTATGCATTTTCAGGCAAATAAAATATTGTATCTATGCCAGATCTTTGAAACATTCGTTGCGCAACAAGTCGTGTATTACGACTATACCTATAGGTATTTTACTGGCTTTACACTTTTATGTGTTTGGACTTCAGGTCCCAAAACTTCAGGTTTTGTAATAAGTTTAATTTAGCCTGAATACATACTTTTGCCAACTATTTTTATGTCGATTTTCTTCGACATATTTTCTTTTATTATCCTCGCTATCATTCAAATTATGATGCGGCTAGCTTTGCAATTTGCTTTTGCATAAGTGCTTTAAAAAGTGTGTCGACACAATTATCATCTCAATTTGATTTCTTTCCCCACAAGACATAACTATAGAGATCTCAATTTTCAATATTTCAAGTACTTGAACCTCTTCTAGAGATTTACAATTAATTATGTCAATAAATACTCTCTCACGAGTATATGCCTCCTCAATAAGACCACTATAATCATTTGCTCTATTTTTATTTATTTGGGGATCTTTATTTGAATCAAATATTGCTACGCTTCAGGCGTGCTACATATCAATATGAGATAGAGTATGAGATTTTATTAATCTCTTATGCATCTTGTAATTATGTTATCTTTGAACGTTTCGTTCATATTTTCAATCGAACTTCTGGTTCGTATTATTAATCGCGAGGATATATATAACATAATATGATGCATTTGTTTGATTTTAAGCTATTCCCCCCTAATGTTGAGAAAATTGTCCAATCAAATTGACAATAACTTTTTTTCGACGTTGTAAAATATCACCCATTTGAGATATATGTTCAAACAACGTATTTTTCGCAACATTATTTATTTCTCATATCAGTGCATTGTGGTGGATCAATTGCACTATTAAAGAATTATATGGAAAAATTAGGCTCTAACCATAAGCCAATTATAATATGGAGAACTATGATATTGACATGATGCGTAATAAAATTTCCTAAACAAAAGGGAAGTATTTTGTTCTCAATTAAATTAATTGGAGGCGTTTAACAAACAAAAATGTTAAACTATTTATCGACATCCCAACTAACACTTCTTAAAATGTTGAGATTCGTGTCCACTAGCATTATCAAGACACATTCTTGATTATATAATCTGAAAATTATGCTCATAATTCATAATTTGAGCAATAATTTCGCAAACTTCAGGTTGCGAACACCATGCAATAATCTAGTACATGTATCAAATCTATTAGATACAAATAATATTTAGATGATCAATGTGGAGGATGATAGTGGCCCATTTATCACCCTAATTATTTTTCAGAAATATAGGGAATTTAATCTCTATTTTAGCTAGTGACAGTCAGGAAATTTCATGAAAGAGAACAGATATCATATATGATTGAATTGAAGAATCTTCTGATTCTTCATTGAGTATCAATTTTAATTCTGCATCATTATTGATCCAGTGATGGTCCAACTGGTCATGCCAAATAATAAAATCAAATTGAACTTCTTGTTCAATATAAGATATAATAATATATTATTCAAGTAGTCAAACTAATCAATGTCCTTATGACATAAGTTATATGTTTTCCTTCAGGGATAAATATGAACTCAAATGAGATATTTTTCGAAACAATGCTACTTCGAAAAGCACGTTTTATTACTCATTCAAAAATCAATATGTCAATATTCTTCCGGAATATTGTAATATCAAATTAATAACATATCTCATAATATTGGGCTCTTCGAGAGCAAATTATATTCCAATATTATATTTCATATGAGATAAAATTATGATTCTTCAGGAATCATCACAACTATATATTAGACTACATCATAATAATCTTCTGAATTATTAATAAATTCGAATTTTTTGCGAAAAAGAATGCAGTATTTATCACTTGAGCAATAAAATAATATTCTTCTAGAATATTGAAATGTAGCAATAACGCAATATTCTTCTGGAATATTGATTCGAATCTCATTCAATTATAACAATAATTGATATCTATTGTACAATTTCAGAGCAAAATAACGAATTATTCTTCTAGAATAATTATATTGCTAAAATTGCAATTCTTCAAGAATAATAAGTCAATATTCTTCTGGAATATTGATATTAATTATTCATTCTTCCTTTCAAACCAACAATATTTGTGCTCTACACGAGTGACGTTAAAATATTCTTCTGGAATATTTATTTAACGTGGGTTGTGTTTATTCGAGAACACCAACACCATATTCGTTTAAAACATATTTTAAATTATGCTTCTTCAAGAGCATTGGATCAATATTCTTCTGGAATATTGAAATTGTAATATACTGCTCGTCACAAGCAAGTAATATTCTTCTTGAATACTACTATTGTTGTCCTACTTCGTGAGCAACAATATGATACATTATTAAATCAGAATTTATGAATGAACATCTACAAATATTTAATCATCTTAAAGAATATTAATTACCATATAAACATAGTATGAATTTATATATAAAAATGAATTACCAAACATATATCAGGAAAAAGAATCTCCATATATAGAAGTTAACAAAATTGACTAAATCTTTTATTGGCTAAATCTTTTACCAATATGCAAAAGATACTAAACATGCACGTGAATTCCATATATAAAAATTAGATATATAACTAATAAATAGTAGACTCAAATCTAATAATGTATTTGAGAATTCAAAATAACGTAGTGATTTCTAATGACAAAATTGAAAGAGCAAAAAATAATAACAATAATAATTTGCTGGAACAATGTATACTTTAACGAATTTATTCCGATTCTTCCAAAAGAAATAATAAATCAATATTCTTCTAAAATATTGGAAATCATAATTCATGCTATTCAGGAGCAAATAACATCCTTCTAGGATATTAATTATAATGTTGTACTACTTCAGGAGTAACAACAAATTATTTATAATAGACAATTTTACGATTAATATTTTTTTGAAAAATTAATCGTCCGTTGTGCTACTTCAGGAGCGAGAACAAATTATTGTTAAAGATTTTAGATATTTGCTCTTCTGGAGCAATTGAATAATAAATCTTTCAAAATTATACTCTTCAGGAGCAATTAATATTCTTTACGAATATTATTATAATAAAAATTGTGCTACTTTAAGAACAACCACAAATTATTCTTCTAGAATAATTATAGTTCTAAAATTTCGATTAATCGAGAATAATAAATCAATATTCTTCTGAAATATTGAAAATTTAATTTATGCTCTTCGGGAGCAAATAATATTCTTCTGGAATATTAATTATGACGTTGTACTACTTCAGGAACAACAACGAATAATAAACAATTCTATGATTAATATTCTTCTGGAATATTAATTATTTATTACGTTACTTCAATAGCAATAACGAATTATTCTTCCGGAATAATTATATATCTAAAATTGCTATTATTCAAGAATAAAATGTCAATATTCTTCTAGAATATTGAAAATTACAATGTATGCTCTTCAGGAGCAAATAATATTCATCTGAATTATATGTTGTGTTACTTCAGGAGCAACAACAAATATTTGTAATAGGCAAACACGGATAAATGATTAATATTCTTCTAGAATATTAATATAATGTTGTGCCACTTCAGGAGCAACAACATAATGAATTATCAATATAAAGATCAAAATCTGTCGAATTGGTTGGAGAAAATCAGATTCAGATTCATGAGCCGCAATTGCTAATGAACAACATCGTAATGAATAGATGTGAATTGCAATTGAATAGTAATAAAAAAATTCATATGTCACCAAATTAATTTCGGTGCATGTGATTTTACCATCTAACTAATATTTTGATATATGGGATTTTGAAAAAGAAAATTAGAACTCAATTTGATAGAGACTCGTGCTGATAACGTGTTATAAACTAGAGAGAAAAAGAAAGAGAAGTAGAGACACCAATATACTTGTGTATTATATTATGAACCAGAGCCCCATATATATAGGGGAAGAAAGGGATATACAAAGTAATTATAACTAGGGTTTTAGGGGTACAACTGTCATTCACTAATACAATATAATATTTACAACAGAATGATTAAAAAATATTAATCATTTTATTAATATTATTAACTAAAAAACAAATTAAAGCATTAACTCTTCAATATTAACCTTCGTTCAATAACTTTTTCTATAAATTATTTATATGCAGCACATTTTTTCAACTCATTTTTTATCCACATTTTTTTTTCAAAACAATTTTTCAATTGCACATTTTATCTCGAAACAAAAATATAGTTGTTGAAAAGAAGCTTAATTTATTAAAATATTTAATAATAATATATATAATAAATATTTTAGAAAATATGATTTGTAATATTAAAGATAACAAATGATTTGACCATTAATAATTAAGACACAATTTAATTATTAATGGCTACACATAGGATTTATAATATTAAGAACAACAAATCAATAAAAATCAATAATTAAATAATAATTTTAATACTGATAACTAAAAATATTGATTGAACTCATTCAATATTAATGTTAATAATAAATATAATAATAATTAAAACCAAAATATACAAATAACAATAACGTCATATTAATTATTTATAGCAATACTAAAATATAAAGAAGTTAAGAATTAAATTTTACCAAACTATCCTACATTTATATAAAGTTTAAGTATAAATTTCAACCAATGCGATGAACTGAAATTCTATCCGCAATATAGATATGCATTCATAAAATTTAATGATTATACATAAAAGATACAAAAATAATTTTTTATTACAATAATTATTAAAATTTAAAAACAACATAAATAATCCAACTTATCGAAAATTTCATTGAATAATAAATACAAATTCTATAGTTTTTTGATTGTATATCATGTTAGATATAATATTATGAGTACAAATATTAATGATTGTTCAAGATATAAATATATTTACTATAATTTCTGCATTTGCCTAACATATTTAACTTTTTCTCAATTTTCGTTCAAAAATCACAATAAACTATAAATATGTGTTTAATTTTAACTGATCAAATATACGACAATTAAACAATATTGAATATTAAGAAATTATTATATCATATAATCTTTGCACAATTATTAAAATTAAAAATTATAAAAAAAAATTAAACATTGTTTAGTATTTACCATAAAATATTATTAGTGTATATGTGTGTATACATATACATAAGTAAGGCAATAAATGCATTCACATCTATCCAGATTTTTACATTCACACTAATCCATTGTTCTCCTTTTATATATAGTATAGTATAGTATAGATATAGATATAGATATTAACCATTGTTTAGTATTTACAATAAAATAATATTAGTGTGTGTGTGTATATATATTTACAATAAAATAATATTAGTGTGTGTGTGTATATATATATATATATATATATATATAAGTAAGGTAATTAAAGCGTTCACATCTATCCAGATTTTTGCATTTACACTAATCCACTATTTTCCTTTTATATATAGTAAGTATAGTATAGATTTTCATTCAAAAATCACAATAAACTATAAATATGTGTTTAATATTAACTCATCAAATATACGACAATTAAACAATATTGAAGATCAATAAATTATTATATCATATAATCTTTGAACAATTATTAAAATTAAAAAATATTAAAAAAATATTAACCATTGTTTAGTCTTTTACCATAAAATAATATTAGTGTGTATATATATATATATATATATATATATATATATATATATATATATATATATTAGTGTGTATATATAAAAGTAAGGCAATAAATACATTCACATCTATCCAGATTTTTGCATTCACACTAATCCACTATTCTCCTTTTATATATAGTACTAGTGTTATACCCGTGCGATGCACGGTCATTTGTTACTTACATATATCAAATCTATATTTTAAAATATAAAATGAATATTTAATTAAAAATGAGAAATGAATGAAGACAATTAAGTACAGAGGTACATTACACATGCCTTAATTTTTTTTACGGTTCGTATGTTTATCGTTTTATGAATTTCTTTAAATATTGTAATTTGAATTGATTTAAACTTAAAATGTAAAAGAAAAACTACATTTAAATAGAATTTCTAATAAGTAGAAAAATAGATATATTTGTGATATATGCTTAGAATTTTATTAATAGAATGTTAGTTAAAAATGATTTTTATAAAAATGAGGATTTGAATAAAGTGGACTGAATATGGGCCAAATTTTTTTTCTAAGTCACTATAATTGTAATAGTTAGGAACTTAAATAACTTACTACTTAAAAAAAAAATACTTCAATGAATATTTGCATAACTCATTTGCAAAACTATTCAATTTTAATGATTATTGATGTAATTAATCTTTTCAAAATATAATTTTTAGATTATTACAAATAATTTATCACTATCAGAATAATACTATTAGAATTGATACTAACTATTTTTTTATAATATTTTATATTTATATATATTAAACAAATATTTCATTAAATATTTACTTTAACATTACAAATTAAATACACGTGGTCATATATTTAAATAAATGTAGCAATTAAGCAACATAAAATGTTAGTTTTGATTAAATTTTAATGAATGTATATCGCAAATACATTTAATTTTATATATTAAGAAATCGTCTATGCATCTGGATTCTAAAAGCGGAGCGGTTGTTTAACCCACAAGATATAGTACATTATCACTTACTCATATGGAATTCATTTTTCAAAAATAAATTTTTCTGAACATTCATTCTTAATCACACATTCTTTAAAAAGTATTTTTTTTACTATTTTTCATACTACTTTTTAACTATACATTCTAAAAAATCACTTTTTCACAAAAACAATTCTAAAAAAATCAAAGTCAAATAGTTAACAACCGAATAAAGTTGGAGATCACGAAATTATACAAAAAATCTTATACCCTATAATCTTTAAAAATTTATTAAAATTAAGAATGATTAATAATCATTCTATTGATATTATTAACTAAAAAGAAATCAAAGCATAACTATTCAATATTAATAAAAAAAAATTACATTTAAACATACCTTAAATTTTTTTTAACGGTTTTTATGTTTACCTTCTAGGAAATTTTTTTAAACATTGTAATTTAAATTGACTTAAAACTTAAAGTGAAAAAACAAAATTACATTTAAATAGAATTTCTAATTAGTGAAAAAATAGATATATCTATTATATAAGCTCAAAATTTTATTAAAATGAAAAGGAAAGAAAAAATAGATCGATAAGCGCTATTATTTTATTCTCTTTGGTTTTCTATTTTTGAAAAAAAAATATTTATGTAATAATTAATAAAAATTTGAAGAGAAAAAGACCATAAAAATAGAGAAAATAAAAAAAGAGTTGGTTTATAAACGGGTTTATTTATAATTTTGAGTAAAAAATAGTGGTTAAAAATTAGAGAAAGAAAATATGTGTGGTTAAAAAGTAGTTTAAAAAATTGTGTAGTTTATAAACTGGTTTATAAATCAATTTATTTTATTTACCAAGAGGATGCTAAACGAAATGCGGAGGTAATACAATTTTTCATAATTTTTTTTTTTACCCAAATCCATGTTGAAAAATTAGAGAGAAAAAAGACGTTTTATTAAAAAGTAATTTAAAAAATTATTTAATTTATAAATTGGTTTATAAACCAATTTATTTTATTTACCAAACGGATGCTTAATGCGACGGTAATACAATATCCCATAATTTTTTTTATCCAAATTCATGTTGAATGGTAAGAAAGTTCAATAATCCTTTTTATACATATATATAATCAAGTAGACGAAAATATTATAAAAATGATACAGTCTTCAAAATCACCAATGAATTTGATTACCATAAAAATAATAAATATAAATACCATTAATTTAAAACATGTGTTCACACTAAACCACTTACTGACAACATGCGTTCACACCAAACAACTTCCTTACTTTTAATATTTACTTTTAATATATATATATATATATATATATATATATATATATATATATATATAACCAATAAAACTTCATTTACTAAAATAAGTAGTCAAAATAATAATTGAAAAATCTCGCAATTATCATGATACAATAACCGAGTAAAGTTGGATATCACGAAATTATGTAGAAAATCTTATACCCTATAACATTTAAAAATTTATTAAAATTAAGAATGATTAAAAAAAATATTGATCATTCTATTGATATTATTAAATAAAAAGAAATCAAAGTATTAACTATTCAATATTAGTCTTCGTTTAATAACTTTTTTATAAATTATTTATAAGTATCGCATTTTTTCAACTACATATATATTTTGGAAAATATGATTTTTAATATTAAAGATAACAAATGATTTGACCATTAATAATTAAAACATAATTATTATATTGATGGCTACATATAGAATTTATATTACTAAGAACAACGAATAAATAAAAAATAATCATTAAATAATAATTTTAATACCGATAACTAAAAATATTAATTGAACACATTCATTATTAGTGTTAATAATAAAATTAAAATTGATTAAAAAAATATCAACCATTATTTATATATATATATATATATATATAGGCAATAAATGTGTTCACACTAATCCAGATTTTGCATTCACACTAAACCATTTTGTGTTCACACTGGCCAGACTTTCCTCCCTTTATATATTACTAGTGTTATACCCGTGCGATGCACGGTCATTTGTTACTTACATATATCAAATCTATATTTTAACATATAAAATGAATATTTAATTAAAAATGATAAATGAATGAAGACAATTAATTACAGAGGTACATTACACATGCCTTAATTTTTTTTACGGTTCATATGTTTATCGTTTTATGAATTTCTTTAAATATTGTAATTTGAATTGATTTAAACTTAAAATGTAAAAGAAAAATTACATTTAAATAGAATTTCTAATAAATAGAAAAATAGATTTATTTGTGATATACGCTTAGAATTTTATTAATAGAATGTTAGTTAAAAATTATTTTTATAAAAATGAGGATTTGAATAAAGTGGACTGAATATGGGCCAAATTTTTTTTCTAAGTCACCACAATTGTAATAGTTAGGAACTTAAATAACTTACTACTTAAAAAAAAAATACTTTAATGAACATTTGCATAACTCATTTGCAAAACTATTCAATTTTAATAATTATTGATGTAATTAATCTTTTCAAAATATAATTTTTAGATTATTACAAATAATTTATCACTATCAGAATAATACTATTAGAATTGATACTAACTATTTTTTTTATAATATTTTATATTTATATATATTAAACAAATATTTCATTAAATATTTACTTTAACATTACAAATTAAATACATGTAGTCATATATTTAAATGAATGTAGCAATTAAGAAACATAAAATGTTAGTTTTGATTAAATTTTAATGAATGTATATTGCGAATACATTTAATTTTATATATTAAGAAATCATCTATACATCTCGATTCTAAAAGCGGAGCGGTTGTTTAACCCACAAGATATAGTACATTATCACTTACTCATATGGAATTCATTTTTCAAAAATAAATTTTTCTGAACATTCATTCTTAATCACACATTGTTTAAAAAGTATTTTTTTTACTATTTTTCATACTACTTTTTAACTATACATTCTAAAAAATCACTTTTTCACAAAAACAATTCTAAAAAAATCAAAGTCAAATAGTTAACAACCGAATAAAGTTGGAGATCACGAAATTATAAAAAAAATCTTATACCCTATAATCTTTAAAAATTTATTAAAATTAAGAATGATTAATGAAATATTAATCATTATATTGATATTATTAACTAAAAAGAAATCAAAACATAACTATTCAATATTAATAAAAAAAAAATTACATTTAAACATACCTTAAATTTTTTTTAACGGTTTGTATGTTTACTTTCTAGGAAATTTTTTTAAACATTGTAATTTAAATTGACTTAAAACTTAAAGTGAAAAAACAAAATTACATTTAAATAGAATTTCTAATTAGTGAAAAAATAGATATATCTATTATATAAGCTCAAAATTTTATTAAAATGAAAAGGAAAGAAAAAATAGATCGATAAGCGCTATTATTTTATTCTCTTTGGTTTTCTATTTTTGAAAAAATATATATTTATGTAATAATTAATAAAAAGTTGAAGAGAAAAAGACCAGAAAAATAGAGAAAATAAAAAAAGAGTAATTTGGTTTATAAACGAGTTTATTTATAATTTTGAGTAAAAAAATAGTGGTTAAAAATTAGAAAAAGAAAATGCGTGTGGTTAAAAAGTAATTTAAAAAATTGTGTAGTTTATAAATTAATTTATTTTATTTACCAAGATGATGCTAAACGAAATGCGGAGGTAATACAATTTTTCATATTTTTTTTTTTACCCAAATCCATGTTGAAAAATTAGAGAGAAAAAATGGCGTTTTATTAAAAAGTAATTTAAAAAATTATTTAATTTATAAATTTGTTTATAAACCTATTTATTTTATTTACCAAACGGATGCTTAATGCGACGGTAATACAATATCCCATAATTTTTTTATCCAAATTCATGTTGAATGGTAAGAAAGTTCAATAATCCTTTTTATACATATATATAATCAAGTAGACGAAAATATTATAAAAATGATACAGTCTTCAAAATCACAAATGAATTTGATTACCATAAAAATAATAAATATAAATACCATTAATTTAAAACATGTGTTCACACTAAACCATTTACTCACAACATGCGTTCACACCAAACAACTTCCTTACTTTTAATATTTACTTTTAATATATATATATATATATATATATATATATATATATATATATATATATATATATATATATATATATATATATGAATTTAACCAATAAAACTTCATTTACTAAAATAAGTAGTCAAAATAATAATTGAAAAATCTCGCAATTATCATGATACAATAACCGAGTAAAGTTGGATATCACGAAATTATGTAGAAAATCTTATACCCTATAACCTTTAAAAATTTATTAAAATTAAGAATGATTAAAAAAAATATTGATCATTCTATTGATATTATTAAATAAAAAGAAATCAAAGTATTAACTATTCAATATTAGTCTACGTTTAATAACTTTTTTATAAATTATTTATAAGTATCGCATTTTTTCAACTACATATATATTTTGGAAAATTTAATTTTTAATATTAAAGATAACAAATGATTTGACCATTAATAATTAAAACATAATTATTATATTGATGGCTACATATAGAATTTATATTACTAAGAACAACAAATAAATAAAAAATAATCATTAAATAATAATTTTAATACCGATAACTAAAAATATTAATTGAACACATTCAATATTAGTGTTAATAATAAAATTAAAATTGATTAAAAAAATATCAACCATTATTTAGTATTCATAATATATATATATATATATAAGGCAATAAATGTGTTCACACTAATCCAGATTTTGCATTCACACTAAACCATTTTGTGTTCACACTGGCCAGACTTTCCTCCCTTTATATATTATATAGATATATATGAATTTAACCAATAAAACTTCATTTACTAAAATAAGTAGTCAAAATAATAATTGAAAAATCTCGCAATTATCATGATACAATAACCGAGTAAAGTTGGATATCACGAAATTATGTAGAAAATCTTATACCCTATAACCTTTAAAAATTTATTAAAATTAAGAATGATTAAAAAAAATATTGATCATTCTATTGATATTATTAAATAAAAAGAAATCAAAGTATTAACTATTCAATATTAGTCTTCGTTTAATAACTTTTTTATAAATTATTTATAAGTATCGCATTTTTTCAACTACATATATATTTTGGAAAATTTAATTTTTAATATTAAAGATAACAAATGATTTGACCATTAATAATTAAAACATAATTATTATATTGATGGCTACATATAGAATTTATATTACTAAGAACAACAAATAAATAAAAAATAATCATTAAATAATAATTTTAATACCGATAACTAAAAATATTAATTGAACACATTCAATATTAGTGTTAATAATAAAATTAAAATTGATTAAAAAAATATCAACCATTATTTAGTATTCATAATATATATATATATATAAGGCAATAAATGTGTTCACACTAATCCTGCAAAATATATATATATATATATATATATATATATATATATAAGGCAATAAATGTGTTCACACTAATCCAGATTTTGCATTCACACTAAACCATTTTGTGTTCACACTGGCCAGACTTTCCTCCCTTTATATATTATATAGATATAGATATAGATATAGATATATATATATATAATTAATGGTCAAATCATTTGCTATCTTTAATATTAAAAATCATATTTTCTAAAATATATATATGTGGTTAAAAAAATATGCTACTTATAAATAATTTATAGAAAAAGTTATTGAAAGAAGCCTAATATTTAATAATTAATGCTTTGATTTCTTTTTAATTAATAATATCAATAGAATGATTAATATTTTTTAAGCATTCTTAATTTTAATAAATTTTTAAAGATTATAGGGTATAAAATTTTTCGTATAATTTCGCGATCTCCAACTTTACTCAGTTGTTGACTATTTGACTTTGGTTTTTTGAGAATTGTTTTTTTTGAAAAAGTGATTTTTAGAATGTATAGTTAAAAAGTAGTATAAAAAATTGTAAAAAATAATTTTTTAAAGAATGTGTGATTCAGAATGAATGTTCAGAAAAATTGATTCTTGAAAAATCAATTACATTAAGTGATAAAGTACTATGTTATGCGGGGTTAAACAATCACTCTACTTTTGTGAATCGAGATGCATAGATGATTTCTTAGAATATAAAGTTAAATGTATTTGCGATATACATTCATTAAAATTTAATCAAAACTAACATTTCATGTTGCTTAATTTGCTACATTCATTTAGATATATAACCACATGTATTTAATTTGTAATGTTAAAGTAAAAATGAAATGAAATATTTATTTAATAAATTTAAATATCAAATATTGTAATAAAATATAGTTAGTGCCAATTCTAATAGTACTGTTTGAATAGTGATAATCTAGAAATTATTTTTTTAAAAGATTAATTACATCATTAATCATTAAAATTGAATAGTTATGCAAATGGTCACTGAAGTATTTTTTATTTTTTTTAAGTTCCTAACTATTACAATTGTGGCAACTTAGTAAAAAAAAAATGGCCCTTATTCATTACACTTTTCAAACCCTCATTTTTTAAAAAATCATTTTCAACTAACATTCTATTAATAAAATAATATACATATAAATTAAAAATAAATCATCCTTTTTAACAGATCATTGTACCAAAATTTACTGTTACGAACTACATTATTTAAAATAATGAGTTTCAAACAGGTGCTTAAGCATATATTCTCCACAAAATCATTATTATTAAACTCATTTCATAAAATGGTAATTAGTAATATTAATTCACAATTTATTATTCATTTTGGATAAAATTCAGATTTAAAATGATCCAATTGAATGCAAATTTTTAAATAGTTGCATTTTTCAGGTCAAGAAATTTCTTGATCCGTCTTCCCCTCTTGAAAATGAGTTTACGATTTTTTTTTAAATTCTTAAATTTAAAAAAAAACTTTGTCAATATCACATATATATTTTTATTTAAAAATAGAAAATGAAAGAGGATAAATAAGAACGTTCATCAACCTTTTTTATTTCTCTTTTATTTTTCATTTTAATAAAATTCTGAGCATATATCACGGATATATCTATTTTTTCTACTTATTACAAACTCCATTTAAATGTAGTTTTTCTTTTCCATTTTAAGTTTTATATCAATTCAAATTACAATATTTAAAGAAACTTCTGGAACGATAAACATACGAACCGTAAAATAATAATAATAAAATTAAGGTATGTTTAATGTACCTTTGTAAATAATTGTCTTCATTTTTTCTCAATTTTAATTAAATATTAATTTCATATGTTAAAATATAAATTTGATATATATAAGTAACAAATGACCGTACATCGCACGAGTGTAATACTAGTATATATAAAAGCAGAATAGCCGTCGCCAAAATACACATATAGTTTCCAGCCAAAAAAACTTTCTAAATTTGAAATTTTTTTGCTAAAAAAATAGTATATTAAATATTTCAGCAATTATTATTTTACATGTATCATTAATTGCATTGGCATCCGTGTTATATATTATTATTATTATTATTATTATTATTATTATTATTATTATTATTATTATTATTATTATTATTATTATTATTATTATTATTATTATATTTAAAAGCAAAATAGTTGTCACCAAAATACATACAAAGTTTCCCGCCAAAAAAACTTTCTAAATTTGAAAATTTTCTGCTAAAAAATAGTTTATTAAATATTTTAGCAATTATTATTTTACATACATCATTAATTGCATTGACATCTGTGCTATACTATTAATAATATCAAAATGTTATTTTTTCTATTTTATTATTATTCTTTCAATAATTATTGTATTAGTTTGAAATCGAAAAATTATTATCTTTATAATATATAAAAGTTGGGTAGTTTCTAAAAAGAAATTGATGTATGTCAAATGTGAATGCAAAATCTGGATACATGTAAATGTATTTATTGACTTATAATGGTTGATATTCTTTTAATCAATTTTAATTTTATTATCAATACTAATACTGAATGAGTTCAATTAATATTTTTAGTTATCAGTATTAAAATTTTCATTTAATTATTTTTTATATATTTGTTCTTCTTAATATTATAAATTCTATGTGTGGCTATCAAGATAAAAATCGTATTTTAATTATTAATGGTCAAATAATTTGTTATCTTTAATATTAAAATTCATATTTTCTGAAATATATATATGGTTGAAAAAATGCGCTGCTTATAAATAATTTATAGAAAAAGTTATTGAACGAAGACTAATATTAAATAATTAATGTTTTAATTTCTTTTTAGTTAATAATATCAATAGAATGATTATTATTTTTGTAATCATTCTTAATTTTCATAACTTTTTAAAGATTATAGGGTATAAGACTTTTCCTATATATTTTCATATTTCCAACTTTACTCGATTGTTGTATCATGATAATTGGGAGATTTTCAAAATATTATTTGGACTGTTTGACTTTGAATTTTTTGTGAAAAAATGAGTTTTTAGAATGTATAGTTAAAAAGTAGTATGAAAAATTGTAAAATATATTTTTTTAAAAGAATGTGTAATTTAGAATAAATGTTCAGAAAATTTATTCTTGAAAAATCAATTCCGTATGGGTAAGTGATAAAGTATCGTGTCTTGTGGGTTAAATAATCGCGTCGTTTTTATGAATCGAGATGCATATATGATTTATTAGTATATAAAGTTAAATGTATTTTCAATATACATTCGCTAAAATTTAATCAAAACTAACATTTCATGTTACTTAATTTGCTACATTCATTTAAATATATGACCACGTGTATTTTATTTATAATGTTAAAGTAAATATGAAATGAAATATTTGTTTAATAAATTTAAATATCAAATATTGTAATTAGATAGTTAGAACCAATTCTAATAGTATTATTCGGATAATGATAATTTATTTGTGATAATCTAGAAATTATATTTTTAAAAGATTAATTACATCAATAATCATTAAAATTGAATAATTATGTAAATGAGTTATACAAATGGTCATTGAAGTTTTTTTTTTTTTTAAATTGCAAGTTATTTGGGTTCCTAACTATTACAATTGTGATAACTTAATAATATAAAAAAAAAATGGCCCCTATTAAGTACTCATTATTCAAACCCTCAATTTTTTAAAAATCATTTTCAACTAACATTCTATTAATAAAATAATCTACATATAAATTTAAAAAAAAAAAATCATATTTTTTAACAACTTATTGTACCAAAATTTACTGTTACGAACTATATTATTCGAAATAATGAGTCTTAAACATGTGCTTAAGTATACATTGTTCACAAAATTATTATTATTAAACTCATTTTGTAGATAATGAGGACTCAAATAAGGACTAAATATGCTCATGAGAAAAAAACGTAATACACAAAGGGATAGCACTTTCCAAAAATAAGTATTGGGCCATTTTCCTATCTAAAACACATTTCCTAAAATGGTAATTAGTAGTATTAATTCACTATTTATTATTCATTTTGGACAAAATTCATATTTAAAATAATCCAATTGAATGCAGATTTTTAAATAGCTGCATTTTTCAGGTTTCGAAATTTCTTGGTCCGTCTTCCCCTCTTGAAGATCAATTACATTTTATTTTTAAATTCGTATAAAAAAAACTCTGTTAACATCACATAAATATTCTTATCTAAAAATAGAAAATGAAAGAGGATGAAATAAGAACGTTCATCAATCTATTTTTCTTTTTCTTTTCGTTTTAATAAAATTCTAAGTATATATCACAGATATATCTATTTTTTTCCCTTATTACAAACTCTATTTAAATGTAATTTTTTTTCCATTTTAAGTTTTAAATCAATTCAAATTACAATATTTAAAGAAATTCCTTGAACGATAAACATTCGAACCGTAAAAAAAATTAAGGTATGTCTAATGTACCTTTGTAATTAATTATCTTCCTTCTTTTCTCATTTTTAATTAAATATTCATTTCATGTATTAACATATAAATTCAATATATGTGAGTAACAAATGATCGTGCATCGCTCGGGTGTAACACTAGTATATTTAAAAGCAAAATAGTCGTCACCAAAATACACACATAGTTTCTTGCCAAAAAAACTTTCTAAATTTGAAAATTTTTTGTTGAAAAATAGTATATTAAATATTTTAGCAATTATTATTTTACATACGTCATTAATTGCATTGGCATTCGTGCTATGCTATTAATAATTTCAAAATGTTATTTTTTCTATTTTATTATTATTCTTTCAATAATTATTGTATTATTTTGAAATCGAAAAATATGTAACGTGGGTGTCAAATTAAAGATCACAGTGAAAAGTTTAATGTAAGTTAACAAGTGAGAGCAAATTATAAATATATTTTCCGTAAATTTTTTTATATATTTAAAAGTAAAATAGTCGTCATCAAAATATCACATAATTTCCCGCCAAAAAAACTTTCTAAATTTGAAAACTTTTTGCTAAAAAATAGTATATTAAATATTTTAGCAATTATTATTTTACACGCGTCATTAATTGCATTGGCATGCGTGCTATGCTATTAATAACATCAAAATGTTATTTTTTTATTTTATTATTATTCTTTCAATAATTATTTTATTATTTTGAAATCGAAAAATAGGTAATACGAGTGTCAAATTAAAGATCACAATGAAAAGTTTAATGTAAGGTAACAAGTGAGAGCAAATTATAAATATATTGTCTGTAAAGTTATATGAAAAATTAAAGGTAAAATTTTATTTTATATTTTATATTTTTCCTCAATATCTAATTCATTTTAAATTATATCATTTAAGTCCTATAATATTATATATAATTAGTTAACTAAATTCATTTTAGTCATAGATGATTAATTTCTGTTCTGATTTTTTCTCATCAAATTAAAATAAATATTAACTATACGAATTTTTAAGGCAAATCCAGTTGGGTTAATTTTACAAATTAAGATTTCTTCAATTCATTCATCATTTTCATATTATTTTTATTTATTTACTAATTTTGTTCATTTTTCTATTTTTCCTTATAAATTTAAATAATTAAAATATGCAAAAATATATTACAGATTTTAACAATAAGTTCATATAATTTCTATCAAACAATTGATCAATCGGTAATTTCTATTAAAATAATAATGTAACAATATGAATAAAGAAATTGTTAGTATGAAGAATATAAAATTAATTAACGTCACAATATTTCTTAAAATTAATGATTATTTTTTTAGAAAAACACATGAGACTAATAATTAATGCCTAAAAAATTAAATTATATCAAAAAGTCTATCCTACACCTCTTTTTGGGAAGAATATGATGAATAACAATATATAAAATGAAAAGCGTTGATCTTAAGAAGAATATGTAAGTTGAGTTTTGCCCATATATTGTATGATCGTAATTTTGTAGTTCAAATATTTTTTTAAAAAAGAAAATTTCATTTATTGGACGTTAATTCTAGAAATGGAATTGATATGTTCACGATATAATAAAACATTTAATTCATGACCTGCTTTTTCATAAAGACGATAAAAAAAATTCTACGGTTTACAATTTTATTAAAATATGAAAAAATAATTATATGCCGTAAAAAATGGTGAAACTTTATTTCTTAATTTATTAACATATATAGACAAAAAGAATCACAATATATTTTATTTATATTTTCATTAATAATTTTTTTATTGACATATAACTAAATATGAATTTAATTATGTTCAATTAATTGCATTGCATTTAAAAATTATTAATCATGCGACGGATCTCTTGAGTTGAATTCCACGTTTATGGACCACAAATCTTGAGGTTGATTTTGACTTTCGTGCATCATCAGTATTACTTAATTTGTTACATTTATTTATAGATAGGACCACATATATTTAATTTGTTATAATTTCTTTATTTTTTGTAAATTATAATATTTTGAGGGTTATTATTTCTATTCACGTTAGTCAAAAATATTTAGACGAAATTTTTTACTTATTTTATAAAACATATATTTGAAAAATTGCATTATTTAATTTGAATTTGAGCAATTGCTTAAACGTGTTGTCTATAGCAACTTTTGTGTATCACACGGGTGTAAGGAACTCCAAACTATACAAATAATGTATTATTTAAAGATGTTTTCCAAAATTGATGAGAATTGTAATTTATTTCTATTTTGAGCATTCGTTGACAGTCTGTATCATTAATAAAAAAAAATTATGTTTTCAATTTTTTTTCTATTTTGTAATGATATTTACAGTAAAATCATTTCATATTGTTCTTTTGTGCAATGCACGAGTTTGATACTAGTTTCTATTCTAAAATTAAAAAAAAGTACAAAATCCAAAATCTTTATCTTTATCTATACTATATATAAAGGGAGAATAGTGGATTGATGTGAATAAAAAGTGGATTAGTGCGAATGCAAAATCTGGATAAATATGAATGCATTTATTGCTAACTAATATTATTTTATAGTAAATACCAAACAATGGTTAATATTTTATTAATAATTTTTAATTTTAATAATTGTGCTAAGATTATATGATATAATAATTTTTTGATCTTAAATGTTGTTCAATTTGATGAGTTAAGATTAAACACATATTTATAGTTTATTGTGATTTTTGAACGAAAACTGATAAAAAAGTTAAATATGTAAGAAAAATGTAGAAATTATAATAAATATATTTATATCTTGAACAATCATCAATATTTGTACTCATAATATTATATCAACATGATGTACAATTAAAAAACTACAAAATTTTCATTTATCATTCAATAAAATTTTCGATAATTTGGATTATTTATTTTGTTTTTAAACTTTAGTAATTGTTGTAGTAAAAAATTATTTTGTATCTTTTGTATTTTTGTTAATTATGTATAATCATTAAATTTTATGAATGCTTAACTATATTGCGGATAGCAATTTCAGTTCATCACACTAATGGAGATCTATCTATACTATATACAAAAATAGGATAGTTTGACGGAATTTAATTCTTAAATTCTTTATTTTTTTTAGTATTATAGTAAATAATTAATATGATATTATTTTTATTTGTATATTATTATTATTATTAAATGAGTTCAATCAATATTTTTAATTATTAGTATTAAAATTATTATTTAATCATTGATTTTTATTTATTTGTTGTTCTTAATATTATAATAAATCATATGTGTAGCCATCAATAATTAAATTGTGTTTAATTATTAATGGTCAAATCATTTGTTATCTTTAATATTACAAATCATATTTTCTAAAATATATATTATATATTATTATTAAATATTTTAATAAATTAAGCCTTTGTTCAGCAACTATATTTTTGTTTCGAGGTAAAATGTGCGGTTGAAAAATAGTTTTGAAAAAATATGTAATTATAAAGTGGGTTGAAAAATGTGCGGCTTATAAGTAATTTATAAAAAAAGTTATTGAATGAGGGTTAATATTAAAGAGTCAATGCTTTGATTTTTTATTTTTTTAGTTAATAATATTTACAGAATGATTAATATTTTTTAATCATTCTTAATTTAATAATTTTTAAAGATTATAGGGTATAATTTCGTAATCTCCAACTTTACTCGGTTATCGTATCATGATAATCGTGAGATTTTCAAAATTATTATTTTGACTACTTATTTTTGCAAATAAAGTTTTATTGGTTAAATTCAAATATTTTGACTATTTTTTAAAATTATTGTGATTGATATTTTTGAATGAAAATTAAAAAGTAAATTAAATACAAGAGGCAAATATAGAAGTTATGAGAAATATGTTAATACATTTTACATGCATCAATATTCGTGCACATAATATTACATCAAATGTGATATACCATTAAAAAACTACTAAATTTATATTTTCAATGAAGTTATTAATAATTCATAAAGATTATTGAAATCAATAATAATTTATTATTAAATTATATAAATTGACTTAAACTTTTCAAAGATTTTTTTAATAATTTGAATTACTTATATTATTTTTTAAATTCTAATAATTATTGTAATAAAGAATTCTTTTATATGCATTTATATGTGTTGATAATGTACAAGTACTAACTTTTAAGAAAACTTATTGAAATCGATATTGCGGATAATAATTTTATTGCATCGCACAGGTGAAATACTAATATATCAAAAAGTAAGGAAGTGGTTTGGTGTAGACACATGTTGTGAACACAATGTGCTTTAACTATCTGCTTAATATTTAGTGATTCAATGTGAACACATAGCGTGAACACAATTTGATTAATTATTTAGTTAATTAATGTTTGACTACAATATGATTAATTATTTGATAAATATTTATTTGGTTAATGAATTCTTGAATATTTAAGTTTTCATTTGGATTATTTTCAAACCACTACTATATTTACCTAAGTTTATTAAATTTTTAAATTAAATAGTTAAAGTAATTTTTGTAGCAACACTTCTCTAGATGTGTATTTTTAAAATTATTCTCCCTTTTATTTTTGTTAAGTAAAAATTAAAATTATTTTCAAACTTGATGTACATTATTTAAAATTGTTTTGAATTGAATAGTGATTGATGTGATTTTGTATGGTTGAAAATAAAAATAAAAATAAACATTGGATTTACGTGTAGAATACTTTAATATTGAAATGTGTGATTAATATTTAATACTATAATAAAAATATATTTTTTCTGTTTAATGAATACAAAACAGGGGCTTATTATATAATTATTAAATCTTTATGTTAACTATATTTGGTTAATAAATGTTTAACTACAATATAATTAACTATTTAGTCAATATTTAGTGGTTCAGTATGAACATAGTGTGCTAATACAATGTTGTTAATTATTTTATTAATATTTATTTGGTTAATAAATGTTTGATTACAATATGGTTAACTATTTAGTTAATTAACGTGTTGACTATTTAAGTTTACATTTGAATTATATTCGAACCACTACTATAATTACCTAGACTTATTAAAATTTTTAAAATATTTTTTATTATTTATTTTTTAAATTAAATAGTTAAAGTAATTTTTGTAGCAATAATTGAATGTATATTTTTAAAATTATTTTCCTTTTTTTGTAAGTAAAAACAAAAATTATTTTCAAACTTATTATTTAATGATTAAATTTTTATGTTATTTTAATTTACAACTTTTTCACTTAACTTTTTTTATATTATTTTTAACCATTGTTTGTTCTTTGTATCCTTTTGTAATTGGAAATTTTAATTTTGAACGAATTATAAATTCATGATTGACTATTGCATTTGTATATTATATGTTGTTTATACTGTACATTCGACCCACTAGTATATTTGCCTAGGTTTATTGAATTTTTATGTTCATTAATTTCTTATTATTTATTTTTAAATTACATTGTTCATGTAATTTTTGTAGCAAAGGTTTTCTCTTTTTTTGTGAGTACATACAAAAAATATTTTCAAATTTATTATATAATGATTATATCTTTATATTGTTGCGGAATGTTGATCACTTTGTAGGGATGTGTAATGGTACGAGATTAATTGTTACAAAACTTGGAAATCACTGTAAGGTTTTGAAATAAAATGCACAGTGGAATTAAAAGAATCGAAACCATAACCCGGATCAACCTTGCACTACGATGAAGTTTGTGATAGAAATTATACCTTTTGATGAATCGCTAGAATCTGATGTTGTTGTAGTATAGATCTTTACCACAGCCGTCCAATCGTCCAGCCTCTAATGGTGATCCACACAGCAAGTCAATATCTAGATTATTGTGCTAGCAATCAAGAAAAACAAGTAACCGTTTCTCTATAATTCTCTTAGCACTTATAAGAATAACCTAAACCTAATTAGGTTAAAGATTGTGGACTTGGATCAACCCAAGTCCGGCCCAACTAATTGGACTTGGACATATTATTCCAACAATCTCCCACTTGTACAAGATCCAATTCCAGATGTTAAATTCTTGCCTTTTGTGTGTGACCCATCAGGTTCCATTCACAATGGTAAACGTCATGTTATTATCGTTCCAATCTAATTGGAATGAGATGAACCGAAATCTCTATTTCACATTCATCCTCGATTCACCAAGATTGATTAATTCATGCCGCAGTCAGATATTGACGTCTAGCAACGTATCAAGGCAATCCATGTGAAGGAAATGTCATGTGGTATGACAAGACCAGTTTATGTGTAGTTTCTGTGGAAATATAGTCCCTTCATCACATACAACCCAATCGGTTGAAAGACATGGAATAACGTCAATCTCTTTTAACCAATTATTTTATTCACCTCCACCTTAAGTTGATTTAGTCATGATTGAAACATTTTCAATTCGTAACATTACCCCCGTCGAGGATCTTACATCAACTTTGTTTGGTGAAATGCAGGTTACAATCTCCTACTACTCAGGAGTGATGAATCCTCATTTTGGACATACACAACCTTAATATGAGTCTTACTATACCCGTGTGACATCATCCTGATGACTCCCTCTCAAAAGCCAACATCAACGCACACCAAAGCATAGTAATCTTCACATAAGATTCTATGAAGTCCTCAAGTCAAAGGACCAAATCCACAACCACACATTAGAGATTTACCACTGACGTTTGGATAGTTATCCACGTGGTATCTCTAAGTGGGTCATCCAATGCTTGTTCATCTAATAATGCATTCACGTGTTCATTTGAATGTCCCTCTACATTCTAGCTTGTGAGATGAGCAACTTTCTTCATAAGAAAGAAATGTAACACGTGCTAGTCTAAATGCAATAACAATATCCGTATCTTGCTATTGCTTTAACTAGGGATAATTTAAGAATAAGTCATTCTATCACTTGAATCTCACAATCACAACACCTTGTGACTTACAAGTTGTTTGAACTTATTCTACGGACTCCATTATTGTAATTCTAAGCAATAACAGATTTGCCAATCAAAATGTAGACTCAATTTACTAATAAACGTTTATACCAACGATGTCCAAACAAAGTGTATATCACATTAAATAAAATCTCATGTAAACTAGATCCAATCACTTATGTATCTAACACCAACAGATTTGGTATGATCATCATGCTTGTGTTGAGACAATCCCTTTGTTAGAGGATCTGCTACATTATCGTCTGTCGGGACTCGTTCTATTCGTATGTTATTTCTTTCTATGATCTCCCTGATGAGATGATATCGTCTTAATACATGCTTGGATCGCTGATGAGACCTTGGTTCCTTCGCTTGTGCGATGACTCCATTGTTATCGCAATACAAAGCTATTGGATCAACAATGCTAGGAACCACTCCCAGTTCAGTTATGAACTTCCTGATCCAGACAGCTTCCTTTGCTGCTTCTGAAGCAGCTATGTATTCGACTTCTGTAGTTGAATCTGCAGTAGTGTCTTGTTTGGAACTTTTCCAACTGACCGCTCCTCCATTTAGAGTAAATATATATCCGGACTGGGATTTACAGTCATCTTTATCTGACTGAAAACTGGTATCAGTATATCCTTGAACCTTTAGTTCATCTTCTCCAAATACAAGAAACATATTTTTAGTCATTCTCAAGTACTTAAAAATGTTCTTGACAGCGATCCAATGTTTCTCGCCAGGATTCACTTGGAATCTGCTTGTGACACTCAAAGCATATGAAACATCAGGTCTTGTACATAGCATCTCATACATAATGGATCCCATTGCTGATGCATAAGGTATCCTATCCATACGATCTCTCTCATTCTGTGTTTTTAGACACATTTCCTTAGAGAGAGTGATCCCATGTGAAATGGGACAGAGTCCTCTTTTGGACTCTTGCATATTAAATCTTTTTAAGATTTTATCTATGTACGAGGACTATGATAGGCCAAGCATCTTTCTAGATCTATCCCTATCGATCTTAATCCCAAGGATGTATGCTGCCTCTCCCATGTCCTTCATGGAGAAGTTTTTGGATAACCATGTTTTTACTGATTGAAGCATGGGGATATCGTTTCCTAATAACAATATGTCATCTACATACAGAATTAGAACACAATTTTGCTCCCACTATTTTTCTTGTACACACATGACTCATCTTCATTTTTGATAAAATCAAACTTTATGATTATCTCATTTCTAGCTCCGTGAGGCTTGCTTTAACCCATATATGGATTTTTGTAGCTTGCATACTTTGTTTTTGTTCCTTGGATTCAAAACCCTCGGGCTGTGTCATGTATACATCTTCATTAAGATTCCCATTAAGAAACGCAGTTTTGACATCCATTTGCCAAATTTCATAATCGTAGTATGCTGCTATTGCAAGCAGAATCTGAATAGATTTAGACATGGCGATTGGTGAAAAGGTTTCGTCAAAGTCAATTCCTTGTCTTTGCTTATATTCCTTTGCCACGAGTCTTGCCTTGTATGTATGAACATTACCATCCATGTCTACCTTTCTTTTGTAAACCCATTTACAACCTATGAGTCTTACCCCATCAGGTAGGTCAACTAAGGTCCAAACCATGTTTTCTTACATGGAGTTCATTTCGGATTCCATGGCTTTCTGCCATCTCACCGAGTCAACACTTGACTTTGATTCTGCATAAGTCGAGGGTTCGTCTTCCTCAATTAGCAAGTTTTATTTGGTAATCATAAGATCAAATCTTTTGGGAGGACGAATAACCCTTTCTGACTTGCGTGGAGCAGGTATGTACTTAGGGTCTGGCGATTCCCCAATACCAGTCTGTGTCTCATCAAAATTAGACACAGCCACTGGTTCATCTAATCTGTTTACCTTGTAGTTTCTTGAATTTCTTCAAGTTCTACTTTACTCCCACTGCTCTCTCTTAGAATGAACTCTTTCTCTAAGAATATATCATGTTTTGACACGATGACCTTCATCTCGGTGGGATTATAGAAATAGTATCCAACTGTTTGCTTTGGATACCCTACAAATAGGCATTTGTCGGATTTAACATCTAATTTATCCGATTTTGCTCCCTTCACATAAGCATCGCAACCCAAAATCTTCAAATATGGGAGATTAGGTCTTTTCCCATTCCATATCTCATATGGAGTTTTATCAACCGACTTAGATGGGACACGATTTAGTGTGTGGCATGCAGTGTTAAGTGCATAACCCCAAAACGTTTTTGGGAGAACTGCTCGGCTCATCATTGATCGCACCATGTCAAGTAGAGTGCGATTTCTCCTTTCAGATACACCATTATGTTGTGGTGTATACGGTGGAGTCCACTGCGAGAGAATCCCATTCTCTTTAAGATAACTTAAAAATTCTTCTTTCAACTATTCTCCACCTCGATCAGATCGAAGTGTGAGAATGCTCTTACCAGTTTGTTTCTCAGCTTTCGCTTTAATTCCTTGAACCTTTCAATGGCTTCATGCTTGAACTTCATTAAATAGATGAATCCATATCTAGAATGGTCATCTGTGAAAGTGATGAAGTAGGAGAAACCTCCTCTAGCATTTGTTGACATTAGTCCACATACATCCGTATGTATGAGGCTCAAAATGTCGGTAGCCCTTTCTCCCTTTCCAGTAAAGGGTGACTTGGTCATTTTGCTTAAAAGGCATGATTCGCATTTATCAAATGATTCAAAATCATTTGTGTCCAAGTATCCATCTTTATGTAACTTGGATATCCGTTTTTCATTTATATGACCAAGCCTACAATGCCAAAGGTAGGAATTATTAACGTTATATTTCTTAGGCTTTTTGTTTTCTATACTCACTATAGTATTTTGCATGTCTAGAACATAGATGCCATTAATTAATTTTCCACAACCATAAAACAATTCATTAAGATAAAAAGAACAACATTTATTCTTAATCTCAATGGAAAAACCATCCATCTCCAAACATGAAATTGAAATAATGTTCTTAGTAATGGAAGGAATAAAATAACAGTCTTTTAATTCTAAACAAGGCCCGAGGGCAACGATAAATAATAGGTTCCTACAGCTAATGCAGCAACTTTTGCTCCATTTCCCACTCGTAGGTCCACGTCCCCTTTCTGCAGTCTTCTACTATTCTTTAGTTCCTGCATATTTGTGCAAATATGAGATCCACATCCGGTATCCAATACCCAAGAATCTAAAGGAGCAGACATAAAAACCTTGATAAAATAATTACCTAAAGTGGAAGCCTCATTAGACTTCTTACCCTTAAAGCTAGCGAGGTAAACCTTGCAGTTCCTTTTCCAATGTCCTTTACCTCCACAATGAAAGCAAGGGTCATTAGACTTGGACTTTCCTTTGTCAGCTTTGACTGTTTTTTCAGTAGACTTGATCTTCTTGGATCCTTTCTTAAAGGTCAAGTTGGACTTCCTCTTAGTTCCCTTAGAGTTTTCAATGTTCAAGATCTACCATTTATCTTTATTGATGTTGGGCTCAACAGTTTTCAGCATATTCAACAGCTCAGGCAGGGTACACTGAATCTTATTCATGTTAAAGTTTATAATAAACTGTGAATGGCTATCAGGCAGAGATTGTAAAACTAAGTCAACACTTAGTTCGTGATCCATAGCAAAACCCAATTGGCCCAATTTTTCAATAAAGCCAATCATCTTCAGCACATGAGCATTGACTGAAGATCCTTTTGCCATCACACCTCTAAATAGCATTTTGGATGTCTCATACCTCTCAGTCTGAGACTGTTCATCATACAACTCCTTGAGATGAAATATAATGGTATGAGCATCCATACCCTCGTGCTGCTTTTGTAACTCAGGTGACATAGCTGCAAGCATCACACGTGTTGCAGTATTGTCGTCATCACTGTGTTTATTATAAGCTTGCACTTCCTCCGGCGTAGCTTCCTCAGTAGGAACTTCCGGCATTGGCTGCTCAATGACATATCCACTTTTTTATGCTTGAGAACGACTCTCACATTACGATGTCAATCCAAAAAGTTTGGACCAGTAAGCTTGTTAGCATCAAGTATGCTTCTCAAACTTATTTGGTTACTCATTATTCAATAACTGAAATGACAAAAATAGAACAATAATTAAATACAAAAATTAACATAATTTGGACTTTATTAAATTAATATGTACTCCCACTGTTTGACATGAATTAATGACCCCCCTTACATTAATTCGTAGAATCTATATGATTCCCAGTGGGCTAGGATCCCTTTCATTTTATTAAAACCTTGAGTGACTCAACAAGCTCCAATAAAACTTTCAGGTAGATACACTTATCAATCACATCTCTATGTGACTCCTAGATCATCAAGTAGACAACTCTTTGTCTTGCACATCTTATGCGTTCACTTGATCATGCCTCCAAAATTTATCTCCTTTAGTGACTCAAGAAGAGATGAATTATGGTTAAATTCTACCCATTTGTTCAGAAATATCGTATATTTCATAATGATTAAACACACCTTCCATCTCGCATCCTTGAGTGACTCAACAAGCTGACATTGATGGCGGATTCTGGTTTATCATTATAACAATGGAAGGCATTTTGTATTAACTAATTAATACGAATTTAATATTTAATTTGAGGGTTCTGTAACGTCTCATCAATCCTATGTAAATTAAATATCATCAACCATGTAATTAATCATACATATAACAGTGTGGATGACTATCGACGATATCTATCTAGTCTCCTTGAGCCATGAAGAAGACTATTTGGTCTATTTCCTAGGGGACATTGCATCCCACATCGAATGCCAAAATGCAATAACCGCTATCTGCTCCTACCTGTAACATTTACTAGTTGGCACGCAGGCCTGTATCAGATGGACATGCAGGCCCATATAAATTAAATAAAATAGGCACGCAGGTCCAATTAAACAATAACAGGCTCGCAGGCCCAATTAAACAATAACAGGCACGCGGGCCCAATTAAATAATAACAGGCACGCAGACCCAATTAACAAAAGCAGAATTAAATAAACCATACATTCAACCAATCACATAGGTCTAGTCCATAACCATCCACTATAGATCCTAACACAATTAAATATTAATAATAATATATATTAATTTCCAAATTTGCAACGTAGATTTTAATTGTCTAAACCCTTTTAGACAAATCAGATCGAATAAAATAATCAATCTTATTGATTTGTCAATTAATTAATCATATTAATCAATTTTATATTAATGAAATTAATCAATTAATCTAATTAATCAATTAACTCATTATTCATGGGGACGATAAAAATAACCATTTTATTTTTAATCTCCAAATTGAGTCGTACTCGGATTTGGATCAAACTTTTAAAATTTTACGTAAGGTCTATAGTAGAATCTTATGAGAAAATCAATATTTTAGTCAAGTAAAAAATTCAAAATTTTTGTTTAATGACAATTTTATTAAATTTTTCTCAAAATAAAATTATAATCAAGACCTATTCGAATCCCTTTCAAAATTCAGGCCCTTAATTTTAATTTCCGAAAATATAGGTACCTTTCAACAAAGTTTTAAAACAAAAGGGATCTATTTCAATTTTGAAAATAAGCACAGGGCCTGCCCATGCTTCTTTGGAATATGGGGGCGGGTATGCAATTTCCAAAATTGCATAACCCACCCCGTCCCCAACTCAGCACACTGAAACCTTAGGGTTTCGGTGCGCCGCTGCGGTGTCGGCTGGCGCCTTTTCTTCTGTGCCGCGTCGCCGACGCGACGCGGTCCCCCTTCCGGAGACCCGCTGTCGCGAACAGCAGCACTGTTCGTGACAGCAGCAGTTGCTGCGCGCAGTGGCCAAATTTTCCGATGCCTTGCGCAGCGGGGAGTTTTGCCGCTGCTGCGCAGCAGCACCTCTCTGCGCACAGCGGCGAGTTTCGCTGCTGCTGCAACTGCGCAGCGGTGACACTCACCGCTGACATGCGCAGCACTGCGTTCTGACATCGGCGACGATCGCCGCTGCCACGTGCAGCTAGCGGCGCCGCCTCTCCGGCAATTTTTTTTATCTGATTTTTAACTATTAATCTAAAACATTTTCAGATTTAATTTGTGCAAATCAAATTAATTTCTCAATAACAATTATTGTGAATACATCAAAACAAAACAAACTTCAACAAGTTTCAAGGTAGACTCTGATACCACTGTAAGGTTTCGAAACAAACATGCATAGCGGAATTTAAAAGAATCGAAATCATAAACCGAATCAACCTTGCACTACGATGAAGTTTTTGATATAAATTATACCTTTTGATGAACCGCTAGAATCTGATGTTGTTGTAGTGTAGATCTTTACCACAGTCGTCCAGCCTCTAATGGTGATCCACACAGCAAGTCAATATCTGAATTATTGTGCTAGCAATCAAGAAAAACAACTAACTGTTTCTCTAAAATTCTCTTAATACTTATAGGAATAACCTAAACTTAATTAGGTTAAAGATTGTGGACTTGGACCAACCCAAGTCCGGCCCAACTAATTAGAGTTGGACATATTATTCCAACAATCACATTATTGAAGCAAAACTTCTCAATAGAAATCTTGCAAGATACAAATTTTTTATTTCAAGGATACACTTACATTATTTAGGATGTGTTTGATTCACTGTCATTTTCCTGGAAAAACTAGGAAAAATGGTTTCCCCCTTTTGTTTTTGTTTGGCATTTGATTGAAAAATTTACCTTGGAAAATATTTTCCAAGGTACAACCAATTAAAGCTCACTTAACTCACTTACCTTGAAAATATTTTCTCACCTATTTGGTGAGAAAACATTTTCCTCAGGTGAAAAACATATTTTACGTCACGTTTGATAGCTAAATTTTGTTTTATTTGCAATGGAAAATAATATCAACCAAACAACAAATTTAGAAAAATTTCCTACTTTTTCGCCTGATACTTCCAATTGATATTTTTCATGAAAATCAATTCCTACAAAATATTTTCTTACCATCCATTGTCCATCTTTTCAATCAAACATATGCAAGATTGTCTTTCAAGTTCAAGAGGCGACACTTTCAGTTGGTAGCTTTATATGCTATGAATATCAACAAGAGTCCGGGGAAATCACTTTTCAAGGTTGGTCTTTATTTAAAGAAGTCAGTTTTCAGTCATGGACAGTTGTACTTTGCAGTCTCTAGTGTGACAAATCGTAGTGGTTTAAAGATGATCATTTGCGACAAAGATGGAAATAGAACAAACTCAATTACGAATGTAATTTATATAGAAGTTTTTCAAAATTTATGGTGGAAACATTACAATTTTATTAATTACAGTATCATTTTATTATTTTTCTATATATTTCATTATATACATATTTGACATATAATTAAAAAAAATTAGAAAATATTAAAGTCGCAATTATATGTTTCGACATGATGTCGTGCATCGCACGGGGTGAAACACTAGTCTTTATCTTTATCTTTATATCTTTAAATAAAAGAAAGGAAGTGGTTTGGTGTGAACGCATGTTATGAGTAAGTGGTTTAGTGTGAACGCATGTTGTAAATTAATGGCATTTATTATTTTTACGGTAATCAATGGTGGTTTTGAAAAACTATACATTAGTTTATTGTTGTTTAAAATATGAAATACTTAAAATTAATTTTTTATTATCTTCTTATTTATTTTTCTCATGCGAATGTGTTTTTTATTCATTTATAGTTTTTTTTTTCTTTATGCTTGACGTGACAATATTATTTAATCAACTGTATAAGGTATAATCCTCGAATAAATTTTTATGGAGTAATTGGGTAGTAATTGTTATAGATTATTATTCATTTGATACTTTATTTGTCATTTTCTGTTTTTTTTATTATTCAAATATTATAATACAATAATTTTTAATTTTTATAGTTTACAATTTTTTTTTTTAAATCATATGGATTAAATTCCATATATAAATGATTTTCCTATGTATGACTTATTATTTTCCATCTAAAACCTATGCATTCGTTTATCATTGTTTAAACTATGAACTTCTTCAAATTATTATTTTTATTTATTTTCCTATTTATTTCTCTCATGCGACAGTATTTTTTATCCATTTACAATATAATGATGAACTTTTCATATCGAATTCTTATACGAATGTTGCAGAATAATTGGATTTTGGTGATCCTACATTTAATTGTGAAAATTGCGGGACCTTTTTTTGGTATGCGAAGCATATGGGCAAACAATATAACACAAATAAGCAGAAATAATCACTATATTGTATTCACTCTATTTATATCATTATACATATGTTTGTTCTATAACAAAATAGAAAAATATTGTAGTCGTAATTATATGAGAAGACATGATGACCGTGCAACGTACGGGTGAAAATACTAGTATCTTTAAAAATAAGATAGTGGTTTAGTGTGAACACATAGTGCGAACACAATTTGGTTAATTGATATTTGACTACAATATGGTTAATTATTTTATAAATATTTATTTTGTTAAAGAATGCTTGACTATTTAAGCTAGCATTTGGATTATTTTCAAACCGCTACTATATTTACCTAAGTTTATTAAATTTTTAAATTAAATAGTTAAAGTAATTTTTGTAACAACATTTTTCTAGATGTATATTTTTAAAACTATTCTCCCTTTAATTTTTGTCAAGTAAAAACAAAAAATATTTTCAAACTTGATGTACATTATTTAAAAATATTTTGAATTGAATAGCAATTGATGTGATTTTGTGTGGTTGAAAATAAAAAAAAAAAGATTTATGTGTAGAATACTTTAATATTGAATTGTGTGATTAAAATTGTATACTTTAATAATTCTTTTTCTTTTTAATGAACACCAAACAAATGCTTATTATGTAATGATTAAATCTTTACGTTAACTATATTTGGTTAATAAGTATTTGATTACAATATAATTAACTATTTGCTCAATATTTAGTGGTTCAGTATGTGTGTTAATACAATGTTATTAAATATTTGATTAATATTTATTTGGTTAATAAATTTTTGATTACAATATGGTTAACTATTTGGTTAATTCGTGTGTTGACTATTTAAGTTTACATTTGGATTATATTCGAACCATCACTATATTTACCTAGACTTATTAAATTTTTTACTTTTTAAAATATTTTTTATTATTTATTTTTTAAATTAAATAGTTAAAATAAATTTTGTAGCAATAATTGAATGCATATTTTTAAAATTATTTTCCTTTTTTTTTTCTAAATAAAAATTATTTTCAAACTTCTTATTTAATGATTAAATCTTTATGTTATTTTAATTTACAACTTATTCACTTAACTTTTTTATATTATTTTGACCATTTTTTGTACTTTGTTTCCTTTTGTAACTAGGAATTTTAATTTTGAACGAATTATAAATTCATGTACGACTATTGCATTTGTTTACATATTGTTTATACTGTACATTCGACCACCTACTATATTTTCCTATGTTTTTTGAATTTTATATGTTTATTAATTTCTTATTATTTATTTTTTAAATTAAATAGTTTATGTAATTAAGTTGCAAAAGTTTTCTCCTTTTTTGTGAGTACAAACAAAAAATATTTTCAAATTTATTATATAATGATTATATCTTTTTATTGTTTTAACTTTTTTATATTATTTTTGACCATTGTTTGTACTTTGTTTCCTTTTGTAAATGGGAATTTTAATTTTGAACGAATTATAAATTCATGTACGACCATTGCATTTGTTTATATATTGTTTATACTGTACATTCGACCCCCTACTATATTTTTCTATGTTTATTGAATTTTTTATGTTTATTAATTTCTTATTATTTATATTTTAAATTAAATAATTCATGTAATTTTTGTTGCAAAAGTTTTCTCCTTTTTTGTGAGTACAAACAAAAAATATTTTCAAATTTATTATATAATGATTATATCTTTATATTGTTGCGGAATGTTTGTCACTTTGTAGGATGTGTAATGATACAAGATTAATTGTTACAAAACTTGAAAATCACGTTGTTAAAGCAAAATTTCTCTATATCAATCTTGCAAGGTACAAATTTTTTATTTCGAGAATGCACTAACACAATTTAGGATGTATTTGATTCACTGTCATTTGCTTGAAAAATGTCAAATTATGAAAAATATTTTCCCCCATTTATATTTGTTTGGTATTTGATTAGAAAATTTACTTTGAAAAGTATTTTCCAAGGTACAACCAATGAAAGCACACTTAACTCATTTGCTTTGAAAAATATATTTCTCACCTATTTGGGGAGAATTCATTTTCCTTAGGTGGAAAATATATTTTTTCGTCACGTTTGATTACTATTATCAAGTACAAATGAGTGAAAAATAAAAAAAATATATAATTATTTTAATTAAAATAGCTAAATTTTGTTTTATTTGCAATGAATAATAATAATAATCAAACAACAAATTTAGGAAAATTTCCTACTTTTTCACCCGACACTTCCAATTGACATTTTTTAGGAAAATAATTTCCAGACAAATTAATTCCTAGAACATATTTTCTTACCATCAATTTTTCATCTTTTCAATCAAACACATGCAAGATTGTTTTCCAAGTTCAAGAGGCGACAATTTCAGTTGGTAACTTCGTATGTTATGAATATCAATAAGAGTCAAGGGAAATCACTTTTCAAGGTTGGTCTTTATTTAAAGAAGTCAGTTTCCAGTTATGGACAGTTGTACTTTGCAGTTTCTAGAGTGTCGAATCGCAGTGGTTTGAAGATGATTATTTGCGACAAAGATGAAAATAGAATAAACTCAACTACCAATGCAGTTTATATTGAAGTTTTTCAAAATTTATAGTGAAAACATTGCAATTTATTGTAAATATTATCTTATATTGGTGAATGACAATTGTACCCCTGTAACCCTAGATATTATTACTTTGTATATCCATATTTTCCCCTATATATATGAGGCCCTGATTCATAATGAAATACACAAGTTTATTGGTGTCTCTACTTTTTTTTTCTAATTTATAACACGTTATCATTACGAATCTCTATCAAATTGAGTTAGAAGGTAATATATTTTTTTAAGTATAATCATATGTCATGTGAACCAAAATTAATTTGGTGACACGTGAATTTTTTTATATACATGTACATCATAACGATGTCGAATTCTGTTGTTAATTCAAGTTCCACACGTCTGTATTCAATTCATTGATTTAAGTATTATTGATGTGTATATTCTTGTTCCACGTTTTTTTATAAATAAGCATGATTGAAGTAAATCCAAATCCTAGTAATAATTATGCCCGCAAATTGATTCCACATTGATTACTGTGCTGTTAATTCATATCATCGATCCTGATTGTCACGCTATTAATTCAAATAACTGATTCTGATTATGTACACAAATTAAAGTGCAATCCCCTTTTTTTGCAAATTTTTTTTGGGACTTCAATTAAAAGTTCGTGTTTATGTGAGTTTAATTTATATAATATTGTTATTGTTGAATTTATTTATCATTTAAATTAATAGTTCATTATGTTGTTGCTTCTGAAGTAGCGCAACTGTATAATTAATATTTCAGAAGAATATTAATATGACTATCATAAATAATTTGTTGTTACTCCTGAAGTAGAACAACATTATAATATTCCAGAAAGAATATCATTTGCTCCAAAAGAGTATAAATTATAATTGTCAATATTCCAGAAGAATATTGACCTATTATTGAAGAAATAATAGAAAAATACAACATGCTCCTGAATTAGCACAATAATATATTAATATTCCAGAAGAATATTAATCATAATTTTTTTATTACAAATTTATTGATGTTATTGTATTGTTGAACCTGAAGTAGCACAATAGTATATATATTAATATCCCAGAAGAATATTAATTATAGATCTGTCAATTACAAGTATTATTGTTATTATTGATTTAAATTGATAATTCATTATATTGTTGCTCCTAGAACACGACGAATGATTAATATTCCAGAAGAATATTAACCACATAGTTGTCTATTATAAATAATTTGTTATTGCTCTTAAAGTAGCACAACATTATAACTAATATTCTTGAAGAATATTATTTGCTCATGAAGAGCATAAATTATAATTTTCAATATTTCAAAAGAATATTGATGAAAAATCGAAATATGTTCGTTAGCGGAAGAAGACATATTTTGTTCTAGCACATTAATTTTTATTTTAAAAGTTACTGAAAATTTGTCATTGTCTCTTTTTGCCTATATCAATTATGTTTGGCTGTACCATTTGTGACGCACAAGATCAGTCTAAAATCTTGGAATCAAAATTAGCAAAGATTGGATAACCACGTTCACGATTTATTTGTAGTATATCTCTTTGTTTATGTTAATCCAATATTCTTATAATCTTTAGATTTTATCTTTATCTTATAACCCAAGTAATATCATGTATATATAAGATTACTTGCTTGTGAAGAGCAGTATAATACAATTTCAATATTCCAAAATAATATTGACTCAATGCTCCTGAAGAAGTATAATTTAAAATATGTTTTAAACGAATATGATGTTGGTGTTCTCGAAGAAACACAATTCACGTTAGATAATTATTTCAGAAGAATATTTTATCGTCACTCGTGTAGAGTAAATATTGTTAGTTCAAAAGGTAGAACAAATCATTAATGTCAATATTCCTGAAGAATATTATTTGCTCCTGAAGAGCATAATTTGTCAATATTCCTTAAAAATATTGACTTATTAATCTTGAAGAATTACAATTTTAGAAATATAATTATTTCAGAAAAATAATTTGTTATTTTTGCTCCTAACTAGCATAATAAATATTAATTATTGTTATAATTGAATGAACTTCGAATCAATATTTCAGAAAATATTGCATTATTGCTACGTTTCAATATTCTAGAAGAATATTTTTTTATTGCTCATGTGATAAAATATTGTATTCTTGTACTCAAAGAAATTCAAATTTATTATTAATCCAGATGATTATTATGATATAGAATAACATAATATTGTGGTGATTCCCAGAGAATCATAATTTTATCTCCTATTAAATATTATAATGGAAGATAATTTGCTCTCAAAGAGCATAATATTATGAGAATGTTATTAATTTCATATTCTGAATAAATATTTTGTTGTTGCTCCTGAAGAATAATAACTTTATTTTGTGATAAATATTTCAATTTTTTATGTTACTTGTTCATGAATAACATAGTTTCTTTTTTTGCTCCAAGTAAATGTTAATATTCTATTAACTTTGAATTTCCATAGAAAATCATATAGTTATTCGATCTTATCATATCCTTTTGATTATACCAACTTACAACAATTTTTTTTTTTTGAATGTATGCTTTACATTCAATAATATAATACAATATTCTAGAAGAATATTGTATCACTATTCTAGAAAAAGAAATAATCTAAATCAATATTCCAGAAGAAAATTGATTTAAATCGATATTCCAATAGAATATTGCCGCATTAGAAATATCTCATTTGAGTTATTTAACATTTCAAAACAATATTTCATTTTTGCTCTTAAAGAAGCAAAATTTTAATTCACATTGAATATTCAAGTTTAATATATTGTTACTCCTAAAGAAGTATAACAATTATAAAATAATATTAACTGTTCTTGAAAAGTATGATATTACAATTTCAATATTCCAGAAGAATATTGACATTGATTTTGATTGAGCAATAAAAACGTGTTTTTCGAAGTAGCATATGTTTCGAAGAATATCTCATTTGAGTTCATATTTATCCCTGAAGAAAAACATATAACTAATGTCATAAGGACATTGATTAGTTTGACTACTTGAATGATATGATATATGATTATATAATGTTTAATCATTGAATTATATCTTATATTGAACCAGAAGTTCAATTTAATTTTATTATTTGACATGACCAGTTGGACTATCACTCGATCAATAATGATGCAAAATTAAAATGGACACTCAATGAAAAACCTGAAGATTCTTCAATTCAATTATATATGATGTTTGTTCTTTTTCATGAAATTTCTTGAATGTCACTAGCTAAAACAGGGATTAAATTCCCTATATTTCTGAAAATAGTGAATGATAAATAAGCCTCCATCATCCTCCACATTGATCATCTAAATATTATTTGTATCTAATAGATTGATACATATACTAGATGAATGCATGGTGTTCGCAACCTGAAGTTTGCGAAATTATTGCTCAAATTTTAAATTATGAGCATAATTTCATATTATATAATCAAGAATGTGTCTTGATAATGCTAGTGGACATGAATTTCAACATTTTAATAATTGTTAGTTGGGATATCAATAAATGGTTTAACATTATTGCTTGTTAAACGCCTTCAATTAATTTAATTGAGAACAAAGTACTTCCCTTTTTGTATGCATCATGCCAACATTATAGTTCCCTCTGATATAATTGATTTATGGTTAGAGCCTAATTTTTCCATCTAATTTTTTAATAGTGCAATTGATCCACCACAATACATTGAAATGGAAAATAAAGAATATTGAGAAAAATGTGTGGTTTGAACATATATCCCAAATGGGTGATATTTTACAATGCCAAAAAAATGATTGTCAATTTGATTTGACAATTTTCTCAACATTAGGGGGGATGATTAGTAGCTTAAAATCAAACATATGCATCATATTATGTTATCTATATCCTCGCGATTGATAAACGAACCAGAAGTTTGATTGAAAATACGAACGAAAAGTTCAAAAGATAACATAATTACGAGATGCATAAGAGATTAATAAAATCTCATGTATTAGTTACAGATGCTCTATCTTATATTGATGTATGGTACGCCTAAAGCGTAGCGATATCTAATTCGAATAGAGATTCCCAAATAAATAAAAATAGAGTAAATGATTATGATGATTTTATTGAAGAGGTATATACTCCTGAGAGAGTATTTATTGACATAATTAATTGTAAATCTCTAGAAGATGTTCAAGTACTCGAAATATTGAAAATTGAGATATCTATAGTTATGTCTTGTGAGGAAAGAAATCGAATTGAGATGATAATTGTGTCGACATACTTTATAAATCACTTATGTAAAAGCAAATTGCGAAGCTAGCCACGTCATAATATGAATGATAGTGAAGATAATAAAAGAAAATATGTCGAAGAAAATCGACATAAAAATAGTTGGTAAAAGTATGCATTCAAGCTAAATTAAACTTACTATAAAACCTGAAATTTTGGGACCTGAAGTCCAAACACTTAAAAGCGTAAAACCAGTAAAATACCTATAGATATAGTCATTATACACGACTTGTTGCGCAACGAATGTTTCAAAGATCTGACATAGATGCAATATTTTATTTGTCTGACAAATGCATAATAAGTGCTAATAAATATATAATTATTAGAAATGTAAATACTGAAAGATGATTGACTCTAATTACTAGCTTGTGCTCTTTGATGTACCAATGAGTGATATCAAAATGTATGATCATCAACTCGATACGTTGGAAGTATTCTTTGAAGTACCAATGAGTGAGATTAAAAAGGGTAATCAATACCTCGATACTTTGGAATTGCGGTGAAATGATTAGAGAAAATTTATTTGAAATATAGGAGCGTTATCTATCTACAGTTTCACAACTTAAATTTGGTGGTAGCAATTTAACAATTGCAATGTGAAATATATACGATGTCCAAAGCATACAGTATAATCCTTGAAGGGTTAAATATATCTGAAATATATAGTTCTAGTTTTTAAGAAACTTATTTGATCAAAGTATAAATATATTTTACGATCTGAATATATCATATGCCTTGACTAGATTCAATTTCCAATGGAATGTGATTGATAGTATGAAATTAGATTACATGAAGAATGATACAAATGATTCTATATGACAATGTTGAAATTGAAATGTACCGTTATTGTTAATAATATTTGAAAATTGTGGGAATTGATTTTTAAGATTCAAATTCATGATTAATTATTCACCTAAAGTGAAAAATTAATTGTTCATTGAAGTGAATAAGTCACTCCTAAATTTGAGAAATGCATTGAATGTATTGATTAATATTGATTATAGAACATAGCTCGATGTAGCATATTCAAATGATTGGAAATATGATATAATTCTTCAAGTTCAAATGAAGAATTGAATTTATATTCTAAGAACAAATACTATGAGATATGTGCCATTTATATATGCTTGGTGAAGATATTCGATATTGCAACGATTAACTGTTGAAATAATTATATGCAATATCCAAATAATTGTAATGTTCCCATGAGAGGAAGCTAATATACGCTATATTCTTTTTTCCTTAGTCGATGTTTTGTCCCACAAGAATTTCCTGGCAAGATTTTTAATGAGGTAGCTGTTATCAATGTCTATTGATATACTCTTATGCGAGACTCCCGAAGAGATCAAGATATAGATGATTCAATAGAGATTGAATTAGAGGGAGTAACTATATGGACGATTTAATACAAATTGAATAGGGGGAGTCGCTGTACTCTTTTTCTTTTATTTAGGATTTGCCCCACTGAGTTTTTTTATCAAGGTTTTAACGAGACAGTACAAAATACTCCAAATTTTTTAACAAATTCACTCAAGTAAAATCTAGCTGATTTATTCACGAAAGCACCGTCAACATCTACATTCAAGAAATCTGTTCACAAGATTTGGATGCATCGACTCGATGATTTACAACGATCAACACTAGGGAGAGTAGCTGTACTCTTTTTCCTTAACATGATTTTGTCCAATTGGGCTTTCCTGACGAGTTTTTAACGAGGCAGTATTCATTTTATCACTCCAAGAATAACTGTACTATTTTTCTTTCGTTTGATATTTTTGTCTCTTTGAATTTTTATCAAACAATGTTTTAATGAGGCAGATATTTTGTAATATATTATTTAAGGGGGAGTGTTGTAAATATTATCTTATATTGGTAAATGGCAATTGTACCCTATAACCCTAAACATTATTAATTTGTATATTTTTATTCTCCCCTATATATACGGTGCTCTGGTTCATAATGAAATATACAAGTTTATTGATGTCTCTACTTTTCTCTCTAGTTTATAATACAACTCTATTAATTACAGTATTATTTTATTATTTTTCTATTTATTTTCCTCTCTAATTTATAACATAACTCTATTAATTATAGTATTATTTTATTATTTTTCTATCTATTTTATTATACACATATTTGACACATAATTAAATAAAATTAAAAAAAATATTAAAGTCGTATTTAAATGTTTGGACATTATGTCACATTATACGGAAATCACTAGTTATACTCAAAAGTAAGGAAAAGTAAACACTAGTTATACTCAAAAGTAAGGAAAAGTAAGGGGGTAACGTTGAGGTTGAACAACTAATCCCTTCTTCCAATCACTGGTCAAGTCGTCTCCATCAAATTTAGCACAGCTTCGTTGACTTTACCCCTCCAGTTCTCCAAAATTACGGATTTTTCCTTTTACAATTTTGCATTTTTGTTGAGATCTTTGATTTTTTTATCATCACAATGGAGGACGATAAAGCAGCATTATCGCAGAAACTAATCGAAACAGTTAACGGAATTTCTTCAATTTCTGATTACCGAAGCACCGTGAAGAAGCAGTATACAAATCTAGCTCGGAGGTTGAAGTTGTTGATTCCATTGTTTGAAGAAATTCGAGATAGCAAAGACCCGTTGCCCCATGACTCCATCGAATCTCTAGCTTCTTTAGTAAACGCGCTTGATTCGACCAACGAGTTGCTTCGATTTGGTAGTGAAGGCAGTAAGATTTATCTGGTGGGTATATTGCAATATTGCTTTATTCTTTCGTTTTTATTTTCACGCCAATGTTTGATGGTCTATACATTTAATTTAGATGACTGATTATTTTAGTTCGTTTTTGTTTGATATGATATGATTCCACCCCCCCTCCCCCCAATTTCAAATCAAAGAAACTAAGTGGCTCTCTTTTCTGGATCAAGGACATATCAGAAGTTGAGGGTTTTGAGCGAGAGTTAATTTCTTGTTATGTTTTAAAATCAAATGAAGGTTTTGAAACTGTCAAATCTTGCCAGTGGATTGTATTTGGTTTGTTTCAGGATGCATCTTCACTGGGATTGGTTCGTTTTTATACTGGATCACATAGAGTTCACAAGATTCTCCAGTATTGGGATCGTCCTTGCATAGAATAGTTTTTCAAAGCGTTAGTCAAGCATATTCTCAATGCTAATGGATTGGGGGAATTTTGAATAGGATTAGTTTGTGCATACGTGAAATGGTTTGTGATTACATGTGATCCATGTATACCCTGTTAGACGAAAAGGAAGAGAACAAACTAATGAAATGACTTCATGCTAGATCCTCTAGTACCGGGTATTATAAAGCAAGTTGATGCAAGATTCTCTAGTACCGGGTATTTCTTTCATGAAATAGTTTCAAAGTGGTCGTTATTCGTTGAGATTTTGGAATTTTTGAGGTGGCTCCAAATTTTTGTGATGCTGGAGTACTAATAATTGACCGGAGGATCCAAAAGCACTTCACATGATGGACAAAGCAACGAGTCTTCTCTTGCAATTGAGAGGGACAAATAGGCGAGAATCAATACACTTTTAGTATGGTGGCAAGTGAAAATATATGCAATCAATTTATACAAGCAAGTCCGCTCATCGAGACAAACGAGCACAAGTAGCAATAATAATTGTCAGCTCTGTAGTATCTGCGGTAAGCTTGAGTTAGCATTCTGCACAATATTCTCTGAGGTTCTAGAGAATCCCACTTGCCTCTTTGAAGATCCTCTAATTGTGCATGATGCTAGACCGTATTGTCCACCAGCCTTAGTGCCTGTTTGTGTCTATCCTACGACCGTTCTTGCTTCCGCCTTAAGTTTTCACCTACATCGCCGCAGCCTGCCTATGTCTGCCTGTCTGCTGGTGGTAATGCTGCATGCCTCCTTTCTGTCCTATGCCTTTGACCCTTGCCTTGGCACTGCAGCTCTTAGCATTCAGCTATCTCTTCACCGCAGCCTCTGCCTCACTCACTCCTAACGCATAATTGGGTGCAAGTTTCAGATGCCCTTGCAGGAATTTAACTGTCATGGTTGGGGTGTTACAAAGAGCTCTTAATTGATTGTCCATGTTATAAAAAGATCACAAGAATATAACTCTGACATTTTGAAGTTGATATATGGATTCACATGAATCTTTTTCTTTTTTCTATTTTATCTTTTTAAAACTGTGGAAATTTCCTATTCTAGGGTTCATTGATATCTATTGATGAGGTATTCATAGACCTACTTTAGGAAAAAGAAGTTCGTCCTATTGTCCAACCCCTCATGTAGGTAACCTTGAACCTTGCTGAAAACTTATTCCAAGACTTGAAAAAAGAAATTGTCTAGTGTTCTTCCGTGAACCTACTTTGCACATCCCCCATATATTAAAAAGTTGCATTTAGGTTGTAATTTGAAATTTATATGAGAATCATTTCTTTTCATAAAAGACCTCTCTTGGCATTGCATGCATATTGAACATCGAATTATTTACTTTTGGTTTTTTATGAAATCATTTATCGTTCAGTGTGTGGTAGGGCTTTTGGAAGGTTTAAAAGTATTTTTAGTAAAAAAATATAGTGTTAGACAGTGATTGAGAAAGTACTTTTTGACTAAATAAATAACTTTTTAAGCTGTTTTAGAGAAGCTCAAATATGTAGCTTCTCAAAAAAACACTTTTACAAAAAGTTGAAATATGTAATATCTTATTATGAAATCTATTGAAAATGTATGATATTCCATAATTCGTATTAAAATATTATATTTTATTGATTAATAAAAAATAATATTTTATTAATTAATAAAATTTGAAATATGTTGTAATTATATTGTTTTTCATAACTCGTATTGAAATATTATATTTTATTGATTAATATGAAATTATATTTTATTTTATTAATTAATAAAATATGAAATTTGTTGAAAATATATTATTTTTCATAACTCGTATTGAAATATTATAGTTGTGTTCGGCGGCTACTTAATGAGGAGAGAGAAATTTTTTTGGTGTTTTTGAGGTAAAATGTGTGGTTAAAAATTGGAGAGAGAAAATGTGTATGGTTAAAAAGTGGTTTGGAAAATTGTGTATTTTAAATTTCAATTTAAAGAGGAAACTGAACGGATTATTTATTTTATTGATTAATATGAAATTATATTTTATTAATTAATAAAATATGAAATTTATTGATAGTATTTATTCTATAACTCTTATGAAAAATCTATTGAAATATTAAAATTCATTAATTAATAAAATATGAAATCTTTTGAAAATAAATTAAAAATATATTTTCATAATTTATTAATAAAAATATGTAATATATTGAAAATAGTGAAATATTATATTTTATGAATTTATTAATTTTTTTTTTTTCATTATAGATTTCAACATTGAGGTGAAATAATTATTTAATTTTTATTTAAGCCCCGTTTGGCTCCCGATTCTTAGGAAATTATTTGGTTTTGAATAGTGATTTTAAGAAAATTTGTGGTTAAAAAATGTTTGAAAAGTAAAAAATGATGGGTTTGACTAAGATGGATGGTTGAGATTGAATGCTCAATAAATTTGATTTTTGAAAAATGGGGGCCAAATAGGGGCTTAAGTATGATATATAATATAAGTTTTAGTTTATACAGAAGCACTTTTATAGTTGTGCTGTCAAACAATCAATTTAACGTTAACAGTACTTTCTAGAGTGACAAGTGACGACCAAACAGTCAACTGCTTTTCGTTAATAGCACTTTAAAAAAAAAAAGCTCTACCGCAAAAAACTCTATTTACAACAGCTCTACCAAACAGGCTTTCATGTGTTTTATTCACTTTTGCACTAGCCTACATACCTGATTAATGAAAACACCCTCGGTTTTGACTTTTGATGACCATAAAGGAAGAAGCTGATCATATGCAATTAAGACCCAAACTGAATTGCTGGACATTCCATCTCCTCAACATTGAGGCGTCTTTTAGATTATCTGCTGTAATTAATTGCTTACGGCGAATGTTGAATTTGAACTTTGTTTTCTTTTGAATATCAATGTCTGTGCTATATTCATCTTATCTAAAATATCACTTGCAGGTCTTGGAGAGAGAACAAGTTGTAAAAAAATTTCAAGAGGTGACAGTTCAATTGGAACAAGCTTTGAGTGGATTTTCTTTCGAAAAACTTGACATTTCTGATGAAATTAAAGAACAGGTATAAATTAGTTCTTGACTTGGTGAACTTGCATTGCCATGAGGCTGGACATTCTAGCAGAGTACTTCATTACTATAACTGTTCTATATTGACCTGTTCAGTTTCAGTGCATGAATATGTGATGATTTCTTAGATGTATTTGTATGTCTGGACATGCATGCTTTCCATTTTGGAAGCTGTATAACTTTATAAATGACTCTGTATCTAAGTTGATCTTTAATTTATTAATGTTTCCAGATTGAGCTCGTTCTTGCTCAGTTCAGAAGAGCCAAGGGAAGGGTTGACTCACCCGATGTTGAGTTGTATGAGGATCTATTGTCCCTATACAGCAAGAATAATGATACTACTGGAGAAACAGATGTCTTAAGGAGATTGGTCGACAAGTTACAGCTTGGTGGAATAGCGGACTTAACTCAAGAATCACTAGCTTTGCATGAGATGGTTGCTGCCACTGGAGGGGACCCAGAGGAGAGCATAGAGAAGATGTCAATGCTATTAAAGAAAATTAAGGAATTTGTTCAGACAGAGAATCCTAACATTGATTCTCCTTTAATGGAGAAGTCGATTCCTGCAAGTAGCAATGGAATAGTATCCTCAGAGGAAATTCAGAAGAACCCTGTCATACCAGATGATTTCCGCTGTCCTATATCATTAGAGCTGATGAAGGATCCTGTCATAGTCTCAACGGGACAGGTATTGCATTGGATTTTTGCCCTTTGCTTGATAAAACCAGTTGCCGTGCTCTCTCTATTGTTCTTTAACAATCTTAATTAGTGCTTTTTATTCTTCTTAATCATTTTTCTATGAAATGATTCATTAATTATCCAACATTATTTTCTTTATGAGTTCGTTTCATAGAATGAACTCGGTGCTCTAGACATACTTCCTCGAACACCTTGCTCTAGAATGAATTAAAAATTGAGAAATAGATAAAGCTTGTATTTTATTTTACACTATGACGTGTTCAACTTCATGTTTCATGTTGCTGCTTTAACTGATGAGAGAACGTACTTTTGAACTCCATGAAGGAATAAGGGGTTGGATAATTTTGTTGAAATTTCTCCTGATTGCCATTTGTAGTTAACTGATTAAAATATTCTATCTGCTGTAGACATATGAAAGATCGTGCATCGAGAAATGGTTGAAAGCAGGGCATATCACTTGTCCAAAGACGCAACAAGCCCTTACTAGCACTGCTCTTACACCAAATTATGTCCTTCGTAGCCTTATAGCGCAGTGGTGTGAGGCAAATGGGATTGAACCCCCGAAACGACCAGGCAGTCAACTAAGTAAGATCACGTCTGCATTCTCCCTCGCTGAGCGTACAAAGATAGAAGCTCTCCTCCATAAGCTCACAGCTGGCAGCCCCGAAGACCAGCGTTCTGCAGCATGTGAAATTCGCCTTCTTGCCAAGCGGAATACTGACAATCGTGTGGCAATTGCTGAAGCTGGTGCTATTCCTTTGCTCGTCCAACTTTTATCAACACCTGATTCCCGCACCCAAGAGCATGCTGTTACTGCACTTCTTAACCTTTCCATATGCGAAGATAACAAGGGCAGTATCGTATCTTCTGGGGCCGTGCCCGGTATAGTTCATGTGCTTAGAAAGGGTAGCATGGAAGCACGGGAAAATGCGGCAGCCACCCTATTTAGCCTCTCAGTAATAGATCAAAATAAGATTACAATTGGTGCTTCGGGAGCAATTCCACCACTCGTCACACTTCTAAGTGAAGGTACACAAAGGGGGAAGAAGGATGCTGCAACGGCACTCTTCAACTTGTGCATATATCAAGGTAACAAGGGAAAGACCATTAGGGCAGGAGTCGTCCCTACACTGATGCAGCTGCTTATGGAACCTCAAGGTGGTATGGTGGATGAAGCTCTTGCGATACTGGCAATATTGGCCAGTCATCCCGAAGGGAAGGCGGCTATTGGAGCTGCAGAGGCATTACCTGTTCTAGTCAATGTCATCAGGGATGGCTCCCCGAGGAACAAAGAAAACGCAGCTGCTGTTTTGGTGCATCTCTGTTCGGGAGATCAACAATACCTTGTCGAGTCTCAGGAACTAGGAGTAATGGGTTCGCTACTTGATTTGGCAGCAAATGGAACAGAAAGGGGCAAGCGTAAGGCTGCCCAAATGCTTGAGCAGATGACCAGATTTGTTGAAACACAAGAGCAGGCGCAGGCGAAGGCGCAGGCCCAGGAGCAAGCTGGCATTGGGGTTCAAACTCATGATCAAATTTCACAGTCACCTTCATCGACTGATGCTGTCAATACTTGAGTGTTCATGTTCCTTTACCGTTTTCACCATTCCCATCCATTGAGTTATTCATTATGTTTCGTTTCGTTGAGAAATATAGTCGGTGGGAAAAGAAATTACTTAAAAGAAAGGCCAAGCTATATATAGGACGACATAACCTGAACGTTGATTGTAACCTATGTAATTTATACAAGTGTAAACATCCTCAGTTTTATTTTAGCAAGTGTTTGGTAAATTTGTTTTTCTTTGAGTTTTTCCAAACCACTTTTTAATTATACATATATTTTCAAAATCACATATTTTACATCAAAAACTCAAATTCTTTGTTTCAAACAAAAATAGGGAAGAATACATAACTAAGGTTTTCAAAATACACATTTTCAAAATTAAGAAACTTAGGCTGCGTTCTCTTTGTGTTTCAGTTTCCTGTTTTCATTTTCGAAAATGTTTTCTGTTTTTCATTTTCTGTGACTTTTTTCGAAATTGCTGAAAACGCGTTTGGTTTGTTATTTCTGAAAACTGTTTTCGAAAATGAAAACCTGGAAAACGCGTTCTGTTTAAAATTTTGAAGAAAATTATTTCTGTATACTTGTAATTATATTGTTTGTGAATATAAATGAAATAAACATGTCATATTTGAGTTGCACAACAAAAATAAATGAAATAACCCCTATCACACAATTTGGTTATACCAAAAAAGTTCAAAAATTCATGTTGCCCTTCTAAAGTAATCGTTCCACATTTGGGTAATAATTTTCCATTCTAAAGTAATCGTTCCATTTAATACTTTATATATATACATCATTCTAGTAAGCACTCATAACGTTTAAAACTTAAGTTTCAATAAAATTTGCAAAAATCAATTTACGTTAATTAATGATGCTCTTACAAAATAAGTGTCTGCAATACAAAAGTAAAAAAGAAATGTTTAATAATTAAGCACATCATACATCATCAGAAAGATGGTTGAATTTGGAGTTTGACGCAAAAAACAGAGTGCAATTCAGAGTTGTACATCAAAAGTTATACATGTTTGAAGACAATGACCAATAAAGCAAATACGAGAAAGACTAAATTGAAAGAAAAGTAAAATTTGTGAACTAATGTGCAACAAAATCTGAAGTTGAGGGACCTAAGTTGCAAATAAATTAGGGTATTTTCGAAAGAAATTTCAAAATTTGAGAATTAAAATGACAAATTTTGAAAATTAGGGACTAATAATGTAATTAAAAATGAATAATTTTGACAAATTTCATATTCTTTTTTGATTATTTTAATTTTAATTTTTTTTTAAAGTGGAAAACGCGCGTTTTCCACTTCCAAGGTATAAATTTCGGAAAACGTGATTTTCACGTTTTCCATTTCCTTTACAAATTTTGAAAACGTTTTCGAAAATTATTTTCGAAAGCGGCGCAAGAGAACGCGTTTTCCGCGTTTTCGAAAATGGATAACGGAAAACGGCTGAAAAACGCCAAAGAGAACGCAGCCTTAAGGTCTTATTTCTAAAATCAGGTCATAATTATTATATATTTTATTATTTATAATCACAAGTTACAATTTTTAGGTCACAATTTATTATGGTCACAAGTCACAAATTGATCATAAATTTATGGTCACGGTCACAAATTTTTAGTTAACAATTTATTTCTCGATCACAAATTTCGAATTTCGTAGGTCACAATATTTTTCGATCGCAAACTCGAGTCAATTGGTCACAACTTAACAAATTATGAGTCACAATTTCTTTATTGATCACAATTCACAAATTTCATTGGTTACAATTTTTTTCTCGAATTATGTCACAATTTTCACAAATCACAAATTTTCTTGATCGCAGAACACAAGTTTTGTAGGTCACAATTTATAAAATTATTTGATCATGACTCATTTTTTTTATCACAAATTATCGATACGACTGGTCACAATCTATTTCTCGATCACAAACACTACAAACTTTATGGGTCACAAATTAAGGTCACAACTTATTTTTGGGTCACAATTATCAAATTATTATATCACAATAATTCAATTAAAAGTCACAAATTATCAAAAATTTTAGGCCACGTACTATTTTCTAGTCACAAGTTATGTAATATCGATAACAAATCATCATCAGCACCACCACCGACCGCCAACACCTCCATATTGACCGCTGCCACCACCGACCACCAGAGCAAACACCACAATCACAAACACACCTAATCTCTCCACCAACCAACACCACCACAAACGCATAAACCATCCTATCCTACCCGACCCCGATTATATTATTTTCTGAAATATATTTTAATATTATTCGGTTTGGCGTCTATGTTTTATCGACACAAAACAAATTTAATACAAAAATTTAATTAAGTGCCGAACTTTAAGACATGTGGTACACTGAAATATTGTTTCTTTTTCTATTTTTATTAGTTTGGTCTTTTTTAACAAAATGTTATTTCTACTTTTTTTATATGATAGTATCATTAACATATTTTCATAAATTTTTATCGAAATTATTATCATGAATAGAAATCTCGTGCATCGCACGGATAAAATACTAGTGTGGTATTAAAGCACAGAAAAAGGCTTGAGGAATAAGTCACATTTAAATTATAGTTGTTGACATAGCCAATTTTTTTGGTTGGGGGTCCCATGTTAAAACGTACAAAAATGTTAAAACAGATAATAAAGATGAAATTTTTTTAGTACTTTATTACAAACTTTTCTTATTAGTGCTTCTACTTTGCTAATGGATTACATTAACACATTCCAAAAATATGTAAAATTGGTCCTCAAAATTAAATAAAAAATTGAAAATATAATAAAAAAATATTCAAAGAAAATTGGGGTTCCTGGACCACACCAGTACCCCTTTGGCTCCATCACTTGTCGACAAGTTGTTTGAAGATGTTGATTCTCAACAACAAACCTATTTATGTAACCATCACATCAACATTGTAAGGGCGTAAATTTACGAAGAATATACAAGGAAGGTTCTGGATTAGAAATGGGAATAAATAATTTTTTCTCATCTTTTACATAATAAAACAATAAATCAAAACCAGAGTGAACCATTACATAAATGGAAAAAACTGGCTTGAGAAGAACATACAAAATAAAGTGATATGAGAAAAATAAAAATTCACGCTCAGCAAAAATAGCAAGCTGAACTTGGCCTAGTTCCCTACATTAATAAGACCATATCTGGGTCAAACCACACTGACACTGTAGTCTGTTTGACACCTTTAATCGATAAAGTCCAGACAATGATGGCGTTATTTCATTAATAATAGGTTGGTGGAGGTTAAAATAAGATTTTTAGTATATTTTAATAGAATTTGATGAAATGTGTGATTAACAAACTACGAGTTTTATGTATTCCATGATTAAAATTAATTGTTAACTTTAACAAAAATTAAAGTCAAAATTTTAATTAGTATCAAATATTAATCAGATTTAGAATAGAGCTTTTGTGCAGCAATGGAGAACTGTGTTTTCTGTATATTATTTCTATATTGCTTCAACGTTTACAATGCAAGAAGAGTACCATACAAAGAGAATACAACCAATAAGAAAAAGACACATGGAGAAACAAACTAATTAACATGATGCAGGTTGTACACATGAAAGAAAAGAAAGAAAATAATAATAATAAAAAAATGAAAAATGAAATAATATTCTTCATCCCCCCTCAAGCTGGAGCGTGATAAAGATCAGATAAGCCTAGCTTGAAGAGTAAAGTGTGAAACTGAGGTGTAGAGAGTGCCTTAGTGAAAATATCTGCAACCTGCTGAGATGAAGAGATGTACTGAGATAGAACAAAACCATTTTTGAACTCATTCCGTACAATGTGACAATCGATTTCGTGGTGCTTCGTTCTCTCGTGAAAAATTGGGTTTGCACTGATATGAATGGCAGATTTGTTATCACACCACAAAGGAATTGACAAGTGTAAATGAATCAAAACGTCTCCCAGTGTGTAGCTTATCCACTTAAGCTCACAAACAGTTGCACCTAAACTCCTGTACTCTGCCTCTGTTGTAGATCGAGATACAGTGGTCTGTTTCTTGATTTTCTAAGAGATCAAAGTGTCTCCTAAATAGATACAAAAACTAGTGACTTCCGCATGTCCAAGTAGGATGCCCAAAGTTGAATCTGAGTATGCTGTTAAGGGGGAAAAAATTGAGTTGGAAAGAAAAGGCCTTGAGATGGAGAGCCTTTTAAACACCTTAAAAGATGGATAGCTGTGTCCCAATGTATCACAAAGGGGCTTGTTGTTTGTCCGGTGCAACTTATCTTCATAGATTAGATGGCCAGTTCCATTGAGAAGAATCTTGAATTTGAACCTCCAATCTAGAATAGTTCGGCAAAGACTGCCTTAAAAACGCTTTCCAATGGGCCTAGGAACAAAACAAGAGAAAGAGCAAACGCGCCTTAAAGGAAAACCCGCTACCTCCGAGACGGCATCCCTCCTACCCCGATTGTCTTGCTGCTAGGAGCCTTCAGAGGTGACCAAGGATATCTCTTACTTTGAGGTAACCCCGAAATGAGGCAACCCCGTTCACTTCGACAAGAAAGGTGTCAAGTCTGAAAGCCAAGCTCGGGCAAGAAGAGGGCTCACTACATTCCAAAAAAGAATGGTTGGTATCTTGTCCGTCCTTAGAAATACCCGAGGAATCCGTTTTGTGCTAGTTAAAAAGGGTCCCTGCTTGACTTTCAGCTCAAATGGTCAGGCTACTTTTCATTGGTCCCAATGCAAGAAGGTCTTAGACTTTCCCGTCCTCCATTACCGATTTACTAGAGGTAGAGATTGATCCACGCCTATGAACCTTTCTGCTGGAGCCTCTTTAAAGTAGACTATATATAAGGACCATCTGGCATGGAGCAATAACAGACTGGCTCAACTGTTGTATCACATACGTTAAATTTGGTCTTGTAAGATTCAAATACAAAAGCCTCCCTATTAATCTTTTATAGCGCCCAGGATCTGTCAAAGAAGCACCCGTATTCTAAGATAATTTTGCACCCTTTGGAATAGGTACTGCAACTGGTTTAACCCCTGTAAACCAACATCCTTGATGATATCTAATATGTAATTTCTTTGGTTTACATAAGTGCCTCTATTTCCCCTTGCAATTTCCAGACCTAAGAAATACTTTGCACATCCCAAGTCCTTCATGGTAAACTGTAAAGTAGAAAATCTTTAACAGACTGAATGTCTGATTCATGTGGCCCAATTATTAAGACAACATCCACATACATCAATGAGATAAGGCTGTGAGAAGATGAATGCTTAATATAAAAAGATAGTTATCATGATAAGATTGAGTGAAACCAAAAGGAGCAAGCTTACGACAAAGCTCAATATTCCATTATCTTGAGGTCTGTTTTAAACCATATAAACTTCTCCTCAGTTTACAAACCTGATTAGATGAACCTTTTGTATAACCTGCAGGCCTTTGTATATAGACCTCTTCATCCAAGTCCAAGAATCCATATCTGCAAGCCTATCTTCAAAAAATCAAGTTGTGAATTTGCCAGATTCATTACATTGTTCACAACATTTCTTCCTCCTGATTCTCTGCCTCTTTGATATCTCTATCCTTTGTACCAATCCGAATATCCATGAATTTTAAATCTTTGAATGTCCTCCCATATTATAGTGATCACAGAATGACCCATCCTTGTCATAACCGTTGTTCTTTCTGTAATTTCCTCTGCCAGAATTGAACCTTCCTGTCCAATTGCCTTTTCCTCTTCCATATGTATCATTCCTTTGAATTTTCCTCTCACCATCATAGCTGCATTTTCTGTTGTCTCTGAAAAAGGACGTGTACTTCTCTTTGTTTTTCTACCTTCAAAACCATAGAATATGCCTTATAAACTAAGGGTAGGGGATCTATCACTAATATTTGATTTCTAACATTATCATAGGAATTATTTAAACCCATCAGTAATTGCATAAGCTTATTGAATGATGCCAAATCAGAGACATCATTTGCTGCTCCACAGGTGCAGATGGGAACATGCATTAAACAAACAATTTCATCCCATAGCTTCTTAAGTTTGGTATAATATTTTTCAATCGACATTGATCCCTGAGTTATATTACTAATTTCCCTCTATAATTGATAGAGCAAGGGACCATTGCATTCCCCATACCTTTCTTCCAGCTCCAACCATAGATCTCTTGTTGATGTTGTTTATATAAATGCATTCACAATGTCCTTTGAAATAGAATTTAAAATCCAACTCCTAACCATACAGTCTACTCGTACCTATTGATCAAATCTCGGTGATGTTTCCTCAGTTTTTTCACATTTCCCATTTATAAATCCCAATTTGAATTTTGCACCTAATGCTAATTTAATAGATCTATTCCAGCTCAAATTATTTTTACCTGTTAGTGGTGAAGTAACTAGAAGCATTCTCGGGCCATCTGATCCCTGAAGACCCAATGGGTCACCAATTGAGTATTCTTTAGTTGTTGCTCCTTGTTCAGCAGTCTAGGCATTGTTTTGTCCCTCAGGCATTTCAGGCACCATATTTTAATGGGCAATGCTACAAGCACCTTATCTTTGCCCCCAACCTTAACAACCCCCTAACATGGGGATGAGGCTGACAGTGAGGGCCGCATTAATGAGGAGACCGGTCCCACCACACATGTGAGGGGGTGGTCACACTTGAGGGTAAGAATGGAGTTTAAATAGATTAATCCTATTTTAATCGAGCAAAGAAAATAATTTTATGGTTTAGTTTGCTCAATTCATTTCTGGCTCAGATACCATAATCTTTTGTGCAACAATGGAGAGCTGTGTTTTATGTATATTATTTCTATATTGTTACAACATTTACAATGCAAGAAGAGTACCATAAAGAGAATACAACCAATAAGAAAAAGACACATGATGAAACAAACAAACTAATGTGATGCAGGCTGTACACGTGAAACAAAAGAAATAATAAAATGAAAAATGAAATAATATTCTTCAAATATGGATTATATAAAGACATTTTTTGTACCAATTAAAATTTAGATTTTAATTTAAATCAAAATTAAAAATCAATCTCAATCACATATTTTATGAGATGAATAACTTTTCAATCATATATCTTATCAATTTTTATCAAAATTTACTAAAAATATGATTTTAGACTCTTTTTTGATGCACCAACATTTGCCATGAAAAAGGAAAACTTTTTCCAACTTTCCGTCATTTGTGGTGTTTGACATGCAACATTTGGATTGAAAATTATTTGGAAGGTAATGAATCCTGGCGCCCGTGTTCTTCAAAAAGGTGGAAAAATTTTATTGTGTTTTAGCTAGGAATTATTTGGAAGGTAAAGTGGAAAATAATTTTCGTTATGTTTGATCAGTTTTGTTGCTGTTAATTGACTTATTTATTTTTCAAAAAATAACATTATTATCTAGTACAAATGTGTTAAAAAATTTTAAAAAAATTGATTAGAATAACTAAATTTTACTTTATTTGTCATTAAAACTAATGTCAATCAAACAAAAACTTTTGGAAATTTTTTCACTTTTTTACGTAGAAAATTAAATTAATTAAACACTTTTAATTAATATATTCTAAAAAAATATTTTTCAGGCAAATCAATTTTTTGGAAAATATTTTATTTCCACCAATTTTCACCCCCGCAATCAAAAAAACCCAAAGGTAGTGTTTGGTAGGGTGTATTTGCCATGGAATTGGAAAATCTTTTCCTACTTTTCACTTTCTATTATGTTTGACATACAAGATTTGCTTTGGAAATTCATTTCCATCTTCGTCTCGTGACTATACGATTCCAACAAATGGTGGAAAACCAATTCTTCAAGGTTTGGTGATATTTGGTTTCCATTGCAAATATAAGATAGTGTTTGATTGATGAGTGAAAAAAGAGATGAAATTCCAATTCCATTGAATTCAAATTCTCATAACCCCCCCACAAAAAAAAAAAAAAAAAAAAGAATTCAATTATATGGGATTCAAGGAAAATGTGGTTTTTTTGTGAGTAGGTGGAATTCAAAAGTGTTTTTGATTGGAATATGAAAAATTTGGGAGAAAAATTGGAATTGCTATCAAATACATATTGCGTTTGATCAATTTTGTTGTTATAAATTGACTTATATTTTTTTCCAGAAATTAACATTATTATTATCCAGTACAAATGTGTTAAAAAGTTAATTTTTTTTTAAAACTAAAATAGTTAAATTTTGTTTTATTTGTCATGAAAAATTACGCCGATCAAATAACAAATATTGAAAATTTTCTCACTTTTTCCACCTAGAAAATTAAATCAATCAAACACATTAAATCATTGTTTGATACACACTAATTTTCCAAGGAAAATGAAAACATTTTCCTACTTTCAACATTTTTTGCCGTTTGATTGAACAAATTTTTCGTGGAAAATATTTTCCACTAAGACCATCACGTGCCTAATTTTTCATGCACTGGTTGAAAATATTTTCTCCCACATTTGACGAGAAAATGTTTTCCATGTTACATGGAAAAGAACTTAAGCCACGTTTGATCAATTTTGTTATTGTTAATTGACTTTTTTTTCCCAAAAAATAACACTATCATTATCAAGTACACATGTATTAAAAAAAAAAAAAAAGCTAAAATTTACTTTATTTGTCATGAAAAATAATGTAAATAAAACTTGAGAAATTCCTCACTTTTTCGGCCTAAAAATTAAATCAATCAAACACTTCAAATTCATATTTTCCTTTGAAAATACTTTCTTTTCACTCATTTTTCATCATTGCAATCAAACACACCCTGACTTTCAATTTCCAGGAAAATAAATTTATGATGCGTTTGATAGCGAGGGTAGAATTTGGATAGAAAGAAAATGAATTTGAGGGAATTGGAAGTTTAATGTATTTAATTGATTTTCTTTTCTAGGTGGAAAAAGTGGAGAATTTTTCAAATTTTGTTGTTTGATTGTCATTATTTTTTATGGCAAATGTTGACCGCAAAATCTGGCTGGACCTTGGACCAACACGTCTCAGCTCCTCCCTCTTGAACATGTGTATCTCCTGCGCACTAGGACAAACAATCAGCTTGCACAGGGGCCGATGTGGCTCCCATTTGCACTCCGATTCCAAAGTCAGTGCCCATGTCAAGCGAATATAATTTGAGTGCAGGAAATATAAGTGTGTAAAAGAGAGAAAAGGGAGTGACAGTAGAATATTCAGTTAAGAGAGTAAAAATGCTAACCCTTACATGGCGGGAGGAGGCTTCTATTTATAGAATGATTCCTTGTTTTGGATTGTGACACATGGCGAACTTTACACGTGTATTCACCCTACCTCTTGGAGGGGACAACCTTACTTTTTGACTGTAATCATTGCTACATTTCGTAGGGGATGGACGCCTGTCACATCTTGGTAATGACGGTGTCACATCTCTGACTTCATCCCTTGTTCCATCTTTACATCCGAGGCGCTACCGTAAGCACCTCAGCTAAGAATAAAGCGCGTCTTCTAGACACAAATCAGTTCGGCTAGAGAAGCTCGTGGGCTTTTCCACCTCGGCCATTGGCCCAAGACAATATCCTAAACTTTAATCATGGGCTAAAGTCCATTGGGCCCTCATTGGGCCTTCACTGGTGGCCTAATGTGCCACAGTTTGGGTACGATCTCAACACTAGTCCCTCAAATCCGATGTGGTCATTTATGGGCAGGTAGGATTTGTTGTATGTTCGAGGCACTGACTTTGTTTTGATGGCCTTCTGTAATCGTGTAGCTACTGGATTACAATCTGGCTCAAACTTTGTTATCTGTTACATCCAATATATATATATATATATATATATATATATATATATATATATATATATATATATATATATATATATTTATATTTTATTATTCTGCCCTCTTTCGGCTGGGAATTATCGTATGGCACTGCAAGCTTGAAGTTCGGAGCGACATTCTTTAGCGGGAGCTCGGATTTAAAGTAAAACCGACCTTCTGTTCCAGTTATACTTCTCAAGCGAAAATTGGAATTGCACCAACATTTAATATAAAAGAGGGGGGGGGGGCTACTAATATCGGTTCCCAAGGAGCAGGAAAAGAATGATAGGTGACATCTCTCCGCGCGTGGCCCCCACTATGATAACTGAACGATTTTCTCCCTTTGACAGTTGGCGCCTTGATTAATCCATTCCCCAAGGGACGTTGGTTACCAGTGTTAATTATGTGGCTCGCAAACCAAGGGTTCTAGATCGTTAGGTTCCATATAAAGCCTCCTTCTGCTAATTGTTTTCCCTTTACCGTTTTCTCAGAACTTTTCTTGTAGCCACATTCTCGCAAGAAGTTGCAGCGTCTCTCTCGTTACAGCAATTCTTTCAATATCTCTTCAAGGGCTTTCCATATAGGAACTCATCCCTATCGCTATACACTCTTCATTGGCGCATTCTTCATCCCAAGTATACAATCTTGGACTTCCATTTTCGAAGGTAAATTTCTTTTACTTTGTAAGTGTAAATAAAACCTCTTTATTTCTAGTCGTCAAGCGTGGGTTTGAAAATTTTGTTTTACCCTTTGTTTTTTCTTTCAGTGAGTCTGGCTCTTTTTTTTTTTTTTTAAGAATAAATGAAAGAGTTGGGGGAACGGGTTCACAAGAAATGTTAGCAATGACGATTCCTGTCAGAGGTTTCTGCCCCATATCTTTGTCGGTTTTTAGTTCCCGCTTCTTTAGGGAGCAGATTAAGAGGAGGAATAGGAAAATCAGTGATATAATTTATTTGAGTGATTCTGACAGCGAAGAATAAAAAGACCAGAACTACATGACTCATCTATCATCTGAGGAGGAGGCATCTTTGAGAGAGCTTCGAAGCAAGCTTGATAGGGATTTGGGAAGAGAAGAGGCAGTAGGCTCTTCTTCCGGTTACCAGGACCTCGGTTTAATTGTTAGGGCCCCATTTAGGGTACATAGGGAAGAGCTGGGGCTTTCGGAGGAGGAGATAACCCAAGTTGAAGGTTGGGTAGACCTGGTAAATAAAGTGTCTGGGTATCATTTTGACCCTGATCCAAACCCCGAATCGTGGGAGAGCAGTGAGATTGCCACTGAAATTCGAGGGGTTGATTTGGCTGGAGCCTCGGAAAAATTCAGGATGCCAGAAGGGGTTCGATTAGTGCACCCTACACCTTCTTGTCGACCCTGCAGCCCTCCCCCAGGTCAAGTGGCCATATGTTATGATGCTCTATCCTGCGGGATGAGGCTACCCCTGCACCCCTTCTTCAGCGCGTTGCTTAGGAGCTACAATTTGTGCCCCTACCAGCTGGCCCCCAACTTCTGGACACAGGCTGTGGGTACTTGGTTAGTATGGAAAGAGGTCAACCCTGACTATCCCATCTCACTGCACATCATTCATACCTTGTATACTTTGAAGAAATCAGTTAGAAGGGAAAAAGACGTGAGGTCGGATGTCAAAGATTGATATTACTTGTCTCCCAGGGGCTCATATCCTCATGTTATTACCGGTCATCCAAATTCGATAAAGAACTGGAGGAATAATGGTTCTGGGTCGCTGGGGAGTGCCAGAGCTCTCCTGTGGACCCTAGTCCAGAAATTAAAGTTTCCCGAACTCTTTCCCTACCTAGTGAGTCTTGTACTTGCTTTAGAGTCTTTAAGTGTCATGTGTCATTTGCTTTTTAATTTCTATTCACTTTTCTTGACTGGTTCCTAACATGTTATTGGTTTATGGCAGGGGACACTTTTGCCCGCTTCCTCCTTGACACAGACTTAGCTGCAGTAAGGCGCTTGTTTGCTTACAAGGGAACTTTCCAGGGGTCATTCAACAAAATAAATTATTTGTTAAGCACGGTCTTATGCGAGCCATGAGTAAGTTTGTTTCCTTATTGCCTTTATATCTTATGCCTCTTCTATTCATAACCTCATTTTCCTTCTTTTCTTGCTAGGTTTCAAGGACTTTCCAAAGATTTCTTTGAAGGGTCTCATGGCTAAAAAGATCCATCATGCCCTTTGTCACGGCAGTGAAATTGAAAAGAGGTAGAAACTAGTACTTGCTAACCTGCAAGTTGGGGTGGCGAAGGAGGTGTCTGAGGCATCCACAGCCCAACTTCAGGGTCCTCTTCCCGCCCTACTGCCACCACCCAATCTCCTATCAGTGGGTCCCCGACAGCCCAGCATAGAAAAGGAGGCTGATCCTAAAAGAGTTATCGCAAAGGGGAAAGGGAAAATGTCAGATAGGGGTGGCTCTAAGAGGAAAAGGGAGGCTAAGGATGTCTCTGCGCCATCCTCATTCTCCGAGGATATTCCCGAGCGCGTATCCGAGGATCCCGCCCCCTTGAAGAGGCTCAGAAGGGGCAAGGACAAGGAATCCACCTCCGCACCTCTGCCACCAGAGATTCAGGACTTGGAGGACGAGCCATCTGTGTCTATCCCAGATTTGGCTTACGAAGTGACACCTGAGGGAGCGAAAGAGCTCAAGTGCATTAAAACAAGTGTTCTCCCCAGAGATGTTACCTTCAGTCCTTCCCTATTCGACTCCCCCAGCTCTTTCCCGCCAGGGCCGCATTAATTACTGAACAATTTTGGATGAAGGGATGGTCTACCTTTTCTTCCAGTGCCAGTCCATCTCGGAAGCTGCTCGCTGCCAAGGCCATGAACGCCATGGCACTGGCCCTTATTAACGAGGTGGAATCTTCCGTGGAGGAGGCACAGCGGGACAAGAAAGATGCTGAGGCTGCTCTCCACCATGCAGACAACATGCTAAAGGACATTAATGACCTCAAAACTCAGCTGTCCATAGCCCGTAAATCTTCCTACGAGGAGAGGGCTAACGCTAAGCACCTCCAGGAAGATAATGATAAATTGAAACATGACCTCTAGGCCTCTGAGTCAGACGTGGCGGCTCTGTGCAAGAAACTAGATGACTCCAACCATGCACAGTCCATCACATCTGAAGCTCTGACCACCGCTAACGCAGCCAAGTCTAAGCTAGAGGCTGAGGTGGTAGCAGCCAACAAAAAATTGGGGAGGGAGATGGAGGCTAAGGCGAAAGCGGAGGAGGACCTTACCTCTTTAGAACGACACATGCAAACTAGGATCACAGAGGTTCTGGAGCAGACCGTCATGACACGGGTGGAGAAAGCTCTAAGTGCCAAAGTGTCTGAGGCTATCCAGAATTTTAAAGACACTTTTGAAGAGACTCAGAATACGAGCCCATGCAGAGGGTATTTGAGAACATAGGGGCCATGATGGCTTTGAGGGACGTGAAGAAAGCTTTCCCAACCCTGGACCTATCCTCCATTGAAGCCCTATACCCCGAACCTCAAGATGATTCTCCTAACGACCTTGCAGATCCTTTGGGTGCACCTGGAAAGGGCTATTCAGAGGATGTCCCTCCACAATGATCCTCTTTTGTGTTTGTTGTTGTTGTTGTTGTTTTTTTTTTTTAGTGCATTGGTGCTAATGGCACTTTATATTTGTAAATGTAGCAACATTCCAAATTGTAAGTACTTTGATTTTATAAATGTAATGATTTATTTGGTTTTAGCCTAATGGTTTGGTTTGTTTGTATAACCTTATTTGTTTGATCGTGAACACTTCCATACACGAACGCCTCACGAACGCATTGTATGAAGATATGTGTATAGTCCCTCAGATCTAAGTAGTCCCAAGACATTCATGTTTGCTGGTTAGATCTGATTTTGATCAACTTTTGAACATTTTTTTCTTGACTTATACTCTGTAACACCTATGTTTATAAATTTGTATGAACTCCTATTGATGGTGTTAACACTTTCAATTCATACGCAGTGGTCGCAGTGTAGACTTACAAGAGTCCCTTGTTTTTAACAAAAATTATGCATGGAGGAGACATGTGGTCTTATACCCAAAATAATTTAGGAATTTGTGTTTATCCATTATGTTTGTCTAATCAGTAATTGGTACAACCCTGAACGTAACTCATTTAGGATTTTATAAACTTATACGGGAATGTTATAACCGTTGAAAAGGAATTCGATTCATTGAAAATAACGACGAAGGTGATCCGTGTTCCAAGGATTACATAAAGGTACCCCGGATAAGTCCTCGATCATGTATGTTCCGGGTGCCACCTCGGCAGTGACTTTGTAATGGCCCTTCCAGTTAGGACCTAAAGTCCCTCCTCCTGGTTCTTGAGTAGAGGGAAGGACCTTCTTGAGGACTAAATCCCCAATGTTAAAGTGTCGACTTTTTACTCTTTTATTGTAGTAGCGAGCCATCTTTTCTGATACCTGGCCATCACCACTTGGGAATCACTCCGTTTTTTCATGAGGAAATCCAAACTAGCCCTTTGTGCTTCTTTGTTTCTCACTTCGTCGTAATGGATTTGACGAAGAGAAGGGACCCCAATTTCAACTGGACATACCGCATCGGCTCCATATGCCAATGAGAAAGGTGTTTCACCATTAGCGGTGTGCGAGGTGGTACGAAGTGCCCATAATACTTGTGGGAGTTCGTCCACCCATGCGCCTTTCTTTGACTCCAGCTTCCTTTTCAGAGTGTTCTTTAGGGTTTTATTCACAACTTCAACCTGTCCGATAGCTTGTGGGTGATGTGGAGATGAAATAATTTCTTAATTCCCAAATCGTCGCACAATTCATCTATGCTTCTGTTTTTGAACTGCTTTACATTATCACTAACCAGCGAGTGCGGTATTCCAAATCGGCATATAACATTCTTCCAAATGAACTTGGTGGTGTTGGCCTCGGTGATTCTCATCAGGGGTTCCGCCTCGACCCACTTGGTGAAGTAGTCAATTGCTACTATCGCAAAGCAATTATTACTAGCACCCCTAGGCATATGACCGATAATGTCAACCCCCCACGTCGCAAAAGGACAATGACTAGTTACCACAGTTAACTTTTGATGCGGTTGATGCGATATGGTTGCATGCCTTTGACATTTATCGCACTTGCGCACGAAGTCGTGGGAGTCCTTTCGCATAGTCGGCCAAAAATATCCCTGTTTAAGGGCTTTCCGAGCTAGCGATAACGCCCCGGCGTGGTTTCCACATATGCCCTCATGGATTTCTTTCATTACATACCGTTCTTCCTCCGGCCCCACACATCTCAGCAAAGGGGAGGTATAGCTCCGTTTATAGAGCAGGTCATCTAAAAGTACAAAATTTTCGGCATATCTTTGCAACTTTCGAGCTGTTTCAGGCTCGTCTGGCACTGTCTGATGCTGTCTGATGCTTCAAGTATGATAGTATAGGATTCATCCAGGATCCTTCTTCTTCTATTTCCAAAATCTCCGTCCCTGGTGCAATAGAAGAGGTCAACAAGTGCTCAATTGGGATCATATTATGAAGCTCTGAATCATTGCTGCTTGCTAGTTTTTGATAAAGCATCGGCTTTGGAATTCTCAGTTCTGGGAATGTGCCGTAACTCCATTTTTCCGAAGTGCACAGCCAAATCTCTTACTTTTTTCAAGTAAGCGACCATAGCTGGTTCTTTGGCAGAAAATTTTCCATTAAACTGACTCACAACGAGCTGCGAATCACTAATCGCCACTACGGACTTAATCTTCAAAGCTTTCGCAAGTCTCAGCCCAGCTAATAGCGCCTCGAAATTCAGCAACATTGTTTGAGGCTTTAAAGTCAAAACGGATTGCGCTGTGCAGTCTAAATCCTTCTGGACTTATTAGCAATATTCCTGCACCGGACCGTCCCTCAGCCAAGGACCCATCAACGAACAATTTCCACTCTCGGCTGTCATCCGTGTTATCAATCATCTCAACCTCCGGTGGATGTGTGAATTCGACTATGAAATCCGCCAACGCTTGACCCTTTACAACGGTCCGAGGATCATAATGTAGGTCGAACTGGCTGATTTCAATCACCCACTTCATTAACCTCCCAGATACATCTGGTTTTTGCAACACTTGTCTCATAGGAAAGTTGGTGAGCACATGTATGGAGTGTGACTGAAAGTAGGGACGAAGTTTGCGAGAGGCTGTGATCAACGAGAGAGCAAGTTTTTCCATATTTGGGTAACGTGTCTCAGCATCCAGCATGACTTTGCTTACATAATATACTGGGAACTGATTCCCATCCTCCTCTGACGCGATCCCAGTCGGGGAATCTCGTCAAACAACGCGGAATAACGAAATCTAAAACCCAAGGAAAGATCTAAATCAGATCTGACTCAAAAATAACAAGAACACGAATAAATAGACGGAAATTAAAATAAGATTGACGATAGGACCTAGACCCAACAATCACGACGCAATAAATTGACGATGCGGATTGAAGAACCGAGGTTTTCGAAACGCCACAAGGGATGCCAAACTCCTTGATAAGTTCCTGATGGGAACGCCACAAACATTCAGGAAAGAATATTTGATAAGTTCTATAAATCGTTCTTCAAGAACAAGAAAAAAGGAATCCTCCTTTTCGAGAGAGAAAATCTCACATTCATTCAATAATATCAAAGTTGTTCTTTACAACGACCAAGACAAGGTAAAATAGTCCAAAAAACGCGTCAAAATTAAACCTAGCCGCAAAATAACGCGGTATTTTTACGGCCGTAACATATTTGTTTACGGCCGTAATTGACCCTCGAGTCTAAAACTATTTTTATGACTTACGGCGGTGACATTGGTGCTTACGGCCGTAAGTCACCTTCTGAATAAAACATGCATAATCCATTACGGCCGTGAACACTGGTTTTACGGCCGTGAAAGTGCTCTTGGTCACCAAACCTTAACCCTTTTGATTCGGCTCGATCCCTTTGTCTCCTCGGCTCGCTTCCAACATGAAACTTGTGCCGTTTCCCGCGTAGATCACTGTCGCATTGCCGATGGGTCGACTTCTCCTTTGGTCTCCTACTTCGGATCACATCATCCTCTCTGACCAATACCGAGCTAACAGCCTCTTTTGATAATGCTAAATACAAGTAGAGAGACTTGCCAGCCTTTGGTTTTGATAGTAATGGGGCCTGTCCAAAGAATGCTTTTAGGTGGCAAAAGCCTGCTCACATTCCGACGTCCATTGAAATCGCTTCCCTCCCTTCAAGACCTTAAAAAATGGCAAGCATTTGTTAGTGGACTTGGAAACGAATCAATTTAAGGCCGCAATTCTATCCGTCAAGTTTTGCACTTCTTTTGAATTTTGAGGTGATCGCATGTTTAATAAAACATTGATTTTATCGGGATTGGCTTCGATCCCTCTCCTATTTACCATGAATCCGAGAAATTTCTCGGATGCTACCCCAAAAGCGCACTTCGCTGGGTTGAACTTCATTCGATATTCCCTCAAAACATCGAAGGCCTCTGCCAAATGGCAGATATGCTCTGTGGTGACCATGCTTTTGACCAGCATATCATCAACATATACCTCCATGGTGTTTCCTAATTGTTCTGAAAATATGCGATTTACCAACCTTTGATAGGTGGCTCCAGCATTTTTTAAGCCAAGTGGCATAACTTTGTAACAATAGAGTCCCCTATCTGTGATAAACGAAGTATGCTCCTCATCTAATTCATACATGGGGATTTGATTGTACCTGGAGTATGCATTCATAAAACTCAGCATCTCATGTCCCGCTGTGGAGTCAATTAACTGATCAATCCGAGGCAACGGAAAACTGTCTTTAGGACATGCCTCCAAAACATGCTTGTCATATCTAGCCCTCCTTTCGAAGCGGAAAACATCTCCGCCTCGGTGATGTTTTCACAAATGTGTATCTCTTCAGTTAACCGAGCTAGGTAACTTTTCAGAGACTCATCCCTTCCTTGCCTTAGATCCTGAAGGCGTTGGAGTGGGAGCTGGCCAGGCCTGGAGGAAACAAAGCCATTTTTAAAGGTTGTTTTCAGATCTCTCCAACTGTGGATGCTACCCGGAGGAAGCTTTTTGTACCATCGTATCGCGCTTCCCTCCAGGGTCAAAGCAAAAGCCTTGCACTTCAGTGCCGGAGTGGCTCCGGCTATTTCCATGCTAGCGCGGTAGTTTAGCAGATGATCGTCAGGGTCACCTCGACCAGAATACTTTGTTATTTCTGGCATTTCGAAGTCATGAGGCACTGGGCACCTACGGATGCCCTCCATGAAGGGACTTATTTCCTCTTCGTCATCCAGCTCATATGAGGGTAGTTCATTGTTTTCGTCATGACGGAATACATTGGGTCATGGTATTGGTCGTAGGGCGGTGGAGAGTACTCCTGCCTTTGTGGTGGAAAAACTCGGACGCAGTTTGGCCTTTCATGGGTCGGTAACTCATTACGACATTTGGTCTGAGCTGCTTCGGCTCTCCTTTCCTGCCTATTCCTAGGCTCCTGCGTGGGGGCCAACTTTTCTGCTCTCGTACCATGCTGGTCCCTATGCATTTGACTCTGGGACAAGGCTTCTTCAGCGCGTCGCTCCCGCCTATTTCTAGGCTCAGATGCATTGTGCCGACCTTGATCAGTTCGACCCCCTCGCTTGCCTCTTAATAACCCTCCTATCCGGCTGAAGACACTGCCAGATTTTGCGGGCGAAGCCTCCTTGTGTCTAGCTGGGAGTTGGTCTTGTTCTTCAGGTGCTTCATGCTCTGGGCCTTCTTCATAGAGGGGCTCGGATTCCACCTCGGCATATGCCTGTGGATCTTGATAATAATAGGGGGTAGTGGCCGCATTGGATGGTGAGTAATGTGGCTGTGAGTATTGCGGGGGAATGATGGGCTCGTTCATAACATACCCTCTAGCCATGTAAGCATTCATCGCAGCAGTTTGTTCTATCTGTTGTTTCTACATTTCCAGCATTTGGGCTGCCATGCGAGTCATGTCTCGCAGCATGCGGCGATTTCGATGCCGACGTGGAGGGTTAGGTTGGGCCACCCCCTCGTTTGTGTTCTCACAAGGCCTCTGAGGAGCCTCCTCCTTGCTGAGCCGGTCATTTCTACTCCTACGAGGGTTAATATCATCGTCACTTTCATTCATGTTCAGAGCAGTTTTTTGGTTTTATCTTCTCTTTCAAAGATAGGTGAACTTTTATCTCCAAGCTCTAAGACTTTTTCAAGGTTATTAAACTTGTGTTTCAAAGTTCTTGTGCATTTTTCAAGGTGAACAAACTTATATTTCAAAGTTCTTATGCCTTTTTCAAGGTTAATAAACTTATGTTTCAAAGTTTCACACCTTTTTCAAGGTTAATAAACTTATATTTCAAAGTTTCACGCCTTTTTCAAGGTTAATAAAGTTATGTTTCAAAGTTCTTGTAGCTCTTCGTTCTTTTGCAAGAGGTTATTCGCCATTTTTCAAGGTTTCCTTTCTGTGAGTGGCTTTTTACCATGCGTTTTCGTGTTTAGCAGTATGGCTTCCCACATACGGGGCCAAAATGTTGACCGCAAAATCCGACTGGACCTTGGACCAACACGTTTCAGCTCCTCCCTCTTGAACACGTGGATCTCCTGCGCACTAGGACAAACAATCAGCTTGCAAAGGGGGTCGAGGTGGCTCCCGTTTGTACTCCGATGCCAAAGTCAGTGCCCATGTTAAGCGAATATAATTTGAATGCGAGAAATATAAGTGTGTAAAAGAGAGAAAAATGAGTGAGAGTAGAATATTCAGTTAAGAGAGTAGAAATGCTAACCCCTTACATGGCGGGAGGAGGCTTCTATTTATAGAAGGATTCGTTATTTTGGATTGTGACGCATGGCGGACTTTACACGTGTATTCACTCTAGCTCTTGGAGGGGACAACCTTACTTTTTGACCGTAATCTTTGCTACATTTTATAGGGGATGGGCGCATGTCACATATTAGTAAAGGCGATGTCACATCTCTGACTTCATCCCTTATCCCATCTTTACATTCGAGGAGTCACCGTAAGTACCTCGGCTAAGCATAAAGCGCGTCTGCTAGATACAAATCAGTTCGGCCAGAGGAGCTCATGGGCTTTTCCACCTCGGCCATTGGCCCAGGGCGATATCCTAAACTTTAATCGTGGGCTAAAATCCATTGGGCCTTCACTGGTGGCCCAATGTGCCACATTTTGGGTACAATCTCAACAGCAAATAAAACAAAATTTAACTATTTTAATAAAAAAAATTAGTACTATCAAACATGTTAAGGTGGAAATAATGGGCAGAAAATGTTTCAATTCCAGGGAATTTGAACGTATCAAATGCAGCCTTACAAGAATTCAATATCCTAGAATTCATGTTCTTTTCACTCAAATTCTACCATCGCTATCAAACGGAGCTGAAGTATAAATTTGATGGCCTTCATAGAACTTGTATGTTAAAAGAGTAATACTACTTTACCACATTCGGTGCCATCTCCCTCACATGGGGGTGGGTCGCTCATTATGAGAGCGACCCCACATACTCACATGTGAGGGTATGACACTTAGTGTAACAAAAATTGTTTGGTAAAGTAACATTATTCGTACTAAAATTTAGCATGTTAATCTACTTCGAACAAATTGAGATAAAAAATATATATTATTTTAACATACAATAAATTATTTAAATTTATTTGTCGATCCAACCGAGTGCTAATTTTTTGGCTGATTAGCAGACACCCACTTTGCCGCCTAGATTCATTAGCACAATTTTTTTTAAAAAATTACAAATTAAAGACTATAATACAAGGCTCTTTTGTTACACATATATTATTCGAATTATTCTGCTCCCCCACAACTCTCATACGAGAGGATTGTGAACAATGAGAGCAACCCATGACACAAGTAGCAAAACCATATATAATCTGCGCAGTAAGTTTTGATTCGGATAAAGGGAAAAGGTTTCCGTAAAGCAACACTAACAACATAAAACTTGGTCAAATTTAATAATGAAAATTCTTTCTCGGCGTAGAATATTTCAAACCTCTTTTAATCTTTTTAGTAATTATATCTAGTGACGGAGTTAAGATTTATATCCTAAGAGGCAAAAAATATAGGATGAAGGGGGAAGGCCCCTCCCGAGTTTTACCCCGAAATTTTTTTGAACTAAAATGATTGAAATCGAGGATTTTGAGTACTAAAGTAGGCAAGTTAGATTAATAAACCATAAAGATAATCAGTTTGTCTATACAAAAATAATCTACACATCTCTATGTCTAATACTATACAATTTGAAAATAAATACGAACATTAGATGGACATCAAAAAGACAAAAGCACACTGTCATCTATATGAGAAATAGTAGAGATGACTTGGACATCTTAAATTGGTCTCTCATTGTCATCATCTCTTCAAACTTATCAATAAGAGAGTTCACTGAAAAAGTCTCAACAATCTTCTTCTCAATATACACAAGCACGATACTGGACAAAAAAATCTTTCATTCTATTTTGCAACCTCATTTTAATGACACTCATATCTGAAAAATGAACGTACTGTAATTACTGTTGAAAATAGAAGAGTTAAGATAAGATAAATCAATCTATCAACAAGATTATAACTCATTGATTTTCTTGTCAATACCAATAGTTAGCACACTTCGAGAAGTGTTGTCAAATTTTTAAATTGAGAGTTACGCTAAATGAATGCATTGGAATGAATTGAAAATCTTAATAATAGGCCATCTAGTGGTTCTAGTTAAGCCCCTCTTTAGTACTAATTAAAATCAAAATTTTAATATAAATCAAAGTCAACAATCAATCTCAATCACATATTTTATAGGATCCATAACTTTTCAACTATATATCTCATAATTTTTTATCAAAATCTGTTCAAAATCTTATTATAACCCCCACCAAATAGGAGCTAAGTCTAGGGCTTTTTTATTATTGGAATTTATACTTTTATTTATTGGGTCAATATTTGTCAATTAAAAATAATTTAAAATTTTAAAATTCTTATGGGGCCTAACGAAAAAGTATGGGAGTTAAACCTAAAAATACACTACAAATTGACTATGAGTAATAGACCGGTGAAAAATGTTGGAGGGCGATCGCCACACCTGCTCCACTGTAGCTCTGTCTCTGCTTATATTAGGGAAAACTCATTTGAGAACTTGCGTCTGCCTTAATTTTTTGAACTCCTTTTGATACACTTGTTTATAAATAAACTTTTGTTTGGTAAAAAAATGTTTATAAAAAATTACATGACACCATTTTAATTATTTTTTTGAAAAGTCAATAATTTCAATTGATCAAAAATTCTAACATACTATTTTGACTTTTAGAAAAATAAATCATTGAAATATTACCACATTATTATTTATAAAGAATCGCTTATATACGATTTACTAAACAAATGTTCAATCGTATATTTTAGTTTGAAATCATTGTATTCTTATTTTTACCGAATGGATTTTGTCGAATACTTTTAACAATGATATCTTCGAGATTCATGGAATCTTGATGTGATAAGATGTTATGGGCCCCGAAATGTGTTAACATAATAATAAATAAATTGTATTAGGTAAATGTTTACATCAATTGTGGATGACTTGAACCAACACGCTATTTACGAGTAATAGAACAAACAATACAAATAGTTCCAATCTTTGAAATTCTAGCGAAAATACTCCTTAACTATTAGATTTTGACATTTATACATTCAAATCATCAAACGTTGCGCAAATGATCTTTACTGTCAAATTCTGTTAGTTCTCAACGTTAAAAACGTGTAAATATCACAAATGATCCATAACATTTGAGTTTCTTGCGATAATAATCCATAACATATTAAGTTCATGTTTGGTGTATTTAATTTGTAACTTACAAATGTTTGACGTATTTAGTCTCTAACATATTAAGTCCCTATTTGAGACAAGTTATTTTAATAATGTGGTTTGTAATTATAATTTTTTGAAAAACTTGTGATTAAAAACTAAGATTTTTTTTTTGAGTTTATGTGTAAATTATTTTATTGATATAATATGTGGTTGAAAACGAAATTTTTTTTTAAAAAAGTTTATCTTAGATTTTTAAAGTACACAGTAAAATATTTAACAAAAATTCATCGTATTAACAATTCAACTTATTGGCAAAAAATAAAAATTCACGGAACATAAACAAACAAATAAATTGGACAAAATTTTAGGAATTGAATAACAAATATATTTTTATCAGTTATACTTTCAATTTCGATTTTCGATTTTGAGAATCGATCGATTTGAAAAGTAAGTTTGGAGAATTTGTAGTTAAAAACTAAGATTTTTTTAAATTTATGTGTAGATTATTTTATTAATAGAAAGTGTTGAAGAAAATGAGTTTAAAAAAAAAAATTGAAAATCGATATCGATCGATTCTCAAAATCGAAAGCTAAAGTAAAAATGATAAAAACATAGTATTTGTTATTCAATTTCAAAAAATGATGTCCAATATATTTGTTTGTTTATATTTCATGAATTTTATATTTTTTACCAATATGTTGAACAGTTAATGTAGTGAATTTTTGTTAAATACTTTACTGTGCACTTTAGAAATTCAGAATAAATTTTATTTTTTAAAAATTCGTTTTCAACCACACATTCTATCAACAAAATAATTTACACATAAATCCAAAAAAAACTCTTAGTTTTTAATCACAAATTCTTCAAAAAATTATAATTACAAACCACATTATTTGAAATAACTGGTCTCAAATAGGAGTTTAATATGTTAGAGACTACATATGTCAAACGTTTGTAAATTACAAACTAAATACAACAAACATGAGCTTAATATGTCAGATACTATTATCGAAAGAAACTAAAAGGTTAAAAACCATTTATGCTACTTACATGTTTTTTTAACGATGAGAACTAATGGAATTTGACGATAGGGACCATCTGTAATGCTTGATAATTTTGAGGGTATAAATGTTAAAATTTAAATGTTGAGGACTATATTTTTGCAAGAAGTTCAATGGTTGGGAATCAATTGTGTTGTTTACACTCCAATTTTTTTATTTTTATTTTTTTAAGGACATTTACCCTTCATTTTATCGCGTTGGCAGTTGAAATCATTAAATTCATTATTTTTTTTCAGTAGTCACATCGTGCAAAATGCAAAATGGAAAAAAGCGGTTGTAAATTCCATGCAAATTATAGTCCATGCAAATTTAACTCCTCAGATATAATGACGTAATAGATGATGGTTTGAAGATCTTATTTAGCCAATGTTGGTAAAAAAGTTTGTTTATATCTAAAGAATGTGATAGTGTTTTCCGCAACTATATATATATATATATTTGGTTTATAAATAATTTTTTATTTTATACAATTTTTCAAATTATTTTTTAATCATATACATTTTATTCCAAAAATAATAATTATAATAATAATAAAAACAAACAAACAAAGAAACGGTTTCTTTTGGCCCCCGAACACACTGTAAATCTATTTTTGACAAATTTGTTTAAAAACAAATTTTGTATAACACAATTTTTAAATCACTTTTTAACTATACATACTTTATTTCACCACTTTTTAATCACATATTTTATCTTGAAAACATAAAAACTTGTTTTAAATAATTTTTTTTAATAAACAGAGTCTAATATTTTTGAAGTAAAATATATGTTTGAAAAGTAGTTTTGAAAAATGTGTATATTTCAAAAGTGGTTCGAGAAAATATATCGTTTATAAATTTATTTATAAATAAGTTACCAAACAAAAACTTATTTATATAATGTCAACATACATGTAACTACATTAAATTTTTTTAACGCAATCATTACAATTTATAAATAACATAATTTCTCAAATCACTTGATAATCACATAAATTTTCTCTTTCTAATTTCAACCACATATTTTATTTCGAAAATATAAATAAACTAATTCATAAATGTTACATTGTTCCCGGACAAAGCTATGTATTGAAGGATATCTTCAAACAAAAAGAAGGGGGGAAAACATGGCATTATTGACTTTATATTCTGTTTTGTCACAATCACGCGTCCTTAAGTTTACGGACTTTGCTACATAAACAATCAAATTGAACAATCTTGCGAACTTCCTACTCACATGGGTGGTGGGGCATGTGTTCAATTTAGGTTGTTCTTTTAACATTTTTCTAAGTTTATAATTTTGTTTCACTCAAGCTACTTTGTCAAATTTATTAAATCGACAAGCAAATATAGATATACACTAACGATTTCGATCATGAATTATATTTTTTCCGTTGGACAAGCAAACGAAGTTAGATGGACCTCCAAGGTTTTTTTATTAGAAATTACGAGTCTCTTTCATATATATTTATAATTTATCAAGTGTTGATGGTGCATTCTTGTAATAATTGGCTTTGATAATTCCAACCATTTTTGGAGGATAGATATTAAATAATGTTTATTATATATGCTTATGAAAGTGACTCATAGGGAATTAATATCAACATATTTGGAGAAGCAAGCTTCATGCCTTCTTTTTTCTAATATTAAAAAAAAAAAAAAAAAAATTATTGTAGACGTCTCTAACGCATCACCCCGAACTAACTCAGATGAGCTTTTCTGCCATAAGACCGAGCTGCTCATCTTGAGATGGAGAATTAATAGTAAAGACAGTAGGGTGCTTGATACATCGAAGTCGACTGTACAGATTTTTACCTCATCAAATAGTAAAATTGCAATGGAATCCGTCCACTAGAACCAAGCTTCTATAAAAATTAAAAAATAATAAAGGTTGATAACTTAATAATCAAGATTTAAAGGTTGAACATCTTTTTGGTATAACAGCGACAGATTGAGGACTTCCGCTGAATTTTTTTATTGATGACCTGTCCAACAATGACCTTAACAATTAAAAATTGAGGGAATAATCAATTTCGTGTATTTTATATTTGTTAAACAAGAATATCATATTCTTTTTCTTAATTATATCGAGTACTAAATGTCAAACATGTCGTAATCGCACTCCATTATAAATAGAAGCCAAACAGTCTATGAAGAAACACCAACTGCAAAGAATTCATTTCAATACAAAAAATATTTCCTTTTAATTCCTTTTTCATATCCGAAGATGTCAGGCTGTGGTTGTGGCTCAAGCTGCTCGTGCGGAAGCGACTGCAGGTAAACATACTTTCGACTTAATATTCCCAAGGATTTTTTATGTTAATTTACTTAAATTCTTTTTGTGTTGCCTAGTTGTGGAAAAATGTACCCGGACGTGGAGAAGAGCACGACGGTTACCATCATCGAAGGGATCGCCCCAAAGACGATGTAAGTCTATTAAGAGATCCGAAGAACTTATAATCCTCGTAATAGACCGTGATCTAGACAAAACGTTTTATTGATCACCAATTCTTCTTAGTATTCACTTATAACTCACGAAAACTTGATTTTAATAAATTCTTTGTATTCGATAAAATCAACCAGTGTTGATAGCCCTGTTTGGTTTTAATTAATCAAAAATCGAAATCAACAATTAATTTTAATCACTTATTTCATAGGATTCACACAATTTTTCAACTAGAATCACTTCTTCTTGTCGATGTATATTTTCATTTCTTATGTTACCTACTTTGATATGACCCTATCTATTTTAAACAATCCTCTGGGCACATCCCAACTGACAAATGTTGAGGATCTACAAACGCTGACAGTACAGAAATTGTAGGTTAGAATCTTCAAAAATTCGAATTTGTTAGGTATTTTGTCAGTCTAATAGATGGTATCCAGATCCTGATTAGCTTGGATCATATCCTGCGATTTATATCATCTATCAATCATCAGGACATGAACGATGAGAGTGCCTAAAATTGCCGTTCAACTTCTTTTTCTTCTTTTTTCTTCTATAAGTACATGTTCATTTCTGCTACGTTGACTTTACGGAACCGTTGCAGGATCGCCGAGGGATCTGAGAAAAGCATCAGTGCTGAAGGAGGGCATGCCTGCAAGTGTGGATCGAGCTGCTCATGTGACCCGTGCACCTGTTGAAGACAGAATATGGTTTAAGCCCCTCAAAGTAGCCATGGATGATGTTGTGTACAATAAACATATATATAATATAATAAGACAGTCTTAAATTAGACAAATCATTTACTGGATTTGTCTCGTGTGGTACTGTTTATCGTCTCTGTAATTGTGTCTGTAATCTATGCCTGCAGTTTGGTTACTGGGCTTCAATTTCTGAGTTGAATTGTGTGCAATATATTATTGTGTAAACTTTTCAATTTCCAATCAGTGATCCTTTGAGGAGTACACATCCACCAATCAAATTTTGACTAGCTAGAGTTGGATTGTCTCGAGCATAGTCGTCCATCCATTTTTACACCACTAAAAGGATGACAGCAGATGTATCAAGTGGGGCACGTCCTTTTCATTCTCGAGTTGGTTCACTACTTTTTAGGGAGAAGAAAAGACATAAAAATGGGAATAAATCGTATTTACTTAGAAATAAACAATTTCATAAAATACTAGTGTCTTTCGTATTATTTAATTTTTTTAAAAATAAATAGTGATTTTTTAAAAAATTAATGATTGAAAAGTCAAATATTATGAGTTTGACTTTTAATGGATGATTGAGATTAAATAATTTTAAAAAAGAGAGAAAAATTTAATGAAAATCAAAAGGATTAGGCTGCGTTCTCTTTGTATTTCAGTTTCCTGTTTTCATTTTCGAAAATGTTTTCTTTTTTCCATTTTCTGTGACTTTTTTCGAAATTGCTGAAAACGCGTTTGGTTTGTTATTTCTGAAAACTGTTTTCGAAAATGAAAAGCTGGAAAACGCGTTCTTTTTAAAATTTTGAAGAAAATTATTTCATATTGTTTGTGAATATAAATGAAATAAAGATATCATATTTTGAGTTACACAACAAAAATAAATGAAATAACCTCTATCACACAATTTGGTTATACAAAAAAAGTTCAAAAATTCATGTTACCCTTCTAAAGTAATCGTTCCATATTTGAGTAGTAATTTTCCCTTCTAAAGTAATCGTTCCATTTAATACTTTATATAGATACATCATTCTAGTAAGTACTCATAACGTTTAAAATTTAAGTTTCAATAAAATTTGCAAAAATCAATTTACGTTAATTAATTATGCCCTTACAAAATAAGTGTCTACAATACAAAAGTAAAAAAGAAAGGTTTAATAATTAAGCACATGATACATCATCAGAAAGATGGTTGAATTTGGAGTTCTACGCAAAAAATAGAGTGCAATTCGGAGTTGTACATCAAAAGTTATACATGTTTGAAGACAATGACCTATAAAGCAAATACGAAAAGGACTAAATTGAAAGAAAAGTAAAATTTGTGAACTAATGTGCAACAAAATCTGAAGTTGAGGGACCTAAGTTGCAAATAAATTAGGATATTTTTGAAAGAAATTTCAAAATTTGAGGATTAAAATGACAAGTCTTGAAAATCAGGGACCAATAATGTAATTAAAAATGATAAATTTTGACAAATTTCAAATTTTTTTGATTATTTTAAATTTTTTTTTTTTAAGTGGAAAACGCGCGTTTTCCACTTACAAGGCAAAAATTTCGGAAAACGCGGAAAACGTGATTTTCACGTTTTCCATTTCCTTTACAAATTTTGAAAACGTTTTCCGAAAACGGCTCAAGAGAACGCGTTTTCCGCGTTTTCGGAAATGAAAAACGGAAAACGGCTGAAAAACGCCAAAGAGAACGCAGCCTTATATTTTCTAACTCACTTCACTACTATATTAAAAGAGCATAGGGGACATTTAAAAAAAAAAAAAAAAAAAAAAAAGAGCTTAGGGGAAAAACACTTTTCATACATTGTTCATTTCGCGTCATTATTGATGTCATCCTTGAGTAATCAAAAGCTGTCGTTCATGTACAGAGAAATATAAAGGATTATGGATGAAATTTCTTTGCCCCATTTTCCCCAAGGCCGCTTTGTTTAAAACACCCAGTCAAATAAGACATTCATTTAAGAAGATTCAATTCAATATTTTTTAGTTCAATAACCCTATCTTTAAAAAAAAGGGGAAAATGATATATATAATGACATAAATGTCTTTGAGTTGTCAAAAATTATGCAGCCAAACAAAACCTAATTGGAATGCCTATGTCGTTCTTCTTCTTCTCCATTATTTGGTTCTTCTTCTCCAAAAAATAACTGAACATTTCTGCTCTTCGTTCTTCTCTTTTCTCTTCCCACTTCTACAAAATCGGTCTCTGTTATTCCTTCTTCGAGAATGGTGACTGCACTTCATTTTATCCAAATGGGTATTGTCATTCCCTTGAGTTATTGAAGGTCGAAAATCCATTTCGCAACATTGATATTGGGCATTTGGGGAAGAAGAGAATGTAAGGTTGAATTTGAACAATTCTTAACCATTTTATTCGAGCAATAGTTGAATCAGTTCCTATTGAAGTAATTTTGTTTTTATGTTGTTCATCTGCGCGCGTAACGAGTTCAAAGTCGTTTTGTACATATTGATGTCGTTATCATGAATCTGTCATTATCATTCATTTTTCTTTTGTTTTTTAATATAAAAGCAGAATTGATAAGTTCTTGTAATTCATATTTATATTAGTTGAAGTAATATATATGTTTTGGTCATATTGATATTGTTATAATGAATCTGAGAGTATGTTTTTTTACATTTGTTTTTAGTTAGCAGTTAGAGTTTTTCTCATTCTCTTAAAAAAGTTATGTAGAATTACAGTTATGGACAATGTCGAGTCACTGAATGATTTGCTTGAGAGTTCAACATTGTTCCACTTGATAAGAGCTTGAAGTACATTGAATTTCTCCAAGGAAATATGGACGTGAATGCAATCACTCGAAATGCGTACCAATGTGGAGGAAGAAATTGACCGTGGAGTTATTGACATGGAATTTCGAGCCTTGGTTTGTATTGATGAATCTGGATTTTATTTGTCTAGTTAAGAATCTTTTTGTGTTGTTGTTTATATGTGGAGGAAGAAATTGACCGTGGAGTTATTGGTATGGAACTTCAAGCCTTAGTTTGTAGTGATGAATCGGAATTTTGTTTATCTAATTAAGAATCTTTTCGTGTAGTTGTTTATTTGTTTGATTTGTATTAGGAATTATGTTTATCAATTTTTGTTGGAATAAGAATGATTGATTTTTAGCAGGATGTTATTCATTTGATTTTAAACTATAATAACGAGGTTTAATTCGTTACTTTGCACACATAACGACTTTAACGTCGTTCCCATCTAAAAAAACAGTAACGAGGTATAAATCGTTACTTCATAAACATAACGTGTTCAACATCGTCCCTTTTGAAAAAACCTTACTACTTTATATCTGTCCTTAACAAGGTTGAACTCGTTACTGTGTACACGTAACGACTTAAATGTCGTTATAGTTACTGCTTCGAAATCGTTCATAATGATATTAATGTCGTTACAGTTGAAAATACCTTACTACTTTATTGTTGTTCATAACGACGTTGAAATCGTTACTTCATAAAAATAACGACATAAATGTCATTACATATATTTACGGATATGCCCTCGTCATCCAAAATTCCCAACAGTCAACAAAGTCGCACTAACTTTTCAAAAACGATGTTTAAGTCGTTGCAATGACTTCAAATCCGTTATCGTTTGAAAGATCGTTTCATTGTAATCGTAACAACATTGAGCTTATTTGTGTAGAAAATAACCTCAAACGATGTGGAGCTCGTTATTGTTTCTGTAGAACGAGTTCGAGATCGTTATGTTTTAGGCTCAGAAAATCACGTAACGATAATTATGTCGTTTGTTTACAAATTTGACGACATTAAGCTCGTTCCAGTGTACTATATTACCAAAATGATGTCATGTCGTTTTTTCGATTACAAAACGATATTGGAATCGTTATGTTCATAGCCGAATAAATATCATAACGAGTTAAATGTCGTTTTTCCTAAGTTTTATTGTGTATAATTTAGTTTTATTGTTATTTTGTCTTAATGTGTATAATTTTGTTTTATTATTATAGGTTATTTTGGAATTATAATTTACAGATTTATATTTAAAAAAAAATCAAGTTTACGGCGTGCATAATCGCACGCCGTGAAATGTACTCACGGCGTGTAGCAATGCACGTCGTGAAATTATACGGCGTGCGTTGCTGCACGCCGTGAGTACATTTCACGTTTACGGCGTGACCTTTTACCTCTTGCGACTGCACGCCGTAATCATGATTTTACGGCCTGCAATGCACGCCGTAAAAGGCTAACTTTGTTGTAGTGAGCTATCAATGATTCTAGAATGTGGACCACCAAATTGGACTTACTACAACATGGACTTCTTGTTTTGACTCATTTGGACTTGGACACATTACAAGATTATATGATCCAACAACTTAATGACACATAAATCAAGTTTACATTTCAACACCTTCCTCATTTTCTAGAACAATTTCTTATTTCATTTTCTTCCTTACTTGAACATTATTTCACAATAACATATGACAACTGCTATTGATTTGCGATCGAAAGGGCTCATTCATACATGAACTAGAAGTCAACTATATTATGTATAATATTACTAAAGTAAATTATGTATAATATTACTAATTTTTTTTTTTTTTTTGAATGCCAAGTTCCAAACATTCATTTTAATAATGTGGGAAGCTTTTGTGGAGCGAGAATGTAATTTCATCACCCACAACATAGCTAAAAGACCAATTATTGTCAGAAATCACTCAGGACCGTTCGGCTACCAATTAAAATGCCAAATTAATTTATTAAAAGACAATAAATTTACACAATTTCCCAAATCACTTTTTAACCATCCATATTTTCTCTCTCCAATTACACAATTTCCCAAACCAATTTTTAACCCCCTCATCTTACCTAAAAAACACAAATAAATCAACAAAATAATTTAAATACCTTACCCTTAGCCGCCGAACATAGCCTTAAAAGTCTCATCTTTCAACGACAGATTTGCCAAACTTGTTCCTCGGTATATATTTAGATATTGCAGCTTATAATTATTTGTTAAAATAATGTTCCTATCTACATATAATTTCACATATATACAAACTCATCCCAAGCATTCCTTAGTTGTATGTGGGATTGTCGCTATCAACATGAAGTAATACCCATTTGATGAGCTTACGTAGTTCAAATCACGGTAACACCTAAACTTATTTACACTTTCACATTTTAGCTCACTTAAACAAGTAAATTTATTAATGCTCCTTTTGTTTTCTTTGGTAATGCATCATTACATTTATACTTTACCTTTTACTAAAATCGTGACTGTTAAACTTTCGATCACTGCACCACACGTTTTGCACTTATTAGGTAACATTTTCAATGCATACAAAGAACTGATTTCCAGTTTCATTATATTTAACTAAGTATGCCAATTCTTATTTAAAAACGTGGGTGCTTGATCCAAATAACTACTTCAATCACAAACTTTGTTTTCATTTAACTTATGTGAAATTTATAATATATTTTTCATTTTCAACCAAAAAAATTGATAGTAAACTTTTAGATATCCAATTGTTTTTTGTGATTACTACCTTAAAACAAGTTTTTAATTCTTTTACATATTTTCTCAGGCCTGATTTTTTTTATCCATTCATATTCTAATTATCTATAATTCCATATTCAAACCAATAATAAAATATGTAAGAGTTGCTGAAAACTTGGAGAAATTGAATGAGATCATATCTCGTACTTACACCACCAAAATTGTAAGAATAAATACGCTAATACTAGAGACATCCAAGCTTTAGGGGAAATTTTAAAAATACCTAAGTCAAACATGGGCTAAGTCAAAATACCATAACTTTTCAAAAACTAACCACAATATCCCTTTTTCTTTAAAATGACGTGTATATCCTTAATAACCATATTTCTCTTATACCCTTCATTTATTTCATATTTATATTAAAACGAAAACAATACAATTCTCACTTTTCATTATTCTCTCATTTTTTCATCTGTTTGTGCTCAATTGACAGATAAATTATTCTCTCATTTTTTATCTGCTTGTGCTAAAAAAAATTCGCAAAAAATATACAAACCTCAACTAAAAGATTTCATTCGCTACTTCTTATCAGTAAGTTGATTTAGCAACATTTATTATACTGTATTTAATTTTGTTCTCGTTGTGTTAAACTTATTCAACAGATCTATAATTTCAGTAACAAAAAATTAACGAAAAATTCATATATTTTTAATTTTTTAGTTAATAATAATTATAGATCTATAATTATGTACACTAAATAATGAAAATTAATATGGCGAACTGTGATTTTTATCAGTTTAGTAACAAAATTGAAAGAATTGAACATTAGAGCGAAAAAAAAGTGTCTGTCAATGGTCCGGCAGGACCATTGCCGGACCGTGCAATGGTCCTGCCGGACCAATTTCAAAAATAATTACTCTAAATTATTTTTTTACATTATAAATAAATTATAAAATTCTAAATAATTTCTTTATTCTTAATATTATTCATCATTTATTACAAAAATAATTTCATTACTAAATATAATTAGAATTAACAAATGGCTAACTATGATTTCATAATTGTAACAAAAATTTAATAATTTCACAATGTTGAAAAATGGAATTATAATGTCATAATTTGTTAATAATAATTACAAATAAGATATGTAATTATAATTTCATAATTTCTTAATAAAAATGAATTAATAATTTCATTATAATTATAAATAAGATATGTAATTATAATTTCATAATGCAAATAAGAAATTTATTAATAATATCAAAATAAATATAATTATAATAATTAAATAATGTTTAATTTTCCTACTTGTTCATTTACGTGCGGTAGTCTATAATGTAGAATGGTTAAATATTGCGGATGCATGGTTCGGCCAGACCGAGGCTCCGGCCCGACAACTATTTTTTTTACAATTATTTTTTATCAGTTACTCTGATTTTCCTTAACTTGTTGTTTTGAAATTTTATTATTTTTAATTAATGCATATATGATTTTCATACCAGTTTCTTATTTTGGTGAATTCGTGGTTGATGAAAATCTGCGATGGTCATGGAAATATACAAGTGATCAAAATATTTCTTTAATTTTGTTAACTCCAGGTATGTCATTTACAGACATGTACAATAAACTACAAGATCAACTCGAAGTTGATCCATCTGAATATGATATGAAATTTGGATTTCTATATAACTCTAATTCTACTGTTGCATTGTCACCCTTGTTTGTTACTTCTGATGTGCAAATTACGTGGTCAATTGAGGCGAATAAAAAGGAAATTATTCCTCTCTGTGTAACTTTAGTACGAAAGGATACCCCCGATAATCAGAATGAAGAATTCGGTGGTGGGGATCAGAATGTGAATGATATTTGGGACACATTAGAAATAGCTCGTGAGGATGATGATGTTATTCCTGATACAGTTGCTATACTCCATGATCCTCTTATCAACCATAGAGGTCACGATGTAGTCGGAGACAATCAGGAGGACATTCCATTTACAAACAATGATCTGATTAATTTATCCAGATGTCAACATGAGCACTTCGAGAACTCACAGGCTGGGCCAAGTTCAGATCGACTAAGTGTTCACGTGTGGTTCCAGATGATGAAGATTTGGAAGTCCAGCAATTATTTAATACCAAGCAAGATCTCCAAGAAGCGCTGCACAATATTGCACTTAAGCACAATTTCGAGTTTAAAGTGAAGAAGTCAGACAAGAGTACCTACACAATTGTCTGTGTAGATGGTAATTGTAGTTGGCGTCTGCGAGCAACGAGGATGGACACAAATAAATTCTTCGTAGTTCGCAAGTATGCATGAGAGCATACTTGTCAAGTGGGCATTCGTCGAAATGATCACAGACAAGGGCGTTCATGGTTTATAGGACAACAGATAATGCATAAGTTTGATTACAGACCCAGAGACATCATTAACGATGTGCAGAGAGATTTTAGGGTGACCATGAGCTACCAGAAGGCCTGGAAGGCTAGAGAATATGCGTTATAGGATTTAATGGTTCACCCGAGGAAAGTTATGCGAAATTAGCTAGGTATTGTCATAAGATGTCGAGAACTAATCCTGGTTCGACATTCTTTATTGAGGCTGACGACGAAAATCACTTCAAGTATTTTTTTCATGACTCTTGGACAATGTATAAATGGATTTAGAAGATCGATGCGACCTCTAATTCTAGTAGATGGTACAACACTGAAAGCTAGATATGAAGGGAAGTTAATTATTGCTACATGTCAAGATGCCAACATTCAAATATACCCTCTTGCGTTCGGCATAGTGGATAGCGAAAATGATCTAGCAATGAATTGGTTTTTCTCAAAGTTGAGGGAAGTAATTGGAGATGTCCATGACCTTACTTTTATAACTGATCGGGGAAATTCTATCATAAATGGTATAGCTGAAGTTTTTCCCGAGGCACACTATGGTTATTGCATGTACCATATACAAGGAAATTTGAAGACGACGTACCGTGGTACTGGGATCGTTTCCTTGTTTAAGAGAGCGGCAGATGCTTACACTTTTGAATATTATAATAAGTTCATGATCGAAATAGATAATAAGAGTAAGAAAGCCTCGGAGTACTTAATAGATAAATTGAAGATTTTTCATTGGGCACGGTGTCAATTTCCAGGACGTCGATACAATATGATGACGTCAAATAACGTGGAGAGAAGCATATGCTGAAACTATATTTCCTCTACCAAATGAGACTGAGTGGGAACTTCCCCAACACTTGCTCCAGCTTGATAATTTACTGCCACCGAATGTTCGAAGAAGTACTCCTGGACGTGTACGTACGTCTAGAATACCATCTACTGGAGAGTTTCCCAGACCGCGAAAGTGCGGCAGGTGCGGCGCAGTCGGTCATACTCGCCAAACTTGTACTAGTCAGATTCCCTTGAATAATTAATTTTATCACTATTAAAACTTTTATTGTAATTGTAGTGTTGTTGATAATAAATTATCTTATTTTGTCTATGTTAATAAAGTTCGTGAATTGCTTATTATACGATGAAAGATGATAAATATTTCTTGGGGAAAAAAAAAAAGATATTTTAGGGTTTAGGGTTTATATATATATATATATACACACACACAATTACATATAAAAACTATATTTTTACATTTCTAAATCTTATGGATCACAATTGTAGGTAAATAAATCAGTAGCCAACTTTATCCTCCACTTCTGTATATGTTCTTGATTGATCATCTTGACATCTCGTCCGATGCTCAAGAACTCAGTATATTTTATTGCAAAAATCCCGCAATCTCCACTGTAAGTTAAAAAAAAAACTTTAGTGAAATAAATGAACATAGTTAAGAATTTAATTAAATACTAGAATACGAGTATAAGAAAAATTACCTGACACCTTATTTGGAAATCCCCTTGATCCTCTCAATGGCTTGTACATCATCGACATGAATTCCAGCACGCTTAGCCATTAGAGGAACAATGAATTCCAAGGGCATCAGAGTTTCTTAGAGCTGGGTCTCTGTGAAACAACCATGTTCGGAGTTATACACATACATTTTCGATTCGGCGAACACGACCTCAACAACAATGATGTGCGAGTTCGCGATCACCGGAATATAGATGTGTATACAACCCGTCCACGACTGGCCACACACGGGCTCTGCCCCTACCATGTAGTTCAACATGTAATTTGGAAACAAGTACGAGGCATGGTTGTTTTCGAACATTGGGCACTCAATGTCGACAGCGTTTTTAAAGCCGCAGCACAATATCACTCGCCCGGGAAAGCCGAATGATTTCGGGTACCTACTAGCCGGATTGCGCAGCAACTCCATCGCAAGATCAACATGCTACAACATAAAATATAAGCGAATTAAATATTATTTAATCAACAAATAATATAGTGAGTTCACATAATTACGATTATGCACTCACATCGTCGGCAAGCCAAGCTCCGCTTCTGAGGACTATTGCGAACCAATCTTTGGCATCCGATATTGTTGTCTTCCCAATGGCGAAGCGAAACCTGAATGAATAAATAATTAGAGATTCATATACAATCATTTTAACAGTTAAGAAATAAATAAACAAAATCTTAAGAAACTTACTTCGACTTAAGTTGAGAGTACCATATATCGAACATCTTTTGCTTCGCCGAATCGACTTCGCGGAATAAGTTGAAATAAGTGCCGTCCACGAATGTCCTCTTCTTCGCCTCGGCCGTGAAAGGAGAAAGAACATGCTGTGAGGGTTGTCTTGTCCTCTTACTTATAATCTACTCCTTCACCTCGACAGTACGTTTCCGTCCCCTCTTCTCGACCATCTCCGTCAGGCGCCTAGTCGACTCATCCTCCGGCACCTCCAACACCTGAGTCACCTCCTCCTCCACCTCTCGAGCCACCTCCTCCTCCCGAGGCACCTTATGTGATCCGGACTAGGCATCGAAGGGCGAAGTCGAGCCATCGACAATATTTATGGTCGTGATGGTAATATTTACGGTCGTGATGGTAATATTTACGACCGTGAATATGTTGGTTACGGCTGTGAAAGTCCTCTTTTACGGCATAATAGCTTTTCTACCCAAATTACTTTGTTTTCTCGGCTCGGCTTGATCCGTCCCTTTTCTCGGCTTGATCCCAACACGGAACTTGCTCCGTTTTACACGTAGATCACTGTCATATTGCCGATGGCTCGACTTCGCCCTTCGATGCCTGGTCCGGATCACATCATACTCCCTTTCTTGAAAAGGATTCGACCTCGAATCCATTTTTGGTCGGCCTTTCAAATATTTCCTGCTTTCCTGGGCTCGATGATCATTTTTAAGCTTCGTGCAATCCTTTAGACTCTTGGGCTACTTATTTTGGCCAATAAATTTCTGCCCCGTCTTAAATCCATGGCTTGATTTATGTCCCTGCAAAATAGATTTCGTAGAACTGGGGAGGGATGTGTTAGCAAATGCAAATAAACTCATTTTTGTGGTGGGCTCCCTTTTCTTTTTCTTTTCACCCTCAAGCTCACCTTTTTCTGAGGTCGTGGCCTCAACTCTCTTGTTTTCAATTTTCACACCCTCTCCTTTTTCTGAGGTCGTGGCCTCAATGCTCTTATTTTTCCCCTCAAACTCGCTCTTTATCTTCATTTGGTCCTTTTGGACCTCTTTAGGTGACAACGGAGTAAGAGTGATCATTTTTCCACCATTCACGAAAGAATATCTATTTTTAAACCCATCGTGCACTACCCTCCTATCATGTTGTCAGGGTCTCCCCAACAAAATATGGCCAACATGTATAGGCACCACGTCACAAACCACCTCATCCTTATAACCCCCGATGGCAAAATTGACCCTCGCCTGCTTATTTACCTTAATTTCTCCCGACTCGGTCAGCCATTGCAATTTATAAGGGTTCGGATGTTTTATCAAGCTTAAACCCAATTTCTCAACCAACATTGTACTAACCACCTTAGTACAACTTCCCCCGTCAATCACCATACCACAAACATTTTTACTCACTAAACACCTAGTATGAAAGAGATTATCCCTTTGGTCACCAATTTCATCCACCCTGACCCTAGCACTAAGGACACGCCGATTAACAAGTGAATCTCTAACAGCATAGGTCAGCCCTTCCTCATCACTACTACTAGCCCCAACATCCACTAACTTAGGCATTCCCTTAAATTCATCCTCGGAACTAATTTCTCCATTTTCACGCAAGATCATTAGCCTCCTATTTGGACACTGGGATGCTATATGACCCGTACCCAAGCACTTAAAACATTTAATATTTCTATCCCGAGTAGTTTGAGAATCAGAAATATTTTTACCTTTCGTTGTAGGCTCCTCCTTCCCTTTCGGGTTATGTTCAACGTTGGATTCTTGCTTCGGTTGTGATGTAGGATAAGATGGTGAGTGTCTTGCTGCCCCCTTTCACCTTAGCTGCCTTTCCATCTTCATGGCCATATGCACCATATCTTCTAGCTCCACATAGTGTTGCAGCTTAATTACATTGGCAATGTCTCTATTCAGCCCACTCAGAAACCTAGCCATCGTAGCTTCCCAATCCTCCACCACGTTAGCCCGAATCATCGCCACCTCCATATCCTTATGATAATCTTCTAAACTCCTCGACCCCTGAGTCATACCCTGCAGCCTCTGATAAATATCCCTATAATAATGAGTCGGCACAAACCGCTTCCTCATTATGGTTTTTAATTCACCCCAAGTCTCCACCGGCTCCACTAGGTTCCTCCTCCTACCCGTTACTAATTGATCCGACCAAATATTTGTGTAATCGGTGAATTCAATCACGGCTAATTTCACCTTCTTTTTTTTCTGAATAATTGTGACAAACAAATAGCCGTTCGACCTTTGTCTCCCAATCCAAGTACGCCTCCGGATCACTCCTACCCTGGAACGATGGTAATTTCACTTTAATTTTTCCAAGGCCGTCATCAACATCTCTACCCCCACGATGCCTCCTAGCATCACGACGCTCCCTATCCTGCCTCCTCTCATACCTAACTCCTCTATCCCTCCTTTGCATACTTCCCAAAGATATACTCCCGCTTTCACTTCCCATATCCTCATCACCCATACCAAACTCACGCCTATTACCTCTCCTAACCCGAGAACCATCATGAGATTGATCACAAGGTCTTTGTTCACGCTCTGCACCTCGATTCCCCATCCGTGCCATAAACCTCTCAAAATGTACCCTCATTCCTGCAATATCATTGTTACCCTGTTCATTCCTTCTATTCACACTCCCGAGCTGTTTTCTGTCTTCAATAGAAGATGAAGATGTGGAAACCTCTCTATCAGACATTTTTAAGACACGAACAAGGGAATTCGAAATATTTGGGGGATAGTTGGGAATTTTTTTTTAATCTGCCAGAGAATTGGACTACGAGTATGGCAGAAAAAAGCGGAACTGAATTTGGACGAAAAACGAAGAAGAAAAACACTTTTGAATTTTTGGGACTGACTCTTATGGATCAAACTGGAAAAATTTATGACTGACACGAAGAACACGAAAAAAAAAATTCAAAAATTAACAAGAAACGCAAGAATCTGAAATAGATCCAAGCTCTGATACCAGATGATGAGATCCCAGTAGGGGAATCTCGTCGGACAAGCGGAATAACGACAATTAAAACCTAAGAAAGATCTAAATCAGATTTGACTCGAAAATAATAAGAACACGAAGAAAATAATGAAAAATTAAAAGATAGATTTGACGGTAAAACTTTGACCCAACAATCACGATGCAATTAATGACGATGCGGATTGAAGAACCAAGATTGGTGAACGCCACAAGTGTTGTCAATTCCTTGATAAGTTCGTTGGGTGAACGCCACAAAGAACAGATCTTTGATAAGTTCAAAACAAAGGGAATAACTCAACCTTCCAATTTTGGAGAATCCTCTCTCAAATATTATTAATCTCAAAATCAACTTGTTCTTTACAATGAATGGAAAGGAATATAAATAAGCAAAATAACCTAGCATCTAATTTACTCAAAATAGAATTCTAATTAGACTAAAATTCTAAAATAGGAAAATAACAAAAAACTAAAGGAAATAAAATAATTGAAAATCCGGAAAATCTGGCCCTGCTTGTTTACGGCCGTGACGAACCATCTTACGGCCGTAAAGGCCTTTCTGATCAAAATTATGTTATTAGTTACGCCCGTGACACAATGATTACGGCCGTGAAATTCCCCCGGTTTGAATGTTACGGCCGTAAGACCTGTTCTGCCTGAATTTCATCCTTTCTCTTATTTAATTGGTTACGGCCGTGAAGGTCCTTTTTTACGGCCGTAATAGCTTTTCTGCCCAAATTACTTTGTTTTCTCGGCTCGGCTTGATCCCAAAGGTGTTTCTACTTCAAGCCATTCATGTGACCTCTGTTGCAGAATATATTTGGTTGATCATGTGCAATGATAGGAGAAATTTTCCTTTTGATCCAGGAGGTGAAGTGAAACAATATGAACAAAGCTATGATTCGGGACGAATCATCCTAAAGAAGGAGGGTATGATGTGTTCCGGACCCTCGACAATCGTAGTCATAGCTGGCTTGACGGAAAAAGTTAAATATTCAAGCCAAATAAAAGTGCAATCCAGTCAATCATGTCGGAATTAGATGCATAATATGTGTTTTTCGAGTAAAAATGGGCCACTAAGCAAAACTCATGGGTAAAAGCCCTTGAGCCGACTGATTTTATGGTCAAATTCCATCATTTGGGGCTTCAAAACAGCAAGTCAATTATGCAGACGGAAATTAGGGTTTTTGCGTATTTTTAGGTTAAATTTTGTTTTTAATTATTTGTTTGCCTATTTTAGAATTTTAGTCTAATTAGAATTCTATTTTGAGTCAATTAGCGGCTAGGTTATTTTACTTATTTATATTTCTTTCCATTCATTGTAATTCAGACTTCGATTTTGATATAAACAGTTTTTATTGAGGATTCAATAAAAGTTATAGGTGGATTCCTATGTTTTTCGAACTTATCAAGAATATTTCTTGTGGCGTTCAAATATCGAACTTATCAAATATTTGTTAGAATATTTGTGGCGTTCAAAACCAGAAACTTATCAGGGAGATTGGGCAAATCCTTGTGGCGTTTCGAAAGTCGTGGTTCTTTATTCCGCATCGTCGAGCCATCACGTCGTGAATATCGGGTCATGATTAATCCGTCCAATCACAACCTGAGTTCGGAACTTTCCGGCGTTTCTTCCGCGCATCTTTGAATCTCATCAGCACCTCTTCCTCCGCCCCCCCGAGGCACCCCCTCAGTCACATCCCCAGCGACCGAAGTCGGCACCCTGTAAAAATCCTGCTCCGTCATCCGAGCTATCATATCATCCAGCTCATCATGCTCTGGCATCATATCTGATACTCCATGCCCACCTCAGAGCTCATCCCTAAGGGCGTCGACCTTACCTCGGAGCTCATCCCCAAGGGCATGCATCTCATCACGAATGACCCCCACCAGACGCTCAAACAAATCATCAATGTGAGGTACTGGGCGCTGAAAAAAAAATGACAATTGATTATTTAACTCAAATATTATAACATGTAAATGTGATCATTAAAATACTATAATTTATTGAAAACTGAATCCATGAACATACCGGGGGAGTGGGGGAGAGTAAAGGTCTGCGAGATGCCCCTGGTGAATGAGATCTCATGAGCAGCTGGGGACATGTCTCGTACTGGACTACGTTGATCCTAGATATAACAAAAGTGGAAATAAAATGTCGAATATTGTTTATTTAAAATTCTACAAAATTTTCGACAGAGTCTCCCCTTAAAATTGGACTAGCCACCCTATAAAGGGACATCAAAATGTCATAATAAAGGAAAAACATTCAACCACTCAACCACGACAATTCAAAACACTAACCACAACTCAATAATACTCCTATATCATCGACTATTCCCAAAATAATTCTCAACTCATAAACATATCAAATTCAAATTATAAACTCCAAATAATATAATAGGAAATAAACAAACCCCGCAGTAAAATATTATAGCTTATTGAATCCATGAACATACCGGGGGAGTGGATGAGCGTAAATGTCCGCGAGATGCCCACGGTGAATGAGATCTCATGAGCGGCGGGGACATGTCTCGTACTGGACTGCGTTGATCCTAAATATAAAAAAAGTGAAGATTAATTATTTAATCCAAAAGGTAAATAAAAATCTAAAATTACATTACATACCAGTCCATGCATGTAGTCCTGCTCCTCCTCTACAGTCGAAGCCGTCAACGCATGAAGGATTTCGAGCTAATATATTAACATTCAAACAATTTATAAATCATGTGTCAAATATTATATTACATTAATAATAATTTCTAAACGCTCACCTCAGGATCATCGAGGATAGTCGAAAGCTGCTTAGAACTTGGCGCCTCCGTTACTCTCCAATTTAATATCCGAGGAAATCGCGTCCCCGTCTTAATTGCCCACCTGTCACCTAAGGCGGGAATAACCTCATACGCCCATATCTGTGAAACTTACAATTATTATGACGATAAAAAACATAATAAACTAATTCAAAATGAAAATTTTAAAATTATTACCTGCAGAGCAAAAGGGAAGCCGTACGCATCATACTTCCGGGGGCCCTTCTCTGCCTTGGGCATAGAATGAGTTTTCTTAAATATCTTAACGGTATCGACATAAATTTTATTCCCCCATGGATAGTTGTTGAAGGCTTCAATACCATCAACAAGTTCCAAAGGGTATAACTCGATACCATTCTTTGCTTGCTTGCCCTTCACGAAGCTCTCCAGAATATAGACCATGCATAATTTCAATTTGTCCAACATATCGGGACAAGTCTTTAAAGTATTCCAGAGCTCCCCCCTGTAAATGGTCCTTTGTTCTTCGAAGTATTTCAGATGAAGCCTCGATTTTGAGAGTAATTCGGGCGTTGGGTCCGTTTGGCCATCACACTTTAATCCCGTGATGAGGGAAAACTCAAATGTCGAGAATGTGACTATCTTGTCATCCCCGAAGCAAAAACTATATACACCACCGTCTACTGGCTTCAGAAGTCGAAGTACCAGAGAATCTATAGTCTGAGGTGCAAACTGCATCCTGGCCAATTCTTTGAATCGCTATAGGAATGATCGCTTCAAGATATCTTGATGATACTCATCAAGAGTCTTTAGAACTGCGTCGAAGTCACATTCCCTGGGAAACTTTAGCTGGAAACTCTTTCAGTTCAAGACCAACTGCATACTCCATCCTACAATAATTTCAAATGTTAAAATCAAAGTTCAAAAAAGTATGCCGCAATATTTAACCATTCTACATTGTAGACTACCGCACGTAAATGAACAAGTAGGAAAATTAAACATTACAGGAAAAACTTTATTATTATGGTTTATATATAAACAATATTAATTATTATTGTATTATTATTTTTTTATTAAAGTTTTTGTAATTATAATTATTAATGTTATGAAACTATTATATATATTTTTACATTTATGAAATTATAGTTCATATTTATTATTTCTAATTATTATGAAAAATATTAATAATTTTTTATCAACAATATTTAATTATTATAATTATATTTATTTTGATATTATTAATAAATTTCTTATTTGCATTATGAAATTATAATTACATATCTTATTTCTAATTATTATGAAATTATTAATTCATTTTTATTAAGAAATTATGAAATTGTAATTACATATCTTATTTGTAATTATTATTAACAAATTATAACATTATAATTACATTTTCCAACATTGTGAAATTATTAAATTTTTGTTACAATTATGAAATCATAGTTAGCCATTTGTTAATTCTAATTATATTTAGTAATGAAATTATTTTTGTAATAAATGATAAATAATATTAAGAATAAAAATATTATTTAGAATTTTATAATTTATTTAAAATGTAAAAAAAGATGTAGTCAAAAACTTTATTATTATTGTTGACCACAAAATCCGGCTGGACCTTGGACCAACACGTCTCAGCTCCTCCCTCTTGAACACGTGGATCTCCTGCGCACTAAGACAAACAATCAGCTTGCAAAGGGGGCCGAGGTGGCTCCCGTTTGCACTCCAATGCCTAAGTCAGTGCTCATTTTAGGCAAATATATATTGGGTGCGGGAAATAAAAGTGTGTGAAAGAGAGAAAAGGGAGTGAGAGAAATATAGATTTAAGAGTGAGAAATTGCTAACCCCTTACTTGGAGGCAATTGTGCTTCATTTATAGTGGAACTTCTTGTCTCGGATTGCGACACGTGGCATACTTTACACTTGTCATCACCCTAGCTTATAGATGTGACATTCTTGCTTTTCAATCGTAATCATTGCTACACTTCGTAGGGGATGGGCGCCTGTCACGTCCGGGTAAAGGCAGTGTCCCATCACTGACTCCATCTCTCTCTTCTGGTCAACGCCAAAAAGCGCCCCGGATGAGTATAAAGCACATCGGCTGGGTGTTTAACCAGGTCGGTTAAAGAGGCTAGCTTGGCATACCACCTCGGCATTCATCTCAAGGTGATATTCCAGGCCTCAGCTGTGGGTTAAGGTCCATTGGGCCATTATTGGGCCTTCGCTGGCGGATCACTGTACCTTTCTTTGGGCCCGGAGTCAACACTAGTCCCTCAAATTCGAAGGGATCATTCATGGTCGTGTAGGATTTGCCATGATTTCACAGCATTAACTTTCTAGGGAATCAATAATGAAATTTCTTAGGTAAGGCTCGGATCCATATCATAGTCGACCTTCTGCCTCGGATTTTCTTTCCCTAATGGCTAGGATCATATCAGCGCATTCCCTAGGCGGCGCGGTCAACTCACAGAAATTATCGATATTTATTTTCGAGAGGAATATATATATACATATAAAATGGAAGGGGGGGGGGCATTATTTCGCTGCGCGTGGCGTTCACTATGGTAGCTGAACGGTTTTGTCCCTCCCTTTGACGGCTGGCGCTTTGATTAACTCACTTTTCAAGGAGTATGGGTTACCCATATTAACCACGCGGTTCACGAAAATCAAGGAATGTAGATTGTTGGGATTCCTATAAATCCTTCTTCATTTTACCACTTCACTTTTTACCATTTTCTCATAACCTTTGTAGCAGTGCTTTCGCGAGAGCTTGCGCCATTTCTCTCTTCCTTGTGATTCTCGTGTCTTTTCTTCAAGGGTTCACTACACAGCATCCACTCTTAGCGTTTCACAGTTTTTCTTGGCGAGCTCTTCGTTCCAAGTGCACAGTGTCAAGCATTCGCCTTTTGAAGGTAAATCTCTTGACCCCTGTACATGCAAGACTTTCTTATTTTTAGTTTCTTATTATGGGTTTGAAAACTTTGTTTTTGCATTTTGTTTTTCTTTTGTTGAGTCTGACTTTATTTTTAAAACAAAAAAGAAAAATGGAAAGAGTTGGGGGAACGGGTTCACAGGAAATGTTAGCGATGGCGGTTCCCATCAGAGGTTTCTGTCCCATCTCTTTATCGGTTTTTAGCTCCCGTTTCTTTAGGGAGCAGGTTAAGAGGAGAAATAGGAAAAACAGTGGCATAATTTATTTGAGTGATTCTGACAGCGAAGAAGAAAAACACCAGAACTATATGGCTCATCTATCATCCGAGGAGGAATCCGCGCTAAGAGAGCTCCGAAGCAAGCGAGAAAAGGATTTGGGAAAAGAAAGGTGGCGAGCTCCTCTTCGGGTCACCAGGACCTCGGCTTGATTGTTAGGGCACCGTTTAGGGCGCACAGGGAAGAGTTGGGTTTGACTGCGGAGGAAATTGCTCAGGTAGAGGATTGGGTTGACCAGGTCAACAAAGTTTCGGGCTACCATGTTGATCCCGATCCAAACCCAGAGTCATGGGAAAGCAGTGAGGTTGCTACTGAAATCCGAAGGATCGATTTGGCTGCGGCTTCGGCTAAATTCAGATTGCCAGAAGGGGTCCATTTGGTGCATCCTACCCCTTCCTGCCGACCTTGCAGCCCTTCCCCAAGCCAGGCTGCTATATGCTACGACGCCCTTTCTTGTGGGATGAGGCTTCCCCTGCATCCCTTCTTCAGGGCATTGCTTAGGAGCTATAACTTGTGCCCCTACCAGCTGGCCCCCAATTTCTGGACTCAGGCTGTGGGGACTTGGTTGGTGTGGCAAGAGGTCAACCCTGACCATCCCATCTCACTGCACATCATTCACACTCTCTACACTTTAAAGAAATCAGTTAGGAGGGAGAGAGACGTGAGATTGGATGTCAAAGACTGGTATTATATGTCCCCCAGAGTCTCTTATACTCCCGTTATTACCGGTCACCCTACCTCGATAAAGAACTGGAGGAACCAGTGGTTCTGGGTTGCTGGGGAGTGGCAGAATTCCCCTGTGGACCCTAGTCCAGAAATTACAGTTCCCCGGACTCTTTCCATACCTAGTGAGTCTTGTATTTACTTTAGGGTCTTTAAGTGTCATGCGTCTTTTGCTCTTTCATCCATACTTATTTTTCTTGATTGCTTCTTAACATATTATTTCTTATGGCAGGGGACACTTTTGCCCATCTCCTTCCTGACGCAGATCTAGCGGCAGTAAGGCGTATATTTGCCTACAGGGGCACCTTCCAAGGGGTCATCCAACAGAACAAGTTATTTGTGAAACACGGCCTTATGCGAGCCGTGAGTAAGTTCTCCTCCTTATTGCTGCTACATCTTGTATTCTTTTCTGTTCATAACCCCATTGTCCTCTTTTCCTTTTTAGGTTCCAAAGAATTCCCAAAGATTTCTTTGAAGGGCCTCATGGCCACGAAAATCCCTCCAGCTCTGCGCCACGGGAGAGAGGTTGAAAGGAAGCAGAAAGCGGTTTTGGCCGACCTGCAAATTGGGGTGGCAAAGGAAGTGTCTGAGAAGTCTACTGCCCAACTTCAGGGCCCTTTTCCAGCTCTACTGCCACTGCCCACTCTGCTGCCAGTGGGTCCCCAACAGCCCAACATTGCTGGGGAGGCAGATCCTGAAAAAGGCGTTGCCAAAGGAAAAGGGAAGAGGTCGGATAGAGGCAGATCCAAGAGGGGCAGGGAGACTAAGGATGTCTCAGTACCACCTTTCTTGTCCGAGGACATTTCGGAGCAAGCATCTGAGGAGGAGCCCGCCCCCTTAAAAAGGCTCAGAAGAGGCAAAGGCAAGGAGTCCACTTCTGCACCTCCGCCACCAATGATCGAGGAACTGGAGGACGAGCCATCTGTGCCCATCCCAGGCTTGGCTTATGAAGTAACACCAGAGGGGGCGGAAGAGCTCAAGCATATTAAAACCAGCATCCTTCCCAGAGACGTCACTTTCAGCCCTTCATTGTTTGATTCCCCCAGTTCTCCTCCAGCCCGGGTTGCATTTATCACTGAACAATTTTGGACGGAGGGTTGGTCCGCCTTCTCCTCTAGTACTAGCCCATCTCGGAAGTTGCTCGCCGCCAAGGCAATGAATGCCAGGGCGTTGGCCCTTATTGACGAGGTGGAATCGTCTGTGGAGGAGGCGCAGAGGGACAAGAAAAATGCTGAGACTGCGCTCCGGCATGCGGACAATATGCTTAAGGAAATCAATGACCTCAAGGCCTAGCTGTCTATAGCCCGTAAATCTTCCTCAGAAGAGAGGGCTAATGCGAAGCGCCTGCAGGAGGACAATGATAAACTGAAGCATGACCTCCGGTCCTCTGAATCAGACTTGGCGGTTCTGTGCAAAAAATTAGATGATTCCAACCGTGCACAGTCCATCGCATCTGAGGCTCTGACTGTCGCTAATGCAGCCAAGTCCAGTCTGGAAGCTGAAGTGGCAGCAGTTAATGAAAAGTTGGGGAGGGAGCTGGAGGCTAAGGCAAAGGCGGAGGAGGACCTTGCCTCTTTGGAGAAGCATATGCAAACGAGGATCACTGAGGTTCTGGAGCAGACCGTCCTGACACGGGTGGAGAATGCTTTAAGTACCAGAGTATCTGAGGCTGTCCAGAACTTCAAAGACACTTTTGAACAGACCCCAGAGTACGAGGCTATGCAGAGGGTCTTTGGGAACTTGGGGGCCAGAATGGCCTTGGGGGACGTGAAGGAAGCTTTTCCGACATTGGACCTGTCCTCCATTGAAGCTTTTTACCCTGAGCCTCAAGGTGCTCCTGCGGATCCTCTGGACGCATATGAGAAGGGCTACTTGGAAGATGCCCCTCCTCCACAATAATCCTTTTCTGCATTTGTTAGTTTAGTTTTTGTTTTCTTCTTCTCTCTCTTTTTTGTAAGTGCCTCGACACCTAATATTGTAAGTATAACCTTCATTTGTTTTATCAATGCCTCGTTTTTATGAATGGAGCAGTTTATTCATATTTTGGTGCAGCAACGTACATGAGTATTTCCAAGTGCGAGTTTCATAATTGTAAGATGATATGTGGGATATTGTAAATGTCTGACTGTGTCTATTTCCAAGTGCGAGTTTCATAATTGTAAGATGATATGTGGGATATTGTAAATGTCTGACTGTGTCTGTCTGTAAATGTCTAGTCCCTCAGGTTTAACGAGCTTAATGCGTTCACGCTTGCGGGTTAAATCTGATGTCGACCTACTTTAGAGCAACTTTTACCTTACATTTAGTAACACCTCTTACAAATTTGCATTAACTTCTGTTTGTGGTGTGCCATCGTGCGCTTATGTTTTTATAACAGAAATAATATAGGGACTTTTACGTTTGAATCCACAGTATTTAGTACGCATATGTCTTGTGAGCATTTCGCTTAAGTGTATGCATGAAAGTATCAACCACTTTGCGTAAACATTTGATATTTCGTGCGAAAGAGCACCCCGTAGGTGCGAACTAATTTACCGTTTTTAGAACTTTGGTTCATGTGACAATGTCCGAGACACTTAAGCCTGAGTTTGCAAGGATTTCAGAAATAATACAGTGATCGAAATGTGGACTTTTATAAGAGTCCCTTGTTTTTAACAATTTCATGTATGACCAATTAGTACTTGGTGCAATCCTCATCATAGTTAACTGCGATCTCATGCAATCATGCGATAACGCTGTGCCTCGTTGAAGTGGAATTTGACTTATTGAAAATAGCGACGAAGGTGATCTGTGTTCCAAGGATTATACAAAGGTACCCCGGACAAATCTTCAATTATGTAAGTACCAGGCACCACCTCGGCTGTGATCCTGTAAGGGCCTTCCCAATTGGGACCCAGAGTCCCTACTCCTGGTTCTTGAGTTGAAAGAAGGACCTTTTTTAGGACTAAGTCTCCAATATTAAAGCGTCGCCCTTTCACCTTTTTATTGTAGTATTGAGCCATCTTTTCTTGGTATCTGGCCATCACTACTTGAGAATCGTTCCGTTTCTCCATGAGGAAATCCAAACCGGCCCTTTGTGCTTCTTCATTTCTCACTTCGTCGTAATTAATCTGTCGAAATGAGGGTATCCCAATTTCGACGGGACATACCGCCTCGGCTCCATATGCCAATGAAAATGGCGTTTCACCAGTTGCGGTGTGAGAAGTGGTGCGAAGCGCCCATAGCACTTGCGGGAGCTCATCTACCCATGCGCCCTTCTTGGACTCTAGCTTCCTTTTCAGGGTGTTTTTTATGGTTTTGTTCACTGCTTCCACTTGCCCATTGGCCTGTGGGTGATGTGGAGATGAAAACAGCTTTCTAATTCCCAAATCACCACACAACTCGTCCACGCTTCTGTTTTTAAACTGTTTAGCATTGTCGCTAACCAGCGAATGGGGTACCCCAAACCGGCATATGATATTCTTCCAAATGAACTTGGTGGTGTTGGCCTCCGTGATTCTCATAAGTGGTTCAACCTCGACCCACTTGGTGAAGTAGTCAATTGCCACTATAGCAAAGCAATTATTTCCGGCTCCCCTAGGCATAGGACCTATAATGTCAACTCCCCATTTTGAAAAAGGCCAGGGGCTGGTCACCACGGTTAGCCTGTGATGTGGCTGATGCGGTATGGTTGCGTGTCTTTGGCATTTATCACACTTGCGCACAAAGTCATGAGAATCCTTTCGCATGGTGGGCCAAAAATATCCCTGTTTGAGGGCTTTCCGAGCCAGCGATAGTGCCCCGGCATGGTTGCCACATATACCTTCATGGATTTCTCTCATTACATATCGCCCTTCCTCAGGCCCAACACATCTTAGCAACGGGGAGGTGAAACTCCGTTTATAGAGTAGATCATCCAAAAGTACGAAATTTGCAGCATACCTTTGCAATTTCCGAGCTGCTTCCGACTCGTTTGGCACTGTCTGGTGCTTCAAATATGCAATTAGCGGGTTCATCCAGGATCTCTCTTCTTCTACTGTCAAAATCTCTGGTCCTGGCTCAATAGAGGAGGTCAACATGCGCTCAACCGGGATCAGATTATATAGCTCCGCATCACTGCTGCTTGCTAGTTTGGACAGGGTATCAGCATTGGAATTTTTTGTCCTGGGGATGTGCTGCAATTCCATTTCTTCAAAGTGTACCGCCAAATCTCTTACTTTCTTTAAGTAAGAAATCATAGAGGGTTCTTTGGCAGAAAATTGCCAATTGAATTGATTTACAACGAGCTGCGAATCGCTGTTCGCCACTATGGACTTGATCTTCAAAGCTTTGGCAAGTCTTAACCTAGCTAACAACGCCTCGTACTCAGCAACGTTGTTCGAAGCTTTGAACTCAAAGCGGATTGCGCTATGTAGTTTAAACCCTTCTGGGCTTATTAGTAATATGCCCGCACCGGATCGCTCCTTAGCCGAGGACCCATCAACAAATAATTTCCACTCCTGGCTATCATCTGTGTTGTCAACCATTTCGACCTACGGCGGGTGTGTGAATTCGACTACGAAGTCAGCCAAAGCTTGGCCTTTTATCGCAGTCCGAGGCACATAGTGTATGTCAAACTGGCTGACTTCTATTGCCCATTTCAGTAATCTCCCAGATACATCTGGTTTTTGCAACACTTGTCTCATGGGAAAGTTGGTGAGCACGTGTATGGAGTGTGCCTGAAAGTAGGGACGAAGTTTGCGAGAAGCGGTGAGTAGTGAGAGGGTAAGTTTCTCCATATCTGGGTAGCGTGTCTCCGCATCTAGCATGGCTTTGCTCACGTAATATACTGGAAATTGACTTCCCTCCTCTTCTCTGATCAATACGGAGCTAACAGCCTCCTTGGACACAGCCAAATACAAGTAGAGAGGCTCGCCAGCCTTTGGCTTTGATAGCAATGGGGGTCGTCCCAAGGATGTTTTCAGGTCGGCGAAGGCCTGCTCACACTCTGGTGTCCACTGGAATTGCTTCCCCCCCTTTAGGATTTTGAAAAATGGCAAGCATTTGTCTGTGGATTTGGAGACGAACCGATTCAAGGCTGCAATTCTTCCCGTTAAGCTTTGCACCTCCTTTGGATTTCGAGGCGATTGCATGTTTAGCAAAGCATTGATTTCGATTCCTCTTTTATTCACCATGAACCCAAGAAATTTTCCAGATGCTACTCCAAATGCATACTTCGCAGGGTTGAGCTTCATTCGATATTTCCTCAAAACATCGAAGGCCTCTGACAAATGGCGGATATGATCCGCGGCGATCATGCTTTTGACCAACATGTCATCAACATACACCTCCATGGTGTTTCCCAATTGTTTTGCAAACATGCGATTTACTAGCCTCTGATATGTAGCTCCCGCGTTTTTCAAATCGAACGGCATAGCTTTGTAGCAATAGAGTCCTCTATCCGTTATAAACGAGGTATGCTCCTCGTCCGATTCGTACATGGGAATCTGATTGTATCCAGAGTAAGCATCCATGAAACTTAGCAGCTCATGACCTGCTGTGGAGTCGACCAATTGATCGATCCGGGGCAGTGGGAAGCTATCTTTTGGACATGCCTGGTTCAAGTTCGAAAAATCAATACATACTCTAAGCTTCCCATTGTGTTTTGGTACCAAAACAGGGTTTGATACCCACTTTCGGATAGCGCGATTCTCTGATGAAGCCATTTTTCAATAGCTTCGTGACCTCGTCTTTCAAGGCCTCATACTTATCCGAACTCATAGGTCTTCTCTTCTGCCTATGCCCAGGGCTTCGTGGGTCAATCTGGAGTCTGTGACAGGCCTCCTTAGGATCGACCCCAACCATGTCGCCATGCTTCCATGCGAATACATCGAGATTTTGAAGTAGGAAGTCCTTCAATTGACTCTTGTATTCGGTTGGTGAGTCCAGTCCGACTTGTAATTCCTTGATTGGGTCCAATGGGTCTACGCCGAAGCACTCCAACCTTTCGGCCGGGGTGGGGCAATTGTCGCCTTCCATCCTTGGGTCCAGATCCGCTAAATCCTCTTCTAGGATCATCGTGACATCCTTATCTCCAGATGGTCCTTCACCCAATCTTTCAGGGTCTGGAGTGGCCTCGGCCATGGCTACATCACTGATCATGTTTAAGCTTCGATCTTGAAACTTCCGGATTGCATTTGTGTAACAAGCCCGGGATTCTGTTTGGCTTCCCCTCACAGTTGCAACACCATGCTCCGTAGGGAACTTCATGCAAATGTATTTGGTATGCGTTACAGCCCCCAAGTCAATGAGACCAGGTCTCCCAATTGAGCCATGATAGGAGGAGATTTTGTCAACTACCAGGAATTCCATAGGGATTCTGGAGTGGGTCGGTGCTTGCCCTACTTCAGTCATAAGGGTTATGGACCCTCTGGGGGTTATGCTGTCCCCCGTGAATCCGTATATCGGATCAGGGACTGGAATGAGAGGAGTGCTGATCCCCATCTTATCAAAAGTTATCCCGTAGATCACATTTACCGAGGCACCATCGTCCACCATCATCCGTGATAGCCCATTTCGAGCCACCACCACCCTGATAACCAATGCGTCGTTGTGTGGGAAGTGCACCCCAACGGCATCGTTTTGTGTGAAGGTGATAGGTTCCGTCCGAGGCATTCCCACAGGATGGGAGTGGATATGATAATTCACGTTGGCGGGCTGCTTGGCCTCTCTTATATACCTCTTTTGGGAGTTGTTTGTGCTCCCACCTGGGTGGGGGCCTCCCAGTATTGTGTCGATTTCACAGATGGGATGGTCGGTCACAGGCATAGGCGGTTCCCGTGTGTCTTTGGCATGTGCCGAGGCGGTATCTTGGCCCTTATTCCTGTCTCTTTGACGATTATCAATTCTTTCCTTAGTTGAGTTCTTCCACGGAGCTCTCCTATCAGCTCGATTGAACTTCTGGCCACCAGATTTTTGTGTCCGCCCTGTGTCAGGGGGGAAGTCACCTCCCCTTCTCCCCTGTGCTTTTTGGTCGGCTAGCATGTGGATTTCTCTGCAATCCTCTGTTGCGTGACCGTAATATCTGTGGTAGGCACAGTAAGCCCCAATCATGGGTTGTTTTCCACTTCGGCCGCTTTCCACTCTCCCTTGAGCCGTGTGAGGATTTTGAGAAGGGGTGTTAGAGTGTAAGTGAGGGATAGCTTCCGTGATTTCTGCTGCAAAGCTAGATCCTGTCCCCGGAAATGGACGTGGCGCGCCACCTCGGCTACCGTCGATCCTATCCTTGTTTCCGCCCTTTTTGAGGTCCACTTCATTGGAATATCCAAGGTTGTACCTCCCTTGGGGGTGATTATCTCTGGCCCTAACCATTTCCTCCGATACAATCTCTTCCTTCATCAGGTCTACCAGGGTATTGTAATCCCTTGGTTTCCTGCTCCGGACATCCCTCCAAAACATGCTGGTCATATCTAGCCGTCCTTTCAGGGCGGAAAACATCTCCGCTTCTGTGATATTTTCGCAGATATGCATTTCTTCAGTGAATCTAGCTAGGTAGCTTTTCAGAGATTCGTCCCTTCCTTGTCTCAGATCCTGAAGGCGCTGGAGTGGGAGTTGACCAGGCCTGGAAGAAACAAAACCATTCTTAAAAGCAGTTTTCATATCCCTCCAGCTGTGGATGCTGCCAGGAGGGAGTTTTTTATACCATTGTATGGCACTTCCCTCAAGGGTTAAAGCAAAAGCTTTACATTTCAGTGCTGGGGTGGCCCCGGCTATTTCCATGCTGGCGCGGTAATTTAACAGGTGATCATCAGGATCACCTCGGCCAGAATATTTTGCTATTTCCGGCATCTCAAAGTCATGGGGGACGGGGCATCTACGGAGGCCCTCCGTGAAGGGACTTACTTCCTCTTCGTCATCCAACTCGTATGACGGCAGCTCGTTATTCTCGTCGTGACCGGAATACTCCGGATCACGGTATTGGCCATGGAGCGGCTGAGCGTACTCCTGCCTTTGTGGTGGTGGAACGTGGCCGTAGTTTGGCCTTTCATGGCTCTGCAACTCGTCGCGAGGATTAGTCCGAACTGCTCCGGATCTTCTTTCCTGCCTATTCCTAGGCTCATGTGCTGATGCCATCCTTTCTCCCCCCATACCTTGTTGGTCCCTGTACATTTGACCCTGCGATAGGGCTTCTTCAGCGCGTCGCTCGCGCCTATTTCTAGGCTCTGCGGCATTGTGCCGTCCTGGGTCCGTTTGTCCCCGTCGTTGTCCCCTGAATAACCCTCCTATTCGGCTAAAAACACTGCCGGAATTTGCGGGAGAAGCCTCCCTGCGTCTAGCTGGTGGTAGGTTTTGTTCCCCATGTGTTACATGTTCTGGGTCTCGCTCGTAGAAGGGCTCGGATTCCACTTCGTCTATGCCTGCGGGTCCTGATAATAAGATACAGTGGCCACCTCGGATGGTGAATAATGTGGCTGTGAGTATTGCTGAGGCATCACGGGTTCGTTCACAGCATACCCTCTGGCCATAAAGGCATTCATTGCAGCAGTCTGTTCTATTTGCTGCCTCTGCATCTCCAGCATTTGGGCCGCCATGAGTGTCATGTCTCGCATCATGCGGCGATTTCGATGCCGGCGAGGTGGATTAGGTTGTACCACTTCCTCGTTGGCATTTTCATGGAGTTCTTGAGGAGCTTCGTCCTCGCTGTTTCGGCCACTTCTTCCCCTACGGGGGTTAACATCACCATCACTTTCATTCATGTTTCAGAAAATAAGTGTTGCTGCTTCAAACCTTTTTCAAGGTTGTTAAATTTATGTTTCAAAGTTCTTTACCTTTTTCAAGGGTGTTTAAACTTATGTTTCAAAGTTCTTTACCTTTTTCAAGGTTAACCAGCTTATCTTTCAAAGCTTCTACCTTTTTCAAGGCCAACCAGCTTATCTTTCAAAGCTCCTACCTTTTTCAAGGCCAACCAGCTTATCTCTCAAAGCTCCTACCTTTTTCAAGGCCAACCAGCTTATCTTTCAAAGCTCTTTGCAGTTATCCGCTCTATTGTAAGAGGTTATTCGTCCTTTTTTCAGGACTACCTTTCTATATGTGGCTTTTTATCATGTGTTTTCGTGGTTAGCAGTATGGCTTCCCACAGACGGCGCCAAAATGTTGACCACAAAATCCGGCTGGACCTTGGACCAACACGTCTCAGCTCCTCCCTCTTGAACATGTGGATCTCCTGCGCACTAAGACAAACAATCAGCTTGCAAAGGGGGCCGAGGTGGCTCCCGTTTGCACTCCGATGCCTAAGTCAGTGCTCATTTTAGGCAAATATATATTGGGTGCGGGAAATAAAAGTGTGTAAAAGAGAGAAAAGGGAGTGAGAGAAATATAGATTTAAGAGTGAGAAATTGCTAACCCCTTACTTGGAGGCAATTGTGCTTCATTTATAGTGGAACTTCTTGTCTCGGATTGCGACACGTGGCATACTTTACACTTATCATCACCCTAGCTTATGGATGTGACATTCTTGCTTTTCAATCGTAATCATTGCTACACTTCGTAGGGGATGGGCGCTTGTCACGTCCGGGTAAAGGCAGTGTCCCATCACTGACTCCATCTCTCTCTTCTGGTCAACGCCAAAAAGTGCCCCGGCTGAGTATAAAGGACATCGGCTGGGCGTTTAACCAGGTCGGTTAAAGAGGCTAGCTTGGCATACCACCTCGACATTCATCTCAAGGTGATATTCCAGGCTTCAGCTGTGGGTTAAGGTCCATTGGGCCATTATTGGGCCTTCGCTGGCGGATCACTGTACCTTTCTTTGGGCCCGGAGTCAACAATTATTATTTTTATTATTATGGTTTATATATAAAAAATATTAATTATTATTGTATTATTATTTTTTATTAAAGTTGTGTAATTATAATTATTAATGTTATGAAACTATTATATATATTTTTACATTTATGAAATTATAGTCCATATTTATTATTTCTAATTATTATGAAAAATATTAATAATTTTTTTATCAACATTATTTAATTATTATAATTACGGGCCTGTTCGGCTGTACATTAATTTGGAATGATTACAAAAATTTAATTTACACAATTTTTCATACCCCATTTTAACCATCCACATTTTCTCTCTCCAATTTTTAACCCTTCATCTTACCTAGAAAACACAAACAAGTCAACAAATAATTTCAATTCCTTGATTTGACACAAAACATTCCATATTAAATTTAAAAGAACATACATTTATTTTGATATTATTAATAAATTTCTTATTTGCATTATGAAATTATAACTACATATCTTATTTCTAATTATTATAAAATTATTAATTCATTTTTATTAAGAAATTATAATTACATATCTTATTTGTAATTATTATTAACAAATTATGACATTATAATTACATTTTCCAACATTGTGAAATTATTAAATTTTTGTTATAACTATGAAATCATAGTTAGCCATTTGTTAATTCTAATTATATTTAGTAATGAAATTATTTTTGTAATAAATGATAAATAATATTAAGAATAAAATAATTATTTAGAATTTTAAAATTTATTTATAATGTAAAAAAAGATGTAGTCAGAACAGTCCGGCCGGACCAATTTTGAAAACGGCGAACCAATTTGGAAATGGTCCGGCCGGACCATTAGTTCATCTTCTTCGCAAGCTCCAACAATGGCGGATCAAGAAAAATGCTTCTGTGAACCCAAACTCGATTTACATAAGAAAATTTTTAAACTTAGGAATCAAAGCTAAAAATGTAATCTAACCTTGTCTAAAGTTTGATTCTTGAACAACCCGGAGTCTTCTTCTTCTTCTTCTTTTGGACGGACCGAACTCTAGAATGGTGAAGAGACTTTGTTTTTCGCCGGACCCGAACTGTAGAAATAGTGAGGAGGCCGGACTCTTTTGAATAAGTATAAGGATATTTTAGACTTTGTCAATAATAAACCAATTTCGCTTTTTCTTTTTAACTTACAAATGGGTCAAAAGGTATTTTGAAAAATGGGTCGGAAGATCCGGCTATTGACCACTAATTCCTCTCGCTTTATTACTCGTGGTAAATCAATTCATATTTTCTTTCAATTGCTTTGTTTTGTTATAATACTCTAAATATAATTCATGTTTACAACACTCACACATATTCTCTAATTTACATTCTCCTTCAATACAAACAAAAATATTTCTAGGTAAAAGCAACAAAACAGGTTCAGCTTAAAAGGGCCTCTTTCTGTTACTTATCTTGCAACAATTGCAATAGAGTTTCAAATGGTACTAAGACGGGTGAGACTTCTTACTAAAAGTTTTGTAAGTCTCTAAGTTCAATAGCAGTGCCAAGGTAAAAAATAAAAAATAAAAAATCCTTTATATTTCAAGCAAAAATATTTACAGCTCCTTCATTACACTAACAATGCTTTCTTATGCTTGTTATAGAGAAAGAGTAGATGTTCAACTACAAGCTTTAAGTTGAACTCTTAATGCATCAGCTATGGGCAAAATTTTACATTGTCATGCCAATGTTTTGATGGAGAAAACTGCAAGTGTGATTATTTTCTTATTCCTATAGATCTTACTTTAATAAATGTTGACACAAATCTAACATCTTCAGGAAACTGCAGTAAAAGTCCATGACATAATTCATACACAGATTGAGGAAGAACGCAATACAAATGCTACCAAATTCTACCGAGTTCAGCACTGCCACATAGAAACGGTCAACTTCAATTGATTTCAACTCACTATAAGTATGCAGTGATCTTCACAACTACCAAATAACCAAATCATGAAGACTCATGTTCTAAATAAGGCAAAGGTCCAATGGCACAATCTAAATCAAATCTTCAAAATTCATCCCGTCTTTCAAACATGTCACTGTTCCGAAAATTATATGATCTAAGTCCCGCCGGCGAGAAGGTTCACAAGCGAATCAACGATGAAGTGGATTGTTGTAAGGGATAATTTTGCAATAAGGAAACAGAGCTGGGGATAAACATTACTTTTTTAAGTTACAATGTTGATATGAATTTGTAACAAATTTTGAATTTTTCTGTTCATCCTGCAAAACCTTCCAACAAAAGCTGTTATATTTTACAATGAACAAAATGGTCAAATTCTGCTTTAAGAAACTCAATTATATTTTAGGCATCAATGTGATATTCGCCTATAAGTTTATAATAATGATAGCAAGACAATCAACTAAGGGTGTGTTTGATTGCGATGATGGAAAGTGGATGGAAAGAAAATATTTTTCATGGAATTGAATTGCCTGAAAATTATTTTCATGGAAAATATCAATTGTAAGTGTTTTTTATTGAATTAATTTTCTAGATAGAAAAGTGAGAAATTTTCAAGTTTTTGTTTGATTGACATTATTTTATATGACAAATAAAGTAAAATTTAGTTATTTTAATTAATTTTTCTTTTTACTTTTTAACACATTTGTACTCGATAATAATAATGTTACATTTTGAAAAAGAAAAAGTCAATTAACAATAACAAAAATATCAAACGAGTCGAAAAAAATTTCCTGTAACATGGCAAATGTTTTCTCACCAAAACCTATGGAAATTGATTTCCTCAATTAAAAGGAAAGGTGCCGTGTGAGAGAGGGGCTAGTAGGGATGGCAACGGGATGGGGAATATCCGAAACCGACGGAAACCCGTCCCGAATGGGACGGTGAATCCCCGACAAAGACGGGGATGTGAATTAAAAGGCGTCCCCGAACCGAGGATGGGGCGGGGACATGGATGACCGTCTTATCCCCATCCCTGCCCCGTCCCCTATCCCCATCCCCAATTAACAAGTTTCATTAAAATTTAAAAAGTAAAAAAAAAAAAGTCCTATATTATCTGTACAAAAGTCCTGTGATATCAAATTTCTTGCACCAAAAATTTATTACTTATCAAGTTATAAACTTTAAGTGCTTATTTTGAAAAAGTTGCTGATTATTAGTTATTAACCTTATCGAGTTGTATTTTCTTATTTAATCAAATATAAAATAACGATACAAACAAAGACATATATATATATATATATATATATATATATATATATATATTAGATGAATGTTCAAATAATGTGTAAAGATTATGAGATTTAGAAAATGTTAGGGTTATCCACTGCATGTTTCCTTATATTAGTGATGGCAATGGAGTGGATCGGGTCGGATCAGTGCCGATCCAAATCCGCTCCACGAAATTTCGGATCGGATCGGATCAGACAGTAAAAATCTCGGATCGTCTCGGGTTCGGATCGGGTCGGATTGAAACAAACATTAAGAAATTTTCGTTATATATTTTCGTTAACGACAAATAAATCAATACATAATTCATAAAATAACTAATATAATATCTAATTCATACGACAAAATATTATATATATAGAGAATTAATGATTTTATATCAAATTCAATAAAAGATTATATATTTTATATTTAATAATTAATTTTTTTTTACATATTTTTTTAATTTTTAAAATAAATTCGGATCGCAGATCGGGTCGGATCGGATCACCCCTGATCCAAATCCGATCCATTGATTCACGGATCGGGATTTTTTCGGGTCGGATCGATGGATCGGATTGAATTTTTTTGCCATCTTTACCTTATATTGTCTGAATAAAATTATTTTAAAACTTAAAAAAAAAAAAAACAAATGGGAATGTAAACGAGAATTTTTCCATCCCCGTCCCCGATAAAATGGGGACGGGGCGGGGATGAGGATGGTAAATCACTAACGAGGCGGGGACGGGAAAAGACATCCCCGTCCCATACCTGTCCCGTTACCATTCCTAGAGGCTAGAAAATATTTTCTAGACTTAGCACGTGTTTGGTAAACCAAATAAATTGGTTTATAAATCAGTTTATAAACTGCACAATTTCTTAAATCACTTTTTAATCACACATATTTTTTTTTCAATTTTCAATCACCACTTTCTACCTCACAATTATAAATAAATCAATTTATAAATCAAACAAGGACCATCAAACAATGAAAAATAAGAAAAGTTCAAAAAGATTTAAATATTCCATGACAAATACAAAATTATCGCACACCCTAACAGAATAATAAAATCAAATGCATCATAATATTCACCACGCTAATCACTAGTAAAAAAATAAAAATGTAAAAAATAGAAGTATTATTTCAGTATCAACCATGTGAAGGCGTAACCATAAAAAATCCTCCACGTGGATGCCAAATCCCAAATGTATCCACAAAGATATTATTGCAGATACTAATTACAAATATTATTAACAGCAATCAGTGGAGAACCCAAGATACAGTGAAGAAGAGTTTCATAGACAAGATGCCTCATAGTACATTATCAGGGACGTTCTCTTCGCCGAAGGTGGATATCATTGTGGATTTGGGAAATCCCTTTCTCAATCTCACTGTTGATGGATTTTTGAAGATTGGCGGTGTAAATTCTCCTACTTTCTTCGTCAAATAGTATTGGATTCAATTGAAGGAATTTTATTAGTTTTTTCTTTGGGTATTATGGTGGGATTAGATTATTTTATTGAAATTTGGTTATTAATTGTTTTCCGTTTTTCGTTTACTGATTCAGGTGGCCGCAGCGAAAGTAGCTACGGAGGAAGCGTATGATGTAGTCAAACGAGGTTTTCCATTTTCGTTTATTGAAGTTGTTGATATCTTTCCCCAATTAATTTGATGCACGCGGCTTTAATTGATTGCTACTGTACTATTACAGATTGGGATACCTGAATATTACTGGATTAGGAATAGTTAATTTTGATTTGTTGAAAAAATGTGATTAACAAAATAAGCTTGTTTAGCATCAGTTTTAGGATGAAATTTTGAAATCTTGTGCACACTACTACTAGTTATGTCCTTGGAAAGGCATCCTGCGGACCTCTTATTAGTGGTCACTCAGGTTATCGAAGTCCCAATGTTGATTGTAGGATAATGTATGTTAACCATGTTAGCGAGTAATTTAGGCCTGAATACAATGCATTAAACATTTGGATAAGAATGGTTGAAAACCAAGATTTAGTCTCCAGCTAAATACCTGGCTACTTGGTTCTAAATCACAAATAGTTATTGGGACTGCAAATTCCAATTCTAGATAAATTACTTCTTTTTATATGTTTATTTATTATGCATTTATCTTGTAAATCAAGATAGGAGATCTAAGGTCGAAAAGTGAGGGAGAATCGACTTATGGCTAAATCATAGCATCAAGATAACTCCTAGCATCACCTCAAAAAGGGAATATTTCTGGAATGGTTGAGAGAAATTAAGTAATACAGAATTATGGAATCTCTATTTACCTCTAATGTCAGTTTATGTATGTATGTATTTTTTTTTTTTAATTTGTGTTTTGTTGTTCTTTATGACATATTGCTTCTTTAATTTGCAGGGAGTGTTTCACGCCACAACTTTGAGAATTCGGTGAGAAATTTATCGTGTGAAATCTGTTCTTTCCCATAGGATTATATTCTTGTTGATAGAATATACTAAAAGGGGATAATCACACTATAGGCAGTAGTGCAAAGTTGATTAGAGCATGTATGGCTAAGCTTAAAAGTTCTAGTAAATACGTTAGCTTTAAGTAAATAATTTTTATTGATCGGTTTTGAAATAAATAAGTTACTTAATTTGATTGTAAAGCTAGAACTTCTTTCAAGTGGCTTTTGTTATTTAGATTATAAATAAAACAGAAGTAATGTATTCAAACACGTGTTTCGAAATAAAAAGTTACTTAAAATTAACTTTTACTTATTTTAAGCTTTTAGCCAAACATGAAAAAGACTTTCACTCAGTGACAAGAGAATGCTTATGGCTAATCATCATTAAATAGCTCCAAAGCTTGTCTATATTTCTGCAAGAGTTGAGTAAGGTTATGCCCTCAAATTTGTAAGGGTAAAGGAAAAACACCAAACTCTTGAAAAATTAACTTATTATTACCCATTGATTTCATCATGTATCACCAAGGATGGACTAATTTACGCACTCCAACAATCTATTCCTATATCCTTCTCAAAGATGCATAAAGAGCCACTTGTAGATACAATACCAAAAAAAAAAATGGCATGGGGACTTCTTATTTCGAGCTTTACAAGTTTTTAGTGTTATCTGTTGCAAGTAAAAAAAAAAAAAAGGTTTAGTATGCATCTAATGGAATTTTTACTTTGCAGTTGAAGAAAATGTGTAAAGAAGGTGCATATTGGGGTGAGTTCCATCTGCATTCACAATATTATGGGAGATTTTTTTAGTGTAGATCATATAACTTTCTAATAATTGTGAGTTTTCATAAATTAACTTACAGGAACAGTTGCTGGAGTTTATGTTGGAATGGAGTATGGATTTGAGAGAATCCGTGGAACCAGAGACTGGGTAATTTCTAAAAATACTATAGCTAATGTATACAGATGATATTCTTAGTCTCTCTACTTGTAAATATTATATTATTTATTCGTTCTATGCTTCTTGCAATTTGAGTTGCATCTGGAATCTCAAATTTCACTCTTTGTGAGATTGGGTAATTTCTGAAGGACAAATAATCACATCCCTTTCATTTAAGCTAGTCTACCTGTCCAATCTATTAAAACCTGTTAAAATTACTATACCCACATCCAAAGACACCCCAATAAAGTTTTCATAGATATAAGACCGTTATAAATTAGCTTTAAGTTAAGGGCTAAGATTATTTGTCAAATTCATTGGTAGGATGAGTAGTCTTTATTGAAAGTACTATAACTTTTCTTACTTATTATTACAACATTTTAAGGAAAGCTGTCATGGTTTTAGCTTATTTGTACAAATGATAATCTTAATTCTTGTCTCCATCTCTACTTATAATTTTTATTTTCTTCATCTGTTCTCGGCTTCTTGCAATTTTCGCCGCATCTAGCAAATCTTCGATTTCACCCTTTTTGAGCAATGAGGCAAGGAAGAATCTATGTTAAGAATGTGGAATGTTTATCTTGGTCTGGAATTATATTCTAAAATCTAAGATAATGTGATACGCTTAAAATTACACAAAATTTTGACACGAGTGCATTGGTGCATATTATAAACTTCAAACTACTTTAGAAATTTATATATTGGTAATGATAGATGTTTCTTGGAGATATAAAGGATTTTCATTTTAAATTAAATGATAAAAAGTATCCTCTTTTGGTTTAAAGGTTTCAAGGATTTCATACCCTTATCCCGTACTCGTGTGTTTGATACGGGCACTTCTTAAAAAATGGAGAGTCCGAGCTACATAGTTTATAACAATAGGATTTATTCTTGTTTTGGATTATTTGAGAACATTATGTGGATCCAAGGTCCAAGCTTTTCTACTTAGTGCTGGCTGTAAGGTGAACAAATGTTTATTTTCAACTGATTTATTACTCGATCATTTTGCAGAAGAATGCCATGTTAGGGGGTGCATTGACAGGGGCAATCGTATCAGCAGCCACCAACAACAGTCGAGACAAGATCGTAACAGATGCCATAGCTGGAGGTGCAGTTGCGACTGCTGCAGAGTTCCTCAATTACCTGACCTGAACTGAACAAGAGTGTAAGATGTCTCTCTTGCTTCTTGGTTCCTAGCGATGAAGCTGGCGTACTTCTGTTTTGACCACAAGCTCGAATATTATGATGTTTCTTGGACTCTGTTTGATATTTGAAAATAAAAGTCTGTTTCCGTATCTTTCCACAAAATATATTTTTTCGACTCCACTTTCGTAAGATTATGTAAGCATTTTGCCCACATGATATTTTTGTGCCTAGTACTCCATGCTATAATTTTGCATGTTTGTTAATTAGGATCGAACGCATGCTTTCACATTACAATATAAATTTCAACGAAAAATCAAGGAACTGCAATACAGAATCCTTAAGTTACTAAGGCCCCGTTCTCTTTGCTTTTTTGAGCCCGTTTTGAGTTTTCGATTTTTGGAAATATCGAAAACGTGTTCACTTTGCCCATTTTCAGAAACGAGTTTTTCAAAACACTAAAAAAATTACAAAGGAAACTCAAAACGAGTTTATTACGTTTTGGATATTTTGTGTTAAAAAGTCCAAAACGACCAAAACGCACATTTTGAATTTTTTTTTTTTTTTTTTTTGTGACACTTCCTTCACTTGAAGTTCTTATATTATTTTGTCATTATATATAGATCCATGTTAAATTTTTTTTTTTGTAATTATTTATTTATTATTATTATTATTATTATTTTTTAAATGTGAGACACTTCTTTCACTTGAAGTTCTTATATTATTTTTTCATTATATATAGATCCATGTTAAGATTTTTTTTTTTTTTTTTTTTTTTTTTTGTAAATTATTATTATTATTATTATTTGTAAAAGTGAGAGATACTTCATTCGTTTGAAGTTCTTATATTATTTTGTCATTATATATAGATCATGTTAAGATTTTATTATTATTATTATTTTTTTATTTTTTTATTTTTTGTAAAAGTGAGACACTTGCACTTGAAGTTCTTATATTATTTTGTCATTATATATAGATCAATTTTAAGATTTTTATTTTATTTATTTATTTATTATTTTATTTTTTTTTGTAAAAGTGAGACACTTCCTTCACTTGAAGTTCTTATGTTATTTTGTCATTATATAGATCCATGTTAAAAAAATATATATATATATATATATTTTTTGTAATTTTTTATTTTTTATTTATTATTATTATTATTATTATTATTATTATTATTATTTGTAAATGTGACACACTTCTTTCACTTGAAGTTCTTATGTTATTTTGTCATTATATATAAATTCATGTTAAGATTTTGTTGGTATGTGGTTAAATTTCTGTTTAGCTGAAACAATATTAATGATGAATTTATTGGCATAGAGAACTAACTGATTTATTAACATTAAAATTAATGATATTCAACAAATCAATCATTTTTTTACATATAAAATATTACAAAATGAATATATCAAAAAATTATAAAGTAAACGCATTTTTCAGTTTTCTATTTTTGAAAACAGTTTTCCAAAATCACAAAGAGAACATGTTTTCAGCAATCTCAAAACAAACAAAATTCAAAATTCAAAACTCAAAATCCAAAATCGAAACACAAAGAGAACGGCTCCTAAGGTTCTTTGTTAAAAGTCGTGTTTAAAAAAAAAAATTATATATATATATATATATATTCGAGGTAAGATGTATGGTTAAAAGTGAAGAGAGAATGTGTGGTTAAAAAATGATTTGAGGATTTAATTGTGTTTTTTAAAATCTTTTTTTTTTTTTTTGTCAAACTGAGGCTAAGTAACTCTTTAGGCATGACCAAACATCCTCCAATGAGAAATGTAGAACCTTAATAATGCTTTATTTTCTTTTAAATAAGGTAATTTAATCTCTTATATATATATATATATATATATATATATAGATATATAGAAGTAGGATAGTGAAAAAGGAGATTCCCGCCTGAAAAATTGACAAAAAAATCCCGCCCAAATTCCACAACCGCAAAAGAAGAAAACAAATGGGTAAAAATCTTGCCCATTTAATATTTTTTCAATTGGGATGTCATTACCATTTACTATATAAAAGTAGGACAGTGAAAAAGGAGATTCCTGTCCAAAAAATGAGAAAAAATCCTGCCAAATCCCACAACAGCAAAAGAAGAAAACAAATGGGTAAAAATCCCGCCCATTTAATATTTTTTCAATGGATTATGATATTCGTACAGATAGATGTACATATAGTTTAATAAAGCCAAAATTGTAAATAGTTTTTGACAATTTTATCCTTTATCAAGTTTTATAGGATTAGTCCCTCTATTTTTGACTAATTTTATGTTGTAGTTCTTTGTTTTATATTTTGTAGCCTATTTTTTAATAGATCTATTTTTTCTTGAATTTTTATAATTTTTTCTTGATTTATTTTATCATTTTTAATAAGATAAATTATTTCATTCATTCTTACTTCAATAATCTCAATCTCTCTTTTAATAGTTAATCCTGACATCTATTTTTATTGTTATTTTGAATTGTTTTGTATAAATCCATTTTTAGATCTACAATATTAGAATAGTCTATCATAAGTTGATCATAATTTTCTAAGAGTATGTAATATTTTTCAGATGATTCACCTATATTTCTTAAGTGAGATACAATTCTATCCATTTTTTCTAATACTTTTTCTAAAAGTTTGTTTAATCCTTTAATAGTATATCCTGACATTTTGTTGAATAAAACTGTTCAATTTGGTTTCAAGTAATTTTTCAAATTCAATTAATGTCTGAGAATTAATAATATCAATATACTTGGTTCAATTGGTATGTTATACTTTGACGTATTATATTTTTTCCTTTTTTCTAATTTATCTATTATGTTTTGAATATCTTATATAACTATAGATCTTATAGTTCCTATAGCAAAGTTTTCCATCATATTATTTTTAAAACTTTTAAGTATTTCATGTGATGCATAAAGTTGTTCTTAATGTCCTGCTTTATTGATTTCATTTTTATTTTCAACTTTATATGTTCCTCTTTTAGATCTGAGTTTTTCATAATATAAGTCTTTTTATTCATGATATCAATTTTTTTTCAAAAATTGGTAAAGAATGATTCATCTCTCCCATCACTATCATAATCTATTACTGGATCATAATTATTGTCACTGCTAAATACATATTCTAAATACAATTCATTATTTATTTCAGTATTATTACTATCAAGCCAAAAATAAATGATTGACTTAGTAATTTTTATTCCAAATAATTCTTTAAATTTAGGATAAACAGCTAATAAACATGGCATATAAACATGGTATAACTTTTTTATTTAATTGTTAGGTCTAGTAAATTATTTATGCATGAATAAATGTTCGATTATGCTATGATATTCATCTTTGTATGGACTGTTTTGATAATTAAATTTAATAATCCTATGTTCTCCCATGATAATTTTCTTTTTCAAAAATTCATCTTCCACCCAATTCCATAAGACATATATTAAGAATACTCACCTCTTTTCTGTTTCTTTGTACCTTTGTATCTTCCTTCTTTTGTTAGTGACCTTCAGGCTTGCAGGTTTCTGCTATCACACCCTTCAACGGCCTCTTGCCTTCACGGGTAACTAGCCTTTCCTGACTCCATGCCTTCACTATATAACAACTTAATGGAAAATATTTCTGGACCAAGTGTAGAGAGTTTTCTTAATAATATATCTTCTTCTAGAAAATAGGATTCAGAAGATAGAAATTTAGAAACTTATAATTTTTTATAAAATGTTTGAAGTTTTATTGATATCAAAATTTTGGTACACAGATTTGTATGAGAATTTTCAAAGACAGAGATTTGACTTTCTCACAGACTGAGTGCTCAATCCACTTTCTTTGACTCTTTTCCACTCTCGCCCTCCCTCCTAGCCTTAAAGCCTCTATTTAACTGAGTGCTCAATCCACTTTCTTTGACTCTTTTCCTCTCTCCCCCTCCCTCCTAGCCTTAAAGCCTCTATTTATAATATTTACATGAGACTCAATTATTTTCTTTTTATATCATTGCATACGTTACATAAATAATTGAAAACTTTATATCACATTACAAAGAACACATGTCCCTCTATCCTATCTACTTTTTTAAAGCGATCACATGGTGTTGTCTTGGCTTGTTGTAAAAAGTAGATTCCATTCTACTTTCATTGTCAGCATCCTCTTTGTTGATTCCAGCTGTCCATCATCTTTTTTGTTGGCATGTGGGGCAATTTCTGGCTATACACGCTTCTTGTAAGGTCAAAAAGCTTCCATGGTTTTGATGAATATCAAATTTGTTAATGTAATCCTTCAGAATGGTTGATTTTTCATATTCTCCATTTGTAACAAAGGTCCATCCTTAATATTGACATATGCATTTGAATTTTTTATCATATAAATTTTTGGCAATATTGTAAAGGACTTTAATTCCCAAAACTCTTCGGGATCTAAACCATGATCTGGTAATGTTTGGTACTGGTCTGGTATTCTTTCCAACTTCAATCTGAAAATTTCTTGCAACATATCCAATTGTAATAATGTGTTCAGCAGGATAATACATCATTCCATCAATTTCAGGGCTGATTGAGTAAAATTTTAAATAAATAGGTTTTCCTTGAGCAAATTTTGATATTTCACCTTTTAATAGATTGTCAAATTTATCAATTTCCTTTAAATCTTTGCCTGGGTAAATAAGATCCAAAAATCCATAATCAGTTGCCATCTTTTTCATAACTGGATCTCCTCCTTGGGTAAGAATTAATCGTGGGTAAACGTGATCTCCTGAAGAAATGTAATAACAATCACTTTCTTGGAGTTCATAAATGATTCTGGCAGTTTGCTTGTATTCGTCTTCTCTTGGTAAAAAAGGAGAGTCGTCTTCCTCCTCAACACAGATTTTTATAACTCTTGTATGTTCATCTTTAGTATTGATTGTCAATTTTATTGGACTGGGTTCATTTATAGTAACCTTCTTTAGACTTTCATCTCTTTTGATCAATGGTCCACCACTGCTTCCATATGATGTACCTAGTTGTATTGTACCTATTTGTATTGTTGGTAAAACATGTTTGGTAAATAACGATTCAAACTGAGATTCAATCTCAATTATATTGTCGCTCAATTCTTTGGTATAATTGTAATGAAAAGTTGAGATTTACATCATTTGTTTAAAACTTTCTTGGAGAGTTTCTCCAAGTTGTTCGATTCCCATCTTTATATCTTCAGTTTCTTCATATAAGAATTTGATTCGCTCCTTGGCGTCTATCAAGGATTTCTTGATATTATCCATCTGTAAATTCAATAATCATGCTTAAAAAATCTGCAAGATAGTTATTAATACCCTTAATATGAATTATATCAAAATTATAAAATGTCAAATAAGTTTGCCATCTGTGTAGTCTCCTATATTGAGGTTCTGGTGACAATTTATTTTTGATTAATCCTGCAACTTGAGAGTTATCAGTTTCAACGATGAATTTTTTAGATAATAAGAATAATGAAAACTTTTTTATTCCTCTGATAATTGCTAGTAATTCTTTTTAATGAGTGGTATAATTTATTTATGCTTGGTTAAATGTTCCACTAGAATATCTGCAAATTTCATTTAAATCTGTTTTTAATATTGCTGCCCAATATTTATCTGAGGTATCAGTATTTACAATCAAATTATCTTTTTCATCTGGTAATCTAAGTTTTGGTAAATTTTTGCATTCTTCTTTAAGTGATTTAACAATTTCTGTATGTTCATCACTCCATCCTTTAGTATTTGTTTTTCTAAGTAAAATTTGGATATTATGTCTCTTTTTTGAAAGATTTTCAATAAATCATTTTACATAATTTAGGCATCCCAAAAATTTTTGTATTTGTTCTTTTGATTCTAATTTATCTGGAAAGTTCATTATCTTTTTAGATATGCGAGTTTGTAATTTTATTCCTTTTTTATCTATTGATAATTCAAGAAAATCAATTTCTTTTTTTTCTATTATAGCTTTGTTTTTTGAAAGAACAATTCCTTCCTTTTTGCATTCATTTATAAATTTTATTAAATGATTTATGTGTACTTTTTTGTCATTGGAACATATTAATATATCATCAATATAGACAATTAAAAATTCATTAAATTTTCTAAATATATTATCCATTTTTCTTTGGTATATTTGTGGTGCATTTTTCAATCTAAAAGGCATAACCATTCATTCGTACTTACCTTGAAGTGTACTGAATGCTGTATATTGTATGCTATCTTCTTCTATTTGACTTGGTAAAATCCTGATTTGCAATCAAATTTGAAGTAATATTATTTTCCTTTTACAAGGTTTATTAGTACTTCTTTATTTGGTAAAAAGTATCCATCAAATTTAGTATATTTATTTAATACATTATAATTTATTACCATTCTTGCTTTTCCTTTAACCTGTTCAGAATGTTTCATAACCATACAGGCTGGACTGCTATGAGGTCCATTACTAGGTCTGATTAGTTTTTGATCAAGTAATTCTTTAATTTGGGTTTTGAATTCTTGTGTATCTGGTAAAGTATACATCATAGGTCTAACTCTTATGATAATATTTTCTGTTAATTCTATTTTGGTTTTAGGATGATATGGCTTCCAAAATAATAATGGATTTTCTTCATAAATTTTTTCTAATTGTTCAATGATTCTCTCTATACTAATTTCTATTTCCGTTTTTAAAACCTTTTTGTATATAATTATGTTATTATTTTATTTTATTTTGTATGATTGGTGTTTTTTCCCATTTATCACCACGTTGGGCTGGCTGAACTCTGTACGATCTAAATTCTCTTGATATTTTTAGCAAATGTGCATAAGGTGTTTGTAACATTATCATATAATTATTTTGTTTATAATATTGAAATTGTTGTATAAAGTCATTTCCTAATAATATATCACATTCTAGGTTATTATAATTATATACTTTATTTATTATGACTTGTTTGCTTCCAATTATTATATCAATTTTATCAGCACTCTGTATTATTTGAGTAGTTTCTCCTATTATTCCAGTTATTTTTATCTTCTTTGTATTATTCCATGATTTTATTAAGAAACTTTTGAATATTGATATATAACTTCCTGTATCAATTAATGCACAAGTTGTAACATTTGTTTCAACAATAGTAATTTGTATGTAAACAGTTAATGAAAAACTTATCTGGTTATTCATCCCATTTTTTACAGTATTGTTTTTCCATCTTGAGTTATATACAATCCTTCTCTTTTTATACTATAATCTTCCAATCCATTTAGGAAACTCATTCCTAATAATATATGAGGTCTTATATCCATACTGTTATCTATATAACATTGTATTAAAAGGCTAATTCCTCCAATTTTTATTAACACTTTAACTTCAAATTCATTAGTATGTTCTTGTCCATCAAAATTAATGTATCTACATGGTTTGCTTTTATGGGCTATTAACCCTTTATTTTTATTTGCAGCTATGTGACATTCACTAGCTCCTGTATTTATTAATATGTTTGGTCCTTTTATATTTTCTTTTCCATTAAAATATTCTCCTTCTATTTTCATATTTCCAGCATTTCTATGAAATTTTATTTCTTTTGTATTACTAGGTTCTCCTAAATATTTCTTATTAGGTAGACTAAGACTTCGTGATCTTCTAATTATTCTTTCATTTTCAAATGTTATTTTATCAGAATAATCTTCTTCTATTAATTCTATAATTTCAGGTTTGTTTTTTGTTATATTAAGTTCATAGTTTTTTGGCATTAAAGTTATTTATTTTTCTGGTCTTATAATTTTACTAAAATCTTTACATTCTTTATGAACTTCTATAAATGGTTTTTTACAATAAATGTTTTCATAGTTTGAATTAGTAAATGTATATAAGGCTCTACATTCAATAGTCATGATTTTATTTCCTGGTTCCATTATATCATTTCTATGTAATTTGAAATGTAATTCTAAAACTTCATTAAAGTTTTTATATGTTAATGATACACAGTATTTTGGATAGCATGTAAATATAAATTTTTTATATGCGAGATTTCCTTCTACCATTCCTAAATGACTATCTTTTAAATTTAGTATTCTTCCATCATGTAAACTTACTGTTAGTGGTGAGTCTATCCCTTTTCTAAATAGAGATTCGAACATTATTTGTATTCCTGCCAAATAAGCATATTGAATCTTTTCACTATATTTTTTATTAATTTTTATTAATAATTCCATGACTGTGTTTTTTTGTTAATAGATTAAATTTATGTGTTACATGAGTTGTTCTAACATCTATTGCCTTTTCTATTTTATGGTATTCATTTATTGCTATTCTTTCTTTTCTCCATATTTTATCAAAAATTTCCAATCTGCCAATCTTTAAATCTAATGGTAATTTTTGTATTTTCTTATACTTATTGTTATCAAATGTTATTTTTAATTCATAACCTAAAATTCCTTCATATTCTTGTTTATTAATATTATCTTCTACTTCTTTTATCTCTTTATTCTGATTCAGATCCATTACTTTCTGAATCTGTTTCACTTATATAAACTTCTTGATTGTAATATTCATCAATATCAGATATTTCACTTAATTCATTTTCTATTTCTAAGTAATCTTTTTATAATATTCTAACCTTTTTCTTGGTACAATCTTTGCTTATATGTCCTATTTCTCCGCAATTCCAACATTTGCATTTACTTTTATCTGTTTTATATGGTTTATTTCTCTATTTTTGATTTGAACTATATTTTCTTTTATAATATCTTCTTTTAGGTTTTATATATTTTTTCTTAAAATTTTAAATTTTTTTAAACTTCCCATTTTTAAATTTTCTCTTGATATTTATTCTTTATTTATGACATCCCCATTATGTAGGTTTTTCCATATCTTCATAGCATATTTTGGTTAACTTTCCTGATTTTTTCAATAATTGTCTTTGTTGACATATATATGCTAATCTTTCAAATAAGAATTTTATTCTTGATCCTAATGTCCTTGGTATTCCATCATTATCTCTGTAATATTTTTCAAATTCTATTTTAAAATATATTTTTCATGTGCCTGGTAATTTATTATAGTACATGTCTTGGTACACTTCTTGATTTTCATTACTGTAGAATTGGGTATAGTAGTATTTTTTAAATCCACAAGTGTATTCTTTGATTTTACACATATCTCAAATAGTTAGGTTTATTAGTTTGATTCTTGCATCATTTTTTTCTCTTATTGATTCTCTTTCAACATTATTTATCCAATTTTCTCCTAGGAATTCATGTACTATATATCGTACTAATCTTTCTATACATTCTTTATCTGATTTTATTATTTCAGTTTGAACGTTTCTTCTTATTAACGCTTTAGTATCGTTATTAATTCCTTCCCACCAGTTATAAACATCTCCTTCAAAAGATGCAACTAGGTAGTCTATTCTTCTTTCAGTACTTTCCCATGTATCATATTTATTATATAAAAGAATAATATCATTGATTCTTCCCAAGCTAATAAGACTTTCTTAATATCTATCTTACAATCTAAATCTAATTTTGTTCCTCCATGATTTATGGGTTTATTATAATCATCATTTGGTATAAATCTTTCACTATATCTATTTCCTTTTGGTGTTTGTCTTTCTTTTATTCTATCATAATATTACTTTTGTGGTTTACTATATAAAGGTGCATAACTTTCATCTGGATCTGGTAATTCTGGTTTAGCTCCAGAGGTTCCTATTGGAGCTGGATTTGATGCTCCTCCAGTATTCATTAAAATATGGTATTCGTTTAAATTATCTATATTTAATTGGTCAAAATTTTCTATTAGTAAATCTATCTCTTCATTCATCTTTCTTTTGATCTCGTTCTTCTTTAGTGTTTTTATCTATCTTTAATTTTCCTTTGGTTTTTTCTATAGATTTTTGTAATTCTATTTCTTCTTCTAATATTTTTGGTAATATGTTTTTTCTGAATTCATAATCCATGCTTCCTGTTTCTATCACGATTTTTTCTTATTCGATATGTTTCTTTCCTATCCTTACCATTTCTTTTTCTATGTTATAAATATAATAATAAAATATGTGAATGACCAATTACCATTATACCCCTATAAACTTTATATATTACGATTGTACCATTGTTCCCTTCTATAAATAGGAGCTATTTCATTTCATTAGAAACATACCTAATGGGAAGTTTTCTCTCATTCTCTCCTATCTCTCTATATTCTCTATTGTTTTTATAATAGTTTTACAACACGTTATCAGCACGAGTCTCTAGCCCATTGAGTAATATAACGGGAGTATGCTCTACAGTTGCATCTAAATGATGAACCTTTGTATCAGAAACCTGATTATTAGTAATAAATGTTTCCTTTTCTCTCGAACTGAAAAAGAATGATTCCGGCCGATCCAGATATCCGATCGACAATTGGCCACCGCCATCAGAACGGGCTTGTCGAGGAGAAGACTCTCCTGAAATTTGGGGATGATCCAACGGCTGAAATAGAAGATATCGACCGGAGAAGAAAGGCTGAAAAACAGTGCAAAAATCAAGATCTGACCAAAAATTGAAACGCCGATCCCGTACGATCCTGAACTCGATGGGCGATCGTCCAGCGGCGTAACAACGGGCTTTTCTAGGAGAAGACTCGACTGAAATTTTGCGCCGATCCGACGGTTAAAACGGAAGTTATTGGCCGGAGAAGAAGATGCTGGCGGACTGAAAAATGCTGATTCCGGCCAAATGATTGGTCTTTTGGAGAAACGGAGACCATGGGCATGTTCAGGACGTTGAGGTACACATTATGGTGATGGGTTAATTTTTTCGGCCACCAGCGCATGGCGGCCGGCGGTGGCGCGTGAACGGATTCCGGCGATGACGTCAAAAGGCAATTTGTTCGTCTTGATGATTTGGATTTTTCTATGATCTTACTTTTCTATTTTGTGCAATTTTAAAATTTTTCGGCGGTCGAACGTGGCAGTTTTCTTAAAAACTGTTTTTGGAGCAGTTCTGACGGGATTTTGAACTTCGGACCAAAAGTAAGTTTGTTCTAAATTTAATTTCAAACCTATTGACGATTTCGATTTATCCATATGATCAATATATTAAAATATGGACGATTTTGCCCTTGATAATACGTTAAAGTATATTAATCGTGATTTAACGAATTTGATGAATCATTATTAATTATATGATGATATGTGTTAATAAAATATATATTCTAAATTATTTAACACTTCTATGTGATCAATACGATAAAATAAAAGATTTAAAAGTAACATAATAGTTTCCATACCGTGATGGATTGAGTTATTATGGATTGGATTTATACCTTAACTGGATATAACTCATTATCGTAACGGATTGGACTATTATGAATACCTTGACTGGATTTGAAGATATGACTCACTCACTCATGAAAGGTAATTATTTCATTATGTTGACACCGCCTATATGGTCGGTTTATCAATTGAATACATGGAATACTTTACATATATTCATATTTTATATTATTTCAGAAACACCTCAGTTGTTGGTTAATTCTAACATATTAGAGGTTGTTGTCAACATATATACGTGGTGGTATAACCCCAGTATTATTATTGTTAATATATATACAATATTATTGTTATTTGATACTTCATCAAATGATACCAGAAGTTATCATTACCAAAAAGTTGGTAAATGTTGATAAAAATATTTTATCCAATGGTACCAGAAGTTACTAATATCTATTTTTGAATGGGTGGATGAAAATTATTCAACAAGAGAATGTTAATGTATGATAAGATAATATCACATGATAGCACTGATATGGCTAATGTGAAAATAATCTCATCAGTATTATGAGATGAATATTAGATGATAAGTGTGTGGAAAAGTTCTTGCACAAGCACTTATGTACTCCAGAAGAAGTACATATTTACTCCAGAAGAAGTAAAGATTATCATCTAAACATACTGAAATGATATTATTATTATTGCTCCTAAAGAAATATAAACGAGTCATACATGCAAAATACAAAAGGGGAAACATTTATTATCCTCAAAATTAGAGATGTGTTTCGAGAGTAGCCGTATCCTACCACCTCTGATCTTTTGAGGAAATAAAGAAAAATGTGTGTTTCAAGAGTAATAATACTTCGTACTCTACCACCTTAAATCTTTAAGATATACAAGATTAAACATTGATAAAATCCTAGAAATTTATGGTGTGTCTCAAGAGTGAGAATACTTCGTACTCTACCACCACTTATTCTAGGGTTCACAAAGATAAATTTACATTAACCGGACTCCATTTTCGCTTGATTCCCCTTGCTACCAATCTATCTTAACTCCTGCTGGATCTTGGATAGGGATATATGATTGCAACTTATCCAGTAGTTCCTCGATAATAGGAGCAGAAATGAGGATTCTCCTAAGAAATGGAGAGATGAATCCTTGTTCCACAGCATAATCAAGAAATGTTAGCAAACCATCAAAGAAATTGTTATCATTTAAAAACACAATAGGCTTGGTATGGAGATCTAATTGAGCCCATGAGATAATATTAAAAATTTCCTCTAAAGTACCAAAACCTCCAGGCAGGGCTATGAAGGCATCAGAACCATATAACATGCAAGTTATGCGTTCATGGATAGATAAGGTTTGTACTTCATGCCCTCGTATTTTTCTTGCGATATCAACTAAAGGAACGGGTATAACACCTATCACTCTTGGTTTCTCTGCTTGAGCGGATTGTGAAACACAACCCATCAATCCACTGCTACCTCCTCCATACACGAGAGTGATACCTTTCTGTCCCAATTTCTTTCCAAGATCCACTACTGCTTCTAGATACCCAAAACCTTCCCCTACTTTTGATCCACAAAATACACAGATAATTTTGATCTGTCGAAATTTTGGTCCTTCCATCTTTGAGAGAATAAGGAAGGAAAAACTTATGAGAAAATGATATTTTGGGATGCATGAAACTGTGAAAATCATTGGCTTTTTAAACTTGAAAAACTTCACTATTTACTGCTCGTCTTTCGAAAAAGTGAAGATTTACTTTTGACAAAATCACTCTACTCACCTTTCGGTGATTTAATATTTATAACCAGCATTTATCAAAACTCGTAAAAGGAAACAGAAAAATATTTTATATGTGCATATATATCAAATGATTTACCTTGTATCAATGCTGAATAGCCAAAACATCATTGTTTATAACAGCCTGGCAAACAGGATCTTTTGCTATTATATTTTTGAGACTATAACGCTCTTTATCGCTGATAAATTTAGCCCATAAAGATAGTAGCTCACGCTACACATACCCACTAGGGTGCGTCTCAAGAGTCAATCGGATATCATCCAATGACTTCTTACTCAATCCACCCTTAATGAAGTCTATCTTATCATCTCGATTTATGGATGAATATCCTATTGATTTACAACGGGTATCACATGTCCATCGAGCACATTTGTAGCAACTATTTAATCTTTTTGCTCTTCGCTTCTTTGCAAAAGTACTATTATCTAAGACAGGCTTGTGCTTAGAAAATGAATCTGGTAATTCACCAGCTAATCAAACTTTTGCTTCGATCAACCAGCGAACATCTTCTGGGATGCCATGATCCATCAGCAACCTCAGTCTTTCGAGCCTAATTCGATATATTTTTCTCAAATCATTTACTGGAAGATTGGAATAATATTTGCGAATATTTGAAAGTATGATATCCATTTTTGATGGATCTAGCCTTCTTCCCAAATCATCTATTTAAATGCATTATTCAACGCGTAAAAGAGCGGTGGCTCCGCGTGTCAGTGATATCGATTCCATCTAGAAATAATGGAATAAATTATTGAAAATGTGGGAACAATGAGATAATGTGTCATTACCTTTTTCGATATAAGGGAAGATTTGGCGACAAGATTGAGATCATGAGATATTTCCTTGGATATTGTACCTGATTTTTCCGGTATACTAAAAGTAATAAAGGTATACTGATTTGAAATGTACAGAAATACGTACTGATGAAATGAATACTGTATTGAACCAGAAGTTCATACATATGTACAAGTGAAATATCTTGCTGAACCAGAAGTTCATACGTACAAGTGAAATATCTTGCTGAACCAGAAGTTCATACGTACAAGTGAAATATGTATATAGTATGAACCAGAAGCTCATAAATGAAATATACATTGTATTGAACCAGAAGTTTAGCGATATTGTATTGAATCAAATATTCATACATAGAAATGAAATAAAACCGTATTGAACCAGAAGTTCTATAATAAACGGTTAGATTATCAAAAGTTTCAAATTATTTTCTATGAGAATAACTTATTCAGAAATTGTTTATCATACAACAACATTCTATGTCAAACAGGGATTAGCTCAAGAAGCTTTATGATTTGTAAAAGTGCGATATGTATACAATCCACCAAAGCGCAGTTAGATATATGATTGAGATTATATCTCTAAAAGAATGACATGTGTTATGGCATTTTATCCGATTGATAATTTTTGAGAACATTATAAGGAAAACACGCCTGAAGAGTAATTATGCCTGAAGCATAATGACTATCGATTCCAAAAAATAAATATCTCTTGAATGATTGAGATGATCCCTTTGAGGCTAAATACTCATCGTGAGTAAAAGGGACATAATTAAATGTAAGAGACTCGGGTACCTGATGATAGAACATATAAAGAGATCTCTCTATGTTATATTGAGTTGAAATGGAATCGATAAATAAGTCGACTGCATACATAAACAACCCTCTTATGAAAATGAGGTTGATGAAATTATAATACTTTGGCCAAGTATATAACCCCAATGTAGGGATTATTGTTCAAGTACTTGAAGTCCAAATGCTTAAATGTGTAAAGCTAGTAATTATATGTACAAATGGAAAATATTACACAGTCGTAAAAGACGACTCGTTGCGCGCAAAATTTTTCATAGAACTGACATGACATATGGTGGATAGACTATAGTCTAAATCACTAGCTTGAACTCTTTGATATACCAATGAGTGAGATCAAAATGTATGATTCTCATCTCGGTACTTTGAGAGTATTATTTGATGTACCAGTTGATCGCGGTACGTTGGGATTTCAAGTAAAATGATTGTAGATTATATGTCGAAATTGATATCTATTTCAATGATTGATTATGCTCCTGCAAATTAGAAAATGCAGTTTATAAAGTGTAAGAGCATACATGTATAAATCATTGAAAGATTCAATATGCCCAGATTAGTATCACTATAGGATGATACAAATGACTCAATGATATAATATGTTGAAAATGAATGAGGCAACAGTTGAGGCGTATTGATGAAAATTAATGAGAATAATGTACTCTTTTTTCCTTCGCTGAGGTTTTGTCCCACAGGGTTTTCCTAGCAAGGTTTTTGAGGCATCATCATAGCTATCAACAACCTATAATTCAGCAACACATTGTTATACTGGAATGATATCAACAAATGAAGAAAATCATAGACATCTTATGAAGAATGCTATACAAGGAGATTTTTATATTCCAGAAGAAAGATAATATTAATGTTCGAGAGGTTCATGAATACCTGATTACACACTTCAGGGGGAGAATCATGTTGTACTCTTTTTCCTTCGTCCAGGTTTTGTCTTTCTAGGTTTTCCTGACAAGGTTTTAACGAGGCAGCGGCTGTACTTTTTTTCCTTGGTTCAGATTTTATCCCACTGATTTTACTGACAAGGTTTTAATGAGGCAGCACTTCAGAACTTCAAGATTCAGTACATGATTTGTTCTACTCGAACGTTAGACTCAATGATTCACCATGGCCAACATCAGGGGGAGCTTCTATACTCTTTTTCCTTCGCTCAAATTTTATCCCACTGGGTTTTCTTAGCAAGGTTTTAACGAGGCAGACAATTGCAGAATAGGTCATTCAAGGGGGAGTGTTATAAATATAATAATAAAATATGTGAATGGCCAATTACCATTATACCCCTGTAAACTTTATATATTACGATTGTGCCATTATTCCCTCCTATAAATAGGAGCTATTTCATTTCATTAGAAACATACCTAATGAGAAGTTTTCTCTCATTCTCTCCTATCTCTCTATATTCTCTATTGTTTTTATAATAGTTTTACAACATTCTATAAGTTTTTTTTATCTATTTTTTTATCTTTGCTTTTATTATTTTCTTTTAACTCTCTGATTTCAAGTTTTAATATATTTATATCATTTCTTGCTTCTGTTAGTTCATTTTTAACTTCTTTAATATCACTGATTAATGATTTTATTAATGTTTTTAAGTCTTCAAAATATCCAGTTATATCCATCTTAAAATCTTCCTTTAATACTTTCTATTTCAAGTATGAGTTCTGATTGGTATTTATCATTTTTGCATGTTGTTATCATATATTCGCAAAATTTTCTATCTGATTATAACATTTCCTTTTGTCTTTGAATTCTCCAATATTTTCTTAGTGTATTTTGATTTTTGGTTTTATCATATAATTCTGAATAAATTTTTTCTTTGTTATTTATAATTTCTTGTATTTTAGGTATTTGTTTTAGTATTCTATTAAAGTATTCTCTTTTTTTTTTTCTATAGATTTTAATCTTAGGATTTTCTCTCTTTTTATTTTTCTTTCTTCATTAATCATTTCATATAAGTTTATTCTTTGGTTACATATTATGTCTAATTTTTCATTTGTTTTTATATGTAAATATTTTTCTAATATAGGATCTGCTCTATGAAAATTCATATATCCAATTTATTTCTTCTTTATATAATTCTTCTGCTATGTTATAATTTAGTAAATCTAATATTTCTTCTATTATATATTCTTCTTTTATAATATCGAAATTTATTAGATCATATATTTGCATTCTTATGTTTTCATCTAAATCTTTTAAAACTCTTAAGATTTCTATTTTATAATTAAGGGGTAATATTAATCTTCTTATAATTATAAATTCTGATGTATGTATTATATATTTGTTTTCATTTTTTGTCATATAATATTTTTCCTTAAGATCTGCCATATGACTCTGATACCATTTAGTTTTAGGGGGGGGGGGGTGCTACTAAGATCGAACAAAAATCAAATAACATTATTAAAATATAAAATTTTTATATAAATGGTATTTTGGTAAAAAAACTCATCTGCATGATAATCTGTAGAATTTTACTGTACAAGAAGCTTTTTCCTTTTCCAATTGGGATGTCAGACTTTTTATCGACATTCCCATTCTTTATATATTTTTTTTCAACATATGCTGCTGTCCTCCGACAGTCGCATTATTATGATTTTTTTCCCCTTCTTTTGAAAGTTTTGTTTTTTTTTAACTCACAATTTTGGAAATTTGATTTGTAGGCATTAATTGGTAGTATTTTGATATTCATACTTATGAAAATTAATAAGCACTATTTAAACAAAATAAACAAATATAAATTAAAATAAACTTTATACATTAATTATAAACTTTTTGAAATAAATTGTAGTGATTGCATTAAAAAACTTAAATCTAATTAAAGTAATTTATGCTAATAAAAGATGCCCATATTTTATGTTGATTTTAAGAGTTTATTTGAAGAATTGATTTTTTGAATAGTGATTTTTAAGAGAATGTGTGGTTAAAAAGTTGTAAATATTTTATGAATTTGTGTATAATATTATTTTATTATTAAATGTTTGGTTAAAAAGAAGAGAAAAATGTATTCCGTTTTTAAAGGTCCAAACAAGGTCTACAAAAGTTTTAAATTTATAAATTGTAATAATTGCATTAAAGAATATATGCTTAGTTAAAGTAATTAATAATTACGCAAATATAAAAAATGAGGTTTTAAATAATGGGTATCAAATATTGTTTTAAAGAATATTGAACATACGCAAAACAAAACAAAACAAAACAAAAAACAAAACAAAACAAAACAAAACAATAATAATAATAATAATAATAATAATAATAATAATAATAATAATAATAATAATAATATGTTGTTATTATTGTTATTTATATATTTTGAATATAGTTACCATAACTTTTTTTATTATCAACGGTTTAAATGAATTAGTTATACGGTTTGTAAAATTTTAATAGTTATTTTAATATAATAATATTTTTTATGCATTTTTTATTTGTGTTAATTATGTATAAACATTAAAATTTTACAAATACTTATAGAAATCATTTTTATATGTAGTCATAGTATATTATTATTATTTTTTATATAAATATAAAATTATATTGTAAAAATATGTTGAAAAACATTTAACTAATTTGGAAATGTTTTAATCTAAAGAACTTGGGGAAATCATTTTTCCTTATAGTCATAGCTGTTTTTTTCTTTTCTTTTCTTCTCTTTAAAAGTCGCTTTTGTTTAATTTTTGAAAAGATAACGCTTTTTTTTTCCTGGCTCCAAAAATAATACTAATCTAAACATAGTAAAATTTATATTTTTATAAATTGTAGGGTAATAAGCACAAATGGTCCCCAACCTTTAGGTTTCTTGCGAAAATGATCCCCAACGTTTAGATTTTTGCATTTATACCCTCAGAATCACCAAACGTTGCAAAAATGGTCCCTATCGTTAGATTCCGTTAGTTTTTTCCGTTAAAAACGTGTAAATAGTACAAATGGTCCCTAACCTTTGAGTTTTTTACGATAATAGTCCCTAACATATTAAGGTCACGTTTGGCCTTTTTAATTTGTAACCTCCGAACGTTTGGCGTATTTAGTCCCTAACATATTAAGTCCTATACGTTTGACATATTCAGCCCCTAACATATTAAGCTCCTATTTGAAACCAATTATTTCAAATAATATGATTTGTAATTGTAATTTTTTGAATAATTTGTTGTTAAAAAATTGAATTTATTTGTAAATTATTTTATTGATAAAATGTGTGGTTAAAAACTAGTTTTAAAAAATAAAATTTATTCTGAATTTCTAAAATGCACAATAAAATATTTAACAAAAATTCACCGCTTCAACCTATTGGAAAAAAAATAGTGAATCCATGGAATATAAACGAACAAATACATTTGGACATTATTTTAAAAATTGAATAAAAAATATGTTTTTATCAATTCTATTTTCGATTTTGAGAACTGATCAATATCGATTTTCGAAATTTCATTTTTTTTTAAAAACTCATTTTCTTCCACACGTTCTATTAATATATTTTTTTTAATTTATAATTAAATTAAAAAAAATTACGTTTTAACCAAAATTCTCCAAACTTACTTTTCAAATCGATCGAAAATCAAAATCGAAAGTAGAATTGATAAAAACATATTTGTTATTCAATTTTCAAAATAATGTCCAATATATTTGTTTGTTTATATTCCATAAATTTATTTATTTTTTTATCAATAAGTTGAAATGTTAATACGGTGAATTTTTGTTAAATATTTTACTGTGCGCTTTAAAAATCTTGAATAGACTTTATTTTTAAAATTCGTTTTCAATACACATTCTATCAATAAAATAATCTATAAATAAATTCAATTTTTTTCTTTTACTTTTTAACCATAAATTCTTTAAAAATTATAATTACAAACAACATTATTTAAAACGTAATTTTTTTTTAATTTATGCATAAATTAAAAAATAAATATTAATAGAACGTGTGGAAGAAAATGAGTTTTGAAAAAAAAAATGAAATTTCGAAAATCGATATTGATCAGTTCTCAAAATCGAAAATAGAATTGATAAAAACATATTGTTTATTCAATTTCTAAAATAATGTCCAATGTATTTGTTTGTTTATGTTCCATGGATTCATTATTTTTTTTCCAGTAGGTTGAAGCGGTGAATTTTTGTTAAATATTTTATTGTGCATTTTAGAAATTCAAAATAAATTTTATTTTTTAAAACTCGTTTTTAACCACACATTTTATCAATAAAGTAATTTACAAATAAATTCAATTTTTTAACAACAAATTATTCAAAAAATTATAATTAGAAATCATATTATTTGAAATAATTGGTTTCAAATAGGGGCTTAATATGTTAGAGACTGAATATGTCAAACGTATAGGACTTAATATATTAGGGACTAAATACGCCAAACGTTCGGAGGTTACAAATTAAAAAGGCCAAACGTGACCTTAATATGTTAGGGACTATTATCGTAAAAAACTCAAAGGTTAGGGACCATTTGTGCTATTTACACGTTTTTAACGGAAAAAACTAACGGAATCTAACGGTAGGGACCATTTTCGCAATGTTTGGTGATTCTGAGGGTATAAATGCAAAAATCTAAACGTTGGGGACCATTTTCGCAAGAAACCTAAAGGTCGGGGACCATTTGTGCTTATTACCCTAAATTGTAATGATTTCATTAAAAACATAAATAAATTTTTGTTAAAGTAATTACATGAATATAAATATTTGAGTACACTTTCTAAATAATATTACATCAAACATGATATATCATAATAAATCTATTATTTCAAAATAACGGGGTTTGTAATAGTAAAATTTTGGAGAATAATGTGATTAAATATTAGAGAATTTTTTGAGTTTATATGTAGATTATTTTGAATGTGGTATATTTTCTTTTCCTATTTTGTAATGAAATGTTATTTGTACTATGTTTTTGTTCGATATGATTGTATAATCAACATATTTTCATAAATAAATTAAATAAAATCTAATCATTAATTTGTTGTATCAACTTTTTGTTATGAATGAATAAATTAAATAAAATTTAATCATTTCTTTAATTTTGATAAATTTAATCATTTCTTCAATTGACATATTTATGAAAATGATGACAAATGAAAATTATTAATTAATATATATATTGAAGTTCGAATAAAATATATGTAAGCAATACATTAAGAAATAAACTTAAGCGAAATTTAATATATATTATGTTCGAAATCAAATTAACTAAAAAATTTGTTTTTCCATTTCCATTAACAATTTCATTTGATTGCGTCATATGTCATGACCATTAATAAGAGTGAGGGCAATTACTCTCGCATGTTGAAATGTATTTGAAATAATTGTATGTATAACTCTATTAATATTATAATTATGTTTTAATCATTAACTTCTTTTTTTTATTTATTACCCTTAATATTATAAATATTGACCTGCCATTTTTGTGTTTTATAACACCAATTGAAAGAAAATGGGGAGGAGTCTAAAGAGAAATGTGGAAAATTGTTGGTATAATTAAAAGAATGAAGTGGTAAGTAATAAATGGATACATAAAGATTACCTGAGATAATTTAGATGATGATGGGGAAGTGGTAAGAAGATGAAGTCTGAGGTATCATTCATGCATGTGTTTTGATACTTTATATGTATATATAGATTAATGGTCTATATTTATATATAAAGGTCTAAATTATATTTTTAGTGCAACCCGTGTATCTACTTTAGGAGAAATCAAATGAGTACTATATTATTTTGTCCTTGTTTGATTTTCATTAAGTTTTTCTATTTTCTCTACAGTATTCAATCTTAACCATTTATTAACTGTCAAGTCCACAATATTTGATTTTTCAACCAAATTTCAACCATTCATTCTTTTAAAAATCACTATTCATTTAAAAAAAAAAACTCTTTTTAAATAATGTCAAACACACTCTTTATCCATGAATCTGTTAAGTGGACAAGAGTGGGTAGTGGCAAGGTGATGCACTGATTGACTGTCAATCGACCAAATCTAACAAGAGTGGTTAATTGTAAGGAACTGTACAACATACAGTAACGTCGTAAGTAAACTGATTATTTTTAGCTAAACATATGGTAAGTATAGCAGCAATAAGATTGCATTATATTCCTCCACTGAGATGTCTTTGTAAATGAGTTGTGATGATCATTAAAGTTTTGATTAGTTACATAGGATAAATTATTGAATTTGATTTGTTATAGACGTTATTATAGACTTTAAATGAGGTTAATAATATTAAGCAATCTTGCAACTAGATTTCTTGGTAGTTCCAAACTTTACGCTGTTTGGTTGCCTAATTTTTCCATATAATTTATTTTTCCACCTGTCTCGAAATTCGATATTTTTCTTGTTTTGGATGAATTCGTTTTCCAAGGGGGATGAGGTTTTATTTTTCATGAAAAATCTTATACAATTTTTGTTACGTTTGATCATTTTTGTTATTGTTAATTGATTTATTTTTTTCCCAAAAATTAACATTATTATTACTAAGTACAAACTTGTTAAAAAATGAAAAAAAGAAAAGTAAAAAATATTATAATAGCTAAATTTTACTTTATTTTCCATGAAAAATAATGTCAATCAAACAACAAAAGCTGGAAAATTCTCCACTTTTTCTACCTAGAAAATTAAACCAATCAAACACATTAAACTTTCAATTTCCAGGAATTTAATTCCCTAGAATTTATTTTCTTTCTACCCAAATTTCACCATCGCTATCAAACGCAGACTTATTGTTCTACGTGGCACTTGCAGTTTTGCAGTTTATCAGTTCTGCATGCACCCTATGTCTAAATGTAAATGTAACAAAAAGCATGGCTGTGTTTGAAACACATTTTTTTTCCTTGGAATTCCAAATTTTCCATCCAGATTTTCCAAGTTAGGCGTTTGATTGTCAATATTTGGATTGGAAAATGATTTCCTCCTTATCCAGCCACGCGCCTCAATTCTTGGGAACTAAGGAATTTGTTTTCCTTGCTACCTAGGTTTTATTTTCTAGATTAGTTGGAAATTGATTTTGCACCGTATTTGATTATTTTTGTTATTGTTAATTGATCTATTTTTTTAAAAAAATTAATATTATTATTATCAAGTACAAATGTGTGTAAAAATAATTTTTTTTTTTTTTTGATTACAATAACTTAATTTTGCTTTATTTACCATGAAAAATAATGTCAATCAAACAACAAAAATTGAATTTTTTTTCACTTTTTCTACCTAGAAAATTAAACCAATCAAACACATTAAACTTCTAATTCTCAAGAATTCGGTTTCCTAGAATTCAATTTCCTGAAATTCATTTTCTTTTCACCCAAACTTTTAACTGTGCAAAAAAATAAAATCAAGTGTTACTGAAGGTCTTTAATCTTTAAGTTTTAGAGTAAAAAAGAGGTATTTCACTTTTAGAAAAATTTAAATCAGACAAGAAGTTTTTATTTCAAAAAAAAAAAAAAAAAAAAAAAAAAAAACTTGGGTACATGATAAAAGTGCATGGATATAATCATTAATGTATCCTTTTTTTTTTTTTTAATTTTTTTAATGCACCACTTGAATCGCTCAGAAATCATTTCACAATATATCGTAAAGATAATTTGCCCTTGTTTGACCCCCATTATTTGAAAAATAATTTGATTTTGAATAGTATTTTTGAAGAATGTGTAGTTAAAAAAAATTTGAAAATTCAAAAATGGTAGACTTGATTAAAATGAATGGTTAAAATTGAGTGTTGAATAAATTTGATTTTTAAAAAAATGGGGACACACAAGGGCAAATCACATAGCATTCATTTAAATATTTATGAAATGTAGTGCTTACTTATAAATATAGTACACAAGTTTGTTAAACATGTAATTGCAAGAAGTTAATAAAAAGGAGACATCTAAATACTCCAAATGATTTTTGGATAGCTCAAATGTTAAAAGTATATGTACTCTACAAAAAATCTTTTTAAATACATATTGAAGTGTCTTCTTGTAAAAAGTAACTAGAAAATTCTGATTGATAAACATATAATAGAATGAAAATTGTTTACAGTAATATGTTATGTTAATGTATAATGTGTTTTATTTTGAAGTCAAGAATTGTATTTTATTTTGAATAATCCAAGGGCTGTGAAATAGACGAGTGTAGGGTTGATTTTATGTCTTGTAGTAGGTTAAAATTTCACTTTTTATATTTTACAAGACAGCCGTAATGAAATGTAAGAAATCAGATTTTTTCAGCCTCTTCCTACCTCACATTTTCTCTTCTAGCACCACTGTTTTTCTTTCCCTGCATCACTGGTTTTATTCTCAGATTCTTCCTATTTTTCTGTTGCATATTTCTATTGGTAAACACCAGATTACAGGTACTTTATTGCTGCCCAGAATGTTGTGCGAAAGCGAATTAACCGACGGTTCGATCAATGCAAAAATAGAAATAACGAATTCGAAAGAGAAAGAGAACAACACAAGATTTACGTGGTTCGGAAAATTGCCTACGTCCACGGAGGGAGATTCCAAATTTCCACTAATATGACAAATGTGGAATACAAATATCTCTACCTCACCAAACAAACACTCTTTCTCACAAACTACAAAAGAAGAACACTTTACAAGTGCACCTCTCCAAATGCTCAAGTACTACAAACTCTCACAAGAGAAAACAAAGGAATTGTTCTCTTCTACTTGATATTCAAAAAACAAAATGAAGCATGCCTATTTATAGGCTAAGAGAATGAATCACAACCATCAATTTTATTTCCACATCTATGGTGGAAATTCAAGTGCTCCATTTTTGACTAATTGATGCCAAACTTTGCCAAACTTTTGACTAATTGATGCCACTATTGAAATAATGGCTAACAATCTCCACATTGGCTTCAATCTTGATTCAAATGAACTGCTTCCAAACAAAATGAGAAAGAGTGTCTCCAATTGTGCCTGTTGGCACCACACACCTCGTAGGTGTTTAAATTCGCAGGATGTTAATCAAGTCCAAACAATGATTGAACTTGATCGCTGTTACCACTTTGGTCAACATATCTGCAGGATTTTCAGCTGTTAGAATCTTTTGAAGTAGGATCTCCCCTTCTTCAACAATTTCCCGCACAAAATGATATCTAACATCGATGTGCTTCGTCCGTGCATGGTAGACTTGGTTCTTTGCCAAATGAATAGCACTCTGGCTATCACAATACACAGTGATGTGTTTCTGAACGACTCCCAATTCACCAAGTAACCCCTGCAGCCAAATTGTCTCTTTAACAGCCTCTGTAACTGCCATATATTCTGCTTCTGTCGTAGACAAAGCGACTGTAGACTGTAAAGTGGACTTCCAACTGACTGGAGCTTTTGCAAGAGTAAACACATATCCAGTCGTTGATCGACGTTTATCCAAATCACCAGCATAGTCAGAATCAACATATCCAACTACGCAATGACCAAGTGAATCATCCCGCTCAAACACTAAACCAATATTAATGGTTTTCAAAATATACCTTAACATCCATTTCACAGCTTGCCAATGTCCTTTACCAGGACTATGCATATACCTACTCACCACTCCAACTGCATGTGAAATGTCAGGTCTTGTACACACCATTGCATACATCAAAATTCCAACTGTATTTGCATAAGGAACTTTTGACATGTATTCTCGTTCCGCGTCGGTGTTGGAAGACATCGTAGAGCTAAGCTTGAAATGAGGGGCAAGTGGAGTACTTACAGGTTTTGACTGATTGTCTAGACCAAAACGTTGTAATACTTTCTTCAAATACTGCTTTTGAGTCAGACAAAGCTTACCTCTGTTTCTTTCTCTGCTTATCTCCATGCCAAGAATCTTCTTTGCCTCGCCGAGATCTTTCATCTCGAACTCTTGGTTTAGCTGAGCCTTCAATCTGTCAATTTCTTCATGGCTCCTTGATGCAATCAGCATATCATCAACATACAAGAGTAGATATATGAAAGATCCATCTTTTAGCTTGTGAAAATAAACACAATGGTCAAACTTGCTTCGTGTGTACTTTTGCTCCAACATAAACTTGTCAAATCGCTTATACCACTGCCTCGGTGACTGCTTAAGTCCATATAGCGATTTGCTCAATTTACAAACCCAATTTTCTTTTCCAGCAACCCTGAATCCTTCTGGCTGAGTCATATAGATTTCCTCTTCCAAATCACCGTGCAGAAAGGCGGTCTTCACATCAAGTTGAACTAGTTCCAAGTCAAACTGCACTACCAAGGCCAATAAAATACGAATGGAAGAATGTTTCACAACTGGAGAAAATACTTCATTATAATCAATTCCTTCCTTCTGAGCGTAGCCTTTAGCCACCAACCGTGCCTTGAAGCGAACCTCGTTCTTGTCAGGAAATCCTTCTTTCTTTGTAAATACCCATTTGCACCCAATTGCCTTCTTATCCTTCGGAAGTTGAGCTAGCTCCCACGTTTTGTTCTTCTGAAGGGACTGCATTTCATCTGCCATAGCTTCCTTCCACTGATCATTTTCAGAACTTCTGACAGCTTCTTTGTAAGTAGAAGGAACATCATCATCTACAATTGGAAGTGCATAGGCCACCATATCAACAAATCGAGCAGGTTTTCGAATTTCTCTTCGTGGCCTATCAACTGCAATTGATCTCGGTTGCGATGGAGGTTCTTGGGTTGAAACCTGCTCGATTTGTTGTTCTTCAACATACTCCTCTGCTATTGGAGTTTCACCTGCTGGGTCAATCAAAGTTGCATCAAACTCCACCTGTTGCGGAACTTGCTCCACCTGCTGCTGAGCACCCTCGGTCACCTTTTTCAACATAGCAGATTCATCAAAAGTGACATCCCTGCTAAGAATTATCTTCTTCATATCAGGACACCATAAGCGATATCCCTTTACTCCAGAGCTGATCCCCATAAACAGTGCTTTCTTAGCTCTTGGATCCAACTTAGATTCTTTTACATGGTAGAATGCAGTGGAACCAAAAACATGTAAAGAATCATAGTCAGTAGCAGGTTTTCCATACCAAACCTCCATAGGTGTCTTATTTCCAATGGCAGCAGATGGTAAACGATTAATGAGATGACTCGCATATATTACTGCCTCAGCCCAAAATTTCTTGTCCAATCCAGCATTAGACAACATACATCGAACCTTCTCCAGCAATGTTCGATTCATGCGTTCAGCCACCCCATTCTGCTGTGGTGTATTTCTGACTGTGAAGTGTCGCATAATACCTTCATCTTGGCAGATTTTAAGAAACGGATCACTCTTGTATTCTCCACCATTGTCTGATCTGAGTCGTTTGATTTTTCTGCCCGTCTGCGTCTCCATCATCTTCTTCCATATAAGAAAACGATCTAATACTTCATATTTTGTCTTCATCAGATACACCCAAACTCTTCTAGAAAAATCATTGAAAAAAGTAACGAAATAGTGCATACCTCCCAAGGAAGATGTCCTTGTAGGTCCCCACACGTCTGAGTGAACATAGTCCAGAATACCTTCTGTATTATGGATTGCAGTACCAAACTTTACTTTTGTCTGTTTTCCCAAAACACAATGTTTGCAAAAATCCATCTTGCATGTTTTTGCTCCTTTCAATAGGCCTTGCTTCACCAGAGTTTGCATAGCTTTTTCACCAGCATGTCCCAACCGCATGTGCCAAAGTTTTGTGATTTCTGAATCTTCGTCTTCTCCTGATGCTGTAGCCGCCAATCCAATAACTGTATTACCTTGGAAGTAATACAAATTATTTCTCCTTATGCCTTTCATTACCACGAGTGCGCCTTTAGCAATTTTCAGAACTCCATCTCGTATAGTCACGAACATGCCTTTAGATTCTAAGGCTCCCACGGAGATGAGATTCTTACTCAAATCTGGTACATACCTTACGTCTGTCAGAATTCTAGTTGATCCATCATGACATCTCAAACGGATTGAACCTATCCCTGTTGTTTGCAAGATCTCATCATTGCCGAGGTAAACAACACCACCATTTAGTTCTTCGAGTTTGAAGAATCACTCCCTGTTGGGACACATGTGATAAGTGCAACCCGAATCCATAATCCATTCGTCTGAGTGAGATATACTTGATGTACTAGCTAGAACAAATTCTGACTCATCATCTTCACACTTGGCTATATTGGCTTCTGAAGTAGCTTCAGCAATACCTTTAACCTTGTCTTTGTTCTTCAGCTTTCGACAATCCTTCTTCCAATGACCTTTTTCATGACAGAAGGCACATTCATCTTTAGCAGGCTTGCCCTTCGAACGAGATCTGCCCCTTCTCTCGGGATTACGACTTTGAGCACGACCTCTTATAGTATAGGCTTCTCCTGCTGAACTTCCATGTTCCTTTTGATCCTTCTTTCGGATCTCATTGTTGTACAAAGCAGCACATACTTCATCAAAAGTAATTTCATCCTTTCCATGAAGTATCGTAGTGACAAGGTGTTCATATTCATCGGGAAGAGAAGTCAAGAGCAACATGGCCTTATCTTCATCCTTGAAAGATTCTTCAAGATTTATCAACTCAGATACCAATTTCTTGAACTCAGTAATATGGTTGTACATAGTTGTGCCAGGTTGATATCGGAAGCGAAATAACTTCTTCTTCAAATAGAGTCTGTTTTGGCAGCTTTTTGACATAAACTGCTTCTCCAACTCCTACCATAATTTGCTTGCCGATTTCTCCATCATATATGGGAACTTTTGCTCTCTGGTGAGACACGAACGGATGATCACACAGGCACTCCGATTGATTCTTGTCCATTCTAGATCATCCATGTCAGCTGGCTTATCTTCTTCAAGAGCAATGTCTAGCTCTTGTTGAAATAGCGCATCCATAACTTCACATTGCCACATAGTAAAGTTATTTGTGCCATCAAATTTTTCCACGTCTATTTTTGCATTAGTTACCACTGTTCTTGTTGAAGACACAGTGGGCCTTGAAGATCCATCTAAAATGGCTGGAGGTGGGTCCTCAGTCTCCGTCGACATTTTTCAAAAAAAATAAAATCTCAAAAAAATATATACCAAGATCCCTGTTCTCAAAAAATCTTTTCTGATGTGGAAGATCAGTCAGTGCTGCAACCACAGAGCATACTTAGAATTTTAAGAGAGTCAAGGCTCTGATACCAATTGTTGTGCGAAAGCGAATTAACCGACGGTTCGACCAATGCAAAAATAGAAATAACGAATTCGAAAGAGAAAGAGAACAACACAAGATTTACGTGGTTCGGCAAATTGCCTACGTCTACGGAGGGAGATTCCAAATTTCCACTAATATGACAAATGTGGAATACAAATATCTCTACCTCACCAAACAAACACTCTTTCTCACAAACTACAAAAGAAGAACACTTTACAAGTGCACCTCTCCAAATGCTCAAGTACTACAAACTCTCACAAGAGAAAACAAAGGAATTGTTCTCTTCTACTTGATATTCAAAAAACAAAATGAAGCATGCCTATTTATAGGCTAAGAGAATGAATCACAACCATCAATTTTATTTCCACATCTATGGTGGAAATTCAAGTGCTCCATTTTTGACTAATTGATGCCAAACTTTGCCAAACTTTTGACTAATTGATGCCACTATTGAAATAATGGCTAACACAGAAACTCCCCCGTTCTTCTTTGCTTCACTGCACTTTGCTTTCCAGATTATTTCTCCCTGCTGCTGGTGCATTTCTAGTTCTTTCTCCACATATAACAAGTCTACAAAGACGCCAAAACAGCCAACATTCTAGGTATCAGAGCATCATCTCCAGGTCTGGTTTGTTCTCTGTTGCTGCAACAAAATTTGTGGTAAAGGTTCAAAGAAAAAAGAGAGCTTCTGCTGAAAGTAAAATGGCAATCACAAGTGGTTCAAGTGGGAGTTTGTAGCAGTCATTTGTTCCAATATTTGATGGCCAAAACTATGATTTTTGATGCGTGAAGATGAAAACTTCATTAATTGCTGTGGATTTATGGGATATGGTTGAAAATGGCTTTGAAAAACCTGAAAATGAAGAAGCTCTAACAGCGGCCAAGAAGAAGGAACTTAAAGAAGCAAGGCAAAGGGATGCAAGTGCACTTTCAATGTTGCATTGGGCAGTTGTTGATTTAGTCTTCCCAAGGATCATGATGGCAAGCAAAGCAAATGAAGTATGGAAGATTCTAAGGAACGAATACCAAGGAGACTTGAAAGTAAAAGCCATTAAACTTCAATCTCTTAGAAGAGATGTTGAAAATATGAAGATGAGATATAATGAATGTGTTAAAGAATTTTTGAATAGATTTAATGAGCTTGTGAATCAAATTAAGTCATATGACGAAGATGTTACAAATACAAAAATGGTGGAAAAGATTTTAATTAGTTTTCCAGAAAAATATGATTCTCTTATGGCAGTGATTGAAAAAACAAAAAATTTAGAGGAGTTAAAAGTGGAGGAGTTGATGGGTTCATTAAAATCATTTGAACAAAGGTTGAATCAACACTCCGAAAAATCAATGGAGAGTGCATTTCAATCTAAATTAAATGTTGGATCAAATGGCAACACAAGGCAACCCCAAAATTATGAAAAGATGATGGATATGTCAAGTAGAGGTAGAAAAAGTAGTAGGGGAAGAGTATGAGGAAGAAGTCCAAGAGGTAGAGGTAAAAGTAGTTTTGAAAAGAGATTTAGTGGAGAAGATCAATCACAAAGGAGCAAAATTTGCAAAAAAAGTAGCCATGATGAAAATGATTGTTGGTTTAAAGGGAAACCATAATGTTACAATGATTTGGATATGTGCAAAAGGATTGTAGAGCAAAGAATACTCTGTTATCCCAAGATAAACTAACCAAGAGGGGGGTGAATTGGTTTATAAAACTTTTTCGATAAATAATCTTAAACTTAAAAACCAATGGGTATAAGTATGAGCACTTAGTATTGCAAGTAACTTAACTATCAATGTAGTGTGCTATAAATGTATGAACTTAATTGATAAAACAAGTATAGCACTTAGATATAGTGTTGCACAAAATAAATTGATAGAATAGAGTAAGTGTAATGCAAGTAAGTAAAAGGGATAAGAGATTGCAAACGCGATTTAGGGAGGCTCAATCAACCAACGTGATCTACGTCTTCCGTTACCAAGCTCTCCGTCACGAGCAAGGCCAAATCCACTATATTGATAACTTACAACAAGGAGTATCGAATCCTTAGGTGACTTTACAACAAGGAGCACCTATCCTTTACAATCGAGTTTTCACAAGGATCTCGAAACCATAAGCAAAAAACAAATAAGAGTTTTACAATTGAATAAACTCTCTTAACAAATGATATGATCAAGTCAAGTATCTTGAGAGTTTTAGGATAACACTTCAATAGATAGCAAATATTTAAAGCTCAAGTGTTTATGAAAACTTTGAAAAATGATATGAGATAGTTTTGCTTGAATCAAAGTTTTTCAACCAATGATCTCTCTTTCCAAATAATACTTAGTTAAGTATGAAGAGAGATTTACACTTCAATAAGTGTTTGGTGATGATGAACTCAATCAATGATCAATAATGAAGTATGAGTATTGAGTTTTCTACAAAATAGAATTCTTGATAAAGATATGAAATAGTTTTGATCAATCAAGAAATTCTTTGCAATAAATGATATAGATTGTAAAACAAAGTAAGCTCAATGATTTTCTCTCTTAAATGCTCTTGTAAGTTGGTAGAAATGAATGCAAGAGAAGTGACTATTTATAAATCAAGAAATTGAGTTTTAGGAGGTTTCGGTCGACCATTTCTACACTTTCAGTCGACCGAAAGTTCAAAACTAGCCGTTATACTATTCGAGCCGTTAGACTTTCGGTTGAGCAAACATTTTCGATTGATCAGAGTTTCGATCGATCAGGTGTGTTTCGGTCGACCGAAAAAGGAAATTTTGGAATTTTTATTTTTATATCAAAAAGTTTATTTTTCCAAAAACTATTTCATCTTATGATTTGAAAAATCATTTTTATGCAATTAATAATTTTTAGAAATAATTTTGAGCTTTATAGACTTGCTAAAAATTGATGAGTATCGACCTTTACAAATGAGTTGAAAATTTTCAACATAAATCTTCTAAAGCTTCAATCTTCGGTCTTCGACAATCTTATTCCCTTCAAATCTCTTTTATGATTGCTTTGTACTTCAATGGATGACGATTTTGATCTCGGAGTATCCAAATGACACATATATGATAAAACTCAAGAATTGGAACCATTAGTAATACATGAGATCTTGTTTGTTATAATCAAAACAATATATACGTGAATAATCATAGGTCAACAATTTCCCCCTTTTTGATTATGAGAAACAATGTGATTTGTAATTCGTAAGAAAAATGATGAAATATATATGAGTATATTCCTCCTTTCTTTTGCAATGTATTCCCCCTTTCTATCATAATATAGCAAGATAAAACAAAACAAATCAAATCGTAGCAAATATCTCTTCCCCCTTTTGGCATAAGCAAAAAGTGTCAAGTAGCCTTAATACATACGGGAATAGTCATGGAATACTTATAATCAATTTTCCCTTTAATAGAAGTTCATGTAATGAATAGGAATGCGAAATCATAACCTTATGGAAACACTAACACACAGTTTGCATGTTCCAAAAAAAATTTGACATGGAATCCCCGTATTTTGTACAAACCGATAAGAATAGAATCTTATCATATAGAAAGCACCTATACTTCAACATCATCACAGCTCAAAGCAAGAATCATAGAGAAATATAGCATGTGAATCATAATATGCAGAACAAGTAGGCAAAAGAGAATATTAACATAACGAAAATGTCATAGTTGTAAAACATGATTACATAGTTGAAAACAAAATGTTTTTGAAAAAAGTCACTACGAAAGGTAAAAAAAAAAGATAGGATCTTCAATCGGCCGCCGGTGATGGAGGTGGATTAGGCGGGTAGATGGAGTAGAAATGAGCGAAGAAGGCCTCTTGAGTATTGCACACCCATTGCCCGTCACCCTTGACAATTTTCATCCGTTTGAGAGTGTTTATGTTGATAATATCAGTGTGTTTAGGTTTAAGAATATGCTCATTGTCTAGAGGCACATTGAAGTGATTGAAGATTTTTGTGAATATCATGCCGTAGGGTAGGCCTAGAACTCCAGGAGAGGTATGAACGTGATGAAGATGTTGGATGAAGATGTATGGAAAATCAAGTTTTCGACCGACAAGGAGAGAATCAAGAATGAGTAGATCGAGATGATTTACTTCATCAAAATGACCACTATGGGGTACAATTGTGTGAGCAATTGCACGATGAAGGACCTTGCATGGGATAGTCAAATGGTTGAGGTTCAAGGTCATAGTGGTAGTGAGGGGTCGGGTAGTGACACGAATACAAGCCTCAAGTTCATTGTATCCCTCGAACCTAACAGGATAATGAGTAACATATGCATAATTTTCACAACATTGCAATCCTAGGAGGTTTCTAATGAGGGATCATTGGATAGAGACTAGAGTTCCCTTAACCAAACTAATAACTTCATCTGGATAAAAAGTAGCGTTTCGAAAAAATTCCCGAATTAATTTCGGGTAGGAGTTTTCGAAAATAGATATAACGTTTTTCCATCATATTTCTTCAAAATAACGCTCAATTTGAAACGAGGGGGCTTGAAGGTAAAAATTGAAGAAATTGATAGACTTACCTATGAGAATTGGATGATCAGAGAAGTGGTCGGGCAATGGTGTACGTTCCTCAACGTTCGATGAGCTGGCTTCGCCTTTCTTCGATTTCTTCTTTGGAGGCATTGTGAATTTTCGAGTTACTTGAAGGAACCAATAGAATTTATGGAAAAAATTAGGTAAAGACAATTGGAAATGAATAAAAGTGAGTATAAATCAACAGTGTAGGGATATAATGGTGAGTTTGATAGAGTGAAATCGATTCAAAGGGAGAAAATTTGAAATTTTCGTGATTTACCCCAAAATGTAGGGTTTTGAGGAATTTTTGGATGAAATTTGAAGAAAATCAAGGATTTGATGAAGATTATGATGGGGAAATACAAATTTGTGGATGATTGGAAGTGAATTGATGAAAAAAGATGAATTTGGGAGAGAATGAGGAGAGGGATTGCGAAATTAGGGTTTTTTGTATGAATTTTGGGGATGAATTTGATGTTTTAAAAGGCTGAATCCGCGCATCGTTCGGTCGACCGAAACTCTGCAGGTTTGAAAACAGGTAGCTGCAGGAGGGTTTGGTCGTGTAATGGTCGACCGAAAAGTTACTTTCGGTTGTACAATAGGTTGACCGAAACAGGTTTCGATTGAAAAATATGTTCAACCGAAAGTCACCTTTCGGACGACCAAAATTTTTTGGTCGGCCGAAATACTCATAAATCAGATTTTTGAAAATATTATAATTAAAACACATATATATTGGAAATTTAGCCACAAATATCATTTTCATCAATAATACCCAATCCTCTTCGTATATATGAAAATTTATCATGAGTTAGAGGTTTAGTAAAAATATCGGCCAATTATTTTTCGGTACTAACAAATTTCAAGTAAATGTCACCTTTTTGCACATGATCTCTAAGAAAATGATGTCGAATTTCAATATGCTTAGTGCGAGAGTGCAAGATGGGATTTTTTGACAAATTTATAGCACTAGTGTTATCACACATAATATGAGCATTTTCAAAAATCAAATGATAATCACTAAGAGTTTGTTTCATCCATCAAACTTGAGCACAACAACTAGCGGCCGAGATATATTCGGCCTCGGCGGTAGATAGGGCAATGGAATTTTGTTTCTTGCTAAACCATGACACAAGTGCAAAGTCTAGAAAGTGACAAGTTCCACTTGTGCTTTTCTATCAATTGTGCATCCCGCCCAATCGGCATCCGAATAATTTATAAGATCAATATGAGTGCCTTTTGGATACCAAAGCCCCAAAGTTTTAGTCCCGCATAAATATCTAAAAATACGTTTTAAGGCACTTAGATGAGATTCTTTAGGATTGGATTGAAATCTAGCACATAAGCACACACTAAACATAATATCGGGTGTACTTGCGGTTAAGTAAAGAAGGGATCCAATCATACCTCGATATTTTGTAATGTCAATGGAAGTGCCTTGCTCATCTTTGTCCAATTTGATTGAAGTACTCATGGGAGTATTCATTGGCTTCAAGTTTTCCATCTCAAACTTTTTGAGCATATCCACAATGTACTTGGTTTGACTAATGAATATTCCTTCAATCGTTTGTTTGATTTGAAGCCCGAGGAAGAATTTTAACTCTCCCATCATGCTCATTTCAAATTTATTGCTCATACATTTTGAAAATTCTTCACAAAGAGACACATTAGTTGCACCAAAAATAATATCATCAACATAAATTTGAACAACAATCATGTCTTCCTTTTCGGTTTTGATAAAAAGTGTAGTATCTGCATTACCCATTTGAAAGCCATTTGAAATAAGAAATTTACTCAATCTTTCATACCAAGCTCTAGGAGTTTGTTTTAAATCATATAGAGCCTTTCTAAGTTTAAAAACATTATCCGGAAATTTATGATTTTTGAAACCGGGAAGTTGTTCAACATAGACTTCTTCTTGAATAAAACCATTTAAAAATGCACTTTTGACATCCATTTGATAAAGAGTAAAACCTTTATGACAAGCAAAGGCTAGAAGCATACGAATTGATTCTAGTCTAGCAACCGGTTCAAAAGTTTCTTCAAAGTCAATGCCTTCTTCTTGATTGTAACCTTGGGCCACTAATCTAACCTTGTTACGCACAATTATATCGTTTTCATCCTTTTTGTTTCGAAAAACCCATTTTGTACCAATAACGGTTTGATCATTTGGTCTATCAACTAAATCCCAAACATGATTTCTTTCAAATTGATTTAGTTCTTCTTGCATTGCAAGAATCCAAAACTCATCAAACTCGGCTTCTTTGAAATTCTTTGGTTCAATTTGAGAAATTAAGGCACAAGTATTTAAGAATCCTTTAGTAGAGTTTCTAGTACTTACCCCTCTCGAAGGATCACCAATTATGAGCTCTTTTGGGTGAGATGAAGCAAATCTCCATTCGATAGGAAGTGTTAGATCACTTGAGTTTTTGGAAGATGTTCCTTCTTCTTGTTGAGGAGTTGGTTCTTCCAAGTCTTTTTCTTCATTGTCTTTGGATATTTCATTTCTTTGATTGAATATTCATTTCCTCAAAAGGAATTTTCAAACCTACATCAACACCTTTCTCTTGATCAAGAGAATTAGTTTCATCAAAAGTAACATGTATGGATTCTTCCACTACTAGAGTTCTTTTGTTAAAAATTCTATAAGCTTTGCTAGTGGATGAATAACCAAGAAAAATTCCAACATCGGATTTTGAATCAAATTTTCCCAAGTTTTCTTTTGTATTAAGAACAAAGCATTTACAACCAAAAACCTTAAAATACCCGATATTGAGAATTCTATTTTTCCAAAGCTCATAAGGAGTTTTAGTTTTCTTTCGACTTACTAAAACTCTATTTATAATATAGCAAGCAGTGTTAACGGCTTCGGTCCAAAAATATTTTGGTAAGTTATTTTCATTTAGCATGGTTCTAGCCATTTCTTGCAATGTGCGATTCTTCCTTTCTACTACATCATTTTGTTGAGAAGTTCTAGGAGTCGAGAAATTATGTTCATACCCATTTATCTTGCAAAATTCATCAAAAGCCATGTTATCAAATTCTCCACCATGGTCACTTCTTATAGTTGTAATAGAATATTCCTTTTCATTTTGAACATTTTTGCAAAAATGTTTAAATGCATTTAAAGCTTCATTTTTCAAATTTAAAAATAAAACCCAAGTAAATCTTGAGAAATCATCAACAATGACAAAAGCATAGTGTTTACCACCTAAGCTTGCGGTTTTAGATGGTCCAAAGAAATCCATGTGAAGAAGTTGTAATGGTTTTATGGTGGAAGAAAATTGTTTATTTTTGAAAGAACTTTTGGTTTGTTTTCCAAATTGACAAGCATCACAAATTTTATCATTTTCAAATTTCAAACTTGGTAGGCTTTTGACAAAGCAATTTTTGGATATTTTTGAAATAAGGTCCATACTAAAATGACCTAATCTTCTATGCCATAACCAAGTGTCGTCTTTAAAACTTGACAAACATTTTAATTCTTTCTCAAATTCAATATTGATGATATAAACATCTTTACTTCAGCTTCCTATGAACAATACCTCTTTCGATGTAGCATCTTTGATAAGACATCTAGAAGAATCAAATTTAATGTGATAACCTTTATCACATAATTGACTAATACTTAGCAAATTATGTTTGAGGTTATCTACTAATAAAACATTTTCAATAGAGGGAGAAAGATGATTATCAATATTTCCAATGCCAATGATTTTTCCTTTGGCATTATCTCCAAAAGTGACATGACCTCCATCCTTTCTTTTGAATCTTGATAAGAGTGATTTATCTCCGATCATGTGCTTTGAGCAACCACTATCCAAGAACCAATTGCTTTTTACTTTTGTTGATACCTACAAAACATGACTTAATTTTTGACTTCTTGGTACCCACATAATTTTGGGTCCTTGATAGTTAGTTCCTTGAACCCTCTTATGTCTTTCTTCAAAGTGAAGTTTCTTTTTCACTAAACAATTAAAAGCTACATGCCCACTTCTATTACAAAAGCTACAAGTAGTAGATGTTTTGACAAAAGTGTTTTGATGAAAGGAATACGAAGTAGAAGCTTTAACAAAAGTATTTTTGGTAGATTTTTGTTTCAAAAATGGTTTGTATCCAATTCCTCCTTTATCAAAAACACACTGTTGTTTACCAAGCATTAGTTCAAGATTTTTCCTCCCTTGAGTGAATTTGTGAATAATGAGTGTTAAATCTAATTTTTTTTTCTTTTAGGGAGAGGTTTTCTACTTTCAAAGCATTTTGATCAAGATACTTCTTTTCAATATCCTTTTGTATTTCAAAATTCTTTTCGGCTTCATTTTTCAAAAAAATGTATTGCTTTTTAAGAGTGGAATGTTTAAGAACAAGTTTTTCAAAAACTTCAATCATTTCTTCATATGAGGTAGATAATTCATTATAAGAGGGAATGTCATTAGTATTTACCCCATCTTCAATGGCCATGAACCACATGTTTGCAACTTCATCTTGACTTTCACTTTCATCTTGCTCATCATCACTATCATCCCTAGCTTGTAGAGCTTTCTTTTTGAGGAATTTTCTCTTGTTGGGACATTCGGTTCTTTTGTGACCGGGTTTGTCACAATCATAACAAATAATCTTTTTCTCTTCACCTTTGTCTTCTTTCTTTTGAAATCTACGGTTGTTGCGAAAGGCTTTCCACTTCTTGACTAGGAGAACAAGATCATCGAGTTCCTCATCGCTCTTGTTAGAGTTTGAGGCTTCTTCAACATTTGATGATTTTAAAGCAATTTGTCTCCTAGGAGGATCCTTCATTTCTTCTTCTTTTGCTTTTCTAGACTTTTCTTTTGTCTCGGCATGATTTAGCTCATATGTCATCAATGTTCCATAAAGCTCTTCCAAGGGATATGTGTTGACATCTTGGGTGTTTTCTATCAACATTCTCAATGAGCTCCAATCTTCCGAGAGAGACCTAAGCATTTTGCTAACAAGCTCACAATTAGAAAATTCTCGATCAAAGCCCTTAAGACCATTAACAATATCGGTAAATCTAGTAATCATGCTAGCAATGGGTTCATCTTGCTTAATGAAGAAATTTTCAAAATTTTTATATAAAAGATTTATTTTTGTTTCTTTAACTTTATTTGTACCCATGCGTGTGACTTCTAAAGCATGCCAAATATCGTATGCGGAATCACATGTGCTAATACGATTAAATTCATTAATACTAAGTTCACAATAGAGAAGAGTTTTGGCTCTAGCATTTAAAGACAATTTTTTCTTATCATCCTCATCATATTCTTCCTTAGGTTTTGAAATAATTATATCCGGTTTTCCATCAACTTTAATAACCTTAGTAAGCTCATGAGGACCGGATTCAATGAAATCCCAAATATTATAATCAATAGATTGAATAAAAATCATCATTCTAGTTTTCCAATAATTATAATTAGTACCATCAAACAATGGAAGACGATTAGTAGAATGACCTTCAATATTTTGGTTAGCCATAACTCCAGATAGTAAAATCTAAATGAAAGAGTTCCAAAGCTTTGATACCAATTGTTATCCCAAGATAAACTAACCAAGAGGGGGGTGAATTGGTTTATAAGACTTTTTCGATAAATAATCTTAAACTTAAAAACAATGGGTATAAGTACGAGTACTTAGTATTGCAAGTAACTTAACTATCAATGTAGTGTGCTATAAATGTATGAACTTAATTGATAAAGCAAGTATAGCACTTAGATATAGTGTTTCACAAAATAAATTGATAGAATAGAGTAAGTGCAATGCAAGTAAGTAAAAGGGATAAGAGATTGCAAATGCGATTTAGGGAGGTTCAATCAACCAACGTGATCTACGTCCTCCGTTACCGAGCTCTCTGTCACGAGCAAGGCCAAATCCACTATATTGATAACTTATAACAAGGAGTATCGAATCCTTAGGTGACTTTACAATCGAGTTTTTACAAGGATCTCGAAACCATAAGCGAAAAACAAATAAGAATTTTACAATTGAATAAACTCTCTTAACAAATGATATGATCAAGTCAAGTATCTTGAGAGTTTTAGGATAACACTTCAATAGATAGCAAATATTTAAAGCTCAAGTGTTTATGAAAACTTTGAAAAATGATATGAGATAGTTTTTCTTGAATCAAAGTTTTTCAACCAATGATCTCTCTTTCCAAATAATACTTAGTTAAGTATGAAGAGAGATTTACACTTCAATAAGTGTTTGGTGATGATGAACTCAATCAATGATCAATAATGAAGTATGAGTATTGAGTTTTCTACAAAATAGAATTCTTGATAAAGATATGAAATAGTTTTGATCAATCAAGAAACTCTTTGCAATAAATGGTATAGATTTTAAAACAAAGTAAGCTCAATGATTTTCTCTCTTAAATGCTCTTGTAAGTTGGTAGAAATGAATGCAAGAGAAGTGGCTATTTATAAATCAAGAAATTGAGCTTCAGGAGGTTTCGGTCGACCATTTCTGCACTTTCAGTCGACCGAAATTTCAAAACTAGCCGTTATACTATTCGAGTCGTTAGACTTTCGGTTGAGCAAATATTTTCGGTTGATCAGAGTTTCGGTCGATCAGGTGTGTTTCGGTCGACCGAAAAAGGAAATTTTGGAATTTTTATTTTTATATCAAAAAGTTTATTTTTCCAAAAACTATTTCATGTTATGATTTGAAAAATCATTTTTATGCAATTAATAATTTCTAGAAATAATTTTGAGCTTTATAGACTTGCTAAAAATTGATGAGTCGATACCTTTACAAATGAGTTGAAATTTTTCAACATAAAAATTCTAAAGCTTCAATCTTCGGTCTTCGACGATCTTGTTCACTTCAAATCTCTTTTATGATTGCTTTGTACTTCAATGGATGACGATTTTGATCTCGGAGTATCCAAATGACACATATATGATAAAACTCAAGAATTGAAACCATTAGTAAAACATGAGATCTTGTTTGTTATAATCAATACAATATATACGTGAATAGTCATACGTCAACATACTCAACAAGTCAATTTGTGTAGCCGAGAAGGAGGATGAATAAAGTTTGTTTTATGCTTCTTTGAATGCACTGTAATCAACAAATGAAGCATGTTTCTCAATTATAAACTGCTCAAATGAAACTCAATGGTACTTGGATAGTGGATGCACAAATCACATGACTTCAAATGATGGAATATTTGTTGATATGGAAGATTCAAAATAAAAAGTGAGATTGGGAAACGGAGATGTAGTAAATGTGAAGGGAAAAGGAAGAATTGGAGTTCAAACAAAGAAGGACTCTAGACTTATTTGAGATGTCATGCATGTACCGGACTTAGAGCAAAATTTGCTTAGTGTTGGACAACTTTTAGAGAATAGTTATTCTCTATTTTTCAATGATAGTTATTGCATTATTCATGATAAAAAGGCTAGAAATTCAATCATAGCAAAAGTGAAAATGGAGAATAGAAGCTTTTCTCTCAACTTCATGCATTCAAATGACAAAGCTTTTCGAATGGTGGCTAATGAATATTGGTTGTGGCACAAATGGCTTGGACATTTGAACTTTCAAGGGATGAAATTATTGGAGTAGAAGAACATGGTTCATGGGCTCCCAAAATTTGAAGAAAAGCATGAAGTTTGTGAAGGATGTGCACTTGGAAAGCATCACCGTCAACCATTCCCAAAAGGAGTAGCTTGGAGAGCAAAGAGACCACTTGAATTGGTATATACGGACGTGTGTGAGCCGATGCATACACCATCTCATTCTCAAAATAAGTACTTATTTATTGACGATTTTACAAGAATGACTTGGGTTTATTTTATGAGACAAAAATTTGAAGGTTTTACAATCTTTAAAAAAATCTAAGATTTTTGTTGAGAAACAAAGTGGTCCTTTTATAAAAGTGTTGAGGAGTGACAATGGTAAAGAATATACTTCGAATGAATTTGACCATTTTTGTGAAGCTGAAGGTGTTGACAGGAAATTGATAGGTGGTTATACACCACAACAAAATGGTGTTTCCGAAAGGAAGAATCAAACGGTGATGGAGATGGTAAAGTCAATGTTGCACGAGAAAAAGCTTCCAAAAGCCTTTTGGGCCGAAGTGGTTTATACGGTCGTCTACTTGCTAAATAGATGTCCAACAAAGGCGGTATGGAACATGATTACTATTGAAGCTTTGAATGGGAGAAAACCTTAGGTGACACACTTGAAAGTGTTTGGATGTATTTGTTATGCTCAAGTGCCAAAAGAGAAACGGCGCAAACTTGATGAAGCAAGTGAAAAATGCAGCTTCATTGGTTATAGCTCACAATCAAAGGGCTATAAGTTGTATAATTTGAAGAGTAAGAAAGTAATTGTTAGCCGTGATGTGTTGTTTGATGAAAATGCTACTTGAAATTGGGAAAAAGAATAAGTTGAAAGAAACGTTCCAGTTTCAATAAATGTGCCCCAAAAATCTGGCATTGAGGATTTGCAAAATGAAGAAAATGGAGTTCATTTAAGCTCACATTTATCATCACCAAGCAGCCCCTCAAGCTCAAATCTATCATCATCAAGCTCAACTCCAAGAAAAAAGCGGGAATTAAATGATGTTTATGCAAGATGCAATTTTTGTATGATTGAGCCCGAAAATTTTGAAGAAGCAATGAAGGAGAAGTGTTGGAAAAAAGCAATGGAAGAAGAAATTAAGAAAAACAACACTTGGGAGCTAGTTGAAAGATCAAGTGAGAAAGATGTTAATGGTGTGAAATGGGTCTACAAGGTGAAGCATAATTCCGATGGCTCATTCAAGAGAAACAAAGCAAGATTGGTGAAAGGCTATGCACAACAGCCCGATATTGATTATGATGAAACTTTTGCCCCGGTTGCTCGTTTAGACATCGTTAGAGCACTTATTGCTCTTGCAGCCCAAAAAGGTTGGTTGTTGTACCAACTTGATGTCAAGTCGGCCTTTTTGAATGGAAAACTCAAAGAAGAGGTATATATTGAACAACCTCAAGGCTTCATTATCAAAGGAGAAGAAGACAAAGTGTATAAACTAAACAATCATCAAGGCTTGGTATAGTCAAATTGATGTCTATTTTCAACAACATGGATTTCTCAAGAGCTAGCCAACCTTGTACGTGAAACATCAAGGTAACACCGATATTCTTATTATTGTATTATATGTTGATGATTTAGTGTTTACGGGAAATAATGCAAAAATGATTGAGGAATTTAAAGTTGAAATGATGAAAAGTTATGAAATGAGTGATTTGGGTTTGTTACATCATTGTCTTGGTATGGAAGTATATCAAGATGAAAATGGGGTGTTTATTTCTCAAATGAAGTCTACCGAAAAAGTACTTAAAAAATTTAGAATGTTTGGATGTAAATGTGTGGAAATTCCTTTAGCTTGCAATGAGAAGTTGATGAAGGATGATGGAGAAAAGAAAGTTGATGAAATTATTTATAGAAGCTTGATTGGAAACTTGCTTTATCTCACCACAATAAGACCGGATATCATGTTTGCTGCAAGTTTGCTTTCAAGGCTCATGAGTAATCCAAGTCACAAGCATTTTGGTGTTGGAAAAAGAGTTTTGAGATATATAATGGGGACATTAAACCTTGGGTTACGAGTTGAGAAGAATTTGGAAGTGATGTTAAGAGGCTTTTGTGATAGTGATTGGGGAGGTTGTGTTGGTGATATGAAAAGCACTTTCGGTTATGCATTTTCCCTTAGCTCAGGAGTGTTTTCGTGGCTATCCAAGAAGCAACAATCCGTCACTCAATCCTCAAATGAAGCAAAATATATGTAAGCCTCTATTTCAACTTCACAAGCTATATGGCTAAGGGAAATTTTGGAAGACATTGGAGAGAAGCTGTGATGCCCCGAGTTCCATGAAACCCGGAACTCCACTTCTTTCTTTAAAAACTAATTTTTGAATAAAATTTATTTCGGAAAAATAATTGAATCTCAAAAACAATGACATTTATTGATTTTAAGTTGTGACAAATAATAAAATAAATAATTTGGTGAAATTCAAAACAAATTCTATATTCTAAACAAATATGAAATAATGTAGTTCATTACAAAATACAACGTTAAAATATTTTCTATTTAATGGTTTTCCATTCTTGCCCATCATTCGCCACCGTCTCCGAAATCTGCAAAATTTGGTTAAAACAACGGGGTGAGCATTTCAAAAAGAAATACTCAGTAGACTCATCTCCAATAATTAATTTACAGAATAATTGACACGAAATTATGCAAATAAACAGTGACATTCTCAAATTCACATCATAAGCATCACATAAGGAGTGCAAATGAATATATTCTCATCTCATGCAATAAAGCATATAGGTTATGACAAGCATAACATAATTCTCAATTTATCTCATAAGAGATATTTTCTTCTATTCTCATGCAATTAAGCATATAATCATGTAAATCCACATAAAAACATGCAATTATAATCTAAACTAATTAGTGGGAGCAAGTCTACCTCAAATTTAACGAGTTCACGAAAGTGGAGCGAGATAGATGTCAATCTTCTAAACGTCTAAGCGCCCCGTCTAGCCAATGTATAAAATAAATCTTAAAATAGTATTTTGGAATTCAAATGTTTTGAAATGATAGAATTTTTAAAAGAATAATAAAAGTTTATGGTTTTAATTGAAAATCAAACATAGTTGGGATTTTAAAAAAAATTGGGACCAAAATAAATGATTTTGAAAACTATCGGGCTTACTCGTATGTTTTAAATATCTTGGGGACTAACTAATTCGTTTTCAAAGTGCAGGGCTGAATCAAAGCATTTTAAAATTAAATGGGCTGACATAAAATATTTTAAAACTTTAAAATAAGGCTGAAATAAGAAACTTTAAAACTGAAAGGACTTAAATAAATGAGTTTGAAACTTGAGGGCCCTAAAATGTAAATCTAGGAAATTGATGGCTGAAATAAATGAATTTAAAAATGAAGGGGCTGAATTAAATGATTTTTAAAACTCAATAGGGGTTGATTGAAATATCTTAAAAATGTAGGTGCTAAATAAAACGTTTTAAAATCAAGAACTAAAATTAAACACTTTGAAAGGCTGGGGACCGAAAGGTAATTTTCTTAAAATCAAAATATATATGTAAAGATCTCTTTCTCTCTCTATTTTTGTACCAGAAGAGACGGGAAAGAGAGAGAGGCATCGGCCTCTCCTTGGTTCAATGTGTTGGAAAATGGGGCAGAATTTTAGGCAGCAAATGGCTGCCTTTGGACTCAATTTTGGGTGGGACCCACTTGACCTTTGCGTAGGATCGAAGTTGGGTTGTGTTCTCCTCCGTGAGAATATCGAAATGATATGTTCACTTGCCAAAATTGATGCTCGGATGAATGAGAAATTGGAGTTCAAAGAGGACCATGTGGAATATGGTTTTGATGAGAAATAAGTTAAAACTTGTCCCACATAGGAAAGAAACAAAATTTGGAACCACTTTATATATGCATACACTTTGAGAGGTTGTAAGAATGTGTAGCATAGAGGCTCTCTCCACGTGCGCGCAGGGGGGTGCAAATCTTGGTTCGAATTGGCCTTCGAGCCTTGAACTTGTGTGCGGGCGCGACCTGCGCACACGAATGTCGAACCAAATGAACCAAAAATTTGCTCCTCGCGTGGTCCACGTTTTGAAATTTTTTTTACAAATTTTCAAATTTGAAACTCCTAACTCCCAAATTAATTTCTGTTAATTGGTGAGTAAATTGGAGAGTTATTGTGTAACTCCTCCTTCACTGCCATTTAACCTCTGCTCCTCCCCAGCTTGAAAACACACGTTTTGCACTCCAGAATACAGTCACAGTCTTCTTCTTCTTCCCTGCTCTCTGTTTGGTGATTGTTCAGGCATCCGTTCAGTTCGTTGGAGCAGTTCCATAGTGCTTAGCTACTGCTTGTACCCGTTGTATCCTGGGAAACAGTCGTCCATACAACTCAAGCACGGATTGGTGAGGGGGCGAATCTGTTTTAAGGAAACTGTACCCGCACAGGCCTCGGCTCCTGCTTCTGTTTTACATTTTGTTTCTGATTCTGTTTATTGAATTTCATCAGTTCTTGTTTGTTCTTCCAAAATCAAAACAATTTTATTTACATATTCCAGTATTAGTTGTAACAAGCTTAAAACAGATTCGAATAATTTTCAAAACAGTTTTGAAAGAACAGACAAGAATTTTTCCTGATTTTGCGAAATCATATTCCTTTTCAGATAACTTATATATTTGGTTGAATTTTCAGTAATGGCAAACGAACAAATCAACATGGATGTGGCTACTGCTGAAAATCAGACGGTGGCTCAGGCTGTGGCTACGCCAAGTTCGACTGTGGCTATGCCAAGTTCTGTTGTGGCTATGCCAAGTTCGACTGTGGCTATGCCAAGTCCTTTTATGACTCAATCTATGGCTAAATTGCCAACTCATGCTTTGACACAAACCGTGGCTCAAACTGCAGCTCCAACCGTGACTGTTCCAGTTAACCATGGGGAAAAACCGGAGAAATTCAATGGGCTGAATTTCAAAAGGTGGCAGGAAAAGATGTTATTCTACCTGACCACCTTGAATCTTGCGAGGTTCTTGACTGAAAATGCTCCAGTGCTCCAAGAGGGAGAATGAGACATTCAAGCAGTTAGTGCAGTTGATGCTTGGAAGCACTCGGATTTCCTGTGCCGGAATTATGTGATGAACGGTTTGGCTGATTCACTAAATAATGTATACTGCACAATAAAAACGGCTAAGGAATTATGGGAATCTTTAGACAAAAAATATAAAATCGAGGATGCCGGGGCCAAGAAGTTTCTTGTTGGTCGCTTTTTGGAATACAAAATGGTGGACTCCAAACCTGTAATCAGTCAAGTACAAGAACTTCAAGTGATATTGCATGAAATTCATTCCGAGGGAATGGTTGTGAGCGAGTCCTTCCAAGTGGCTTGTATAATTGAAAAACTACCACCTGCATGGAAGATTTTAAAAACTACCTAAAGCATAAGCGAAAGGAAATGAATGTTGAGGAACTAATTGTTAGACTTCGAATAGAAGAAGACAACAAAAGTTCTGAAAGAGGGATTAATCCGGTTGTGGCTAAAGCAAATGTTGTGGAGCATGGGCAAAGCTCCAAACCTAACAAAACCAAGTCTGGGCCATCTAGTAGCAAAGGGCTCAAGTTGGGGCCAAAGGGCGGAATTTCTAAAAAGAAGTTTCAAGGAAAATGCTTCAATTGTGACAAAATTGGTCACAAGTCTACGGAGTGCCGTTTGCCGAAGAAGAAGAAAGAAGCAAACATGGTTGAAGATGCATCTGACATCAACCTTGTAGCTGTCATTTCTGAAGTGAACCTGGTGGGTTCAAATCCGAGAGAATGGTGGATAGACACCGGTGCCACCCGACATGTTTGCTCCGACAAGGAGTTGTTTAGTGGTTTTGAAGCAGCGGATGGGGAGAAGCTGTACATGGGAAATTCAGCGACTTCTGAAATCAAGGGCCATGGAAAGGTGGTTCTAAAGATGACGTCTGGGAAAGAGCTGACTCTAAACAACGTGCTCTATGTGCCGGAGATTCGCAATAATTTGGTATCCGGCTCGCTGTTGAACAAACATGGCTTCCGCATGGTGTTTGAGTCAGACAAGGTTATTTTGTCTAAGTCTGGAATGTTTGTAGGAAAGGGTTATGTTAGTGATGGGCTTTTTAAGCTTAATGTAATGGCTATTAAGCCAAAAATTAATAAAATGAATAACTCTTCCATTTACTTGCTTGAGTCTTCTAATTTGTGGCATGGTAGACTAGGACATGTTAATTACGACACTTTGCGTAGACTAATTAACTTGAATTGCATACCTACATTCCAAATTGATAATAAACATAAGTGAGAAACTTGTGTTGAGGCAAAATTGACAAGGTCATCATTTCAATCCGTTGAAAGAAAAACTAAACCGCTTGATTTAATTCACACCGATGTATGTGATTTAAAATCTGTACAAACAAGGGGAGGCAACAAATATTTTATTACTTTTATTGACGATAGCACAAATTATTGCTTTGTGTATTTGCTTAAAAGTAAAGATGAAGCGATAGAGAAATTTGTTCTCTATAAAAATGAAATTGAAAATCAACTCAACAAGAAGATCAAAGTGTTGAGAAGTGATAGAGGTGGTGAATATGAATCACCATTTGCTGAATTCTGTGCACAACATGGAATTAAACATGAAACAACAGCACCTTATTCACCTCAACAAAATGGTGTTGCTGAACGAAAAAATAGAACATTGAAAGAAATGATGAATGCAATGTTGTTGAGTTCTGGGTTACCTCAAAACATGTGGGGAGAAGCTGTATTATCAGCTAATTACCTTTTAAATAAGGTGCCCCGAAAGAAAGAAGATAAGAGCCCCTACGAGTTATTGAAAGGAAGAAAGCCTTCCTACAAATATTTACGAGTGTGGGGGTGTCTTGCCAAAGTGGCTGTACCTGCACCAAAAAAGGTAAAAATAGGACCAAAAACTGTTGATTGCATATTTATCGGATATGCACATAATAGTAGTGCCTATCGGTTTCTTGTGTTTGATTCTAAAATTTCTGATATACACAAAAACACGATAATGGAATCGAGAAATGCATCATTCTTTGAACATGTATTTCCATATAAGTCCAATGAAGAAGCAAACTCTTCTAAACGGACATATGAGACCATGATTGAGAATAGTCAAGACCAAGACGTAGAAGAGGAAGTTGAGGTTGAACCAAGACGTAGCAAACGAGAAAGGATAGAAAAGTCTTATGGTCCTGATTTTCTGACATATATGCTAGAAACTGAACCTCAAAGCTTCAAAGAAGCAGTAAACTCTTCTGAAGGACCTCAATGGAAAGAGGCAATTAAAAGTGAAATAGATTCCATTCTGCAAAACCATACATGGGAGCTGGTTGATCTTCCCCCGGGAAGCAAACCACTAGGCTACAAATGGATTTTCAAAAGGAAAATGAAAGCAGATGGAACTATTGATAAGTATAAGGCAAGACTTGTAATTAAAGGTTATAGGCAACGAGAAGGCCTTGACTACTTTGATACTTATTCTCCGGTAACGAGAATAACTTCCATTCGATTGATATTAGCGATTGCATCTTTGTATAATCTCGAAGTACATTAAATGGATGTCAAAATTGCTTTTCTAAATGGAGATTTAGAAGAAGAAATTTACATGGAACAACCCGAGGGGTTTTCTGCACAAGGACAAGAAAACAAGGTCTGTAAATTGGTGAAGTCGTTATATGGCTTAAAACAAGCACCAAAACAGTGGCACGAAAAATTTGATAATGTCATGATAGAAAGTGGATTTAAAATCAACGAATGTGACAAATGCGTTTACATCAAAGACACAAAAATGGTTTATGTCATTTTATGTCTTTATGTTGACGACATGCTCATCGTTGGTAGCAACGATAAGATGATTAAATCTACTAAAAATATGTTGAATTCAAGATTCGACATGAAGGATATGGGTCTAGCTGATGTGATTCTTGGAGTTAAAATTTCAAGAACATCAGATGGACTTGTTCTAAGTCAGTCACATTATGTGGACAAGATTTTGGAAAAATCCAATAATGATGATACTGGCATGGCTAAAACACCGATAGATACAAGTCAACATCTATCGAAAAATAGAGGCGATGGTATTTCTCAAGTAGAGTACTCTAGAATAATCGGAAGTCTTATGTATCTAATGAGTTGTACAAGACCAGATATAGCTTACGCAGTTAGTAAGCTGAGTAGATATACTAGTAATTCAGGGCCTGACCACTGGAAAGGAATAGTAAGAGTACTAAGATACTTGAGATATACTCGTAATTATGGACTGCACTATACTAGATATCCGGCAGTCATTGAAGGATATAGTGATGCTAATTGGATATCTGATATAAAAGACTCAAAGTCTACTAGTGGATTTGTGTTCACATTGGGAGGTGCAGCCATATCATGGAAATCCTCTAAACAAACAGTTATTGCGAGATCTACCATGGAATCTGAGTTTATAGCTCTAGATAAATGTGGTGAAGAGGCTGAATGGCTACGCAATTTCTTAGAGGATATTCCAAGTTGGTCAAAACCAGTGCCAGCAATTTGCATACACTGTGATAGTCAATCTGCAATTGGTAGGGCACAAAGTAACATGTACAATGGTAAGTCTAGACATATATGTCGTAGACATAACACCATAAGACAATTACTCTCAACTGGAGTTATCTCGATTGACTATGTAAAGTTAAAAGATAACATTGCGGATCCGCTAACCAAAGGGTTAAATAGAGAGTTAGTCGCAAAATCATCGAGAGGAATGGGACTTAAGCCCTTGGAAGAATGAGTTTATACAATGGAAACCCAACCTAATTGACTGGAGATCCCAAGATCTAGGTTCAAAGGGACAACCTAATTGTAAAGACTTAATTGAATCACTGTGGGGGTTAACATCCCTTGCCCATTCCTATGATGTAACAGTGATGCCCGTAAGAACGAAGGATAAGCAATATGCTTTTAATGATTCTTATGTGTCGGGAATCCGAGCGGAGTAGAGCGGGCTACTCTTAATTAAGAGATCACCTATGTGAGAGAGAAGTGGGGCCGCTTCTAAAGGAATTATGTTGGGCTAAATTCTTAGAAACTCTCACAGAACCAGGCGTATGTTCATGGCCACAAACGAACATAATAATGAGAACTGAACTATGTTAGGAAGAATCCTGTGTAAGGTATATCATCATTTACACAAAAGGCAGAACAGTTCAAGGACATCGAGTCTACTGGTCAGCTAGTAAAGTAAATATACTTTCATAAGGGAAGGTTCAAAGGGTAATACCTACCTATCCTATACAGGTTTCAACTGTTGAACTATATCACCAAGTCATTGTGTCTTGTGTTGTCTTGTCTCTCACAATTTTCATTCATGTGGGGGATTGTTGGAAAATGGGGCAGAATTTTAGGCAGCAAATGGCTGCCTTTGGACTCAATTTTGGGTGGGACCCACTTGACCTTTGCGTAGGATCGAAGTTGGGTTGTGTTCTCCTCCGTGAGAACATCGAAATGATATGTTCACTTGCCAAAATTGATGCTCGGATGAATGAGAAATTGGAGTTCAAAGAGGACCATGTGGAATATGGTTTTGATGGGAAATAAGTTAAAACTTGTCCCACATAGGAAAGAAACAAGATTTGGAACCACTTTATATATTCATACACTTTGAGAGGTTGTAAGAATGTGTAGCATAGAGGCTCTCTCCACGTGCGCGCAGGGGGGGTGCAAATCTTGGTTCGAATTGGCCTTCGAGCCTTGAACTTGTGTGCGGGCGCGACCTGCGCACACGAATGTCGAACCAAATGAACCAAAAATTGGCTCCTCGCGTGGTCCACGTTTTGAAAATTTTTTTTACAAATTTTCAAATTTGAAACTCCTAACTCCCAAATTAATTTCTGTTAATTGGTGAGTAAATTGGAGAGTTATTGTGTAACTCCTCCTTCACTGCCATTTAACCTCTGCTCCTCCCCAGTTTGAAAACACACGTTTTGCACTCCAGAATACAGTCCCAGTCTTCTTCTTCTTCCCTGCTCTCTGTTTGGTGATTGTTCAGACATCCGTTCAGTTCGTTGGAGCAGTTCCATAGTGCTTTGCTACTGCTTGTACCCGTTGTATCCTGGGAAACAGTCGTCCATACAACTCAAGCACGGATTGGTGAGGGGGCGAATCTGTTTTAAGGAAACTGTGCCCGCACAGGCCTCGGCTCCTGCTTCTGTTTTACATTTTGTTTCTGATTCTGTTTATTGAATTTCATCAGTTCTTGTTTGTTCTTCCAAAATCAAAACTATTTTATTTACATATTCCAGTATTAGTTGTAACACAATGTTTCCGGAGAAATCCACCGGCGGTCCGCTGTTGGTAACACCGTCGTTGAGTGGCAGCGTCAAGGGGTGAAGGTGGGGTGTAATGAAAAATGGATTTTTTTTTTGTGCGAGGTGGTGCTAAACCGAGGCTGGTTTCGTGGGTTTTTCCGGCGTTTGCTCGGTCAGAACGTGGTGTTCAAGGTAAACATGTGGGTATTTTGATTCTTGGGGTTTATTTCTGGGTTTTGGGCTTTCTTGGCTTGGGCAACCATGGTTTGGAGGTGGTGATGTGGTGGTTGGTTCTGGAAGGCTGCGATTTTGGTGGTTTGAGTGTATTGGTGGCGGTGCTTGGCGTTGGACTAAGGCTGTAGATAGCTGGTTGGGAGAGTTACAGGTTTGGCAGATTGATGAAGGTTATGGTAGTTGTGACAAGGCCGGTTTTGACTGGTTGCAGCTGAGCTCGTGTAATTTGGGTGTTGATTGTGGGTTTGGTTCAGTGGCAGTGAGTTCCGGCTGTGGTTTGGAGGTGTCGGTGTTGTGGTTGATTTTGGCAGTGGGCTGTGGTGTTGCAGATTGGTTTCAGACAATGGTGTGTGTAGCTTCGGTTGGGTTACTGAAATCGTGGTTCGTGGGTGGCCTGTGAAATTGGTGGAATTGATGAATTGTGGCTATTTTGGAGTTGGCTGTTCCGGTGTTTCGAATCTGGTGGTGCACAATTGGTGGCCGGTTATGGTTGGCATAGAGATGGCTGGTGGTGGGTTTTGCTGTTGTGCTGGTGATTTTTGTGCGTGAATTGAAAGAGGAGAATATATGTGTATATATAGATTTGGTATGGAGATGTTATAGTTAGAATGAAATTGTGATGAAGTTGGATATGGAAAATATTGCTGTTGGAATAGAATTTTGAATATGGAAACGTTTGATTTAAAATAAGATTGTAAAAATTTGGGATACTAGAATACTAGTGCGAATAGAATACATCTAAGATAATTATTTAAAAGATAAGACTTGAATTAAAAATAAATTTGGATAATAATTGGATTCAAGAATTAAATTTTTTAAAATAAATAAAAATAATGATCTTTGAACATTTTTAATAAAATTTGGAATTTGATTATAATTAAAATAAATTTTAAAATTTCACTTAATAATTGGCTAGATGAATATTCTTTTAAAATAAATGGGATAAGTCATAGCGACATGTCTTTATAATATTTTATTTTAAGTAACGAAAAATTTCCGGTCGCTACAGAAGCAAGGAGAAGCCACACCATTGTTTTGTGACAACAAATCGGCTATTGCAATGACAAAGAATCCATGTTTTCATATTAGAACAAGGCACATTGCAATCAAGTATCACTTCAATCGAGATGCAATTGAAGATGGAAAAGTTGAACTAAACTATTGCAAGTCTGAAGAACAAGTGGTGGACATCTTCATAAAGGCACTTCCGATATCAAAGTTCCAGCAACTAAGAGTTGCACTTGGAGTCCAAGAAAAACACATTAAGGGGGAGAATGTTAATGTATAATGTGTTTTATTTTGAAGTAAAGAAATGTATTTTATTTTGTCTAATCCAACGGCTATAAAATAGACAAGTGTAAGGTTGATCTTATGTCTTGTAGTAGGTTAAAATTTCACTTTTTATATTGTATAAGACAGCTGTAATGAAATGTAAGCAATCAGATTTTCCCAGCCTCTTCCTGCCTCATGTTTTCTCACCCAGCACCACTATTTTTCTTCCCCTGCATCCACAAGATGGGGGATTTGAATTTTTTTTTTAATTTTTTAATTTTTTTTAGTTCTGGCAGAACTTCATGCTTCAAATTTTAGAAGCCCATTTAAATAACCCAAACCCAATAACCTACCCAACTCAATAATACCCAAACCCCCAAATTCCAAAACCATACGCACCTGCCTCTGCTACTCTCTTGCTCGAGGCGCCTCTAAGTCTGTCCAGTCTCCAGTGTCCAGTCTAGAAAATCGGCAAGGACCCTCAACCAGTGACCGATCGATTGGGGGGGACCGGTGTCATTATCTGTGGCCGTCCTTGCGTGACTGCTTCCGTCTCCTCTACTGTGTAATGCGTTTGGTGAGTGGTGAGTGAGTTTAACTTTTTACCTTTTTTTTTTTTCTTTTTAGGTTTTGTAATTGTTATTTATAACTAAGAATCTTCATCTAACTATCTAATACTTAGTATAATCTTGGATTGATAATTTGATGTAGTAGGCTACTTCCTACTTGGCTAGTTGACTTGGATTGTAGACTTGGATTAATTCTCAGATTCTCAATAATAAGGTAATGTGTGGCTATCCTTTACTTTACTTCTAGTAAAGAAGTATTATTTAAAAAATCAGAAGTGTTAATTTCATGATTTCAGGTTCTAAGTAGTTAAGTTTTGAAGTGTTATTTGAAAATTTTTAAATGTGAATTGTTGAGATTTGGTGAACATCTAATTTTTGAATTGTGTCTATTTATTGAAATTTTATGAATATTTGATTTGATTTGTGAATCGTAATTATTGACTTAAAGATTATGGAACGTTTTTTTCAACCAAAATGAAAGTTTCAACCTAGTTGAAAATGTGAAAAGTAGCGAGTCTCATAAAAATATGTGGTTGAAAATGAATTTAAGGAAAAACTTGAAAAATAATATGACCAAACAACACATTTTTCAAACTACTTTTTAACCACATATTTCTCAAATTTCTTTTCAACCGCATGTTACCTCGAAAACATTACATTTTTTATTTATAAACAAAAATAATTTTTGTCCCCTGAGAGACTGTTGATAGTACTTTCAGATATATCTTAGAAAATTCAAAAATATTTGGTGGAAATATTTTTATCTTTGGAGGAGATTTCCGCAGGTGCTCCCTGTCGTTCCACGAGTAACAAGATAATGAACAATTAATCAAAGTTTGGTTAGATCATATCTTTGAGAGAAAATGGAAATCCTCCAACTAAGTTAAAACATGCATCCTCATAATGGTAATCAATTTTCTCAATACTTGATCCAAATTGATAGTGGAACGGTAGCTTACATAGAGGATGACTTGCTCAATACTTCATTAACTTACCAATGGAGATAGTTATAGCATGTGATGATGTCGAAACTTCGGAGTTACAATTACAAAATGCAGTATTTCCAAGATTAACAGACAATGCATCTTCTCCTAATTATATAACACAAGGTGAAATTCTTTCAAAAAATAATAAGTATGTCGACTACCTTAACAATAAAATGATCGGGCTATTTCTAGGAGACACTGAAAAATTTGTGACCTTTGACCAAGAAACATTATCCATGTAGAAATAATTATTGGGCAACATGCTAGAAAACAAGTTTTTCTTTCGTGCGTCACGTTAAGTCCAATAAATAATAAAGGATATTTATTCAAATTCAAGAAGAAACAACGTCTGTGCTTTACAATGACAATTAACAAGGCTCAAATTCAAATAGTACCTAATATTGGAATATATCTTCCTGAACATGTACTTACTCACAGGAAACTATATATCGCACTTTCACATGAAATTTTAATGCAGACAACAAAGGTCTTTATAAAAGTTGCAAAAAAATTTGGGATGTTAACAAAAATTATCATGTATAAATTTCTTTTATTGTAACCATAATGTTACATTTTAGTTCATTGAATCATTACAAATATTATTCAAAAACATTTTATTACTACAAAAAATTACACAAATTATTCATTCTTTACATAAGATGTGTAATGTACAAAAAAGTATTATTGTGGTTAAAACATTACATTTCGATTTATTCAACATTTTCACATTATATATTAAAAAAAAAAAATAAAAAAAAAATCATGCATAACATTTCAACAATTTCAATTTTTTCTTTTAATAATACATTTTACCTCAACAACTTTCAAAAAATAATATTAGTTCTACGAAGACATTGCGCATCAAATTCATCCTATAAGTAAGACATGCAAAGCACGTGCTTATTACTAGTATACTTAGAATTAAGAGAACTGAAAAAATATATGTTTAGAAATAAGTAAAATAATTAAAAACTACGTGTTTAGAAGTAAAAATAAAATAACTTTATTATTTTCGATATTAAGCCCTTGTTTGGCCCACATTATTTAGAAACAAAATTTATTCAACATTCAATTTTAACCATTTATTTTAGTCAAGTTTACTATTTTTGACTTTTCAAATTTTTTTAATCACATATTTTTTAAAAATACTGTTCAAAATCATATTATTTCTCAAATAATGAGGCCAAACAAGGCTAACTAACTTGCGTGAAATCTACTGGGGACCATATACGCATCCAGTTTCTTCTCCTTCCCTATTGAAATTCGGAAACAGTGCTAGACTTTAACGAGGACTCAAACTCTGTAATATAAGCCATTGGTCATCACAGATTTCGTCTTCTTTAATCTCTCTCTTTCCCCTTCTTCCTCATCCTTCAAACATGTCGTCTTTTATTGTGTTAATTGTCATGGAAATTTTAGTATTTCTTCTGGTGTTTATTGGATCTGCATGTTTGAAAAAACCCAGTGATAATGCACCACCAGAGGAGCCAGCACTATCGCTGCCGGTCGGAAACCGTCCTCCACCAGCAGCACGCGTGATACCGATCATATACCATCCACAACCAGCGGCGCCACCACGCCCGCCACCAGTTGCACAGACTTCAACGCAATCCCAGGCGAAGGAAGGAATTGGAAAGAAGTATGAAGTAGTAATCGATGTTTATATCGAACAAACTGCAGATGGGGAACGTGAATGCTCTATCTGTCTGACGGAATACATAAACCGAGAATTGTTAGGGCGTCTTCCGGTTTGCAACCATATATTTCATATTGATTGTATCAAAATATGGCTCGAAATTAATCGGACTTGTCCATTGTGCCGCCGGAGTAACGGCGGTGAAGTATAGTTTTTTTAGCATTTTATGATATCCAATTTTTTCATCTTATTTTGATTTTGAGATCGTTCGGTTATACATTCTGCAAAAAGAAAAGAGTTAATGTAAGTGCACTCTGGGACGGACCCAGGATTTCAAGTGAGTAGGGGTCAAAATTTTCAAATTGTGGGAGGGGGTAGGCGGTGGTCCCCCCGGGCCCCCGAAAATTTTTTGAACCAAAATGATTGAAACTATGAAGCAATAAACCAAAAACTAAACTAAGTTAACTAACAAGTTATAACTAATTAGTGTAAGGTAGTAATTCACAAAAAAAAAAATATTTATAACTGAAAAGTAAATGTAAACTTTCAAGATGAGAGATACTAGTAATGAACATTGTATCCATTTCTTGTATAAACATAATGATTGTAGAGAGAGAATAAACTCAAGATGTCATTTTTTTTTTCCAGTGGGGGCGTTATTTTTTTTTTTTTTTTTTTTTTACTCAAAAAAAAAAAAAAAAAAATTCCCCACCCCCACTGGGCCTTCAATACATCCGTCTCTGAGTACACTTAGTCGGGTGATATTTAGAAACTAAAGTCTAAAGGGACGGGAATTTTTTTTCGTGTTTTTTACGTTGTTTTCTCCTATTTACTTACATAAGAGATTAAATATCATTATCTTATTGTATTTAAAGAATGATTGTAAATTTCCTACTATAGTAGAACCTTTCTAAACTTTGTCGTGGTTTTTACCCCAAATTTAATTGGGACTTTTCACATATCGTTATGTCTATTTATCTTTATTTTTCTTGGTTTCACTTTAGCTGAGTTCAAGTTGTCACGGTCCAATTTCGTAAAAAGTGGTATCAAAGCCTTTAGGTTGTTGTAGGACTGACTGTTCGTGTGTATCGTGAAACGGCGAAATCGATACCGGTTAAGGAGATTCTGTGATAGAAGCTATGGCGAAAAAGTTCGAGATTGATAAGTTTAACGAAAGCAATTTCACGTTGTGGAAAATGAAGATAAAGCGATCTTAAGGAAAGACAATTGCTTGGAAGCAATTGGAAAAAGGCCTACATATGTCTATGATGATAAGAGAAACGAGATAGACTACAATGCAATTGCTAACTACATTTAGCATTTCTGATGGAGTGTTATCCAGTGTGGTGAAAAAGAAAACAATAAAGGAAATATGAGATACTTTGACAAAGCTGTATGAAGCTAAATCCCTGCACAATAAGATCATCTTGAAAAGGAGACTTTATACCCTTCGAATGGCAGAATCCACATCGATGAATGACCACATTAATATATGAATATACAATAGAGGCAATTGAGCAAGCAGAGCTTCTTCAAAGTCTACCTGACTCGTATGATCAACTTATCATCAACCTAATGAGCAATGTCCTTACGAACTATCTAGCATTTGATGAAATTGTTGTCGCAGTATTGGAAGAAGAGAATAGGCGCAAAAAAAGAAAGACGAGCAGGAAAGTTCGTAGCAAGCGGAGGCACTGTTGATGACGAGAGGAAGATCAACAGAAGGTGGCCCCATTAGGAGTCTAAATCATGGTAGATCAGAATTAGTAAGTAAGAAGAATTACAGTTGCTGCAATTGTTAAGAAAGGACACCTTAAAAGGGATTCTTGGAGCAAAAAGAAGAGTGAAAATCCTGGACCATCAAATGCCCTCTGGTGGTCGTCAATACCTTAGAAGATGGTGAAGTTCTATGTAAGTGCCAACACCAGTTATTGAAGGCAGAGAACGATTAATGGATATCTAGGTTATGGACTCAGGAGCAAGCTAGCATATGACCTCTAGAAGAGAATGATTCCATAAATATGAGCCAATCTCAGGAGGATCTATTTACTTCGGTGATGATTGTCCATTTAAAACCATTGGCATTGGTATTGTCAAAATAAAAATATTTGATAAATATCAGGAGGATCTATTTACTTAGGTGATGATTGTCCATTTAAAATCATTGACATAGGTACTTTCAAAATAAAAATGTTTGATGGTACATCTAGCACTCTTCAGGAGGTATATCGTAATACACTAAAATTTAATTAATTCCTTGCTCACTGAATATCAGTTAATAATGTAGTAGCAGGAGTAAGAGTTGAACCCACAAGTAACGGTGAATCTAATTAGTTGCTTAAGAAATTATAATAGAATGTCGGGTTTGTTGTTTGGCTTTGTTTGAATGAAAACTATGCATAAAATAACAATGAGATATGTTTAAAGAATTAATATGAGAGAAGATCTTGTTCTCAAGCTCGATTGTGCTCTCAATTATTGTTATACTTTTCCATGCAATGCGTTTCTATCCCTTATTCAATTTATCAATTTTAGATAATCAACAAGCTCTGATTATCAGAATTTTACCTTATGTAAATTAAATCAAAACAAGCTCTTTGATTCAATTCTAACCAATGGTTAATCATAAACAAGCTCTTAGGATTTAACGCAAGGCTAATATGAAAAGTGAGAAGAAATAGATTTAATTGGATTGTTAATTTCACAAGCTCAAATTAATCAATCCAGATCGAATTATTACTAAACATGCGCGAGATTTATTTGCAACTAAGAGTCAAGATCTAATGACAATTACGGATCAAAGATTTAAACATAGCATATATATAAATTTAAATATTAAACAATTCAATTGGCCAAATCAAATCCATTAATCAAATAAACTCAACTAACATTCAAAACATAATAATTTAACAATTGAAAGGAAAGGAATAGATGCAATGTTACTAGTTAGTAGGAAAAGAAAATAACAAAATTGAATTAATACAACTTCCCCCTTGAATAAGAAAAGGAATTCTAGCCCAGCATGGTCATGGTGAATTCTTCAATTTGTGTCTTGAATTCACCTTCTTGTTGATGCTTCTTTGCTTGAAAATCTCTCCACAATTCTCTCTTTAAAACCCTATTTTTACAGCCTCCTTTTTGTGCTTATTTTCTCCTTTTTATGTTCTCAAATTCGTGCCCTAGGAGTCCCACCAAGAGTTGTCAAAGATAGACTTCCAATCAAAATAGGAAAATATTCTACACATAAGTTAGGTTTTGAGAGAATTAGTTACAACCGTAACTAGATCTCTGAAATTTTCTCCTTGTGTTTCGGCTTTTGATCCCCAATTCTTTGACTTTTAGCACTTTTAGGTCCATTTTCAGTTCTTTTCTTTCTTTGTGGTCCCACACAACATAATACACAAAAATGTGGTAAATGATACTTTAATGAAGTTAAACAAGCAACAAAACACGACAATAAGTGAATCAAACACGTGCTCTTAAAGCACTCATCACAAGGCCTACGAAAAATCTAATGTCTTTGGGGTGATTAGATGGTCTTGGATATGAGATCCGTAGTAAAAATAGGATCATGAAAATTATCAAAGGTGCTCTTGTGCTTATGAAGGTGAAAAGAACAATACAGATTTATTCATGCTTCTAGGAAAAATACTACAAGGAGGTGATGCATGTGTCATGTCTACTAGCAAAGGAGAAGAGTTAATGATGATGTGGCATCTCAAACTTGGCCACATCTCAAAACAAGGTTTGAAGATTCTCTCCAACAGTAAGCTGATACCAAGGCTCAAATCAGTAAATCTACCTTTTTGTGAGAAATGTGTCACAAGTAAGCAAAATAGACTGAAGTTTTCCATATCTGGTGCTCGAAGTAAATGCATTCTAGACTTGATTCGTTCTAATGTTTGAGAATCACCAAATATATCATTGGGAGGGGAGAAGTATTTGTGTCCCTCATCGATGACTATTCCAGGAGACGTTGGGGGTACCCCATCAAGAGGAAGTCAAATGTATTTTCAGTATTCCCAAAGTGCCGGTGGAACTTAAATCCGAAAAAATGATCAAGTGTTTGAAGATGGATAATGGAGGAGAGTACATAGACGACTAGTTTCTTGCATTCTATAAGAAAGAAGTTATCAAAAGACAGCTCACAGTGGCATACACTCCAATGTAAAATGGAGAGGTAGAGCGGATGAACAGGATTCTTACTGAAAGGTTAAGAGCTATGTTTAGAACGACAGGCCTACCCAACTTATTCTAGGGAGAGGCAACCAAAACCGCCTAGTTTGTGCTAAATCGGTCTCCATCAACAACAATTGAGATAAAGATACCGATGGATATGTTGACTCCCAATCTATCGAATACTCTAATCTGCGTCCATTTAGATGTCCAGGGTACGTGATGTAAAATGCTCAAGAAAGAACAAAGTTGGATCCAAGATCCAGGAGATGTACATTCTTGGGATATGCTGATGGTGTAAAAGGGTATCACCTGTCGGATCTCACTAATCACAGGGTTATCGTTAGCAATGATGTTATCTTTGTAGATGATAATTTACAAAGAACAGATGGAGATGACAGCTCGTCAAAGGAAAGTTGAGACTACAATAGTACAAATGGAGAATAATATAATACAAGAAGATTTTGTTTCTTTTGAAGCAGCACCAAACACGAGATACAAGGACCAGTCGAGTCTGAGGCTCCAGAAGTTTGTCGATCAACTCGTGAAAGAAGATCGCCAACTTGGAACTCGAAGTATGTTACGGAGAGAATGTTGCATGTTGTCTTCTAATGGAAGATAGAGAGCCAACAACTTTTCATGAAGCTACAAGCAGCTCTGATGTAGCTCTGTAGATGACATCAATGCAAGAAAAGATTGAAGCTCTTCACAAGAATAAGACGTGGCAATTAGTACCATTACCAAATGGAAGAAAAGCCATTGGTAACAAATGGGTCTACAAGATCAAGCGAGATAGCAATGATCAAGTGGAACGGTATTGTTCACTGATATCTCGCGATGCGAGATATCCCCGCAAGTGTACGGGTCGTGAGAAGTAATATAGTGGACCTTAGAGTCCGGATTATCTTCCCACGAGGACTGCTATTAATTATCGAAATATGTTAGATCTATACTTTATTTGAACAAACAAAGAAATTTTGATATTTTAAATTAAAACTAAGAAGATGAATTAAAGAATTAAATTTTGAAATTGTTTTGTTTTAAAAGATGATTGTAAAGTGGTTGGGATTCACGAGTTCACCTAGCCAATTAAATTAATTCCAATTCCAGATTTTATTTTCTAAATATGTGATCGATCGAACTCACTAATTCAAATTGAGATTCCTCTCTCGAGTTTAAATCAATCATACCTAAATAAGTCAACCTTGTATCTCTACAAAGGGTCCGAATATTCCTTATCTAGATGCATTACACACAAGAATTCATACACGACCGCAATAATAACAAGAGTATATCTCTATCTCTCATTCAATTACCGGATTTATTACCTAGATCTATGTTATTAACTCACCTCTCGGATTATGGGAATAACACATTAAATCATGAAAGAGTGGCCAGTTCATTCACGCATTAAATGCAATAATAAATCAACACGAGCATTGAATCGTTAAAACAAGGAATGTGGAATTAAAATAATTAACTAAGTTACATCGTTCATCCCAACATTTAATTTAGCTACACATCATATTTAAATAGAAAAAATAAAATATAATGACGTTCATTGAGAATAACAAAGAAGAATGGAAAGTTTGCACCAATTATCAATTATTCAAGTATCTACAAGTCTCGCCCCTTTGCAAAGCTCTGATCTCCCAAGAATTTGACGTGAAAAGCTTGATTGTGGCTCGTTCTTTAGAGAGCCAAATGTCCAAATTTCTTGCCTCATGTGTTGTATATATAGGTTTTGGAGAAACCTAGGTCAAGAAAGAGAGAATTCTGTTGAAAATCGCGAGAAAAAGCCCACAGTCGGCCCAGCCGGATAAGCGACCGATCGCGTGGCAAATACCCTAGCGATCGCGTGGTTACGTCTTTAACTCTCGGGTCATAAATTCACACCATCTCGCGATTGCGTGGTATGTATCCAGCGATCGCGACTTCTATCTTTTCCTGGATGTGTAAGTTGGTCCCTGACTTTTAATTGCACCTTCAATCCTCAACTTTCAATTGTTGTCATTTAGTCCCCAAACTTTATATTCTTCTCGATTTGATCGTTTCAACTTTCAACTCCTTTAATTGGGTACTCCAACCTCTGATTTAGTCACTTTGGCACTAAGCATGTTTCCCGGTTGTTGTCACAAACTCCTCACTTGTCCAATTTAGCTTCAATTAGTAATCCAATTATGCGTTTTTCCCATTGATTTCATTATTCTTCATCTTTTGGGATATTTTCTGAAAAGTAAACGATAAACACAAATTAAATAGCAAATATTCCAAAAAGAAAATAATTAAACCTAATTTAGACATACAAATAAGTATATAAAATACACTTATCAGGTATCGTGCACAATTGATGGTCAAAGGATATGCTCAGAAAGAAGATAACGAATTCAATGAGATATTCTCCCCGGTGGTTCGACTTATAACATTCAGAATAGTCTTGGATTTATGTGCTACATTTGACATATATCTAGAGCGGTTAGATGTCAAAACTACATTTCTTCATGGAGAACTTAGAAGAGATTTACATGCTCCAACCAGAATGTTTTGCTGGAAAAGACATGAAGAACTTGGTTTATAAGTTAACAAATATCTATACGATCTCAAACATGTGGTGCGATGTTGGTATAAGAGATTTGATTACTTCATTATGAGCCTTGGTACAACAGAATCAGTTAAGACCATTGTGTATACTACAATAGGTTTGATGGTGATAATTATTATATTATCTTGTTGTTGTACGTGGATGACATGTTGGTAGCAAGCGCCAACGAAGATCGAGTTCAAGAACTAAAGGCACAATTGGCTAGGGATTTTGATATGAAGAATTTGGGACCGATTCTAGGGATGCAAATTCATCGAGACAAAAAATATTAAGAAGATTGACTTTCTCAGGAAAATTATTTTAGGAAAATCTTGTGATGCCTCAACATGCAAGATTGTAATCCAATTTATGTCCCACTTCCTAGTAATTTCAAGTTATCCTTCAATATGTGCCCTAACAATGAAGTAGAGAGGATGGAGATGTATTGAGTACCATATGCATCAACAGTGGGGAGTTTGATGTTCGATGTTCGCTATGATATATACAAGACCAGAAATAGCACAAGTAGTGGGAGTTGTTAGTTGATTCATGGAGAACATTGGGATATAGTAAAGAGGTTTTTGAGATATATCAGAGGTACCTCAGATGCTGCATTATGTCATGGAGGATCAGATATAATTGTCAAGAGAAGTTTTAAGCTAGGTTTCAAAACTGCAAATTGTTTTGGGTTTATCTATGATAGAAGCAGAATACATAATAGCTACAGAAGCTTGTAAGGAAGTTATTTGGATTCAAAGGTTATTGGATGAATTCGGGCACAAACAAGAAAAGAATCCATTGTTTTGTAATTGTAGCGACCAAGAATTTTTACGCGATTAATAATTATTTTAATAGAAAATCGTGTCGCTACTATTTCACCAATTTTTATTAAGTTAACGCCACGACGTATTCGTATAGCCAAATCAAGAAATAATCGAGATCGTTCGATTTTAAATTAAATTCCGAATTTCTAAAAATATTTCCATTCTCTTGATTTAAAGTATATTAAGTCCAAGTACTTAATTCAATGTTATCCCAATATTTATTTATACAAAAATTATTTTTATTATTGAAATTAAGAAAATATATGCAAGCATGAGAGGTTCCATTATATATAATAATTATGAGAATCTTAATTTAATAAATATGGAAAAGTATATGAATGGTTGATAGACTCCATTATATGTAATCATGAAGAGCATAATATTTGTATAAATATGGAAAAGTATATGAATGAATTATATACTCCATTATATATAAACATGAAGAGCATAATATTTGTATAAATATGGAAAAGTATATGAATGATTGATAAGACTCCATTATATGTAATCATGAAGAGCATAATATTTGTATAAATATGGAAAAGTATATGAATGATTTATATACTCCATTATATATAATCATGAAGAGCATAATAATTGTATAAATATGGAAAAGTATATGAATGATTGATAGACTCCATTATATATAATCATGAAGAGCATATTATTTGTATAAATATGGAAAAGTATATGAATGGTGCTTTACTTTAAGAAAATGATATGTTAAAATTAATAGAATTGAATGATTATGTTTACAATATGCCAACTTTATACATCTATTTAAACCCATCTCTTTTACACACAACTCTACACATATACACTTATTTCCAATCTCTTGACAAAATCCACAAGTAAGAGAAATTCAAGGTGGTCAAGAAAGTTTTGGTCCATTTACTACTACACTTCATTTTAATCTTTTAAAAGGTAAGTATATCTTATGTTTTTATGAAAAGTAAGTATGTTTTTATGAAAGGTAAATACACCTTATGTTTTTATGAAAAGTAAGTATGTTTTTATGACAAGTAAGTATATCTTATGTTTTTATGAAAAGTAAGTATGTTTTTATGAAAGGTAAATACACCTTATGTTTTTTATGAAAAGTAAGTATGTTTTTATGACAAGTAAGTATATCTTATGTTTTTATGAAAAGTAAGTATGTTTTTATGAAAGGTAAATACACCTTATGTTTTTATGAAAAGTAAGTATGTTTTTATGACAAGTAAGTATATCTTATGTTTTTATGAAAAGTAAGTATGTTTTTATGAAAGGTAAATACACCTTATGTTTTTATGAAAAGTAAGTATGTTTTTATGACAAGTAAGTATATCTTATGTTTTTATGAAAATGTTTGGATCATTGCTATGAAATCAATCTCACAAGATTGTTATGGGTTCCATATGATATGTTTATGATTATGCTAAGGGGACCGGAGTTTAGTAGCGCTACACATAAGAATTCTTGCCATTTAAGTTCGGTAAAATTCTTGTGTCTCCCTATGTTTATGAGTATTTCGATCCTATCCTATGTTATGATGAAAATGATCCATATGCTTTCAAAAGAAAATTTATGCTTGGTATACTTACTGGGATTTTATAAATCTCACTCCACCATATTTACCATTTTCAGATAATTGAAGGTTCGAGGCGGTCAACATGGAAGTGGCAAAAGTGGTTAAGATTGATGAGATAATTATGTTGAACTTTATGTAAGAAAATTATGTTCTATTTTTATTCACAAATAAAATTATGGGATTCTAATTATTCTTTTGAATAATTTTACATTACTATTTAAGTCTCGATAATATGATATGAGTCACTTTTAGTGGCACTCGAATGGAAGAGAATTCGGGTCGTCACAGTTGGTATCAGAGCAAAGAGTTTTAAAAACGATTCTGTAGATTTTTGAAATTTTATTTCTTTAAAAAAAAAAAAAAAAAAAAAAATCACTATTCACGTGAACAGTAAAACGACGTGCTATTCATGATGAACAGTGAACGAAATCACTATTCATTATAAAAAAAAAATTGAATTTTCACATGTCAAGTATGGTTATGATTTTGAAAAGCATGATGAAATTTGATGTGCGAATTTCAAGGACAAAATTCATTTTAAGCAAGAGAGTTTGTAATGTCCTGAAAATTTTATGGAATATAATTAGTTAGTGATATGATGTTTATATTGATGTCTTTGATAAATTTCTAGAAGTTCGGGGACTAAAGGAAAAATAAGATTTGACGATAAATTTTATTTGGGTTAAGTTATTAATTATTGATGGGGAGATAATTACTATATCGATATTGGATTTGTTTTGAAGACTGTGATTAATTAGGAATTATGATTCAAGAAAATGTTGATTTGGATACAACCACATTAAATTATTGTTGATTAAAGGAAAATAAGATTATATGAAATATTTTAACTCATCACTCTACTATGTCACTCTCCACATATTGACTCCTCGAACCAGGTATGTTATATGCTTTGCAAGTCATTTACGATTTTATTAAGACATGTTAAGTATGAAATCTTCATATGTTATGAATCTTTATGTGTTACACATAATATACATGTCAAGTATGATATAAATTGATAGAAGACTCAATTTTTTTTATTCTTTTCAATGTAGAATCATGAGACAGAGAGGATATTTATATGAATTTTGGTGCATATTAAGCTTAGTAAGATTGACTCAATTAGAAATTAAGTTGGGTTGTAACTTTTGCCCAAAATATATGGAATAATATATTAAACAAACAAAATTAATAATGAATTCGTACAATAATTTATCCCTTTATCACTACCTTTGTGTAAAAACAAGGGAAAAACTGTGGATGGTTATTAGTACTTCCTCTTCAAGTTTCAATTTTCGGTTCAATAATTTATCCCTTTATCACTACCTTTGCTTAAAAGCAAGGAAAAACTGTGGATGATTATTGGTACCACTCTTCAAGTTTCAATTCTGAAAAAAAAAAAATCGGAAAGAAAAGAAAGAAAGAGAACGGGTGTTGAGCATAATGGGAATAATATGACTTAAGAATGATTTTCAAAATAATTGTTGTCCTTGAGTTTAGAAATGATGAACCTTAAATGGACTTTGCATAATTGATTTTAGACATGACACTAAGTATGAGAAGTCAACAGAAATGATTAGAAATATGTTCAGATTATCTATCATTTAGATTTAATGAGAAATAGCGAGCCAATTTTATGAAGTTTTATGAGATGTTAAGATTATAAGTGGTTTTAATGAGACTTTTATGAGAAGCATTATGAAGTTAGAGATTTAAAGATTTGATTATTGGGAATTAAGTAATGGATATTATGTTGAGTAAGTGAATTATGCCTCTATATTGAAGAGAAATTTATTATGAACTTTGGCCTTGTGATTAAATTTTGGGAATATGATTTATGACTTATAAATATAAGTATGAGTAATCTTTTGAGCCAATTAAGGTATGGAAGGAAGTGATATTGTGATATTGAAAAATATGATTTGAAATTGTTATGTTGAGGAATTATGAATTGAATTATGGGATATTTTTTTGATGATATTGAAGTGTTGGAATCGTTTTCAATATTTTTAGATCGTTGTGATCAAATGTGGAGTTATTTATTATTGTGAGTTATGAAGTATGCTTATGGTTTGGGATAAGTCCAAATTACAAGGGAGACTTTGTCCAGAATTTTATCATTTGGAATTAAGAGCATGATATGATAAGCATCCACTAAAGGAATTAAGGTTAGACATGCAAGTTCATTTACATCACAAACGAGATTTAGTAGATGATAGCAGAGGTTTTATTATTTTCTCATAAGGAGAACATACAAAGAGTCACACTGGAAAAGAAATACATGAAACACGCAAAAGCAAAAGAAAGCAACATGGGAAATTCCTCAAATTGAGAGATGTGTTTCCGGAGTAGCCGTATCCTACCACCTCTGACCTTTTGAGGAAATAAAGAAACCTTCAAAGAGGTGTGTTTCGAGAGTAAGAATACTCCGTAATCTACCACCTGGAACCTTTGAGGTACACACAAGATTTAAACATTAAGGAAATCCTAGGAAATTAGAGGGGTGTCTCGAGAGTAAGAATACTCCGTACTCTACCCCCACCTATTCTAAGATTCATAAAGTTAAGTTTACATTAACCGGACTCCATTTTCGCTTGATTCCCCTTCCTTGCGACCAATCTATCTTAACCCCTGCTGGATCTTGTATTGAGATATATGACTGCAGCTTATCCAGTAGTTCATCAATAGTAGGAGCAGAAATAAGAAGCCTTCTGGAAAATGGAGAGATGAATCCCTGTTCCACAGCATAATCAAGAAAGGTTAACAAACCATCAAAGAAATTGTTAACATTCAGAAGCCCAATAGGCTTAGTATGGAGATCTAGTTGAGCCCACGAGGTAATGTTAAAGATTTCTTCTAAGGTACCAAAACCTCCGGGCAGGGCTATAAAGGCATCAGAACCATATAGCATACAAGTTATGCGTTCATGGATGGATAAGGTTTGAACTTCATGCCCTCGTGTTTTGCCTGCAACATCTACCAAAGGGACAGGTATGACACCGATTACTTTTGATTTCTCTGCAAGAGCAGATTGGGAAACACAACCCATTAGACCACTGCTACCACCCCCATACACAAGAGTGATACCTTTTTCCCCCAGTTTCTTTCCAAGATCTACGGCCGCTTCTAGATAACTGAAGCCTTTCCCCACTTTTGATCCACAAAATACACAAATAGTTTTGATCTGTCGAAGTTTTGGTGCTTCCATCTTTGATAGTATAGAAGAGAAAACTTACGAAGAAGATGTGATTTTGGGATGCCTGAACTATGAAATATGTTTGGCTATTTAAAGCCGAAAAAAATTACTGTTTTTGATTGATTATGAAAAAGTAAAGATTTACTTTTGACAAAATCGGCCAACTTTTGACTGTTTTACCAAAGATATCACCTTTCGGTGATTTATTTCCAGCTTTATCAAAACTCGAGAAAGGAAAATATATTTTATTTCCAAAACGCGTGAAAGAAAACAGCAAAATATTTTAAATGTGTATCAAGAGATTTACCTTATATCATTGTTGAACTGCCAGAAGCCTCATTTTGTAAAACAGACTGGCAAACAGGATCTTTTGCTATTATATTTTGGAGACTATAACGATTTTTGTCCTCGTTAAACTGAGCGTATAAGGAGAGAAGTTCACGTTGCACATAACCACTTGAGTGCGTCTCAAGAGTCAGTCGAATATCATCCAAAGACTCCTTACTCAGTCCACCCTTTATGAATTTGATTTTATCATCCCGATTAGTAGAAGAATATCCTACTGTTTTGCAACGAGTATCACAGTTCCAACGAGCACATTTGTAGCAACCATTCAGCCTTTTTGCTCTTCGTTTCTTTGCGAAGGTGCTTTTGCCTAAACTAGGCATGTGCTTTGGAAATGTCATAGGTAATTCACCAGATAGTCGAACCTTTGCTTCGATCAACCAGCGAACATCTTCTGAAACACCATGAGCCATCAGCAACCTCAATCTTTCGAGTCTTATTCGATAAATTTTCCTCAGATCATTCATTGGAAGACTGGAATAATACTTGCGAATGTTTGTAAGAATGATATCCATGTTTTTGATGGATCTAACCTCTTCCCAGCATGAACTATTTAAAAGCATTAAGGATCGGAGGGAATCCGCGTGATATTGATTCCAGCAAGAAAGCGCGGAATAGAATAATGGAAAAGAGGGAACAAGAGTTTATGCGCCGTTTACTTTCTTGATAAAAGGAAGATTTGATGATGACGGGATTTGAGATATGGAATATTTTCTTGGATTTTGGGTACTGATATTTTGATATAATAATCAAGGTATAGAAATAATACGGGGATACGTGAAAGTGAAATAAGGACTGTATTGAATCAGGATTAATAAGTTTGTGCAAGTGAAAGGAATACCTTACGGGAAATGTTATGATATTTGAGTTAAGAATTTTAATTATTTGGGAGATATTTGTTTATTGAATTTTGCAGAAATTTTGGGTTACAAATATTGGAAAGATAAACTGATGATTATGTTGATATGTGAATAACATGTTTGGGTATATTAAATCCTGATTATTTATTTCAACTTGGAAAGTCTTCATATATCTATACATTAATAGAACATTTTAATGTGTCCAAAATATATTAAATTGACATTTTACCCAATAAAATGAGAGGGGTAGTATTAATTTTAATTCCTCGCTTTGAAATGCACAACTTGTCATCTTAAACCACCCATTAATTATATAATAACTGTGTGCAATACACGGACATTTTCTATTGACAAAATATAATGTACTGACACTAGAAAAAAGAGAAAAAATCAATAAGATGTAGCAACAGTAAATGTCAATTTAAATAATAATAATAATAACCATAATAATTTTGTTATCAAGAGTATCACAAATGTTGAAAAACTTTCTTATACACAACATTAGTCATAGCATTTTTTGGGTTTCCTTGTCGTCGATCGTATCTTTACTTTCATCATTAGCAACGCTTTGGTTATTAAAATAAAAATTAGCATTTCAAAGAAATTTGGTGCATATTTGTAGCATTTGCATATACTTATATAACACAACTCGACTTCTTCAATAGTTCAACCTCCTACTACATCGCAACACATGGGAAAAAAAAAACTCAATCTAACTTGTCAGCTCTTTAGTAACATGATTTCACATTAAAACAATGAGTAACCAGAAAGAATTGAAATATAAAATGAAGATAAAATATCAAATGTTAGAAAATTTTCACAACTAAACTCTGATTATTTATTTCTACATGGAAAGTTTTCATATATTTAAATATTAGTAGGAACGTTTTAATGTGTCAAAAATATATTAAATTGGCATTTTACTCAATAAAATGGGAGGGATAGTATAAATTTAACTCCTCATTTTGAAGTGAACAACCTGTCATCTTAAACCACCACCCATTAATTTACACAATAATCGTGCATTTAAAAAAATAATAATAATCTATCGACTTTGTAAATAGCTTCTAGATTCAAGAAACTGCCAAAAAAATAAAATATTAAAATTCAAAATCTTTGATAATTGATATTCTGATCAAAATTAATTGGTGGGGATCTCAAAAAGAAGGTATTTTTCAGTTTTTTTTAATTTCAGAAACAATTTTCAGAAATGACAAATCAAATACATTTTCAACAAATTTGAAAATAGAAAATAAAAAACATTTTTAAAAATGAAAATATTAAACGAAATACAAACACAACTTGACATTAGTGATTGTACTTATTTTTCATAGGTCATTTTTAGAGTGAAGAAGTAAACTATAAGTTATATTATTTTCTCCTCTTCCAACCGTTGTTGTTCCATCTCAAGTTTTGAATAAAAATTGTATAAAAGCGAAGTTTTAAGAATGTGAAAGAAGAGAGATGACAAATAACAGTTATCTTCTCGTTCCTCCACTAACTAATGATAACTATAGCATGTGTTGTATTTGCATGAAGTCATTTCTTGGAAATCAAGATTTGTTGGATTGGTAGAGGGAGGTTTGAACCTCAAAAATAAAAGAATGTTTCAAACATAGAGAGACTTTGATGTAAAACAGATAATCGGACGTATTGAAAAGCAACTGGATTAAAGGACATGGTAAGACGTTCGAGCTCAACTTTAGACACCCATAATATCTTTCAGAAGTGAAACGGCCATTTCATATGTTAAATTTTAGCCATCGAAGGTTGTTTGAACTTCGAGAATGACACTTTTAATTTCGAAATTTTATTTTAATTGTATTTTTACTATTTTGCCTTGGGGTTTCGTTTTTCAAGAATTTAAGATTATTATACAGTGAATTACAGAATCTAATGCAACTTAAACTGATTGTGATCACAACCGAGTATAAACAGTGTTGAAGAACATGCAAAAAGTTAGCTTGGGATCATATCTTCTTAGGACTGCAGTTTTTGGTAAATTTGACGAATATGAAACTAAGCCCCTATTTGATAACACTACTTTATTAGATTTTAATTTAATTCAAAATCAACATTTAATCTTAACCGCACTTGTTTATGGAGTCCACAACATTTCAATCATACATTTTATCAATTTTTATCAAAATCTACTAAAAATCTGATTTTTAACAATATCAAATAGGGGTTAATTATTCTGTGCGGAGCCTGTACGGCCCCTCCTTTCCTTGATCTTAACTTCTTTCACTGCTTTTGTTTGTCCAATATTTTTCAATTGTCTTTATCAAATAATGAAATGGATTAATATGTTTGTACAGATTTTTCATACAGATAGGTGTACAAAAATTTTGTTAGCAGATTTGTGTTTATTGATTTTGAAGATGATGTGATATGTAAAGTAATGAATGATTATCATGTATCTAATCTGTATAGATATCAGTATAAATAGCATGGTTGGAATGAAATATGTCATTGTGTTTTAACAACCCCTTTCCAAATGGCTTGAGAAAAAAAAAAAAAAAAACAATTCATTTACATCAATAACCGGTCTTGTTATAGACAAATGAATCGGCTACCTTGAGCACCAAATTAAAGGGGATGAATTTCAATTTTTTTATATATTATGGAAAAAAAACAAACAGCCTAAACAGATTGTCAAATTAGCAAAAATAAAATTTGCCCAATGCTCCCCTAATTGGCTAACACAAATACCAATGCTCCAATCAAACGACCAAATCAAATTAGAATGGATCAATCATGACTTTGCTTTCCTCTTCAACTATTCGTTTTCCATTCTGCAGACTGAAACGAAAATCGCAACAGTGGATTATTTATACCCTATATTTTGTTCGGGTATCTTTTCGTTCAATTCATATTCTATTATTTTTGCCCTAGATCAAATAATCAATTACCCTTTTTTTTAAGTTGACCAATTCTTTTCGTGAATTAATGAATTGATTAGTTGACTGAAACGATGAATTCTTTTTGTTTGAATAGACAAAAATGGGTGGATTAATGGACCAATTCTTCGAATTTTTATTGAATTGGGAAAGGTTAAAGCGTAAGTCTCCTAGCAGTTTCTTAAAGTCTTATATGAAGCTTGAGAAGTATCTGAAATTCAATGGACATTTAGACGTAAGTGGAGATGATTTGTGTTCAAAAATATTATGTTTAAAGTGCTATTTACCAAGTGAAGCAACGAGAGCAATCGAAGTGCTGCAATATTTGAAGACGATGGATGGTTATTTCCCAAATGATTATGCTGATTATAAAATTTTACTAACCATACAAGTCACAATTGTAACTGCAAAGCAAAGCAAAAAAAAAAAAAAAAGTTTCTCCAAGTTGCAGTTGCTCAAGACTTACTGTTGGTCAACTATGTCACATAAGAAAGATTGAATATATTAGCTATATTGCCAATTAAGAAATGATTGAACAATTAGATGATACTAGTTTGATTAATACTTTTGCTTCTAAAAATGCAAGACAAGTAGTGTTTAAGTAAGTCATTGGTAAGTATAAATTGTTTTGCTAAGTCTAACTAATTTTGAATATTTAGTACGATTTATCGAGTTTTATATAATAAATAAAATAACTAATCATTTTTATCAAATTGATTATTGAAAAATTATTATAGAGATCGACAATTCATTTATACATGTTGCTACGTGACTTCATCTTCATTCTTAGGTAAACAATGACTTGTTCTTACTAAATATTTGGATAATTAAAAATGATTATGACTTTGTCGACTTATATGACTAAAATCTTGTTGACATATGATTTTGATTCTATCTGTCTTGCATGTTTTTTACTTTATCCATGTTACCAATTAATATAGTTAATTTTTTGTGAAAATTAATTCAATTACATTTTAATTAAATGAATAATTTTATAAAAAAAAATTATGTTAATTCGACTGAGGAAAAATTTAACCCCCCGTCCCATAGGAATAAATTTTCCATTTCAACTACAGGGGACACTTAATTTATAATTCATCCCAAACTTCACAACTCAGACAGAAACAATATCACTCTAGAGAATGTTTTAACCATCCTTCGGATATGACAGATCAAGATTCTAATAAATTCGTCGGATGATGGAAGAATTATTCAAGCTGATCTGATTCATGTGCCATCACTCATTTATGTCGACCAATTTTGTATGATTACCAAGAAATAGATTCTCGGAGTCTTTTGGCCCATGACCAATTCGAAGGGACTGAAATTCAAGGCAAAGCTTTTTGAATGTATGAATTTTGCATAACAAAAGCAATTACCATGATAGCCATCAAATCTGATCGCATCAATACGGTGCAAACGACCCGTAGATCACTTTCTCATGCAAAGGAAGGAGCAACCTCTTCGATTCCAGATTTCATTTGTCTCATAAACCAGCTTTGTGTATCGTTGGACAAATTTTCTCTATCGGGTGAATAAGCCTCTATTCTTTGACACAATCATTACAATTTATAAATTAATTTATAAACAATATTTCTCAAATTACTTTTTAATCATACATTCTATATCACCACTTTTTAATCACATTTAATTCAAAAACATAATAAACAAATTAATTACTACAGTATTACCAAATTTATTCCATACATTTTTAGGAATCATAACCTACTAGTAAATATAAATAAATAAATCCAATAAAATCTACCAGACAGACAAACAATTAAAAGCATACCAAACAAATACTTACGGTCTCAGAGTACATTAATGTTTGATTAGATTCATAAAAAATTCAAAATTGATGCCCAATGAACCACAATAAATATAATTAATAATTACAAAAATATATTAACTCCAACTACTCTTTTTAACGAGTTCGATATTTAACTCCTATCACACACATTTCATGAAACTCACAAACTTTTCAACCACTCTAGTTTTTAAAATCATCAAACAGAGGCTTAATATTAAACCCCGATAAAGAATTTTGATTAAATAACCCACCTATGTTTTTTTTTTTTTTTAAATGCTTATCAAGCTTACGCACAATTAAAAGAGAGGAGAATTAAGATTTGGAACCCCCTAAAAAAAAAAAACACCATTTCATTCACTCAGCTTTTTTAATCCATCCTCGTAGAAAATAAGCACGTATACTAACTAATTATTGCATCATTGGAAGTTAAAATCATAATTAAGCATGAGACTCAAGGAACAGAGGTAGATTGATCAATCAAGAAACCAGCCACGAATATTCAATGTTCGCATAAAATAAATGCATACGCAAGTTAACGTAAATGTTATAATACCCCAGTGGGCACCATTTATAGCCCCATGTGGCACCTCAGGATTGGGTAATGTCGAGGTACCTTGTGTGATGCACATGAGCACCTCGGCATTAACGAATGCCTATGTCCAGTGGGCACTATATCCGTCTTGTACAAGTTTTAACATATGTATTAACAAGTCAAATACGAACTTTAACTAAGCTTATGTTCTTTAACGCAATCATTACAAATTTTAAACAAATTTATAAACAATACAATTCTCAAAACCACTTTTAAATAAATCAATTTATAATTGTTAAAGTATTACCGAACAGTAGCATGACCGAACTTAAAAGCAATAGATGAAATTACATAGATTGAATTAATAAAATAGCAGCCCCAAGAACACGTTTAAATTTAATCCCATGACAACCAACTTCCAGATCATCAAGGTTACACAATCAACTTGGTTACGCATTATAGCATGTTTAACCTGCAACAGCTGAGTTCAACAACAATTCCAAGAAGCTATGTGCTCATCATAATACCTAAATCTAAATCCCTCTCAAAAATCTCTAGTCTTTCATAATCCTTCCTCCCAACAAGAAAATGAGTTCTTATATTGTCATACAAAACTTCAGATAAATAATAAAGTTTATTAAGTTTCTAACTCATTAAGCCCATGCTTGGCCCTCATTTTTTGTAAACCAAATTTATTCAATACTCAATCTCAACCATCTATTTTAGTTAAGCCCACCATTTTTGACTTTTCAAACATTTTTTACCCACATTCTCCCAAAAATACTATTCCAAACCATAAATTTTCCCAAATAATGGGTCTCAAACAGGGGCTAAGTTTCTAACACGAACTTCTATGGATATTATAATACACTCAGTATTTTTCTGACTACATGGGGCATGAACAGGATGTACCATTGGTTGATTAGATCTATGTTCCAAAGGAAAGAACTCAAGATCTATCTTAATGGAGAAAACTACAATTCCTAACTGGTTGGGACAAAGTTTGTACAACAACACTTGCCCTGGAAGACAGCTATAGCATGCACACTTAATTTCTAAATAAGCAACAAGAGCCTCTAAAACGAGAATCTATGGGAAAACCTTCATGAAATGAAAAAAGTCATTCTAAACTAAAACATAAATCTTACAGTATAAAGATGTCTTAACTTGAGAAACAGAACAAGCATCTAAATAGAATCATCTCAACAAGGTTCTCTAATCTACAGAATTAGAAACAAACTAGGCACACAATAAGAGAAACGGACTAGTCCGTATGATCTTCTAAGGAGTGTCTTCTTGCTATCAGATTGAATATCTAGTCGACTCTGATCCATTGAGATGCAAAAACCGAGATGAGAAAACTCCTAGAAGGAAGTGCTTAAGCAAACATCTACCTGCCGTAGGGATGATAACGACTACTGCCACTATAGCCTGCCCTACTTCCATACAACCCTCCTGATCCACTATAACCAGCACTAGGGCCAGAATCATATCCTGCACCGGGGCCGGAATCATATCCTGCACCGGGGCCGGAATCATATCCCGCACCGGGACCAGCCCCATAGCTCCCATAACCACCTCCTCGGCCATAGGCACCTAACCCACTTCCATATCCCCCACCAAAGCCTCCACCATAAGAACCAAACCGACTAGAATAGCCCAGTGGGCCATCTCCTCGATAACCAAAATCACTACGGGTAAAATCCCCATAGCGACCACCGAATTCACTTTCGCCACCATATCCACTATAGTCGCCGAACCTACCAACAATACCTGATCCCAGTGACCTATAAGAAGCAGCTGGGCCATGGCTACCTCTGCCAAAACTGCCATAAGAACTGCCGAATCCACCAAACCTATCACCAAATGAACGGCCCCTAGAATCACTACCGGGTGCAGAACCAAGTGTTGGGTTTGAGGGTTTCTTTGGTTCAGCCTTCTTGATCTCAACCTACAACAAAGAAGAAAGTTAACCTAAAATGTCCACCTGCAATTAGTTTGACAGCTTAGCACTAAAACCACAAGCTATTTAGAGAACCCATAACCTTATCTTAAACCATAATTTACCCATAAATAAATAGGTTAAAAGCAAGATGAATACCAAGTAAAATAGATTTAAGATTTCGAAGTCCAGCATCAAAGCACTTAAAATTGTGATACTTAATACCTGCTCTACAAGCAAAAATATGTCCAATCACTTCCAATACTATGAGAAACCTTTGGAAGACTCTCACCTGGGTTCCATTCATATCAATCATATTTCCATCAGCTAGCAGATTGTCAACTACTTGGTCATTGTCGAACACAACAAATCCAAAGCCTCGAGACCTCTGAGTCACGTGATCCCGAATAATCTCATGCTCAACCACTTTACCATAATTGGAGAAGAAATTCTTGAATTCATCTACGCAGCAGCACATTTGAAAGACTCAAAAGATCAGTACCAAGGAAAAAAAAGAATCATATGAGCTGCAACTGCTTAGTAAAAATCAGCCACTAAAATTATGCTACGTGCACCTTCAGTGACAGAAGTAGGAATCCCACCAACAAAAATCTTCTTTGTTTTAAAATCCTTGGATTCAGCAGCTCCTTTTGGGATGGTTCTTTTGATTTCCACCTGGCCACAGGAAACAACATTAATGTGTCTCCTCCAACATTACTGAAACTAACACTGTCAACCGCTGTAAAATTTCTCAAAGCTCAAGACTTTCCTCTCTTGGCCACATAGCCCTAAGCACTTGAATAGCCACAATGAACTAGGTTGCACCGACACTCTGTCGGGAGCCAGTGTATCGTGTCCGACACCGACACTCTCCAGACACGTGTCGGAACTACACCGTATACATCAAAATGAAAAAAGGGAAGGATTCAAATGCATGAAATTTTAAAAATGATGAATCTAACTTACAAGTTTGTTTTTATTTGGTATCCTCATTTTGATTCAATAAATATACAATGTGTTGTTTGTAAATAAGACTAAAATAATAATAAATTAAAAAAATTAATTTGAGTGTCCCCAATGTGTCGTGTCCTAACTTTTTTAAAAAATCACGTGTCAACATGTCCGAGTCGTATCCGTATCACATGTCGGTGTCCGTGCAACCTAGACAATGAATAAGTGTGTAAACACACATCTCGTGGGGGTCTAGATCTTATTATATTCACATATAACACAAACAATTCGACAGTTCATTCTAATTTTCCAAAATAACCAATGAACTGATAGACACTATTAAACACCACGTCATATAATTATCTCCAATAATTAACAAACGATTATTGAGTAATAAATTTTCTCCGGGAATCATTATTTTAAAATGGAGTTCCAGTTTATGTATCAAAACAACGTGAAAATAAATTAATTTCTTTTAGGCAAAGTTCAAGTTCAAATCGTCCAACAGAGCAAATGGAGATTTTCCAAAATAAAACCTCACTTGTTTGCCATTGATAACATGGATTTCAGCAATAACAGTGTCAACAACGGAGGGATCGGCATAAGTGATGAAACCGAAACCCCGCGGCCGACCTGTTTGCCTATCTTTCATGATTACAGAGTCCGTAATAGCTCCATATTTTCCAAAGTACTTCACAAACGTATCTGCAAAATTTCCAATATTATAAGAAAAATACAAGTTAAAATATAACCCTATTTAAAGATTATACGGAACCCTAGAAAAACAAAACAAAACAAAATCGAACCTAAGGTGGTGTCTTTCGCAAGACCCCCGATGAAAATCTTCCTGTTCAAAATAAAAGGTCAAAACCAATCAATTTAATCGTCAATTATAACAAAGAGATGCATACAAAGCATACAGTATCGAATCTTAGAGAGAAAGGGCAGATAACGGACCCAGGGCTAGCGCCATCGCCGAAATCAGATCTCTTAGAACCCATTATTAGTAGTTTATAGACAAATAGCAATGGAGATCTTGTTTGATTATAAAGGGCTAGGGTTTGAGGTTTTTCGCCGTGAGAACGGTGGAATTTAGGGCTATGGCGGTGATTATATAGGCATGTCGATTGTAAAGAAGGGACTTACATTTTTTTTATTATTATTATATTATTAATTTTTATTTTTCTTTTTGATACATTTGCCTAAGAGTTTCCAAAATACACTTTCTTTCTCCTACCAACCAGTCTGGCACTAGTTGTATAGCGACCCAGAATTTTTATGCAATAAATAATTATTTTAATATTTAGAAAATTGTGTCGCTACTATTTCATTTATTATTTTGAAGTTAACGCCGCGACGAATTCGTCTAGCCAAGTCAAGAAATATCGAATTTGTTCGATTTTAAATTAAAATCCGAATTTCTAAAAATATGTTATTTAATTATTTATTCAAAGTATTATTTTCAAAATCATTTTGAATTCCAAATTTATTAAAATATCTCAATTTTCCTTATTCAAATTATTTCAAGTCCAAATACGTAATTCAATTTTTATCTCAATATTTATTTATTTTCAAATTTATTTTCAGTCCAAAATATATCAGTTTTAAATACATTTTCAAATCGAAGTTAGTCAAATTTTTAGTTAAATTAATCCTATTTAACTAAACCAAAATTTTTCCACATGTTTTCTTCTTTACACCAAAACATCATCATTTTGTATAAAGAATATTACACCATTTTCTATTTCATATTACACCAAATTCTACACTATCTTTTTCTACAATACCAAATCAATGCATATATTCCTCTTATTCTTCACTAACTTATTCCATAATAGCTAATCAAATTCTTTATAACAATTTTCATCAAGAACTCGGCCAACCTCACAAATTTTTCTTTTCTTTCCACAAAGTTATATCATTATGTTTTGAGACATAATGATTCTATCACACCATTTTTACAACCTAATTCTCCACTAACTCATAATCATTCATTTCAAATACACTAACTAATGCCAATTATAATGACAAGCGTTTTTTCATCTCCTCTGTCTAAGCTCCATCCACAACCATTATCTTTATCATCATCACCAATTAACCCCACAACCCTCTTTAGCCAAAAGCTACACCTCCACTTCATTTCAATATACATGGCACAACTCACACTTCCATGTACCTAGATTCCACAATACAATATATATAAACATCATCATCTCAGCACCTGCACAGCCGAAAGCCATTCCCTACCGCCCAAGTTGAACTCTACACCACACTACACCAACCAGCATCATCAGTACAGCCTCAACTCTATAACCAGCTGAATCCTATTATCATCACCCTGATTACTCACAACGTTTCACCAACCCAATCCAATTCAGCTGCCATTTCCAATTCAATACCAAATCTAATACATACAGCAAACCAAGTTCACTGCAATACCACAAATCACAACTCTGTAGCACCTCAACCATCAACCAATTTGTAAAACCACAGTATTCATCATCATCACCAAACTGCTGTCTCAATCGAACCTCCAATTCAGTTTTCTTTTCACCATCATTTTCAAATCAGCATCATCATCACCGGACATCACCACAATCCACCTCACTGTGACTTCACCATCGAACCACCTGCAGATTGACAAAACCTTCCACCACTGGCAACAACCGGCTACACCATTAAACCATCATCTCTAAACCACCAATCACTACGCAACCCAAATTCATCATCATCAATTCCCACACCCAATTTCAGTTCAAGTCCATCACTCACCCATTCACCAAACCCAAACTCAAATCCAGATCAAAACCCACAAAGATTAAGAAATAGAATACCCAAAATACCTACCTACCTCGATCGCCGGATTATCGCCGGAAAAACCTCAATCTTCAGCCTCAGTCTACCTCGATTTCTCTTCAATTTTTGCACATAACTTAGCCCTAAAATCTTCATACAACCACACCGCAGCTCACCCCGCCTTGCGACGGCGCTTCGACGGCGAAACCGCCGGCTGAAGGGTCGGTTTTCGCAGAAAGGAACCGCCGTTCACCGTTCGTCTCCTCTCCCCTGGTTCTCTCCTCGTTTAAACTGAACGAGTTGTGATAGAGAGAGAGTAAAGCTGAGATATATATTTAATTTTCAGAAATTGCAGCTTGGTCCCTGAAGTTTTAAAGGTTTTCAAATCAGTCCCCAACTTTTTAAGTTATCCATTTCAGCCCCAAAGTTTTAAATGATTTACTTCAGCCCTTTAACTTTAAACTCTTTTATTTCAATACCTGCTGATTTACTTTTAAGCCCAAGTTTCAAAGTATACATTTTAATCCCTCAACTTTCAAAATATCTATTTTAGTCCCTGAACTTTCAAAAGTATTCATTTTAGTCCCTCAACTTTCAAAACATCAATTTTAGTCCTCAAGATATAATTTATCATTTTGAACTATATATTCGATAGACTAAAGTGACTTATTGGCTAAGACGAAGCGTACGGAGAATTTAAAGAAATTGAAGTCATTCCCGCTCAACTTTGCACTCGTCGGATTTGAGGTAGACTCGCACTTATTAATTGATTTAAATTATGATTTCATATGAATGTCATGTGACTTGTGAAAGTCAATTTTCAAGAAAATTAAGTATGTTTTATGAAAGGTAAATATACCTTATGTTTTTATGAAAAGTAAGTATACCCTATGTTTTTACGATAATGTTTTATATGTTTTGGATCATTGCTACACATAAGAATTCTTGCCACCTAAGTTCGGTAACATTCTTGTGTCTCCTATGTTTATGAGGATTTGCCACGAAGTTCGGTAAAATTCCTATGTTTCCATATGTTTATGAGGATTTGCCACCTAAGTTCGGTAAAATTCCTGTCGCATATGTTTATGAGGATTTCGATCCTATCTTATGTTATGATGCAATTGATCCCTATGAATTTCAGAAAATTATGCTTGGTATACTTACTACATAAGAATTCTTACCACCTAAGTTCGGTAAAATTCTTATGTTTATGAGGATTTCGATTTTATCCTATGTTATGATGAAAACTTACTGTTATTATGATTTTACTGCATAAGAATTCTTGCCACCTAAGTTCGGTAAAGTTCTTGTGTCTCCCTATGTTTATGAGGATTTCAATCCTATCTTATGTTATGCTTTCAAAAGAAATTATGCTTGGCATAATTAAAATGTTTTTATAAGTATATGGTTTTCAAAGAGCTGTTTTCAAAGAGCTATTTTCAAAGAGCCTATGATTTGCAAAATATGTCCCGTGCTGTAATGCACAATATGAGTTTTATCAAGAGCTGTTTTATAAAGAAGCTCTATCAATGCCCGTTTTATAAAGAGCCGGGATTTATGTGTTTAATCATCTTATAAATTAAATTAATTTGCGATGAGTCTACTGAGTATTTCCCCCATGAAATACTCACCCTACTTTTTAACAGTTTTGCAGATTTCGGAGACGGTGGCGAGCGATGAATGATGGTGGCAATAATCGTTGAACGGTTGAAAGTTTGACGTTAATGATTTCCGTATTTTCCAAACAATCGAATAATTTAGAGAAGTTCATTTATTTGAGAAATTATGATATTGGCAATTTCTTTACAATATTAATGGTTCGATTTACTATTTCAAATGGTTTCATAAATGTTTTCAATTTTAGCGGCCATTACAGTTTATTTAATGTTGCCAAAAATGAATTTCAATTATTTCTTCCGCAAAAATATTATTCGAAAAATTTAGACAGAAAATGACGTAGTGAATCGGGTATACGGAACTCGGGGCGTTACAAGTTGGTATCAGAGCCTGTCTGCGTTTCTGTAGACTGGAAAAATTTTCAAAAAGAATTTTCAAGAAATATTTTCCATTATAAAATTTTATTGATGAAGATTGCCACTGCCATCATTCGTTCCACCAACTCCGAGGTAAAGAAGTTTATGATGTTTAAAGTTATTTCAGTATTTCGAATACTCATTTTATTGATTTATGAGAAAGAATGAAGAGTATTTCGGATACTTATGATTTATGAGAAATAAGAATGTATCTTTCGAAAATAATGATGTTGTTATGCTTTGTCATAACTTATATGCTTTAATGTATGATTATGAGAAATTTTTTTTAAGAAAGAAAACGAGTGTTGAGCATAAGGGAATATGATTTATGGTATATATTTATAAGTATGAGTTATCTTTTGAGCCATTAAGGTATCGAAGGAAGTGATATTGTGATATTGAAAAATATAATTTGAAATTGTTATGTTGAGGAATTATGAATTGAATTATGGGATATTTTTGATGATATTGAAGTGTTGGAATTATTTTCAATATTTTTAGATCGTTGTGATCAAATGTGGAGTTATTTATTATTGTGAGTTATGAAGTATACTTATGGTTTGGAATAAGTCCAAATTACAAGGGAGACTCTGTCCAGAATTTTATCATTTGGAATTAAGAGCATAATATGATAAGCATCTACTAAAGGAATTAAGTTTAGACATGCAAGTTCATTTACATCACAAACGAGATTTAGTAGATGATAACAGAGATTTTATTATTTTCTCATAAGGAGAACACACAAGAGTCACACTGGAAAGGAAATACATGAAACACACAAAAGCAAACGAGAGAAGCATGGGATAATCCTCAAAATGAGAGATGTGTTTCCGGAGTAGCCGTATCCTACCACCTCTGATCTTTTGAGGAAATAAAGAAACCTTCAAAGAGGTGTGTTTCGAGAGTAAGAATACTCCGTAATCTACCACCTGGAACCTTTGAGGTACACACAAGATTTAAACATTAAGGAAATCCTAGTAAATGCAGGGGTGTCTCGAGAGTGAGAATACTCCGTACTCTACCCCCACCTATTCTAAGATTCACAGAGTTAAATTTACATTAACCGGACTCCATTTTCGCTTGATTCCCCTTCCTTGCGACCAATCTATCTTAACCCCTGCTGGATCTTGTATTGAGATATATGACTGCAGCTTATCCAGTAGTTCATCAATAGTAGGAGCAGAAATAAGAAGCCTTCTGGAAAATGGAGAGATGAATCCCTGTTCCACAGCATAATCAAGAAAGGTTAACAAACCATCAAAGAAATTGTTAACATTCAGAAGCCCAATAGGCTTAGTATGGAGATCTAGTTGAGCCCATGAGGTAATGTTAAAAATTTCTTCTAAGGTACCAAAACCTCCGGGCATGGCTATAAAGGCATCAGAACCATATAGCATACAAGTTATGCGTTCATGGATGGATAAGGTTTGAACTTCATGCCCTCGTGTTTTGCCTGCAACATCTACCAAAGGGACAGGTATGACACCGATTACTTTTGATTTCTCTGCAAGAGCAGATTGGGAAACACAACCCATTAGACCACTGCTACCACCCCCATATACAAGAGTGATACCTTTTTCCCCCAGTTTCTTTCCAAGATCTACAGCCGCTTCTAGATAACCGAAGCCTTTCCCCACTTTTGATCCACAAAATACACAAATAGTTTTGATCTGTCGAAGTTTTGGTGCTTCCATCTTTGATAGTAAAGAAAGGAAAACTTACGAAGAAGATGTGATTTTGGGATGCCTGAACTATGAAATATGTTTGGCTATTTAAAGCCGGAAAAATTTACTGTTTTTGATTGATTCTGAAAAAGTAAAGATTTACTTTTGACAAAATCAGCCCACTTTTGAATATTTTTATCGTATCGAGGCTGTCACCTTTCGGCGATTTAATATTTTATTTCCAGCTTTATCAAAACTCGAGAAAAGGAAAATATATTTTATTTTCAAAACGCGTGAAAGAAAGCAGCAAAATATTTTAAAAGATTTACCTTATAACATTGCTGAACTGCAAGAAGCCTCATTTTGTAAAACAGACTGGCAAACAGGATCTTTTGCTATTATATTTTGGAGACTATAACGATTTTTGTCCTCGTTAAATTGAGTGTATAAGGAGAGAAGTTCACGTTGCACATAACCACTTGGGTGCGTCTCAAGAGTCAGTCGAATATCATCCAAAGACTCCTTACTCAGTCCACCCTTTATGAATTCGATTTTATCATCCCGATTAGTAGAAGAATATCCTACTGATTTGCAACGAGTATTACAGTTCCAACGAGCACATTTGTAGCAACCACCCAGTCTTTTTGCTCTTCGTTTCTTTGCAAAAGTGCTTTTGCCTAAACCAGGCATGTGCTTTGGAAATGTTGATGGTAATTCACCATATAGTCGAACCTTTGCTTCTATCAACCAGCGAACATCTTCTGGAACACCATGAGCCATCAGCAACCTCAATCTTTCGAGCCTTATTTTATAGATCTTTCTCAGATCATTCATAGGAAGACTGGAATAATACTTGCGAATGTTAGAAAGAATGATATCCATTGTTTGATGATTCAACCTCTTCTCAGCATGAACTATTTAAAAACGAAAAGGATCTGAGTGAATCCGCGTGATGTTGTGACCAGCAAGAAAGCGCAGGATTATTTTAATGAAAAGAGGAGACAAGAAGTAATGCGCTGTTAAATTTTATCGATAAAGGAGATTTGATTGGAGATTTGGAATAATTTCTTGGATTATGGGTACTAATATTTTGTTTTAATAATGATAATCTTGGTATAGTGTGATGATACGTGGAAAGTAAAATGAGTACCGTATTGAATCAGAATTCATACGTATATACAAGTGAAAGAAATACTTTGCAGGAAATGTGGTGACATTTAAGTATAGAATCTTAGTTTTGGGAGATATTTGTTTACTGAATTTTGGGTTACAAATATTGGAAAGATAAGTTGATGATATTATGTTGATATGTTTGGGTATATTACGTAGAGAAAATATTCAGGTAATTCTTTGATTATTTTGGGAATTTTCGATGATAAGAAAGGAAAAATTATTATGATACGATATGTCAGTAAAGATTTGTTGAAATTTTAGAGATATATACGAATATTTGAGGTCACATGATACGATGATAAGTGACAAGTTACATAAATACTACAAGATATGATGAAATTTTTACATACGATTGGGAATTGTTTTGATTATTTTGAGAATATTCGATGATAAGAAGAAGAGATTCTGATTAAGTATTCAGAAATTATAAGATTAAGTAAGTTTAATTTCGAGGACGAAATTATTTTAAGGAGGTAAGATTATAGCGACCCAGAATTTTTATGCAATAAATAATTATTTTAATATTTAGAAAATTGTGTCGCTACTATTTCATTTATTATTTTGAAGTTAACGCCGCGACGAATTCGTCTAGCCAAGTCAAGAAATATCGAATTTGTTCGATTTTAAATTAAAATCCGAATTTCTAAAAATATGTTATTTAATTATTTATTCAAAGTATTATTTTCAAAATCATTTTGAATTCCAAATTTATTAAAATATCTCAATTTTCCTTATTCAAATTATTTCAAATCCAAATACGTAATTCAATTTTTATCTCAATATTTATTTATTTTCAAATTTATTTTCAGTCCAAAATATATCAGTTTTAAATACATTTTCAAATCGAAGTTAGTCAAATTTTTAGTTAAATTAATCCTATTTAACTAAACCAAAATTTTCCCACATGTTTTCTTCTTTACACCAAAACATCATCATTTTGTATAAAGAATATTACACCATTTTCTATTTCATATTACACCAAATTCTACACTATCTTTTTCTACAATACCAAATCAATGCATATATTCCTCTTATTCTTCACTAACTTATTCCATAATAGCTAATCAAATTCTTTATAACAATTTTCATCAAGAACTCGGCCAACCTCACAAATTTTTCTTTTCTTTCCACAAAGTTATATCATTATGTTTTGAGACATAATGATTCTATCACACCATTTTTACAACCTAATTCTCCACTAACTCATAATCATTCATTTCAAATACACTAACTAATGCCAATTATAATGACAAGCGTTTTTTCATCTCCTCTGTCTAAGCTCCATCCACAACCATTATCTTTATCATCATCACCAATTAACCCCACAACCCTCTTTAGCCAAAAGCTACACCTCCACTTCATTTCAATATACATGGCACAACTCACACTTCCATGTACCTAGATTCCACAATACAATATATATAAACATCATCATCTCAGCACCTGCACAGCCGAAAGCCATTCCCTACCGCCCAAGTTGAACTCTACACCACACTACACCAACCAGCATCATCAGTACAGCCTCAACTCTATAACCAGCTGAATCCTATTATCATCACCCTGATTACTCACAACGTTTCACCAACCCAATCCAATTCAGCTGCCATTTCCAATTCAATACCAAATCTAATACATACAGCAAACCAAGTTCACTGCAATACCACAAATCACAACTCTGTAGCACCTCAACCATCAACCAATTTGTAAAACCACAGTATTCATCATCATCACCAAACTGCTGTCTCAATCGAACCTCCAATTCAGTTTTCTTTTCACCATCATTTTCAAATCAGCATCATCATCACCGGACATCACCACAATCCACCTCACTGTGACTTCACCATCGAACCACCTGCAGATTGACAAAACCTTCCCCCACTGGCAACAACCGGCTACACCATTAAACCATCATCTCTAAACCACCAATCACTACGCAACCCAAATTCATCATCATCAATTCCCACACCCAATTTCAGTTCAAGTCCATCACTCACCCATTCACCAAACCCAAACTCAAATCCAGATCAAAACCCACAAAGATTAAGAAATAGAATACCCAAAATACCTACCTACCTCGATCGCCGGATTATCGCCGGAAAAACCTCAATCTTCAGCCTCAGTCTACCTCGATTTCTCTTCAATTTTTGCACATAACTTAGCCCTAAAATCTTCATACAACCACACCGCAGCTCACCCCGCCTTGCGACGGCGCTTCGACGGCGAAACCGCCGGCTGAAGGGTCGGTTTTCGCAGAAAGGAACCGCCGTTCACCGTTCGTCTCCTCTCCCCTGGTTCTCTCCTCGTTTAAACTGAACGAGTTGTGATAGAGAGAGAGTAAAGCTGAGATATATATTTAATTTTCAGAAATTGCAGCTTGGTCCCTGAAGTTTTAAAGGTTTTCAAATCAGTCCCCAACTTTTTAAGTTATCCATTTCAGCCCCAAAGTTTTAAATGATTTACTTCAGCCCTTTAACTTTAAACTCTTTTATTTCAATACCTGCTGATTTACTTTTAAGCCCAAGTTTCAAAGTATACATTTTAATCCCTCAACTTTCAAAATATCTATTTTAGTCCCTGAACTTTCAAAAGTATTCATTTTAGTCCCTCAACTTTCAAAACATCAATTTTAGTCCTCAAGATATAATTTATCATTTTGAACTATATATTCGATAGACTAAAGTGACTTATTGGCTAAGACGAAGCGTACGGAGAATTTAAAGAAATTGAAGTCATTCCCGCTCAACTTTGCACTCGTCGGATTTGAGGTAGACTCGCACTTATTAATTGATTTAAATTATGATTTCATATGAATGTCATGTGACTTGTGAAAGTCAATTTTCAAGAAAATTAAGTATGTTTTATGAAAGGTAAATATACCTTATGTTTTTATGAAAAGTAAGTATACCCTATGTTTTTACGATAATGTTTTATATGTTTTGGATCATTGCTACACATAAGAATTCTTGCCACCTAAGTTCGGTAACATTCTTGTGTCTCCTATGTTTATGAGGATTTGCCACGAAGTTCGGTAAAATTCCTATGTTTCCATATGTTTATGAGGATTTGCCACCTAAGTTCGGTAAAATTCCTGTCGCATATGTTTATGAGGATTTCGATCCTATCTTATGTTATGATGCAATTGATCCCTATGAATTTCAGAAAATTATGCTTGGTATACTTACTACATAAGAATTCTTACCACCTAAGTTCGGTAAAATTCTTATGTTTATGAGGATTTCGATTTTATCCTATGTTATGATGAAAACTTACTGTTATTATGATTTTACTGCATAAGAATTCTTGCCACCTAAGTTCGGTAAAGTTCTTGTGTCTTCCTATGTTTATGAGGATTTCAATCCTATCTTATGTTATGCTTTCAAAAGAAATTATGCTTGGCATAATTAAAATGTTTTTATAAGTATATGGTTTTCAAAGAGCTGTTTTCAAAGAGCTATTTTCAAAGAGCCTATGATTTGCAAAATATGTCCCGTGCTGTAATGCACAATATGAGTTTTATCAAGAGCTGTTTTATAAAGAAGCTCTATCAATGCCCGTTTTATAAAGAGCCGGGATTTATGTGTTTAATCATCTTATAAATTAAATTAATTTGCGATGAGTCTACTGAGTATTTCCCCCATGAAATACTCACCCTACTTTTTAACAGTTTTGCAGATTTCGGAGACGGTGGCGAGCGATGAATGATGGTGGCAATAATCGTTGAACGGTTGAAAGTTTGACGTTAATGATTTCCGTATTTTCCAAACAATCGAATAATTTAGAGAAGTTCATTTATTTGAGAAATTATGATATTGGCAATTTCTTTACAATATTAATGGTTCGATTTACTATTTCAAATGGTTTCATAAATGTTTTCAATTTTAGCGGCCATTACAGTTTATTTAATGTTGCCAAAAATGAATTTCAATTATTTCTTCCGCAAAAATATTATTCGAAAAATTTAGACAGAAAATGACGTAGTGAATCGGGTATACGGAACTCGGGGCGTTACAAGTTGGTATCAGAGCCTGTCTGCGTTTCTGTAGACTGGAAAAATTTTCAAAAAGAATTTTCAAGAAATATTTTCCATTATAAAATTTTATTGATGAAGATTGCCACTGCCATCATTCGTTCCACCAACTCCGAGGTAAAGAAGTTTATGATGTTTAAAGTTATTTCAGTATTTCGAATACTCATTTTATTGATTTATGAGAAAGAATGAAGAGTATTTCGGATACTTATGATTTATGAGAAATAAGAATGTATCTTTCGAAAATAATGATGTTGTTATGCTTTGTCATAACTTATATGCTTTAATGTATGATTATGAGAAATTTTTTTTAAGAAAGAAAACGAGTGTTGAGCATAAGGGAATATGATTTATGGTATATATTTATAAGTATGAGTTATCTTTTGAGCCATTAAGGTATCGAAGGAAGTGATATTGTGATATTGAAAAATATAATTTGAAATTGTTATGTTGAGGAATTATGAATTGAATTATGGGATATTTTTGATGATATTGAAGTGTTGGAATTATTTTCAATATTTTTAGATCGTTGTGATCAAATGTGGAGTTATTTATTATTGTGAGTTATGAAGTATACTTATGGTTTGGAATAAGTCCAAATTACAAGGGAGACTCTGTCCAGAATTTTATCATTTGGAATTAAGAGCATAATATGATAAGCATCTACTAAAGGAATTAAGTTTAGACATGCAAGTTCATTTACATCACAAACGAGATTTAGTAGATGATAACAGAGATTTTATTATTTTCTCATAAGGAGAACACACAAGAGTCACACTGGAAAGGAAATACATGAAACACACAAAAGCAAACGAGAGAAGCATGGGATAATCCTCAAAATGAGAGATGTGTTTCCGGAGTAGCCGTATCCTACCACCTCTGATCTTTTGAGGAAATAAAGAAACCTTCAAAGAGGTGTGTTTCGAGAGTAAGAATACTCCGTAATCTACCACCTGGAACCTTTGAGGTACACACAAGATTTAAACATTAAGGAAATCCTAGTAAATGCAGGGGTGTCTCGAGAGTGAGAATACTCCGTACTCTACCCCCACCTATTCTAAGATTCACAGAGTTAAATTTACATTAACCGGACTCCATTTTCGCTTGATTCCCCTTCCTTGCGACCAATCTATCTTAACCCCTGCTGGATCTTGTATTGAGATATATGACTGCAGCTTATCCAGTAGTTCATCAATAGTAGGAGCAGAAATAAGAAGCCTTCTGGAAAATGGAGAGATGAATCCCTGTTCCACAGCATAATCAAGAAAGGTTAACAAACCATCAAAGAAATTGTTAACATTCAGAAGCCCAATAGGCTTAGTATGGAGATCTAGTTGAGCCCATGAGGTAATGTTAAAAATTTCTTCTAAGGTACCAAAACCTCCGGGCATGGCTATAAAGGCATCAGAACCATATAGCATACAAGTTATGCGTTCATGGATGGATAAGGTTTGAACTTCATGCCCTCGTGTTTTGCCTGCAACATCTACCAAAGGGACAGGTATGACACCGATTACTTTTGATTTCTCTGCAAGAGCAGATTGGGAAACACAACCCATTAGACCACTGCTACCACCCCCATATACAAGAGTGATACCTTTTTCCCCCAGTTTCTTTCCAAGATCTACAGCCGCTTCTAGATAACCGAAGCCTTTCCCCACTTTTGATCCACAAAATACACAAATAGTTTTGATCTGTCGAAGTTTTGGTGCTTCCATCTTTGATAGTAAAGAAAGGAAAACTTACGAAGAAGATGTGATTTTGGGATGCCTGAACTATGAAATATGTTTGGCTATTTAAAGCCGGAAAAATTTACTGTTTTTGATTGATTCTGAAAAAGTAAAGATTTACTTTTGACAAAATCAGCCCACTTTTGAATATTTTTATCGTATCGAGGCTGTCACCTTTCGGCGATTTAATATTTTATTTCCAGCTTTATCAAAACTCGAGAAAAGGAAAATATATTTTATTTTCAAAACGCGTGAAAGAAAGCAGCAAAATATTTTAAAAGATTTACCTTATAACATTGCTGAACTGCAAGAAGCCTCATTTTGTAAAACAGACTGGCAAACAGGATCTTTTGCTATTATATTTTGGAGACTATAACGATTTTTGTCCTCGTTAAATTGAGTGTATAAGGAGAGAAGTTCACGTTGCACATAACCACTTGGGTGCGTCTCAAGAGTCAGTCGAATATCATCCAAAGACTCCTTACTCAGTCCACCCTTTATGAATTCGATTTTATCATCCCGATTAGTAGAAGAATATCCTACTGATTTGCAACGAGTATTACAGTTCCAACGAGCACATTTGTAGCAACCACCCAGTCTTTTTGCTCTTCGTTTCTTTGCAAAAGTGCTTTTGCCTAAACCAGGCATGTGCTTTGGAAATGTTGATGGTAATTCACCATATAGTCGAACCTTTGCTTCTATCAACCAGCGAACATCTTCTGGAACACCATGAGCCATCAGCAACCTCAATCTTTCGAGCCTTATTTTATAGATCTTTCTCAGATCATTCATAGGAAGACTGGAATAATACTTGCGAATGTTAGAAAGAATGATATCCATTGTTTGATGATTCAACCTCTTCTCAGCATGAACTATTTAAAAACGAAAAGGATCTGAGTGAATCCGCGTGATGTTGTGACCAGCAAGAAAGCGCAGGATTATTTTAATGAAAAGAGGAGACAAGAAGTAATGCGCTGTTAAATTTTATCGATAAAGGAGATTTGATTGGAGATTTGGAATAATTTCTTGGATTATGGGTACTAATATTTTGTTTTAATAATGATAATCTTGGTATAGTGTGATGATACGTGGAAAGTAAAATGAGTACCGTATTGAATCAGAATTCATACGTATATACAAGTGAAAGAAATACTTTGCAGGAAATGTGGTGACATTTAAGTATAGAATCTTAGTTTTGGGAGATATTTGTTTACTGAATTTTGGGTTACAAATATTGGAAAGATAAGTTGATGATATTATGTTGATATGTTTGGGTATATTACGTAGAGAAAATATTCAGGTAATTCTTTGATTATTTTGGGAATTTTCGATGATAAGAAAGGAAAAATTATTATGATACGATATGTCAGTAAAGATTTGTTGAAATTTTAGATATATATACGAATATTTGAGGTCACATGATACGATGATAAGTGACAAGTTACATAAATACTACAAGATATGATGAAATTTTTACATACGATTGGGAATTGTTTTGATTATTTTGAGAATATTCGATGATAAGAAGAAGAGATTCTGATTAAGTATTCAGAAATTATAAGATTAAGTAAGTTTAATTTCGAGGACGAAATTATTTTAAGGAGGTAAGATTATAGCGACCCAGAATTTTTATGCAATAAATAATTATTTTAATATTTAGAAAATTGTGTCGCTACTATTTCATTTATTATTTTGAAGTTAACGCCGCGACGAATTCGTCTAGCCAAGTCAAGAAATATCGAATTTGTTCGATTTTAAATTAAAATCCGAATTTCTAAAAATATGTTATTTAATTATTTATTCAAAGTATTATTTTCAAAATCATTTTGAATTCCAAATTTATTAAAATATCTCAATTTTCCTTATTCAAATTATTTCAAGTCCAAATACGTAATTCAATTTTTATCTCAATATTTATTTATTTTCAAATTTATTTTCAGTCCAAAATATATCAGTTTTAAATACATTTTCAAATCGAAGTTAGTCAAATTTTTAGTTAAATTAATCCTATTTAACTAAACCAAAATTTTTCCACATGTTTTCTTCTTTACACCAAAACATCATCATTTTGTATAAAGAATATTACACCATTTTCTATTTCATATTACACCAAATTCTACACTATCTTTTTCTACAATACCAAATCAATGCATATATTCCTCTTATTCTTCACTAACTTATTCCATAATAGCTAATCAAATTCTTTATAACAATTTTCATCAAGAACTCGGCCAACCTCACAAATTTTTCTTTTCTTTCCACAAAGTTATATCATTATGTTTTGAGACATAATGATTCTATCACACCATTTTTACAACCTAATTCTCCACTAACTCATAATCATTCATTTCAAATACACTAACTAATGCCAATTATAATGACAAGCGTTTTTTCATCTCCTCTGTCTAAGCTCCATCCACAACCATTATCTTTATCATCATCACCAATTAACCCCACAACCCTCTTTAGCCAAAAGCTACACCTCCACTTCATTTCAATATACATGGCACAACTCACACTTCCATGTACCTAGATTCCACAATACAATATATATAAACATCATCATCTCAGCACCTGCACAGCCGAAAGCCATTCCCTACCGCCCAAGTTGAACTCTACACCACACTACACCAACCAGCATCATCAGTACAGCCTCAACTCTATAACCAGCTGAATCCTATTATCATCACCCTGATTACTCACAACGTTTCACCAACCCAATCCAATTCAGCTGCCATTTCCAATTCAATACCAAATCTAATACATACAGCAAACCAAGTTCACTGCAATACCACAAATCACAACTCTGTAGCACCTCAACCATCAACCAATTTGTAAAACCACAGTATTCATCATCATCACCAAACTGCTGTCTCAATCGAACCTCCAATTCAGTTTTCTTTTCACCATCATTTTCAAATCAGCATCATCATCACCGGACATCACCACAATCCACCTCACTGTGACTTCACCATCGAACCACCTGCAGATTGACAAAACCTTCCACCACTGGCAACAACCGGCTACACCATTAAACCATCATCTCTAAACCACCAATCACTACGCAACCCAAATTCATCATCATCAATTCCCACACCCAATTTCAGTTCAAGTCCATCACTCACCCATTCACCAAACCCAAACTCAAATCCAGATCAAAACCCACAAAGATTAAGAAATAGAATACCCAAAATACCTACCTACCTCGATCGCCGGATTATCGCCGGAAAAACCTCAATCTTCAGCCTCAGTCTACCTCGATTTCTCTTCAATTTTTGCACATAACTTAGCCCTAAAATCTTCATACAACCACACCGCAGCTCACCCCGCCTTGCGACGGCGCTTCGACGGCGAAACCGCCGGCTGAAGGGTCGGTTTTCGCAGAAAGGAACCGCCGTTCACCGTTCGTCTCCTCTCCCCTGGTTCTCTCCTCGTTTAAACTGAACGAGTTGTGATAGAGAGAGAGTAAAGCTGAGATATATATTTAATTTTCAGAAATTGCAGCTTGGTCCCTGAAGTTTTAAAGGTTTTCAAATCAGTCCCCAACTTTTTAAGTTATCCATTTCAGCCCCAAAGTTTTAAATGATTTACTTCAGCCCTTTAACTTTAAACTCTTTTATTTCAATACCTGCTGATTTACTTTTAAGCCCAAGTTTCAAAGTATACATTTTAATCCCTCAACTTTCAAAATATCTATTTTAGTCCCTGAACTTTCAAAAGTATTCATTTTAGTCCCTCAACTTTCAAAACATCAATTTTAGTCCTCAAGATATAATTTATCATTTTGAACTATATATTCGATAGACTAAAGTGACTTATTGGCTAAGACGAAGCGTACGGAGAATTTAAAGAAATTGAAGTCATTCCCGCTCAACTTTGCACTCGTCGGATTTGAGGTAGACTCGCACTTATTAATTGATTTAAATTATGATTTCATATGAATGTCATGTGACTTGTGAAAGTCAATTTTCAAGAAAATTAAGTATGTTTTATGAAAGGTAAATATACCTTATGTTTTTATGAAAAGTAAGTATACCCTATGTTTTTACGATAATGTTTTATATGTTTTGGATCATTGCTACACATAAGAATTCTTGCCACCTAAGTTCGGTAACATTCTTGTGTCTCCTATGTTTATGAGGATTTGCCACGAAGTTCGGTAAAATTCCTATGTTTCCATATGTTTATGAGGATTTGCCACCTAAGTTCGGTAAAATTCCTGTCGCATATGTTTATGAGGATTTCGATCCTATCTTATGTTATGATGCAATTGATCCCTATGAATTTCAGAAAATTATGCTTGGTATACTTACTACATAAGAATTCTTACCACCTAAGTTCGGTAAAATTCTTATGTTTATGAGGATTTCGATTTTATCCTATGTTATGATGAAAACTTACTGTTATTATGATTTTACTGCATAAGAATTCTTGCCACCTAAGTTCGGTAAAGTTCTTGTGTCTCCCTATGTTTATGAGGATTTCAATCCTATCTTATGTTATGCTTTCAAAAGAAATTATGCTTGGCATAATTAAAATGTTTTTATAAGTATATGGTTTTCAAAGAGCTGTTTTCAAAGAGCTATTTTCAAAGAGCCTATGATTTGCAAAATATGTCCCGTGCTGTAATGCACAATATGAGTTTTATCAAGAGCTGTTTTATAAAGAAGCTCTATCAATGCCCGTTTTATAAAGAGCCGGGATTTATGTGTTTAATCATCTTATAAATTAAATTAATTTGCGATGAGTCTACTGAGTATTTCCCCCATGAAATACTCACCCTACTTTTTAACAGTTTTGCAGATTTCGGAGACGGTGGCGAGCGATGAATGATGGTGGCAATAATCGTTGAACGGTTGAAAGTTTGACGTTAATGATTTCCGTATTTTCCAAACAATCGAATAATTTAGAGAAGTTCATTTATTTGAGAAATTATGATATTGGCAATTTCTTTACAATATTAATGGTTCGATTTACTATTTCAAATGGTTTCATAAATGTTTTCAATTTTAGCGGCCATTACAGTTTATTTAATGTTGCCAAAAATGAATTTCAATTATTTCTTCCGCAAAAATATTATTCGAAAAATTTAGACAGAAAATGACGTAGTGAATCGGGTATACGGAACTCGGGGCGCTACAAGTTGTGACATGGCTTCCACGCTGTTAATTTTTTTTTGAAATCACCCAACTCCCCAATGACTTCTCTACTTCCCGTATTCTTCCCTAGCACCCCATAAAGTGAACATCTAACCCGATACTACCCATTAAAGTAAATGTCAAATCACATCACTTTGCTTGCAAAGTTTTCCAAAAACCAAATATATTTGGCACTTCCGTTCAGTTCAGACCTCTTCATTTTCGATTTTTATTGGTTCTCCTCACCTCCCCTTCCATTTTCATTCATTTCTTGTGAGCTTCTTCAGTAGTTGAAATGGTTAGTTGTTAAATTTGTTCATGTTTTATGTTATGGAAAATTTTATTATGAGTTCTGTTTAATTTTGTGCATTTTTTTAATTAATTTTACGTGTAGTTTTTATTTTTATGTTTAAATGGGAAGCAATAATAAGATTAGTTAAAATTTATAGTAAATCTTGATTAATGAACCACATTTTTTTGGGGGAAGTTTGTAACATGTTTTTTTGTTGATTTTATTTTATATGTTATTTTCTATTTTAAAGTAGGACTATATATTTTTTATATAATTTTTGTTCATCATAAATTGGTAATTTCATTAATTAATGGCAGTGTGTAATGTTAAAATGATGACTTCAGATAAATTAACTATGATAAACGAGCAAGTGTGAACAAAAAAAAAAAAATTTAAGTGCTTAAAAAATAATTTAATATTTTTTTATGTTTTTTTTTTTAACAAGGAATGGAATGTGAGAATGATGATAATGTGTTCGTTCCCCAAGTTTCTCATACTATAAAACTTAAGATCGGATTAGAGTTTGATTCCCATGAAGACGCACAAATTTTTTACAATCAGTATGCTAGGGAGGCGGGATTCAGTACCAGAGTGGGTAATTGCAAGAAAAAGAAATCAACTAACGAATATATTTGAAAATTATTTGTGTCCTACAAAGAAGGTAAAACAGACGAGACATATCAAATACGTCACAAGGATGATGTTCAACGTACTGGAGAAAGAAAATGTAGTCTAACACGGTGCGGGTGTAATGCAAGAATGGCAGTAGTAAAGCAACAGACTGCGCAAGGTTGAATTGTCAGTAAATTTATTGAGGAACACAATTGTAAGACTGCTTTTCACTTTCTTGCAATTTTAAATTCCACGTAATATTGTGGTGAATGTTATTATAAATTATACTTTTATGATCGTTAACGTCTATAATTGGAATTATTTTGCAGTGGAAGGACTTGGACGCCGTCTCGATCAATGTACAAATTCGAAAGTTTATAAATTAGTTGTTTTAATTATTTTACGTGCAATTCTATGTCTAATTGTTACTTGCCATTTCTATTGTAGTTGAGTAGTAAGTTGCCTAAATTGCATTAAATTGAAGTTAGGAAAAGTTTGGTGACACTTTGGAATTTCATTTGAAAGTTATGAGCCTAAATTACTAATTAATGAGAGTTGAGGGACTAAATTACAATTTACCAAAAGTTAAACATTAAACCTAACCTAAAGATCTCACACTCTCATATCACTCTCTCACACTCGACGCCTCTCTCTCTCGGCTCTCCCTCGCGTCGCCTCTCCCTCGGCACTCTCGGTCGCGACCTCCCCCCTCCCTTCGACCACCGACCGCCGCTCTCACCGGTAGTAAGCCTCCCCCCTCTTCCCCCTTTTTCCCTTTTCTCTTCACGGCACACACACACACACCCAAAACCGCGCACACACGCACGATTTCACACCATTTCACGCACACACACACGTACATAATTCGATATATATATATATTGTATGTAAATAACGTATGTATGCAATTTATATGTATAAATTCAGATTTTACAGTTAATTTCAGATTTTAAATTTTGTGTAATTTCGAGTTTAACCATGAATTTGGGAATTAATGATGTTATGTGTATGAGTATTGATGTATATGAATGTATATATTATTATGTATGTATAGATGCGTGTAAATATATATAAAGTTTGGATTTTTGTGGGCATATGTATATACTCAGATTCTGATTATGGTGAAAATAAAATTTCTCAGACTGGGGACTCATGAAATTTTGATTAATTGATGTGCTATAATATTAAATTGATGTGTGAATGTACGTATATACGATCATGAATATGTATATGACTATTTAAACAAACATGTGTAATTTTTGGAATTTTTGGATAATGGTATAGGAGAGTAAACTTTAATATTTTAGGAACAAATTAGTTTAAATTGAAGTTATGTTCAAAGTTATAAATTTTAGTTCAAGATCATTTTTTTGAATAAGAATGCTTGGCTTTGAATTGTGAAATTGATAAGTAAGATTTCAAAAATTTTTCCTCGAACTTAATGTATTACTTCGAGTATGATATTATATGTGGTGTTAAATGTGTTTGTTATATTATGAGTCACATGAAAGTATATGTTTTGGGAATTTGAAAGTATGAAAGGAAATTCTTTAGTTTTATGTGCTCTAGTCTCGATATAAGATCACATGTGAGTTAAATTGAAGTTTTAATTTCAGTTAATGTTTGATTGAGTATTAAAATGGATAACGAATTTAATTGTCAACTAAAAGTCATATTTATTGACGAATGTGAATAATTAGGGATTTTGGTACATTGACGTTACGGGTATCCGAGACTCTCCACTTGCAAGTTCAGAACGGTAAATACTAAGGATTTCATGTAAGTAAACTTCCCCCTATTTTCATCAAAGTTGAATGTAAATGTGAAAGTTATGTGTAAATGACTGTCTTGCAACTTAATTGCTTTGATGAATTTCATTTACTTTGTGAAAGTATATGTTATTATGAAGAATGTTCAAGCATGCACATTATCATGTCATTGCATCATCAAGCATGCATTGGCATCGAAATTGGGAAGTGAAATGTTTTTAAATGAAAGAAATGTGTCAAGGTGCAAGTTTGTTCAAAAGTTATGTATCCCAAGTTTTTAAAGAAAGAATGGGTGTACTTCTAGTTCATGAAAGTTGCGAGTGGGAAATGGGGCGCGGGGGACCGGCGTACCCGAATTAAGTCGCTTTGCGACGGAATGTTCAACCGTTTACGGTGGACTGTTAAACCGCTTTGCGGTGGGAAAGTGAATGTTAAACCGCTTTGCGGTGGAAATGCGCATGTTAATCTGGTTCCAAATAAATAATTTCCCACTGTATTCTGATTGACTAGAAGTTACATCAAGTGAGCTCACGATGGAAATGAAGTGAAAGTTTTGAAATGTCAAGTGAAAGTTTGAAATGTTGTATGTTCTGGAAGGTAAAGAAAAAGGGGATACATACATGGAATTGTTAAAAAACATTCATGTCATAAGCATGCATTCATGCATACAGTTTACTTACTGAGCTTTAGCTCACCCCAATCCATCCCCAACATTTCAGGTGATGAAAGCTAGATGATCAGAGGGGAGTACTTGGTGACTGACTAAGACAGTACCCGCTGTCGCCATTATTTAATAAAGTTAAATTTATTCAAGTTATTATTTAAATTTATTCCTTAATTCATTATTATTGATAATTGTTTGGTTGAAGTTGGTTTTAATTAAGTATGGATGACGTATTAGAGATTAAATTACTTCTTATTTCAATTGTCAATGTCTGTTGATACTTTGGAAAATCTTATGCTTGAGGAGTTGGGAAATAAATGAATTGGTTTGGCGATAATGAATGTGATTGATGTTTTAAAATTTTTAAATGGTTTTGATGTCCCTCTACAGGTTGGCTATGTCCAATTTATAGATGAGACTCTGCCGAAATTTCTGTAAAATTTTACAATAGATAAATGAACATTTTAATTGTGTAAACGATTTAATTCCGCATTTAAATGTGAATGGAAGTTAACACGCATATGTTTTAGACTCGTAAACTTGGGGTGTTACAACAATCATGCTCTTACTACTCCTAGTAGGGTGCATTTGTTGAGATCACATCGTCAGGTAACTGCAACTAAGAAGGCACTTGTCAATAACTTTGTTTTGTATCGAATGCTTTACAATCTATGTTAATTATTATCGTGGTCATTGACTTCTTCAATACACAATATAGTCGAGGTGACATAAGTTTACATGACATAAGTTTAAATAGAATTTCTACGTTAGGAGACAAAGTAGTCGAGGAGACATAAGTTTACATAAAATCCCACTAACTTTACATATGAAAGTTTATGGTAAAATTCTACATTCTGTTACAACACATTCATGGAGACATCGTAATATCATCAAACAGCAGAATGAGCCGCACTCATTTTCATCCTACACAAAACATGGAAATATAAAAGATTAGAGGGAAAAACAAGTTACATAACGAAAATAAATAAATATTTAGACATGAATACATACCTCAAATTGAATTTTCACAACCATGTTGATGGTTGCAATTTCCACAAGCAAACTTTTAGCAAGTTCATAAACTTACTTAGTAACAAGTTTATAATTTTCATGTTGAGGCTCAGATAAGATTTAGTCATCATAGCCCCACTTAAGCAAGTCGGAAAGTAGAGGCTCAGATATATTTATGTATTCATCGGTGAACATGGAACCAAATCGCCATGGCTGCAAATCACTGGTTGCATGAAAATTCATGCCATCCAAGTTGCCCCTCCAAGATACAACATGTGATTTCGTGTTTAACCATTACAACAGAATTTTTAGCTCATCACAGCCTCATGCATATTCAGTCACACACTACCGTTCTCCTACCAACCAGCCTTAAAAATCATCATGATTCCACCAACAATTCATCAAAATCGTTCCATTCACAGCCAAAAATTCCACCAAAAATTCGTTCCATTCATAGCAAAATAATCCAGCCAAAATTCATTCGAATCACAGAATCGTTCCATTCATAGAAAAAAAATCCAACCAAAATTCGTTCCATTTCACAGCATAAATTCATTCCATGCACAACCACAAATACAAAATCAACATGATTTCCAAAAACAAAAAAATACAAAAAAATAAAATAAAACAATTTCATCAACATCACATACGAATGCTTGAAACATCCATCACAGGAAGATCAAATTAATTTTTTTGGGAGATTGGAATTAATTTTGGGTAGTTAAAAAAATTGTGTAATTACTAATCATAATTTCTCAATAATTTGGGATGAGATTCATGAATCACAGCATAATAGGACAAATTTAAATTTGCAGCAACGGGAGATGACTCCATGACATACCCGACATGTACGTTCTTACGATCAGAAGGGGCGGCGACCAGAAGGGGCGCTCAACAAGCGGACGCGCACTTGAGGTCCAAACCACCGACGGCACACCCAAACCCCGCCAGACAAATCGCATCCAACCCACACCATAAAAATCGCACCAAGCACCGATCAAACGGAGCACAAATTAGCACCTCAACGACGAAGGCGGGTGCTGATAATAATGGTTGGGGGTTGCTTTCGTTGGTAGGGGAAATATGTAGGATAGGGTTAGGGGTTCACTTAATAGGGGAGTGGGGAAGAATACGGGTAGCAGAGAAGTGATTGGGGAGGAGGGTGATTTCACCAAAAAATTAACAGCGTGGAAGTCATGTCGCTGATTCGGCACCAGTTGGTGCCAGACTGGTTGGTTGGAGAATGGAAGTATTCCAAAATAAGTAAACCTCGCAAATTGTGACAAGTTTTAGGCTTTTAGCCCATATTTCGAACTCTTTTTTTTAAAATTAAATTTATTTAATACTCAATTTTAATCATTTATCTTAGTCAAACCTACTATTTTTTATTTTTCAAACATTTTTTAATCACATTATCTCAAAAATACTATTCAAAACCATATTATTCACAAAAAAAGTGGCCCACAAGCTTATTTTTCTTTTGAAATAATATTCGCATGTAATTTCATAATGGCGTGTTTAATGAATTCAAGTTGAAAAAATATTAAATTGTTTTATTGATTCTTAAAGATTTAATTTAGTTGATCTTGAGTAATAATAATAATAATAATAATAATAATAATAATAATAATAATAATAATAATAATAATAATAATAATAATTTACTTCACGCTCTGATTTTCCTCAAATTTGAGGAATTGGTTTTCCCATCCATTTACTAGAATTAATTTTCTAGGGAAAAATGTTGAACCATTTTCGTCACGTTTGATCATTTTTGTTGTTGTTAATTGATTTTTTTTAAAAAAATTAACATTATTATTATTAAATACAAATGTATGTAAAAAAAATTGATTAAAATAGCTAAATTTGTTTTATTTGTCATGAAAAATAATGTCAGTCAAACAACAAAACTTGAAAAATTCTCCACTTTTTCCACCCAGAAAACTAAATCAATCAAACACATAAAACATCCAATTCCTAATAATTCAATTCTCGGAAATTCATTTTCTTTCCACCCAAATTTCACCTTCGCTATCAAACGCAACCTAAAAGTTACATAATTTGAGTCAAAGTAGTGAACAATATTATGTAGTTGAATTTAACTCTAGACCCACGTTATAAAACCCATTTAAGGATTTTTATAACATTTAATATTATAAATGGATTTATCTCATATAGATTCAAAACATTCAGCAAAATACCATCCTTAGCAATATATAATAAACACATTGAAAATTCAAAACAATCTCTATCTCTACTATCTTAAAAGTATGGATCAAGGAGAAACTTTGATTTCACAAATTTGACCTCACATATTTCTCTATATAACAGATATATCCTTCTGTCATAATGTCCATTACGCTATCCTTCTCTAATAATGCTCATTACGCTATCAAAAAAAGAGAAACAAATCTCTACTATCTTAAAAGTATAGATCAAGGAGAAACTTTGATTTCACAAATTTGACCTCACATATTTCTCTATATAACAGATATATCCTTCTGTCATAATGCCCATTACGCTATCCTTCTCTAATATTGCTCATTACGCTATCAAAAAAAGAGAAACAAAACGTCTCTCGAAAACCCCATTTGAAAACCCAGCAAAGAAAGCTGAAGAAACTTCCTCCGCCCCCGCACAATCTCCATCGTCGCTGCCAAGTCTTCAAATTCCCTTCGGAATGGAGTTCACCCACGTAAGATCTACCGTCTACCAGAGTACCACCGCCAAATCCAATGGAAGCTTCGCATGATTTGGGTCGTATGCCGCCGCCACTTCGTCCACCCCCATCGCCGCTGCCAACAGAATTGCTGCACAATATGGGTCCTCTGTTGCCATTGCTTCGTCGAAGACAACCCGAAGCCAAGAACTCGCCACCGGCTACTTTTGAGGAAATCGAAGAAAGGTTTCGGGACTCAGATCTTCGTTGTCAGGTATGGTTTTCTTTTTAATGCGAACCCCTTCGGTATATTGACCGAAAATTCTCACAACAATTTAATACAACATCCAAGAAAGCTAAAGTGGTAATAAAGCGATAAACACCTTAACCCAAGTTTAAATCTAACTCAAAATTCAAGGATTAAACTAACCATAACCCAATGGGTATCAACCAAACAAATTTCAAGGTGGCGAAAATAAACAACAACACAAGAATAATAATACTCAAGATAAAGTCGATTAATTTCCTAAGAGATACAAGATCAAGAACAAGGGGGGGACTCTCTCAAGAGCTTTACAATGAATATCCAAAGTTTTCTTTACAAATGAAAAAGAATGAGTATATAATGTACAAAATGGGCAAAATGTGCAAATTCAGAATTTGCAAGAAAAATCCCATTTTTGTAAAACGGAGTGTTTCGGTCGACCAACCCTCAGCCGAACGCGACTGAGGTTGCCTTCAAAAATCTCTGCAGACTTTCGGTCGACCGGAATGACTTTCGGTCGACCGAAATTGGCTGAGTCCAATTTTTTCTTCTTTTTGGCTCCAACTTGATTCTCGGCTTGCTTTTCTTGACTTTAATTACTTGTTTAGCCTCGAATCTTGAACCTCCTTAGCATCAAATCTCGTCATGGGTCCCACAGGCTTGCGCATCAAGGTTTGACTTTCTCGGTTCTCATCATCACATCCCTCTTGAAAAGGATTCGACCTCAAATATTGCTTGAGTACACTGTCTGAGACTCCTTGAACTTTGTTCTTGCAACATTGTAGATCACAGGTTCATGTGTTGAAGTTGGACCTTCGCGATTCTCATCATCTCCTTCATCTCGAAAGAGATTCGACCATGAATCGACACCTACAATAAAAAAATAGAAAATTCGGACACAATAAATGTAACTGAAACTTCATACTCACCGTGCAAAAATCAATTTGTAGGCGTTGCCAAAAGCTTGAGATGTGCCAACACCGCAAAGTAGCAATTTTGATTTTATTTGATCGGGGGGTTGCTCCTTCCACGAATGGGAATATATCCGGCCGCCCGGATCAAATGGAATATGCTTACCGCCATGGTTGGCATTGGAAGCACATTGCATACCAATTTCTTCCACACGACATGCCTTTGGAGCTCCTTGTTACTTTGATAAGTATGCTTAACGATCCCCTGCAACAAAGAAGTAACCAAGCTAGGGAGGGAAGTGTTAGAATATTCAAGAGTAAAGAAAATTTTGGGGTGATCTTTTCTCTCAATTTTCTGGGTGGCACTGATCACTCCCTCACCTTTTTCTGATGTAGGAACCTCAACTCTCAGTTCTTCTCTCGCCTCTTCTTTTCGAGAGTCGTGGCTCCAACTCTCAATTCCTCACCTTTTTCTAAGGTCGTGGCCCCAACTCTCTCTTTTTCATTTGGCCTCACTTTTGTGTTGACATCAATTTCCTCAAGTGATTTTTCTTTTGATTTCCTATTTTCCCTTTCTTTTCTTTCTTCCTCAAATTCCTTCTTGAGCTTCATTTGGTCTTTTCATACTTCTTCCGGGCTCAAAGATAGGATCACAACCTTTTTTCCATCCATTTGGAAGCTACACCGGTTCCTCTTCCTATCATGATTCACATTTCGCTTACATTACCAAGGTCTCCCCAAAATTAGGTGAGTAGTATGTATGGGAACCACATCACATAATATTTGATCACTATAAGTACCAATGTGAAAAGTAAGAAGAACTTGTTCACTTACCCTCACCTCCCCATAGTCATTCAACCTTTACAATATATAAGGACTATGACGCTGCATAACCGGTAACCCCAATTTCTCCACCCTACTAGCACTCACCATATTAGTTCCAATCTCCCCATCTATTATGAGACTACATGGTTTATCACTCACTAGACACCTAGTGTAGAAATTATATTCTCCATGTGTTTTCCTCCCATTATCATGGGCCAAAGATGTTGGTGGACTAGCACTTCTCTCCAACTCTCCCCTCTCATTATCGTGGTCCAAAAATTTTGGTAGCCTAGCATTCATCTCCTTCACTACTTCTCTACTTCCACTACCGTCCCTCATATGGAATGATGAAGCCTTCATTTGCTCAATATTAACCTTCTCATCCATCCCATCTCCACTCATATCTACCCATTCTCCTCTTTTCCTATGCATGCTCCTATTTTGTTTACTATCCCTTTCATCATCCCAAACATTCATTCTATTTTTCCTATTTAGACTCCCATTTTGTTTTCTAACTCCATCCTTATACACTATGTCCCCAAGATTATCCCTCATCCTTCTTCTACTACACATCATTTCTTCACCTCCCCTATTTGATGTAATCTCCCCTCTTGTTCCTAAATTTCCCAACTCACCCCCAATCTCCTCAATTTGTCTAGCCATGGTGGTTGAAAGATTTTGTAACAAGTACTTCAAGTCTTGAGTTTGAGTATTGGAATTTGACATGGTGTGCAAGTGTGAAAGTGTTCTCACAAGAATATTTTTCACTCGTGTTTCACTCAATTTAGGCTTTTACCCTCTAATGAGCTCACCACTCTTGCCTTTTTCCACTCAAAATCTCCTTTCTCAAGTTCTTCAAGGAAAGTAATCAACTAAACCACAAAGTATAATTCTTGTGAAGTCAAAGAAATCACAAACAAGGAAGAAGGAATTTAGAACAAGTAGACACAATAGAAAGTGGAATTTGTGTGCTTGCTATACTCAAAATGAACAATTAATATGTAGGATAAGATGTTAGGAATACAATTTTAGCAAGGGAATTGAATAACCAAAATTATTAGACAAGGCATAGATGTAAAACAATAAGCACAAGAGTGTAAATTTTTAATGAGGCAATTTATCAAACAACTTGTACTCAATCTTTGAATGACCTTGAATGTGGATAATGTGGATATATGAAAACCCCCAATAACACAATTGTGCCAAGGAATGAATGATCAACAATTACCCAATGTATGGAGCAAGTGATATATGAGATACAGTGTTGATAACACAATCTCAATGATGGGAATTGGATAGCCCCAAGTAATTAGCAATTGGAAAGTGTAGGTTTTGAACAATAAAGCACTAATGAAGTATTTTTCTTTGGGACAATTGATCAAACACTTTGAGTACACAATTGGAAAGTGTAGGTTTTGTAGTAAATGAATAATGGAATTCCCCCAACAAACTCACAATCAATATACCCAATACATGAATCAACAATTACACGTGGGCACATAAATTTCCCCCTATTTTCCCAATTTTCGATTTTTTTTTTTTTGAATAACAACAACAAAAATGTAAATGATAGGTTTACCAAATTAGAGTCAAGCTCTAATACCAAATGATGCGAACCCCTTCGGTATATTGACCGAAAATTTTCACAACAATTTAATACAAAACTCAAGAAAGCTAAAGTGGTAAATAAAGTGATAAACACTTTAACCCAAGTTTAAATCTAACCCAAAATTCAAGGATTAAACTAACCATAGCCCAATGGGTATCAACCAAACAAATTCCAAGGTGGCGGAAATAAACAACAACACAAGAATAATAATACTCAAGATAAAGTTGATTAATTTCCTAAGAGATACAAGATCAAGAACAAGGGTTTATCTTACCCATGGGGGACTCTCTCAAGAGCTTTGCAATGAACATCCAAAGTTTTCTTTACAAATGAAAAAGAATGAGTATATAATGTACAAATGGGCAAAAGGTGCAAATTCAGAATTTGCAAGAAAAACCTCGTTTTTGTAAAATAGAGTGTTTCGGTCGACCGACTGGTCGATCGAAATGGGACTTTCGGTCAACCAACCCTCAGCCAAACGTGACTGAGGCTGCCTTCAAAAATCTCTGCAGACTTTCGGTCGACCAGAATGACTTTCGGTCGACCAAAATTGGTTGAATCCAATTTCTTTTTATTTTTGGCTCCAACTTGATTCTCGGCTTGCTTTTCTTGACTTTAATTACTTGTTTAGCCTCGAATCTTGAACCTCCTTAGCATCGAATCTCGTCATGGGTCACATAGGCTTGCGCATTGATGTTTGACTTTCTCGATTCTCATCATTTTTCTTCCAATATTTTGAAAATGGTTGATGATACAGAGTATTAAATGGTTTGTTCTAACAGTGTCCATTCGTTATAGTGAATTGGATAGTTTTTTCTAATTGAACTGACCTAAGAATTGAAAGATGAATTCCTATCCAAAAACCTGGGCTATCCTTGTTATTGATGCTCCTAGAAGATCTATTTTGTAGGATGTGTAAGGAGGAAGAACATCTGTACTAAAATGACCTACAATGCATGCAACACAATCTCAACAAAGTTGATTCTACAACAACAACAAAAAAAAAGAGAGAGATAATGAATAGACAGGAAAAATGTAGCCCCTGAGTTGTGGATTGAGGCACTTATGTGCATCTCAACCATTCAGAAACTAAAACAGGTTCATTTCTTTCCATCAATAATTAGCATGATCAGATTACACGTAAAAGAGAACTTGACTTTATTCTATTTCATCCTTTTGATGCATTGGTTTATCTAAAGCTTAAAATTAGTCCTTGGATTAATATATTTTTTCCATTTGCCGCCCCGGCGAGTAAGGAATTGTTTCGTAATGGATATTAGTATTATAAAAGATTTTGTTAGCATTGAGTATTTAATCACAAAAAATTCATTTCCTAAATTTTACATTGAAAGTTGCAAATCTTGGTTATGTTGAAAATTGATTGTTTGAAAATACCTATTATTAGATAGGAAGGATTAGGCACTATGATATTACGATGGATAGAAATTTAACTTACTTTTTATTCTAATATTGTCCATTTGTTAAAGCCAAACTTAATCTATGAGATCTCTGGACAAGCATGGAGTAGACAAGTGGTGAGGGACATTGCTCCTGATGGTAAAAATACTTAAGGTACTTTGTTTTTCTAATGCTTAAAATGATTTCTTGAATTAGTTGATGAAGGTTGCTGGGCTCACTAATGATGAAGTTAAAAGTCATTTACAGGTTTGTATTGTTCTTGAGTGTTGAATTATATTTATTTCAACTTTTTAACATTTTTTAGTGGATTTCAATTTTATGAATTGGGATATGCTATTCTTCATTTGATAAACATTTCAATTATGTGATTATTCTAAATGGGAATAGCACTATTATTGATTCGGGCCATAAAATTTGATATAGTTTTAAGTTGACTCAACCATCCTTCTCTTTACTCGGGTTTGAAATCAACTTCTAAAAATATATGCTATTCTTTATTGAAAATGCATTAATTAAGTCCTTTACAAGTAATTATTTGTATGCTTTTTCATTTCCTTAAGCCTTAAGTGCTTAGTGAAGTTATGGAGTTAATTTGCAATAATAATAATAATAATAATAAATTTAATTAAGTCATTTATAAGTATTTATTTCTATGCATTTTCGTTTCCTTAACCCCTCAATTACTTAGTGGCTTATGGGGGTTAATTTAAAATAATAATTACTAAAAAGTAATAATTATAATGAATGAAATTAAATGTGTTGCAAATCTGACTTTTCTTTTTCTTTATTTCTATATGAAGGAATGATAATTGAACAATTCTGCACATTCAAACCTGTTTTACAGTGTACTGAAACAAAATGGGTGTGCAAACTTAACATTTTCCTTTCTTTTTCTTTGTACTTCTATTTCTTCCTAGCTGACATCTTTTGTTTTTAAGTTTTTCCTTCAATTCCTCCATACAGCATAGCAAAACAAAGATATCATACAATCAGTTGAGGAAATGGCACAAGATTTTGAGGTAACAATGTGATTTTGCAGTCATTAGTTGAATGCATGCATTTTGATATAAAAGTGTGTCCCCTTTTTTTAGAAAGAATTATTTTAGTGTTCAAGTTTCTATCTAATCATTATGTCCTGCCTTACTAAGTAATGCCCTTATTATTATTATTATTATTATTATTATTATTATTATTGGTTTCAAGTCTATATTTGCGTATGACTTGAGATGACTGACATAAGTTTTTCTTTTTCTTTTTCCTTTTTTTTTTTTTTTTTTTTTTGAATGATTGTAACATCATAGGTGAATACATCAGCGTCACAAACTCTATCAAAAATGACGTCAAATTCAGTGGTACATCAAGACAAGAAATCAGGTTGTCAATTTCCCTTAAATGTCATTTTTTGTTTTGTGAATGTATGCCCCTATTTGGTATTGGAAAAATTGTAACTTCTCATGCCATTGGACCACATGTACATATAAAATTCTGACCTACAAAAACTACAATAAAATAAACAATTCATGAGCTTTTTAACAACGATTGTATATATTTGTTGTAATAGCTTAAGTTTGTTTTTAAATATTTGTAGATATAGAATGGATTGCACTGGAAAATGATGGAGATGATATTTTCATACAACAATTGACTGCATTTGAAGAAGAATGGATTATAATAGTATCCATACTCCGAAAAGGTTCCATCGAATTCTACAGCTATAAGAACAGTCCTTTTGAAGTTCTAAAACTGATTTTGTGTGATGAAGAGGTATAATATTATGTGAGAATTATCTTTTACTTTTCTTATATAATTTCCACCATTTGACTAAGGTCTATTTCTTTTTAGGGAAGTAAGAACCAAGCTACGTTGTTCAAAGACACAATTGAGAAGTTATTTTCCTTACTTGAGAAAGGAAAATCATACAGATTTAGAAATGGAAAAATTAGAGCAATCAATCATCAATACTCAAATGTGAATGATGAAGTTGAACTCACCCTAACAACTAAGAATGAATTAGAGGAAATTGAAGACTTCATTCCTCATAACCTATCATCTTTATGTTATGTTGAATTTTTGAACATCTCAGCATTTGTTGGCGAAGGAAAATTGCTAGGTATCATATCTTATTCACGATTGATATGCATTCTATATTTATAATGTGAACTAGTTAATTCATTTCACCAGATATTGTAGGAACGTTAGTAAGTGTGAAACCTATTTTTGTTATTAGAAGCAAGGATAGTCATGTGACCAAAAAACATGAAATCATACTTATCAATGGGAGGTAAACTTAAAAGTGTATATTCTTATTGAGAGGCAAAAATAAATTCAGCTTATTAATTTTCCAACTTTGTCTTTGTAGCCTGGAGAAAATTAAGCTAGCTTTGTGGGGAGACTTAGCAGAGAATGAAGGACAACAACTGGAGGACAACATTGAAGGCATTACAACAGTTGCTACTTTCAGTGTTAAAGCAACCATCCATGAAGGTCTTTCAGAAACCATTATATTATACAGAATCTGAGTTTAAGTGCAACAAAATAACATAATCCTCTTTTGCAAGAGAGATCAATCTGTCCACGACAAAAATCAGCTACATATTGACAAATCCGATATAGATAAAGCGATAGAAATAAAGGAAAGGTATGCTTTACTACAAATATTTGTTCTCACCTTTATATCATTGGTTAAAATGTTTATTATATTAATGACTTGCATTTATTTACTTACAGGATTTCTATTCTCAGAAATGAAAATGCCTTTCATACACTTCTGCCGCCATCTAGGCGGATGGATGAAGCACGAATAATATCACTGAATGAGATAATAATTGGAAATGTTGAAGAGCCATTTTGCTCATTCATAAGGAAAATTAAGGAAGTGCAAAATAAGAATAGCCCTTGGTTTGAAAATTGTAGATCCTGCAATGCAAAGGTCTATCCAAGTGGAGATAAATCTACTGTATTATGTCGTCAATGCAACAATGAGGATGCATTCTTCATAAGAAGATACTTTTTAAAGCTTATTGTCTGTAATGGCAACACTGAAGCATTTATCACTTTATTTGATGCTGCAGAGAGTTTAGCTGGTTGTGGAGTTGTTGAATATGCAAGAGAAATTCTAACGGTGATTAACAATCTAAATTTTCTAACTTCTATTAATCTGTCATCCCATTAATGCATGTTTTTTTAATTGTTTTTGACAGGTACAAAAGGAAAAAAGTGTGTACTACAGAAATTTGGTTCTACTCGACGATAAAAATACTAATTTTTGGTAAAATTTAACAACAAAGGTCGAAGTGATAGAGCTAAAAAAACAAATTGTGGTGCAAGAAGTACACAAAGCTACAAATGAAGCACAAAATTTAAAGGAAGTCTTCATTGACAAAATGGAGAAGAATAAGAAAATAAAGCTAGAAAAGTAACATGTGCTGTGCTGTGCAAGAATCTAATGTTTCATTTTAAGTAGTATATTATGGAATTATGTTGAATTTATGGAATGATGAATATAGAATTATGTTATTTGGAGACTTTTCCAATTGAATTTGTGTTTGTGTTTGTTTTTGTTTTTGTGTTTGTGTTTGTGCTTGTGCTTGATTTTTGACATGGAACTTCGTTATGGTTTCAATGTCAAGTGTTGGGGGAACAACAATAAGTAGTATGGAATTAAGGTCAATACTTGGTATGATTTAGAATTTAGCTTTTCGAATACTTTTTCAATTTCAATTTCAAATTGAACTTGTAGTTGTTTTTATACTTAAATTTTGACATAGAACTTCCTCATGGTTTCATTGTCATTAGTTGGAGACTACATATCAGCTTCTGTCAGAACAAGGTGGTTATTGAGCAATTGAAAACTTAGGTTAAATCCTATAAATAATCTTCAATCTTATATTATTCTGTAGAGAACCATATATAATTGTTTATATATTTTCATGATTGACTTAAATTCTATTAAGCATACAATAACACTAAAAACAATGATTCACTTATTTGTTGCATTATTATATTTGGGCTTTTATTTATCGTTTGTATAATCTGGATATTTAATGTTTAGTAATTTATTTGCTTAGTTTACTGTTATAATGGTCTAAGTTCGTCCTTTTAGAATTGAAACAAAGGGTTACTAATGAAAGCCTGAAGATAATAAGGTACAATTATTTCAGTTCACTTTGATGTTGTGCTGTTCGTTTCCAGTACACCTGATTAATGAAGAAGTCTAATAGACTTGCTACTCATCATTCATTTTTGATATCTACTAACCTTCTAGAGGTTTGAACTTGTGTAAAGTGTGTGACCTAAATGATCCAAATCAATGTCTTGGAAATGCTCAAAGTAACGATTCTTCTTTTGCTACAACCATATCCTACTACCTATACTATACGTGGAATCCTATTGCTACCCCATAGGAACTGAAGTCACCTAGATGTGCTATGTATTAGTGTATATTATATTAAATTATGTACTTGTTGGCAACATACAAGAAATATTGCATGCAATGCACATAAAGCATGCAATGTTTATGACTATGAAAATGATTCTAAGTCTAGATAATATTTTTTCGATAATTTGAAAACTCGAATTACCGTTTTGAATTGATTTGTTTATCATTGTTCATTATTTTTTTTGGTTATGAATGATTACAAGAATATATTTTTTCAAAAGTTTATATATTTTTGCTTAAATATTGATTGTATTAATAAAAAAACTCCACGTACGTGTGCCATATATATATATATATATATAGTACCCTATTTAACTTAAGTATCATGCTTAGTTTACATGTAAATTAAAAGATGTCCTATGTGTGGTTAAAAATTTGTTGGACTCATAAAATATATGCTTATGATTAATTGTTGACTTCAACCTTGATAAGAATTTAAATAAAACAAGGCTAAAAAAAAATCTAATTGAGATCCACCTATTATCTTAAATTAAAATTACTTTCCATATATCTATTTAAAACTTGAAGTACCGTTTTGAATTAATTTGTTTATCTTTGTTCATTAATTATTTAGTTATGAATGATTACAAGAATATATTTTTCCAAATAATGTTCGGATTCCTACTCATTGACTTCAAGAAAGTAGTTGTTTGCATATATATAAATTTAAATTGAAATAAACCCTATGTGTGATTAAAAATTCGTTGGACCCATGAAATATGTGATTATGATTAATTGTTGATTTTGATCTTGATAAAAAATTGGATCAAACAAGGCTAAATAAATATGATTGAGATCCACCTATTATGTTAAATAAAAATTAGTTTCCATATATCTACTCTTAATTTATTCTCTCTCAAAGCAATAGTCCCAAAAGCATCCATTTCCCACATTTCTCAACTTTCTCTCTCACATGTTATATACAGCCATTAGTGAGCAAAACCAAAAGTGTAACGCATTACACAAAACCTTTCATTGGAATCAAGTAAACAATGGCATTGGAATTGTACTCCATCACATTTCAATCCAAAACTTCATCTTCTCTCCACCAGTGGCTACCTACAGCCTACATATCTCCCAAATTTTCCATGACCGTTACTTTCTTGTGGCTCCAAGTAATAAGCCCTTTTTTCCTCTCCTTCTATTTCATCTTCTTGGACTTGGATTCTCACTTTTAAGGTCTTACAATTAGTATTTTAATTTTGAAGTATCATGTTCACATTATTGAGCCATTGAAAACTTTAGGTTCAATCATGTAAATGATCTTCAATTTTATATTTTTAGACACACATTAAAATTTAAGCAAATCATTTTTGCTTTGCTTGTGCTTACTGTTATATGGGCAATTCCATTCTTTGATAATTTGAATAAATACTTTCATGAATTCACAAACATGTATAGAATGTAAATGTGTAAATACGTCTCTCCCTCCCTCCCTCCCTCCCTCCCTCCCTCCCTCTCTCTCTCTCTCTCTCTCTCTCTCTCTCTCTCTCTCTCTCTCTCTCTCTCTCTCTCTCTCTCTCTCTCTCTCTCTCTCTCTCTCTCTCTCTCTCTCTCTCTCTCTCTGTATATATATATATAGATATATATAATTGATGCTCTTTATATATTCTTCTCCAATTCTTATACTATACTAAAATTATAAAAGACTGATCTAAGATTTTATAATTCAGTCAAACTGCATACTAGATTTGATATGGCAATCTAATCTCCTCAATATTTCACAGTACTTTTGTCTCACAGATACGTACCTTCAATTGTTGAAAACTTTATCTTGCTCTATATAATACTCCACTGGTCTTGTGCTCTTGATTGTTGACTTTCTAAAACTAAGAAGTTGATTTCTTATGAAACTTGGTTATAACTAATCTTCTACAGTGATGTCATGAGAAATGGTACTGTAATTTTAAGTAATTACATATATATCTCACCATGACTTAAGTAGAATCATTAGTTTTAGAGAAAATACAATTAAATGATCTGTTTATTACGCTTTTTATGTAAGCATCCATAAGTAGAAATGCAAATGGTTCATAAAGCCACAACATGTTATTAGTAGCCAATGTATATTATTTAATTGAAGTGTGCAGTGTTAGAGAATTTATAAGGTACTTAGTACTAATACTTGGAACACATTTAAATAGTACAATTATAAATTCTTTCTTATTGTTCAAAATAAGTGAATGATAATCAAGTACGATTTTTGGCATGTTGACTTCATAGGTAGCTATGGACGTTTCTATTCGCCATTCTAGATTAATTTCTAAAGTGTTTTTAGATAGAAAAACGAAAACACAACGGACGGTCATCATATTTCATAACGCATTGTTCATTTTTTTTTGAATGAATTGAATATGATAATCCTTCCATCCTCAACTTTATTGCTTCTTGTGTTAACTTCTTTTGCTCTATTGCTCCATATAGCTTAGAAGAATAAAATAATCATAGAGCAAGTGTCGGACATGTTAAAAAAAAATTAGCTTAGTGTCGACAACACTACAAATCTAAGATTTGCTTGCCTACTTTATGGTTTTTACTTTTATCTTTGGAATTATAGACAAAATTGAGGAGTACAAACCTATGAGACATTGCTCTCTGGTAAGAAAATTTGCTGCAAACTTCATCTTATGTCTTTGGATGACCTTAATTGATTTCAGTTGGTTGTAGAGCATGTTGTTCAATACACCGTAATTGTCAAAGGTAAAATAAGTGATGAAGTAAACTATTGCTAGATGTGAACTTAACAATTCTCATGCATTACGATTTGCTTTTACACCAGAGTCATGGAAAACCAAAACAAGAAGAAAAGGTACGCCAAACCCTCGCTAGAAGACGAGTAAAAAAATTGAAAAGTCCAGTGAATCAAAAAGAAAAAGATTTCCCGACCAAAACAACAATTGCACAAGTAAAAAGAAAAATACACTTTTGTCAGGCCAACAAAACTCATATGAAGTTGAAGGTATGAACATACATTATCCTATTTTATTAATATTTATTCACTAAATCATTCCTTAATACAATAGATCTACAATGCTAATGTTCTATTACTACACTAATATCGAAACCAAAAAAGTCACAGGACAGAACTTTTACGAGCCTTCTCGTTCTCCATTGCATGAATTGAGAGTTATTACACCATGTGCATTTTGCAATGCAACAAGATTTGAACATGAACCACCAACATTCTGTTGCCACAACGGTCAGGTACGTGTTACAGAACACTAATTATCATGATGAATAGTTCTTATACTAATGTTTCGTAATTCTATGAAATTCAAATGTCCATTTCTATATATAGATCTAGCTTGCGGAGCCTGATATCCCTGAAGATCTATATCATTTGTTTTCTTCAAAATCTGAAGAATATCTTTTTTTCCTAAAATATATCAGGGCCTATAACAATATCTTTTCATTTACATCATTTGTAATAAATCTAGATAAAATCCTTGCAACCTCAAATAAAAGGCGTCTACACATTTAGAGCACAAGGACAAATTTAACGTGACCTTCCAACACTTCTACCTCAAGAAATTTTTCCAATTATATTTTTACGATACAGAAAATGAACTACGAAATAGGATTGGAATATTAGAAGATGCTAATCTCAGTGATTCCATAATGGCAAAGTTGATAGAAATTTTAGAAGGCAATGCATATGTCAAACTCTTTCAAAGTTTAAGGGATTTTTCACCAATTAAAGATGTACTTATCCATATAGCTAGCAAGGTCTCTTTAGATCAATGTGTCTACAATGCTCCAACCATCGATCAAGTCAGGCAATTTGGATAAAAGGAAACAATGTAAATATACCATTTGAGAGGGGCATAGTTGTCCATGCACATTCAGGACGCCACCACAGAATCCATCATAATTTAGCTGTTATGATTCACTACAATATCCTTTACTCTTTGCACGAGGAGAACCTGGATGGCATCAAGATATAAAGAGGAGACTGAAAAGAAACAATAGTCAAGCTGATGTTGCAAGTACATCCAACAATGTAGAGCATTTAACAACTTTTGACTCTGCATATTACATCATTTCAAGTGAATGTTCCAGTAATACCTATATCCTTGAAATTTTGTATATTTAATATATGTATATGCGTATGTATAATACATTTTTTCTATTGGAATTCAAAAAATATTGAATATCTATTAATTGACACCGTAATTTCGAAAAATGATTCCTCAAAGGTGTCATGTCGTGAATATTACTGCTATAAGCTACAGATATGGCCAAATGTCCCGTCAATGATTCTCTTAGCTGGACGACTACTACAACAGTATTGTGTCGATATGTACATAAAGATGAGATGACAAGTATTGATTTTTTCAGAAAACATCAATTGCAAATAAGATTAGAGCTATATCAAGGAATTGTCGACAAGGGGAGATAAAGTTGGAAAAATAATAGTTCTATCATCTTCTTTTATTGGAGGACCTAGGGATATGCGCACTCACTTTTTAAACTCTATGGCATTGGTCCAAAAGTTCGGTAAACCCAACCTTTTCATAACAATGACTCGCAACACAGAATGGAATGAAATAAAAAGTGAACTCAAAGAAGGACAACTTCCTCAAGACAGACATGATTTGACATCAAGAATATTTAGAGCTAAATTGATGGATTTGAAAGACCAACTTTTAAAAAAAGAGATATTTGGAAAGGTTGCTGCTTATGTATATGTTTTCGAGTTTCAAAAAAGGGGTCTACCGCATATTCACATGTTGATAATATTGCAAAATGGTAACAAGATAACACGTGTTGACCATTATGAAAAGTATTTTCGCGCAGAGATTCCTAATAAACATACTGATCCAGCTCTTCATGCAGTAGTCATAAAACATATGCTACATGGACCATGAGGAATGTATCGAACAAAAATCCCTTGTATGGTTAACGATGTTTGTCGGTTCCTTTATCCAAGGCCTTTTAGCACAAAAATTATTCAAGGAGAAGATTCATATCCAGTATACAAAAGAATGAACGATGGAAGTAAGGTAACATTGAATACTTTTTCTCCCATATTTACCTATTTATTACTATAATAAAGTTAAATTTCCATTCTCATTAATATTCGAAATTATAGGTGCATGTAAGGAATTTCATTTTCGATAACTGTTGGGTCGTACCTTACAATCCATATCAGCTATTGAGGTACAATTGTCATATCAATGTTGAAATATGCTTTGGAGTAAAGGCTGTTAAGTAGTTATATAAATATATCTACAAATGTCATGATAGAGCATCCGTTCATATTTCACGAGATGATTACATTAACATCATAAATGAAATACAAGATTTTCAAGATGCAAGATGGGTTTCTGCACAAGAAGCTTTATGGAGAATATATGAATTTCGATTGAACAAAATGTCCCCACCAATAATAAACCTACAGCTTCACCTTCCAAATCAACAATTTGTTTCATTTTCAGATCATCAGAACTTGGCCCAAGTTGTTTGTTCGGATTATGTAACAAGAACAATGTTGACAGAGTTTTTTGAACGGTGTAAAAAAATTTCCATGGCAAGAAATATTTTGTATAGAGAATTTTCGGAATATTACATGTGGATAGGAGACGTCGCAAGTGGGCAGAATGGAAGAAAGGACATGTTATCGCTCGAATTGCAGCTGTAAATCCCGGTGAAGGGGAAAGATATTACTTGCGCTTGCTATTAAACCATATCAAAGGGCCGACATCTTTTGAGTTCTTGCTAACTGTTAATGGAGTCCAATATTTAACATTTAAGAAGGCAACACAAGAAAGAGGTCTTCTGGAAACTGATAATAGCATCGTCGAATGTTTAGACGAAACAGTCACATTTCAAATGCCTTTTGAATTTCTAAGGCTTTTCGCCACCTTATTGGTCCATTGTGAACCTAATGAAGTAAGAAAACTGTGGAATACATATTTGGAAGACTTGACAGATGATTATAGAAGAAATATTGAAGAATCTTCGGACTATTAAAGTCTACGTGCTTTAAAAGATATACAATTTTTCCTCCAATCTATGGGAAAGACTTTAAAGTCCCTTGATTTTCCTCAGCTTAATGATATCTTCCATGGTGATAATGAAACCATTGCGAAGGATATTTTAGATGAACTATCTGTGCAATTTCCAAACATTGATATTGAAGCAACATCAAAGCTAAATCTAGATCAAGAACATGCTTTTCATGTTATACTCGAAAGAATGAAAAGTGGAAATGGAGGTGTTTTTTGTCGACGGACGTGGTGGCACAGGAAAAACCTTCTTATATCATGCTTTGCTTGCAAATGTTTGATCTCAGAAGAAGATAGCACTTGCGACCGCAACTTCAGGCGTAGCTGCATCAATAATACCAAGAGAAAGAACCGCCCATTCAAGATTCAATATTCCGCTGTAGACAAATGAATCAACAATGTGTAATTTATCAAAGCAAAGTGTTGTAGTGGAATTGATTCGACAATCAAAGATTATAATATGGGATGAAGCTCCAATGGCCAACAAAAATACAATAGAAACTGTGGATAGAACTTTCAGAGATATCTTAGGTAATTCAGAACCATTTGGTGGAAAGATTTTTGTGTTTGATGGAGATTTTCGTCAGGTGCTCCCTGTTTTCCCACGAGCAACAAGACAACAAACAATTAACCAAAGTCTGGTGAGATCTTTTCTTTGGGAGAAAATGGAAAAGCTGCAACTAAGTTAGAACATGCGTTCTTAAAATGATAATCGATTTGCTCAATATTTGATCCAAATTGGTCATGGAACTGAAGCTTACATAGAGGACGACTTCATCAACTTACCAGAGGAGACAGTTACAACATCTGATAATACCGAAACATCGGAGTTACAATTAATCAATGAAGTTTTCCCAGAAAATGCATTTTCTCCTGATTATATTACACAACGTGGAATCCTTTCTACCAAAAATGAGTATGTTGACTACCTCAACGACAAACTAATCGGGCTATTTCCAGGAGATAGTGAAGAATTTGTGAGCTTTGATCAAATAATAGATGATACAAATCAATTTTATCAAGAAGAGTTCCTCAATACATTGTTACCAAATGGTGTTCCACCACATAAGTTGATCTTGAAAAGAAATTGTCCTGTGATGGGAATTTGGACCCGTCCAACGGTCTTTGCAATGGAACAAGAATGATTTGTCGTGATTTCAAAAAGCATATTATCCATGCAGAAATAACCATTGGACAACATGCTGGAAAATAAGTTTTCCTTTCGCGCATCCCTTTAACTCCAGCAAATGATGAAGGATATCCATTCAAATTCAAGAGGAAACAATTTCCAATACATCTATGCTTCGCAATGACAATTAACTAGGCTCAAGGAAAAATAGTGCCTAATGTTGGAATATACCTTCCTGAACACGTATTCTCTTATGGGCAGCTATATGTCGCACTTTCACGAGGGGTATCAATGTAAACAATAAAAGTATTGGTAAAAGCAGAATACAAAAATAACAAAAAATTTGGAACATTGACAAAAAATAGTGTACAAAGAAGTTTTACTGTAATTGTACTTTTAAAATTTAGTTTATAGCTTATAATTTTGTTCAAGAAATGTACACTACTACAAAAAATTGCACAATTGTTAGTCATTTACATATGACGTGCAACGCACGTACTAACAACTAGTCAATTACAAAAATCTTGAATATCGTAACTGACCCTAATTTTTCTCTCCATTTTAGTGGAGAAATATATTCACACTATCAGTTACTGTTTATAGGTTTTAAACCATGAAAGATATTTCGTGTGCTACCTTATTCTATATGTTCATCATGCAAGTTCAAATAATGAATTTGAACCCATAAGAAGATCTACATCTTGTTTGTTAAGAATCATTATGTGGCATCCACTCAAACATCCAAATTCTTCAATTGGCAACAAACTACCAAAACTAGTCTCAAAATAGTGTCAACACATTATAAGAAGATTTCCAGTCCTGATCAGAAATACAAGCTTTATTTTCAATGTCTTGGAGGTGAGTGAATTTACATTCATCATGTTTGAGCCAGTTTTCAATTATATATCAGTTACATGTCATATATGGTCCTGCTAAAGGATATATAAGATTTATCCATCTTTTATCCTTACAGAATTTGTGACAATGGGCAAGTGTCGATCTAAAAAAAAATTCAACGGGAGTCAATTTCACAAGGAAAGCATCAAGATTAATTCTCTTGAGGAACCGTCGTAGAGGTGGTCACACACACAGTAGGAGAAAGGTTTCTAAAGAAGTCTCATTACAAAACAAAGTATGTGGTTTTACAAAGAATTGTGCAAATTATCATACACTTTTGCTTTAGGGAATTTCTTATGCCATGTAGAACCTTGATTTAACCAGCAGTATACCAGATAATGGTGTGATCTGATGTAAATTCCAAATAATGGTGTGCTCTGAAGTTGATACCAAATAGTGGTGTGATCTTATCAGGATATATGAGAGTTCTCTGATGTTGATACCAGACAATGCTTCCTTCTCCACTCAAATAAAGCATATTTTGTCACAGGAAGCAAAATGGGTCAACATAATCATTATGTGACCTCTAGATTCTGGTTTTCCATACAGTTGCCAATTTTGGAACTCTTCTTTTAATGTAGAAACAATTGTCTTCACCTATTTCTGGAAGGTTGCGTGAAATTGTGATGCATTAAGTCCTAGACATGTCGGCACCATGGATAGAACCCTTGAATGTAAGTCTCTTATTCAAAATATTATGCGTTTGTGGGGATAAATTATACCATTAGATGCACATAGAATATCACCGAATAAAAATTCACGCCAAATTTGGTTGTCCTATTGTGGTATGAGTTTTATTGTTTACATATACCTGTTGAATCTTTACAATTGGACCAAGAGTGATCATGTTGAGTAATTAGCTATGTTTTTTCTCTTGGGCTCCCAATGAGGGGAAAATATGTGCTAGGAACCTTTTCAATGTCACCAAGCGTGAACATAACTCATGAGATTTGTGTACAAATTATGGGGAAGAGTGGTTGGTTCTTGTAATGCAACGTGGCCAGTTTTGCTGTATAAACAAAGGCATACAAGGTTAGATATTAGTGATTTTGATTGGAGGCATTGATACCAAATGAGATCTCATTATCTTCTTGGTGTTTTCAATGTTAAATTTCATCTAGAAACCCATGATGCTACCGATTGAATCCTTTTAAAATGGCTTTCCAATTGCAAATGAAAAATCGTATCTATATATTTTACATATAACAATAGAAAATTCATGAGATGCAACAATAAACCACAAGAAGGCCTTCTCTGGTTTTTGCACATCAACATTCAAAGTTCCTAAATTTTAACAAATAAAGCATTATTGCACTTACCATGATAAGTCAGATATTAATGTAAGAACTAAAGTAGCAGGTTTCAGCGTTTATGTGTTTATCAATTTATAGATGCCATTCGGATCCTAAAGCATAATTACATATTGCATAATATATTTATTTAGTATGATCAATATTGTTATCACAAGTATTAAATGTCACAACATTCAAAATTGAAATCAATAAAACATTTCAATAAACTCAATTGATGAAATCACAATCATCATTACTGTAATTGATATTTATTAATTAATTAATTAAACCACACAACACGATCAATTGTGTAACATGTTGGGAACCCGGATTGCTCTACTCACAAAAATTGATTTCTTGTGAATAGATCATCCCGTTACAGGATTTTCTATTCTATGTATTTAACTTGGAATAAATAATTTTGTGCACATAAAAATGAAAGAGATTTTACCTTTATAGCGTGTTTTACAATAATCTCTTTTCCACCGCTTCTTGATTCCATCAAAGCTTCAAACCTTCAAGCTTTCCCCGGTGTTCTCTAATGGCAATTATGCAGGTGTGTGGTCACCTATCTCAAGACCTAGGTTACACTAGGATTATGGTTTCTTTGTAAAGAGGAAACACACACTACACACTTTAGTATATGTCTCCCACTTTTTCAATTAGGTTAAGAAAAATAGTCTTAAGAGACTATTTGTAACCTCTTTACACTCCAAAACCCTATCAGGCCTAGTACCATAAAACAGGCTCATTTCTGCATAGCCCAATACATGTAATAAGCATGTATAAACTCATTATAGTGAAGCCACCGAGGGAACCTGATCGGACCCAATTAAACTAAGCTCCAATAAATTAATTATGACCCGATCAACTCTTGATCAGTCAAAATCAATTTATTAATCACGTTCTATTCCACTAAAAGAACGAGATTGCACTCTTAGTAAAATTGAAATTACTGAAACAATTAATCAATAATTATATCCTCTGACTTATCGTTCTTACATGTTACCCCCGTCGTTCAACTTGAATATTCAGAGCAAGTTAAAATGACCAAAATGTCCTTCTCTGAATATTCATAAACTCTCAACTCTCATCTTCTATCTGACAATTTGATGTAATCAATCACATTATAGAATTCAACAGTCACTGTCGAATTACTGTGCTCAGATTCAACTGTTCACTAGAAGAACCAGTGAGATTATGATCATATCTAAAAGGTCATGGATTCCATAATACAAATATACGTTCTTCGTTAGTTCACTTTAATTTCAAAAGTACCGAGATATTGATCAACAATTTGATCTCACCCGTTGATACCTCAAAGAACTTCAAGTTAGTAATCGAAATCCATTATCCGATTAGGATTAAGGTTCCACGTATGATAGTCAAATGAAATGAAATTTGTATGGTCAATATCACAAATTAATTTCACGTGGTCTTGTCCAATACATTCTAAACATACTCTCAATTTTATTACCAAAGTCAAAGATAGACTTTAATAAAATCGAGACGATCTTATCAAAATAAATTGTCCATATTTATTTACTGACCTTGAACGTTAATTTTAGATCGAATTACAAATTGAATCTTTCTGTGTTTAACAACTTAAACACTCAATCTGTAATATAAAATCGACCCATGGACAAACGCAACTTCATATTAATACAATCAATTAATATTTTATTTTGAATGTCGTGAATTATTCTCTATGGGCATATATGATTCCAACATAACAGACCATCATTCTAATGTACTTTTCCAACATAACAATCTTATGAAAAGAATATGAAAGAATGTGTGTCCATCGGTACCAACGTAATAGTGAACTTTATTATAGGATTTAAGTAATGAGAGGGGTCAATCCAGGTCCATAAATAATATATCATCATCTCATTCACCTCTAAAGTGCACAAACATGGTTGAAGCTGTCATTTCCCGGTTCAATACATAACCCACGCTATCAGAATGTATAAATTTTTAAACTAACATGAAGAATTATATAGACAAATTTACAGGGTATTTATGTTAATACTTATACCCAGATTCTGTAACATCATACATTGTTCGTCATACTATAGATAATTGCTTGGAAATATATATGCTACATAAGTAGTTGTATGATAGACCTATCTATAGTCTCTTGTTGATTACGTAATAGAAGTTCGATACATTATTCCTATTTATAGGTTATTTCAATCCGAAGGGTATGACCTTATAACAATAGAATCCCTGGTCTATAATAAAAGGAGGTGTGCTCTTCGTCAGATTCATGCAAGGGAATCCAATTGTCTCCGACGTATGCATCCATGAAACTTAACATTTCATGCCCAGTAGTGGAATCAACCAACTGGTCAATCCGGGGTAAGGTAAAACTGTACTTTGGACAAGCCTGATTTAAGTTCGAAAAATCAATGCATTCCCTTAATTTTTCCACTTTATTTTGGTACCAACACTGGATTTGATACCCACTTCGGATATCTGGACCCTCTGATAAAGTCATTCTTCAACAACTTCAATAGCTTCTCTTTCAAAGCCTCATATTTTTTCAGACTCATGGGTCTTCTTTTCTGCCTATGTCTAGGGCGGTGTGGATCAATCTACAGTCTATGATAGGCCACTCTTGGGTCTATGCCCACTATATCGTCATGTTTCCATCCAAATACATCAAGATTTTGACAGAGAAAACTTTTCAATTTCTCCTTGAACTCAATATGCGGAGTCCTGCTCAATCTGTAGTTCTTTGATAGGATCTAAAGGATCAACCGGGAATCACTCCAACTTTTCAGCAGGACTAATTCGACATTCGGAACCCATCATTCTTGGATCTAAATATGTTAGGTCCTCTCCTTCTTGCATTATGGGGGATTTCCCTACCTCTATCATAAGGATTATGGATCCTCTTGGAACCAAATAGTCCCTGGTGAAGCTGTAGATAGGGTTCGAAACTAGAGTCAGTGGGGAGTAAATACCCATTTTGTCATAGGTAACCCCGTAAATCGCATTTACTGATGCCCCATCATCTATTAACATCCTGGATAAGCCATTCCTAGCGACTATAGTATGGATTTCCAATGCATCATTGTGCATAAAATGCACCCCAATTGCATTATCCAATGTGAAAATGTACTCCATTCTTGAAGCTCCAACAGGGTGTGAATTAATATTATAATTCACAATAGCGAGCTCCTTGGCCTCTCTGATCTACAACTTTTGGGATTCGTATTCCCTCCTGGGTGAGGTCCTCCAAAGATGGTATTAATATCACATAATGGTAGGTCATTGTGAGGAGGCAAGTCCCTGATATTTTTATCAGTTTCCGAAGATCTATTTCTGTCATTGCTCCGCTCCCTTTGGCGATTGCTTCCTTTAGGAGTAGTATTTCTCCCGTTGTCCACATGATCAGCTCGATTGAACCTTTGATCGAGGGCCAATTCCTCCTTTTCCCTCATTAGTCTTTTGTTTAGCCAACATTTTCACGTCCCTGCAATCGTCCGTTACATGCCCATAGAATCTATGGTATGCACAGTAGGGTCGAGTCATAGGCTGTTTACCACTCCGACTGGTGCTAACTCCTTCCTGAGCTACTGCGAGAGTCGTTACGAGGAGTACAGAGTGAAGGTTTGGGATAACCTCCGTGATTTCAACTGCATAGCTGGATTCAGACCATGGAAATGGACGAGAACCACATATGTGGCTATTTTTAGACCGATTCTTGCTACCCCTGGTTGCTGGGTTAGCTCTGGACTGATATCTGGTGTTGTAGCGTTCTTGAGGATGGCCATCTCTGGCCCTCGCCATTTCTTCTGAGATGATCTCCTCCTTCATCAAGTCTACAAGAGCATTTTAATCTCTTGGTTTTTGACTCCGGACATCTCTCTAAAACATGGTCATCTCATGTCTATGTCCCTTTTAGAGCAGAGAACATTTTTGCTTCCGTTATATTTTTCACAGTTGTGCATTTCTTCTATGAAACAGGCTAGGTAGCCTTTTAAGGACTCATTCTAACCTTGCCTCAAGTCATGTAACTACTGGAAAGGGAGTTTCCCGGTCTAGATGACATAAAGCCATTTTTGGAGGCTATTTTTAGGTTTCTCCAATTGTGGATGCTGACATGCGGAGTTTTTTGTACCATTGTATAGCACTCCCTTCAGAGTCAATGCAAATACTTTGCATTTAAGCGCCGGAGTGGCTCCTTCCATCTCCATGCTAGCACAGTAATTTAGGAGGTGATCATTGGGATCACCTCTTCTAGAGATGGCAAAAAAATTGATCCGATATGTTGATCCGTCAATCCGACCTTATCTGATCTGAAAAATCCCGATCTGTAGATCGACGGATCGGATTTGGATAGGGGGTGATCCGATCCGCGATCCAATTTATTTTTTTAAAATTTTTAAAAATATGTAAAAAAAAAAAGTCATTAAATCTAAAATATATAATCTATTATTGAATTTGGAACAAAATCTCTAATTTTCTATACATGTAATATTTTGTTGTATGAATCAGATATTATATTAATTGTTTTATGAATTATATATTGATTTATTTGTCGTTAACTAAAACATATAACGAAAATTGATCTTGCGACTAATCCCATTCATGGGGTGACAAGGCTTAACCACAATGTGGTCTCGGATAAGCAGGCAAACTTCCTTGTATTTAAGAGTGGGCTTATGTAACCCTTCTCTCCCTCCTATTTTTAGGAACATCTACTTGAGGGTAAGTTTCTTCAGTTCTTCTTTCATTTCTATCTCTAGGCGCTTGGTTTTGTGGATAGGCTTCTTCAGCCTTTTGCTCCTGCCTATTTCTAGGTGTCCGTGTTTGAGGTTGGGCTTCTTCAGCTTTTCTCCCATGTCTATTTCTAGATCAGAGACCCCCTATCCGGCTAAAAACAATGCCAGACCTCGATGGTGCTTCTTCCTTGTGATATTTAGGAGGGAAGCTACACTCCTCTTATGTTTCATACGCAGAGTCCTCTACGTTAGGTTGTATGGAGTCTGCTCCAGCGTCTCCTAGAGGCATATAGTAGTAGTTTGAAGTTGAATTATTTGCGCAGGAGGGCGAATATTGTGGTTGAATTTGGGGTTATTGCAATGGTGCAACTAGATCATTTACCATATATTCCCTTTGCCATGTAGGCGTTTATAACAGCTGTTTGTTCAATTTGTTGCTTCTGCATTTCTATCATCTGAGCAGCCATGTGTGTCATGGCCCTCATCAAATGTCTGCTTCTATGCCTGGGAGATTGGTTTGGTTGAGGAACCTCCTCATTGGCATCTTGAGGTTGGTTAGGTGGGGGTACCTCGTCTTCAACATTGTGCTGTTCACTTCTACTTCTTCTTGGATTAGCGTCACTATCACTGTCATCCATTGTTGTAATGATCTATGGATTATCCTTTCTTCAAGGTTGAGGAACTTATATTTCAAAGTTTTATGCCTTTTTTAAGGTTGTAAAACTTATATTTTAAAGTTTCGAGCCTTTTTTCATCGTTTCTTAGGGTATCTTTCCACTAGTCTTTCCAGAAGGTTACCCGTATGTTTTACCAATCTTTTTCAAGAGGTTTCTCACCCCTTTTCAAGGTTTTAAGGTTCTTTTCCATTCTTTTTCAAAAGGTTCTTTGCCGCGTGAATTCGTGGTTAGAAGTGTGGTTTCCCACAAATGACGTCAAAATCTTAACCACAAAATCTGGTGGGACCATAGACCAATACGTCTCAGTTCCTCCCTCTTGAATACGTAGTCTCCTGCACTTAGACAAAAAATCACCGTAACAACTCGATTTATACTAGCCAAAAAGTCAAGAAATTATTTTGTCAAAGTCAAATGTTCAAATGGTCAAGTAAGGGCTTAGATTGAACAAATAAATTTATTAGGACTTAAATTGAAGCAAATATTTTCATAAGAATTTAAATTAAGTAAATGATTTCTTTATGGGTTCTATTTTATAATTTCAAGCATTTAAAGGACATGAATGAGACAAATTAGAAATTTCAAGGATTTAGTTTTCTATATTGAAACTTAAGGACTAAAGTTTATATTATATGAAGGATTTTGGACTTGTTGTAATTTCATTATATTTATCCATCAAATGATGGACTAAAGCCCATTCTATTTGTGCTTTCGGTGAGAGAAACAGAGGGAAATTTCGAGAGAAATCGAGAGAGGAAGAAAGGGAAAGAAAAAGGGGAAGAAAAGAAAGAAAGGAGGAGAAAAAGCTTGTCCAACCCAAGTGCCTATTGTTTTGGGTTTATACTACCACTTTTTCTTATCTTTAAGAGGTAAGTAGAAAAATACTTATTGTTCAATAATGTGTGAAATTAGGGCTTTTGATTTATAGTTTAAATGTGAGTTATATATGAATGTGGGAATGATGATTTTGGTGATTCTAATTGTATATTTAAGTTTATTGAAATAAATGCTTGGTATTAAAGATTAGGGTTTTATGTTATTGGATTAATTTTATGATTAAGTGATGAGGTTCGAAGCGCGGAAGAAACGTCAGAAAGTTCTTAACTCAGGTTGTGGTTGGACGGATGAATCATGACCCGATATTCACGACGCGATGAATCGACGATGCGGAATAAAGAACCACGACTTTCGAAACATCACAAGGATTTGCCCAATCTCCTTGATAAGTCTCTGATTTGAAAGTCACAAATATTCTAGCAAATATTTGATAAGTTCGATATTTGAACGTCACAAGAAATATTTTTGATAAGTTCGAAAAATATAGGAATCCACCTATAACTTTTATTGAATCCTCAATAAAAACTGTTTATATCAAAATCGAAGTCTGATTACAATGAATGGAAAAAGCGTATAAATAAGCAAAATAAAACCCTAGTCGCTAATGGACTTAAAATAGAGTTCTAACTAACCTAAAATAGCTAAAAACTGGAAAATGAATAAAAATACGAAAAAGGAATTAAAAAACCGCATTATTTGCGAAAATCCTAACTTACGGCCATGACAGCATCACTTACGACCATAACTATGCTTCTGCTTAAGGATTACGACCGTGACCATAATACTTACGGCTGTAACTTTGAAAACCTGGAATTCTTCAATTTGATCCGAGAGTGACTTACGGCCGTGAGAATATTTGGTTACGGCTGTAACTTTGCTTCTGCATAATTTTTTGGTTCTTTTCGACACAGTTTGATCTTCAAAGCTCGTCAAACCTGCTGAATTCTTGTTTTGCCTTGAATTACTTGAATTTTCCCGTCAAACCTGCTGTGACTCCGATTGTCGAGGGTCCGGAACACATCATTAAGTTAAGATAAATTTGTATTTTGGTTTGTTTTGTGCTAGAAATGGATATGTTGGTGTGGATGATGAATATTAGTTTAGTTATGAGAAGTGGTGAATAAACTAGTGAGCTTGGTAAAACTTGAAAATGGGGATTTAGATAAATGTGGTTCTAATTTCAAAATCTCAAGTGATATTTGAACTTAATTAGTCATTAGAAGTGATTTTGTATTCCTAAGTAAAAAGGGTGAGTATGGTGTAATATATGAAAACAAGTTTAATGACTTAATTCAAATATGATGCTCTTTTACTAAATTATCTATTAAGGTGATTTTAAATGTTGATGTGAAGATTTTATTTTATCTCAGGAGGTGACGAGAAAGTTGGCGTTATATATCGGTCAAGCTAGTGGACAGTCAATTATTTTTTGGGTGGAGAATACTTAAAAGATTTTTCTACGTTATTCACACTGATTTTCTATAAGTTACAAAATGAATTTTAAATTATTTGCTTTTAGCATGATTATCAATACAAATGTTTTATAATTAAGTTTGTTTATCGTGATGGCTCTTTTTACCATATTTTACGAGCATTATTAGTTAAGTTGAGCATGTATGATTTCAAAATCACCAGAAGTACCCGATGTGGTTATCTGTTCTTGTGTTAGTGCACGGAGAGGGCCTTGGGACCGTGTACTAGCTGATATTATTTGAGATCTTAAGGCTCTGTCACGGAGGGGGCCTATGGCCTGTGATCAGATGATCTTAAAATCCATTCTTATGCACAGAGGTGGCCTATGGCCCTTGTGTAAGGGTGCATATATGAGGTCTTTGGGACCCACTTTTGTACCCAGAGGGGCTTTGGACCGGGTATGGAGGTGCTTAGCAGTCTACGCGCGTATGACTAGATACAGATTTCAGATGATTTAGTTGGGTACCTTTGGTGTGATTTTCTTATTTATTACAGTTTATCAGTTATGCCATATTACAGTTTATCAGTTATGCCATATTGCAATTTATCAGTTATGCCACAGATAATTATTCCACAATCTTTATGATTATTCTAAGCATGTATGATTTGATTTAAAGTGGCAAAAGATTATGAAATAAATTATGTTTTCAAAAATGATTTATAAAAGAAAATTATTTCAGAAACTCCACTCATTGAATTACAAGCTCACAATTTTCCCTATCTCTTCCTTATAGGAAAAAGTTACAGATTTTAAGCAGCTTGGATAGAGTCATCGCCACCGCACGAGCTTAAAAAGTAGGCATTTCTATGGTTTATTCTGATATGGTATTTAGAAGTTATCTTTTGGGCTCATGTTATAGGCTCTGATATTCTTTTGTGGCCTTGTCGGTAATAGGCCTGGTGATTATGTAAAATGTGTTGTATATATATCTTAACAGAATTGACTAAGAACTTCAATTGTCTTATTACATTAATGTTATGCTTGGAAGTTTGGGAAGTCTTTATGATTGTTGAGGATTTGACGTTAAATTACAGGCTAGTTATGTCAATAATATAGGGGAGACTCTGTCAGAATTTTTATTAATTCATATGGGATCAAATTTATTTAAAAGGTGAATTTGAAATATAAGAAAAGTCAAGTTTGCCTTGGTGGTGGGTCTAACATCACATCACGTTTCAGGTCCAGTAGGGTGATCTGGGATGGGTCATGACAATCAGTGTGCAAGAGGGGGCCAAAGTGGCTCCCATATGCACTCCGACGCTCAAATCAAGACCCATTATGAGTGAGTACAATTTGAGTGTGAGAAATATAAATGTGTAAAAGAGAGAACTACCAAACGGGGGGTTTAATACCTAAATATGTTGAAATCATAAAATCTTTTATTCTTTATTGTAAATAAGAAATTCTAAAGTATTATAAGTAATATGATATCAATGAAAAACTTAATAATGAATACAATTAATCTGATATCAATAAAAATCTGAGTAAGGTATAAATTCTTCATACTATAAGCTGAAATTTTATAATGTAAACGGAATAACATAATTCTGTAATCTAAAATCTTATAAGTTGTAATAATCTGAAATCTAATAAACTGTAAGAATACTAAAAAAAAAACCAAAATGTACCCATCAATAACCTTACTCCTGTACAGAGTAATCTCGATGAATAAGGTAAAGTCATTCAAATCTGATAAGCTGATAGTCGAATAATTTGGTCATACGTGCTCAGAGCTGCCCACAATGGCTAAGCAACTAGGTACATGCTCAAAGCTTATATATGAACAAGAGTGGTTCCCAAAGACCTCTGATAATCTGGCCATACACTTTGCAAACGAATTCAAACTAGTGCAGAGCGGGAAAAATAACATGTCTGGTCATACATCGTGGAAACATATTCACATTAGTGCAGATTGGTTAAATTACCATATCTAGCAATACATTTTGAAAATACATTTACATCAGTGCAGAGCAGGTGAAATCATCATATCTGATCATACATTGTGGAAATACATTCACAACAGTGCAAAGCGGGTAAAATAAACGGGGTATTTTTTGGTTTACATGTATATATTTGTATTAGGCTCATTTAGTTGAAGACTAGAAGAAAAGAGAGGGAAGAATCAAGAATGTGGGGAGAGAGAAAGGAAAGAAAAAGAAAAAGAAAGGAGAGAAAGACATGGAGCCGACTGGATTTAGAAATGGACGAGCAAGCATGACTTTTCAATTCTACTTCAATTTTTAATTAAGTTGCTTAAATTTGAAGTTTATCAAGTTTTTAAGGTAACTAGTGGCATACACATGCGTTGCACGTGATTGACGAGCGATTTTTTCATTTTAATATATCCAAAATTTGTGATTATTAGTTCCTAACAATTACACGATTATAATAGATTTATAATAAATATGGAATAATATGTTATATCTATGTTTGATGTTCTTTATTTGAGAAAAATTGTTTTGAATAGTGATTGATGTGCTATTGTGTGGTTGAAAATGAAAGAAAATATTGGATTTATGTGTATAATATTTTATTGTTAAAATGTGGATTAAACTGAATACCGTAAAAAGTTTTATTTTATTTTATTTTATTTTTAAAGAGCATCAAACATATTATTTATTGTTAGCTTCGATAATTATGAATGTTGATAATTTATTTAAATTCATAGAAATAAAAATATAATTTTGAGATGATTTTAAAATATGACAATACTTACATTGAAAATCATATTTCATCCTGAAAGAATATAATTGTGTAGAATAAATATTCTTATGAATAAAAATACATGAAAGGCTAATCTCTTTTCCACTTCCACAATTATAACAGCTAGCCACTGGATTAGGATCCAAACCTAATTTCTTATAACTTGTTTTCCATTGAGTATAATTCCCTTGATCGACTAAACATTCCACACAGTAAATAAATGGAAAGTGTTCATTCTGCATGAATTTTCAATGACGAAAGACAGTAAAAAAAAAAAAAAAAAGTGTTCTTTTAATGTTTGCAATCTTACAAATAATTATTGTGTTCAGTCATACATATCCAATGTAAGATTTTCAATTAAAAATTACGAAAATTTATTACAAGCATAATAATAAATAAATCACATCGTATAAGACTTTTTATAAATTGTCTTATTTTTTAAGTTATTTAGTACATATACATCTTAGAGCTCTTTTCTATATCGTATTATTAAATTAATAAATATTTTTATAGATAATTACATTAAATAAGTAATTCATATTTTATGATAATTATATGTGTTCTTTATTGGTCTTAATTTTATGGATAAATATTTGTGTTCAGTCATACAAATTCAATGTCAAATTTTCAGTTAAAATTATATTGAGAATTTATACGCTATCATATTTTTATAAATCACATTGTATTAATTTTTTTATAAATAACCTTATATTTTTTTTTTTTGTTATTGTTACATATACATATTAAAGTTATTTTCTATATTGTATTATTTATCAAAATAATTTTAATTTGAATTCCATTTAATTCCTAATTAATTTTTTGTTCTAGAAAATCTCCTATCGCATTTTTTAACATTAATGATTAATAAACTTATTTATATTGTTTTGAAATGATATGGTTATTAATGATTTTTGTCCCAATTGTTAATTTTATGATTTTAAAAAGTAATTAATCATGACATGGTATTCTTTGTTATATTTGCTTACCGATCATGTTCTAGAATGTCGAATTCTACTTGGCATCAATACATGACACATGTTCTTTATTCAAAGGATGTCGTTTACCTTCGGATTCTGGATACCTACTTAATTTCAAAGAAGACATTTTTCATTGATGGTGTCATATGCCATGAATATCGATAAGAGTCCGGGATAATCACTCTCGCACATGAGACTTCTTCTTAGAAAGTCAGTGTTTATACATGGACAACTTTTATGTTGCAATTAATAAGGTGGCAAATAGTTCCGAATTAAAGACGTTGATTTGAAATAAGAATGAAAGACCAACAAATTCAACAAACAATATAGAGTACAAAGAAGTATTCCAAAATTTGTAGTAATATGAAACTAATAAATGATGATATTATTTTTATTTGCCAATGTTATTTTTTATTTTTTGTCTAAGGATTCATTTAATTTCACATAAGATTATCTTTATTCAGATGTTTCTTCCCATACATCTCACGAGTGATTCACTAGTATATATACAACAAAAGGACACAAACACGTACGTCCACTATCATGATAACTGTAAGATTTTCAAATTATTATTTTGATTTTGATTTTTTTTAGAATTGTTTTTGTGAAAAAGTGATTTTTTAGAATGTAAAGTTAAAAAGTAGTATGGAAAATTGTAATTTTTAAAGAACGTGTGATTGAGAATGAATGTTCAGAAAAATTGATTCTTGAAAAATCAATTCCATATGGTAAGTGATAAAGTATTATGTCTTGTGGGTTAAACAACCGCGCCGCTTTTATGAATCGAGATGCATATATGTTTTCTTAGTATATAAAGTTAAATGTATTTGCAATATACATTCGTTAAAATTTAATTAAAACTAACATTTCATGTTGCTTAATTTGCTACATTTATTTAAATATATGACCACATGTATTTAATTTGTAATGTTAAAGTAAATATGAAATGAAATATTTGTTTATTAAATTTAAATATCAAATATTGTAATAAGATAGTTAGTACCAATTCTAATAGTACTATTCAGATAACGATAAATTATTTGTGATAATCTAGAAATTATAATTTGAAAAGATTAATTACATCAATAATCATTAAAATTGAATAGTTATGCAAATGGTCATTGAAGTATTTTTTTAAGTAGTAAGTTATTTAAGTTCCTAACTATTACAATTGTGACAACTTAGTATAAAAAAAAATAAAAATCGATCCCTATTAAGTACAATTTATTCAAATCTTCATTTTTTTAAAACTCATTTTCAACTAACATTCTATTAATAAAATATTCTACATATAAATTAAAAAAAATAAATTCATAGTATACATTTTCTACAAAATCATTATTATAAAACTCATTTTGTAGATAATGAAGTCTCAAACAAGAACTAAATATGCTCAAAGAGAAAAACGCAATACATAACGGGAGATTACTTTCCAAAATCAAAAAATGAAGGAGGATGAAATAAGAAATTTCATCAATTTATTTTTCTTTTCCTTTTCGTTTTAATAAAATTTTAAGCGTATATCACAAATATATCTATTTTTTTTACTTATTACAAATTCTACTTAAATGTAATTTTTCTTTTCCATTTTAAATTTTAAATAAGTTCAAATTACAACATTTAAAGAAATTTCTGGAACGATAAACATACGAACAGTAAAAAAAATTAAGATGTGTGTAATGTAATTTTTTTGTAAATAATTGTCTTCCTTCGTTTCTCATTTTTAATTAAATATTCATTTTTTATGTTAATATATAAATTCAATATATGTGAGTAACAAATGATCGTGCATCGCACGGGTGTAACATGAGTGTATATCAAATTAGGTTAGTTTGGCCAATTAGTTCGGTAAAGGCTAGACTAATTTGCTAATTTCTAGAAACCAAGGACCATTTCAATATTTATCAAACAAATGAGGGACTACAATGATAACCTATTTGTTGTCATCTAGACCGTACTACTAGTGATGGCAATGAGTCGAGTATGTGTCGGATTTGCCAAATTCGTTCCCTACCCACTAAATATTTACAACCTTCATACCCTATCCATATACCCATTTAAAAATTACGGGTCGGGTGCGGGTTGGGTGTGGGTCGGAGGCGGGTTTGCTTCTATACCCATTTAAAACCCATTATTAATTATTTATTTTTTAATTATTTTTTTAGACTATAAATAGATTATATGCGTTCCGAATTAATTTGAATCAATTAAATATTGAGCTTCACTTGAATTTGAGTTGAAAAAAGCTTATTATATGTTGAAATTATACAAGCGAATTTGAATAATTTTTTTAGATATTAACAAAGTCAATAGTTTAAACATATTAATGTTTAGACGATAACAATGTCAATAAATATTTGGGTTCTATTTTTTTTTTTTTAAACAATCACTTTTTGTTTTAAATTATATAATTTTTAAAGGAAATTAATGAGTATGCGGGTCGAGTATGAGTATTGTAGTAATATCAACACCCGACTCATACCTATGTCGAGTTTTAAAATTTACCTCCATACTCTACCCACGAACTCATTTAATCGGGTAATTCCCGTCCATTTATGTCGGATCTCCTTCGATAATCGGGTTCGTCGGAATTATTTCCATTCCTTACGTATATCAAGCTCGGAGATTCGAGCATATTTTATATGTATGTTAGAAAAATCCATTTGGGGGTTTTAGGCATATTTATTCAAAGGAGGCGAGAATGGGAAGAAAATTTTTCGTCGGCGGCAACTGGAAATGTGTATGTATTTCGTATTTATGATCGGTTAATTTTATTTTTTGTTTGCGTGTATTTATCATCACTGCATAGAACGAGTCTTAAATTTTTTTTATTAATCAGTGGAAACCCTTTTTTAAGTTCGAAATTTGGTCGAAATTGTTACTATCTATTTCCTTATTGCGTCGTGATCATTATGGTTGAGTTGAATCTTGGTAGTTTTATAACTTTTTCATGATGAATTTTTGTTCTTGAGAATTAAAGTATGAACTTCCATTAGAGCTGTAGCATGATAACTTTTTCATGATGAATTTTTGTTCTTGAGTGAGAAACTATAGTTGGGCAATGATCAACATGTTGAAAATCTTTGCATTAGGTAGTTTCTTGATAAGCATTCAATTTCATAAAATTACAAACAACTGAATAATATATCTGTTATGTGGAAAGATCTTTGATTCCTCTTAATATCTACATTTGAAATGCCTCCAAATTTTTGTTTGAAAAGCTTGGTTGCTTTATTATTTTATGCATGCAGAATGGAACAATTGAGGAGGTGAAGAAGATTGTAACCACTTTGAATGAAGCTGAAGTGCCGTCAGAAGATGTTGTAGGTGGGTTTTACTTTCTGTTTGCAATTGGCACAGATTTTGTTCCCCTCTTATTCTCGTCTGCTAGTGTTTGTAATTTAAAAATTTATTTTCTTGCAAATTTAATATGCTACATCGACTTTATGAAACTTAGGCACAATGTGTTTGCAGAAGTTGTAGTAAGTCCTCCTTTTGTGTTTCTTTCGATGGTTAAAAGCTTATTGCGCAATGATTTCTCTATTGCTGCACAAAACTGTTGGGCCCGTAAAGGGGGGGCTTTTACTGGTGAGGTCAGGTATGTTTCTGCTTGATTCAAGAATCTACTTACCCAAGTGATTTTTGGCAATATTTGAATGCCTTATTTACATATGTATGTTGGTCTGTGTTTCCATGTACTCACATCCGTGGATTTATGTGAAATCTATAATTGGTTTCTGAGTGGTAATTATAGCTGTTTTGAGTGGTTTCTTTGTGGTTCAGGTTTAGTTGCTTGGTCATTTATTCTTTCCTATTAGATTGCAATAAAATGACACAGTTATTACACCGGACAAACATCTCACATGCCTTTCTTCTTTTATCCATGCCTATATAGCACACCAAATATGCAAAAATGTTATACCTTGCAATCAACTTCTGGTTGTGATTTTCATTTCATAGATGGTGTCGTCGATACCAGATATTCTATATTCTATTTAAGTATTCTTACATCCACTCTTCTGCTAGTGACCTAATCTGCCAAAAACTGGAGTTTTGGTGTTTATTTAGCTAATTAAAAAATAATAGAACAACCGGTTACCTCTACAGTCCGTCTCTAAATGGTTCTAAATTATATTATTGGCCATTACCATCTGTGCCACGTTGGCCATTATAGACGGGGTGGGAGATTTTTCCATCCCTATCTTGATGGTGAGATTACATTTCTGCTTTTCATTCATACCACTACTTCTTTGTGCTAACCATAATCAAAGTAATCTTTCAAAATGAAGAGTTCTAATGTTCCTTTACCCTTTCTAGGAGATAAACCATAAATGAAATAAAAAGGAGTAACTAATCATATGGGTCTCCTCTTGTGCCACTTTCCCTTCTGTCTAAACTGTTTGTTTTGTCAATCATAAGACGTAATATTTATTTTTTTATTTTATTTTTAACTTATCTTGTGCTACTGAGTGATTGACCTGTTCTCAGTAAATTCCTTTATTATTTTCTTTAATCTAATAATCTTCTTGCACAGTGCGGAGATGCTGGTTAATTTGGGTATTCCTTGGGTTATTCTAGGTCACTCTGAGAGAAGACTTCTGTTAAACGAATCAAATGAGGTAGCATATCAATAGCTTTTGTGCGTTCCTGATCTTTTTATTCTCTGATCACTTAGTAAAATTGCTATTTTTATGGTTGATTATAGAATTATGTAATCATCCACTAAATAAGTATTTTTATTTTTTGCAAATGAGAACAGTTTGTTGGGGATAAGACAGCTTATGCACTTTCTCAAGGTTTGAAAGTGATAGCTTGTGTGGGTGAGACACTTGAGCAGAGAGAATCAGGATCCACATTGGCTATAGTTGCCGCACAAACCAAAGCAATTGCAGGTTTCAAATTATATACTGATTGGATAATGTGCGTGGTTATGATATAACCATCCATATACATTGATAATAACTGTCTCCCATTAGCTGTTACCAAATTCTACCGGAAAACTGGTTTTTGTTTCATCCTTTTCATTCAGGAACTCATTTATCATTATATATATATATATATATATATATATATATATATATATATATATATTTTTTTTTTCTTTAAGTTTTCGACCTTGTAACAGTTTGATCCTTCCTTTGCAGAGCGGGTATTGATCTGGTCCAATATTATTTTGGCATACGAGCCTGTTTGGGCCATTGGAACAGGAAAGGTTGCAACTCCATCACAAGCTCAGGAAGTAAGTTTGGTCTTTCTTGGATGATGGTTTAAATGTATGGTTCATCAGTTTCATTTCACTCACTGGCATGCATGTCTGGGTCTTGCACTTTTACTTTAGTTCAATCAGGTGCAGATTCTTAATAATAAATTTGACCTCAGCTGGTTTTGCCTATAATCTCTTAGGTATCAATGAAATACCCATGAAACTCTGCAACTTGGTTTCCGTTATTTGTACTTACAGGCTCTCATTCACTCTGCCTGTGTCTCCGTTAGCATGTCCCCAACATGTAGCATTCCAGTTCATTTCCTCTCTTCACACTTATATGATACTAATTGCTCCTTCTCTCTGTCTATTTCATTATGCAAAGAGCTTTTATTTCAACATAGTTCATTAGCAAAAGTTATAAGATTTTTCTCCTCCTTTTAGACACCGGATGTACTTTAGCATAGAATTCACTAATCATCTTGATTGGCCTGCATATTGCTTACTTAGCCCTATGAATACATGCATATAATTAATATAAATGACAATTTTCCTGTTCCAGGTTACTGCTTATGACACATTTTTTGGCCCAACATATGTTGTTTATGAGTTGATAATTGTGATTTTTGTTTTTAATGTTTGATAGCCAACCTTAGGATCAACAACTATAAAGACGACCAGGAGGAAGATTTTAAATAGCAAAAATAATGAAGAGAGTAGTCAAATCTTTTATAAGCTTCGACAATTCACCCCTTCCACGAAGGAGAAGATAAAAAAATTCCATAATCACATTCTGGAGATTTGGTCTGATTATATGTATTCGGACCTATTTTAAAACACTCGAGGTATCTCGAATTGTTTTTTGACATGAACAAAGTCAGTGAAAAGTGAAGACCTCTTAAATTATTTCCGTTTTGAACCTTGGATATACGAGTTTCGAATAGAATCGCTTTAGAAAGACAATCTTTTGTCTCATGGTAGCGTGTCCCAGTCCCCTTACAAATTAATCCACTTTAGTTCTGCTTCTATTGTAACACAAGATTCCCCTTTTATGTGGATAGATTATGATCTTACGTATGGACAATTCTTCAATATTTCCGTTCACAACAAATTATTTTCTTTATGCATAGGTAAAAAAAAAAATTAAAAAAGGGAGGGAGGGAGGGAGGAGACATACTATTTCACTATTTGAGAGTGAAGATATTCTACATATTGTAAATATTCCATCCAAAAGTTTTCTTTTAGTCAAAACGATTTCGAACTCTCAAAATGCCCAAGACCTAGTGACACTCCAATTCTCTTTCTCCAGAGCGTCCACTTACCTTTTCGGCCTTGGTCGTCTCTCAAGAGCTTCAAAGGAGGCGCTTCTGGGTGGTGGGTTCATTCAATAACAGAGAACAAGCACCTATAAATTGGCCCTGTGGTGGTACTCAGAATTCAATTTTCGTCAATAAACTTGACGTCTACTTTTGGTCAAACCATTTTGGCCAGAGTCTTGGATAAAAATGACTGTCCCAGAAAGACGTGGTTCAATTTGAGTCGCACTAAAAAACTCTCCAAATTTGTAGAAAATTGAGTCAAGACATGAAACCTGGCAAGTTGTGGCTTACCCAGAAGTCCTATGCGAACGAAATTTACCAAGCTAATCTTGTGCAAACTCAGATGAAAACTGAACATGGGGTGTCTCATATATAATATAAATAATGGTGTGCACTAGACTTGAAATTTCGTGCACTTAGCACAGTTAGCATATATATGGAAGCCCAAGAGAAGAGCCATGGAATATGGCAATGGATTTGTTAAATATTATGCTGCAACAGTATAAATTGTTTTTTGATCTACCTAGCTCCAAGCAAGGTGATGGGATATGTAGAACCAGATTAAGCAGTCAAATTCAATGCAAGACATTGAGGATAGGTCATAGGTTACACCTTCATGTTGGGTGGACTCATATTTTCAAGTTTGTTATGCAATCTAGCTCTATCAACTGCTAAAGTGAATCAGGTGCTTCATGCAAGTCCTAACTTTATAGCTATTAGACATCACTAAATCAGAGGGTAGGTTAACACGGAGTAATTCACTTTCAATGGTAAATGCAACTGATACTTAGTGTACCCCAACTGATCATTTCAACCATTTCTTGGAGTGCTCAATGTTCACAGGATGTGACATCTCACCACTACAAACATTATATTTGATAATTATTGATTTCTACCTACCAAAAGATCAGTTAATAGGATAGAATTTACCAAAGACTGCTGCAGGACACTATTTTCTTGGATTTTTTTGATGAGTTAGCAGCACTTGAGGATTTATGTTTGCCATTTACATGCCAAAGGATGTAATTGGATTTATTTTATGTTATTTGTTCTTAGGTTCCTTTGTTGTGTTTAATCTATTCAAGATTAATTAAGTCAAGTTCACGACTGGAGATTTATTTGATACCAGGTTCATTCTGAGCTGAGAAAATGGCTTCACGACAATATAGGCGCCGAAGTTGCCGCTTCTGCTAGAATTATTTATGGAGGTACTGTACCAATTCAACCGTTTTATCTATCCTCTGTGTGTGGATGTAATAATATGAAATATAATATGGCAACTTGCTTAGAATTTGGAAGTATCATCCGATACAGCTTGCAACAGTTGTGGAAACTATCAGTCTGGATGGATGATGTGTAAATTTTAATTTTTTAGCGAGATTTCAGTTTATTTCAGATCTTGTGAGCAAGAATATTGGTTGAGTAAGTTCAACCTTGACTGGGTGGAAACAAAGTTTACCATATATTTGGCAGGAATGAAAATCGGGATTTTGTGAAAGAAATATTGGATGGCCAATCTTGATAACAAGACAGGCAGCAAGAATGAGAATGAATTGCACTTCCATTCCTTTCCAATACTTGCACACCAAATTTCCCTTATATTCTTTTTATTACTTATAACATAATTTGAAACGTACTATTCACCTTTCTCTCTCTCTCTCTCTCTCTCTCGTTTTCTGATTCTTATAAAACCACAGTTCCATATAAAGATCATAACACCAACCTTTCCCCCTTCTTCGTGTTTTTTCCTTTATCTTCAATGACAACTGCAGGATCCGTAAACGGAGCAAACTGCAAAGAACTGGCAGCACAGCCAGATGTGGATGGCTTTTTGGTTGGTGGAGCCTCTCTGAAGGTTTACTCTTCAGATTCTTCTTATTTCACCATTTGATGACTTGATTTTGCATTCTTTTAGTTAAACATTGTTTTTCAATATGTGCAATGAATCAGCCCGAGTTTATTGATATTATCAAGTCTGCGACTGTGAAGGAGAGTGCATGAACTTTGAAGTTGGATATTGGAACGATGAGCTCCCAGTTGTTTTCCTTTACATAATATATGGTAACCTTATTTGCAAGTTTGTGGTAGAATAACCCGAAAACTACATTGCTTTACATTAAATTGGTAGTCTGTCGGAAGGCACAAGGTATGACTTGGAATATAAAATGTGACACATTTGGGTCATCACTAGTTTTGTCGATGTTCGACTGGTTCTTGATAATTTTGCCATTTTTATGTGAAATGCGATCCACTGATGCTATCTGGACCAGTCATTTCAGGTTCATCGGTTTTCAGTCTGAACCAGCCTGAACCGATAAGGTTCGCTGAACAAAACTCTAAAAAACTCGACTTTTTAGCCATAACTGCATATGGGTTTTGTAAAATGCCTGAATCTGATTCATATGATGCCTTGGCTGTAGCCTGTAAGGGTCCCTTTTATCATCCAGCGCCCATAGGCTCTGTAATTGAATATTTTTGGCTCCATACTAGTACTTGTTTAATAAGACGTTTGACTAAGCTTAAAAAATGTGTGAAGAAATTACTTTTAAGGCTTGTTTGGATAAGCTTTAAAGTATGTAGAAAAACAAACTATGAACAAGTGAAGAGAGCGTGAAAATCTAATGCATGTGGACTGGGAGTATGCACCAAATGGAGAATATTTAATCGTTCATTCATCCTACTCAGACAGCATTAACTGGATCTGGATGATACATGCTTCCTTAATTTATTACAATTTTAAAAGATTGTTCAGAAGGATTTAAGCTTAACCATTCGATATTAATTATCAAGTTGGTTTATAACCTTATAAGAGTCTAAAGGAATCTAGTGCGTGCCATTTCAACCAATATACAACTTCGTTTAGCTGACATCAGCATGACCTCACATATCATACACCATAAGTACTCATTATTCAAAAATTCATTATTTTTAAAATTTATTTTCAATTATATATTCTATCAATAAAATAATTTACACATAATTTAAAAAGATTTTAATTTTTAACTACACATTTTACAAAAAATTATTATTACAAAGGTTGAAGTTTACGAAATTTTTTGTAATTCAATAGGAAATTATGATTGAGAGCTCAAGTTTCTTTAGATTACTACTGAGACGCAAGTGCAAAGTACATGTATTATTTTAGTGGTGTATTTAATAGCGTAATATAAAAGTCGATTCAATATTTTGAAATATGAGAAATTGAATCGAAGGCCATATGATAAGAAACTTGTATTTTAAATCAAAGACAAATATATCGAATATACATACATATTAAAATTAGAGTGCAATAATAAATAAATACGAAAAAATCGAAATAATCAATTGGGAAAAAAAGAAGAAAAAGAAGGGTTCAAATGGTTTATACGACTTAGACAACTCAATATGGCTTAATTGGCTTATGAATAGTGTATTGAAACCAATTCTTTTAATAAATAGGGATTAATCTAGTAATTTATTTTGATTTGTGCAATTTCAAGCATGTTTACCTCTTCCAGATGGGATTGCTTTTGTGGGTTGATTGTTATGACGACTGGTCATTATAGTAATTTGGTGAGCATTTTTATTCTAATAGAATGTTGTACATTTATGCTGCAAAATTCAAGAAGTGTTCAAAGCTTTAATTTTCATAAAAGCTGATTTTTGTTGATGAACAAACGAATGTAGATGATTTGATGACAAATGCTCCACTTAGCCTATGTTTGATTATCATTATTTTAACTTATTTTTATAAAATATTCAATTTTAATCACATTTTAACAATAAAATATTTCACTCAAATTCAAAAAAATCTCTCATTTTCAGCCATACAATAGGAATCAATAACTATTTAAAATTCTTTTTTTTTTTTTGGTCAAATAATGACAATCAAACGGAGGCTTAGCCTATGCTTGGCATCCATTATAAACAAAATATATTTTTCTGTCTTCTTTTTATACAGTACATTTATCAATAAAATAATAAGTATTACACATAATTCAATTAAAAATTTCTTACTTTTTAAGCATACATTCTCCTAAAAATCATTATTTAAAAAATTATTTTTTCAAATAAACTTTTTAAAATTAACATCAAACAGGAGCTTAATAAGCCAATATGTAGAAAAGTATAATCTAGAATTAGGTTGCAACCATATTTTTTATGTTATAATTTTTACATATGTTCTGATTTCAATAGAGCTTGCAAATATGGTCTTAAAAATTGAATGATCAAGATGTTCTCTATACGGATGCATTAATAAAATAGTCAAATATACCAATGTTCTAAAAAATGAAGCGGCAATGTCGAGAATCATGCTTAAGTGTACTTAGGCGTAAATAGCCTCGTAATGCGTCAGCGAAACACGAGTGAAGTGCGAAGCATGAAGATCGAGAATTACGCTTAAGAACGCTTAGACACACGTTTAAGCGCTTTTTTTTAGAACACTAAAATATACTAATGCTATTAGGTGCATAATACATTATTGTATATACATCACGTGCATTGCACGACTATTTTAATTAATAATAATGACGTAATTTGTCAACAAAATAGCCAACTACGTTAATTAATTGAGCACAAAAACTTAAAATATTAATCCTGATTTAGAAGTTTCAGTAATTTTTTTTTTAGCTCACTAAATTTTAATGTCTTTACTTTTAAATTTCGAGCATATTTGATAATGTGATTTTTTTCACCTCAACTTTTTAAACTCAATCTCAACCTTCTATTCTTAATCAAGTTCATAATTTTTTACTTTTCAAATATTTTTAAACTACGCATTCATTAAAAATTAAAAAATAAAAATCACAAAAACTTAAAAAAATTACATTACCAAACAATCAGGGGCTGAGGCAGCCCAAGCCCAGCGCTGGCCATGGACCGCGCTAGACTTTTGGGTTGCCCCGGGTCAGCCCAATGAAAAAAAAAAAAAAAATTAAAATCGAAAACGCAGCAGACTGCAGTAGCCATATTGCAGTACAAATGCAGCTGTGAAAGAGTAAAAAAACCTTTGGACAAAAAAATAATAATCAAACAACCATTCCACTTCTTCCTCGTCAGTCGTCAATACTTCATCCCCGCGTCGCCGTCGCTGTGCCGACTCCGAGCTCCGACCAGCAAGGCGAAGTCACAGACCGAGTACTCTGCTGCCGACTTTGGACTGCCCTCAGCAAGGCGAAGTCACAGACCGAGTACTCTGCAAGCCTGCACAGTGCACCGCATGTAAGCTTCCTTCCTAAGTTCCTTCCTTCCTCACCTCACCTTCCTGTGTCGCTGCAGTGAGTCTGTCATTTCCTTTTTTACTTTTTGGTACAAATTTTGAATTTTATAATATTAAATGGTAAATGCATCAGACGATTCATGCCTTTTTTTTCAATTGTCTATTTTAATTTTAAAATATTGTTTCTTTACTTACTTTATTGTTGGAACTTGAAACTTTTATGATTATTAATGTTTTAAAAAGTGAAATGTTAGTTTGTTAAAGCAATGATCTCCTACCCGCTGGAGGGTAGGTTATCCTACCCTCCAGCACCTTTTCCATCCCAGAAAATATTTTTTTAATGATGGAAAAGGTGCTGGAGGGTAGGATAACCTACCCTCCAGCGGGTAGGAGATCACTATGCTAGTTTGTTATGTTAATTAGGTTTGTGAAAATAATATTGATTTGGCATTTGAGGTTTTTTTAATATATTTGATTAATTTTGTTTGAATTTTCGTAATTTGAGATTTGTGGTTTGTAATTGTTATTTGTTGAGTTTGTTTAATTTGGGAGTTGTGATTTGTAGGAAAAAATCATGTCGACCTTAGATAGATTTTTTAAAAGAAAATTTCCAGTTGTAGAAAATCTTGACGAGGAGACTTCAAATAGAGTGGATGTTGATGTTACACAACTTTCCACCGATCATGAAAATGGAGTGGATGTTGATCTTGCACAACTTCCAACCGATCCTGGATTAAGAATTCCAATTTCAAATTACAATATTAATATCCGTGATCAAGTTCGAAGAGCATATTTGCAGAAGGGTGCTTGTACTACATTTGAGTTGACATTATTTATTTGTTATTTGTGAAATTAACTTTTCTCTATTTGATTTAATTTTTCTAGAAAAAAAAATTTCGAGGGCTCCGTCCCCCCTCCCAACCTCATTTAATTTTCGCCCGCGCTAACTTCAAATCCTGGCTCCGCCCCCTACAAACAATCACTAAATCTGTGTCACTTCTTGTCTCCCAAGTCCCAATTTGACAAAGCTTTACCGACAGTTATGCCACTGTGGATCTTTCATGGTGTATTGGTTTTAACTGTCGTATCGTAAAATAAAGTGTTAATTAAAATTTTATAAGTATGCTTTTTATTGCCATTAAAATTTTAAATCTGTGCATCTATTATTGAACTCCCAATCATTTTCGTTGCTAGGGGTGCTACGTAGCATGAAAGATCATGCTATGATTTTTCAAATTAGCAATTCCATCGGTTTGGAGAGCACTTTGACATAATGATGAAATTTGTTTGGCAAAATCTTTTTTTTTTTAATCAGATATTGTCATGTTGTCGAGGTAAAACTAAAATATATGATTGAAAAGTGATTTAAAAAAAAAATATGATTTAAAAGTGATATGAAAAAAATGTATTGTTTATAAATCATTTACCAAATAGAGGCTAAAGTTTAAACGACTCGAAATAAAATATCGAATATCAAAACTTATTAACAATATAAATTGTTAAATTTTCATTGAGTTGTCACATTATGTTCTTTTTTTACAGTGTTCTAAAAAGAGTGAAACGTGACAAAGCGACGATGTTGAGAATTAAGCTTAAATGCGTCTAGGCGCAAAAATGTTCAGCAATACGTGGGTTTGCTCGAGTAAAGTCGAAAATCACTCTTGAAAGCACGTATGTCTAAGTGCTCTTTTTAAAACTTTTTTTTTTAATAATAATAAAAAAATACCGAATTTGCATTCACGAACAACTTGTTCCTTGATGGAAGGGGCACTTCACACAATACACTCGAACTAATGGCTCAAACAGATCGTCTCGATGAGTTGTACCTTTTTTTTTTAACACAATGTGCACTGAAAGTTGAAGAAGCAATAGTCAACCTAACCCGACAAAGGGAGGCGGAGCACTGAAAAGGGAAAATTACACAAAATCTTACAATTTAGATTTAAATTTTTTAAAATCATGTATCTATAAACTATTCTTAAAAATCAGATATCCTCCCCCTTCTATTTTCTTCTTCTGAATCATCATCATCAGTCCCGCCCAATTCCTTCTTCCTCGATCTCACTTTGGATCGTCACCATCATCGCATCCTCGCCGTCATCCACTCCCACAACCACTGCTTTCAACACCCTCGCCTCCTATCACGTCTCCACCTATCACCAACTCTTCCTCACTCCCCTACCTCCTACCCCCTTCCCTCAACCATCGTTGCAAACTATGTCGCAATTGACTTCTCCAACAACGCTTACGTAACTGACTCGAACAATGATTTCATCTACAAATTCAACATCGAAGGGAAGCCCTCAATTTTATCAAAAATCCCAAGCCTTCAATTGTGACCCGTTCAAACGCGAGACAACTATTCAAAGTCAACGATGACGACTGAACGACAAGGAAGGGATTCTTAACAGAGAATCATCAGCACCTAGAACTCGCCTTTATCCTTTTCCACTTCTTTCCCGACAGAGAGTCATCTAACTTGGATTAAAAATCCTCAGTTTCAGGCTCAGGCTCCGACTCAAATTTGCTCTCCAACGATTGTGATTTATGGAAGTTAATGGGTTGTGAAATTGGTGAGTTGGATTAATTGGTGTGTTTTACAGAAATTGTTTCTCTGGGTTGTGAAAATATTGGACCAAGTTAAGGTTGCCACATTCTCATAGTGATGGGGGACTGGTTGGGGGTTATGGTGTTAGGTAGTTATTAGCTGTGGTTGGTGGTGATGGTTTTAGGTGGTGATCGGTGATGGTAGTGAAAATTACAATTGTAACTAATTAATAATTAAAATAAAATTGTAATTGTAATTAATTATAAATTGATATAAAGTTATAATTTTATTTTCGACGGTGATCCGACGACGGTGATTGTGGCGTTGGCCGGTTACAAATTACGAATTACACTAATATTTTACTAATCATAAGTTACAATTGTAATTAATTACAAAATTGAAATAAAGTTGTAACTAATTACAAATTAAAATAGTTACAATTTTATTTTCGACGGTGATCCGATGACGGCGATTGTGGCGTTGGCCACAAATTACGAATTATACTAATATTTTACTAATCATAAGTTACAATTGTAATTAATTACAAAACATGAGTCTAATTTAAAAAATACCTGATTTTGATAATTATTTTGATACTTGTGTAATTAGTTACAAATCATCTGATTACAAAAATTTGAAACATAAATGTGTGTAATTGTGTACTTAACATTTGTTCGTCAAGTTCACCGGTGGGGTTCAGATTGAAATTCAGCTGGTAAGTTTTGACGGGTGATTCAAGATATTCATCAAAATCATCTGAGAAACCAGAAAAAGAAGAATTCAGATAACCAAAATATTGTATATTTCTTGAATTTGGTTAACCCATCAACTTTATTTTGACCGCTACGGCAGCCCATAACCTTATTAAAAGCCTCCCACGCTGTTCTATTTGGGATTAACGAAGGTGGAATTGAAGTGATATTGGGGAAAAATGTGCAGAAGCTGAAGAAATGGAAAGGAGTATGGGAATGAGGAGCTTGAACTTCATTTTCGTTTGTATATATGAGATGGAGAAGAGATAGAGGGAGACGAAATTGAAATGAATGGGAAGTTCTTTATTTGAAGTTATAAAGCGTTGAGTAATTTCATGTGAGACGGTGGTAGTGCTATTGAGAACATTTCATATGTAATTAATTACAAATTGAAATAAAGTTACAAATGTAATTAATTACAAAATTAAAATAAAGTTACAATTGTATTTTCAACAATGATCCTACGATGACGACGGTTGTGGTACTGTATGGCTGATTACAAATTACACTAATGTAATTCATCGTAAATTACACTAATGTTTTACTAATTCATAAGTTATAATTGTAGTTAATTACAAAATTGAAATAAAGTTACAATTGTAATTAATTACAAAACTTGATTTTGATTTAGGAAAAAAAAACCAGATTTTGAAAATTATTTTGATACTTATATAATTAATTACAAATCACCTGATTAAAAAAAATTTTAAACCTAAATGTTTGTAAATATGAACTTAAAATTAGGCCCATTCATACTTTTAGATTTAAAATTTTTATAATCAGGTTATTAGAAACTATTTTATTAAATCAGGTAATTATAAATCAAAAGTTTGGGAAAAACTTTCGAAACACTCGAGAGAAATTGAAGCAATGGTTTTCTACTTCAAGGTTCGACCTAAAGCTGGAGACTTCACGATATTTATGGGCCTTGACAAGTACAGGAATGGAGAGCTCATCAAATATGGTTTCCCGATGGTTTTAGACTTGTTTTAGTTGAGCTTCGTTGATCTCCTCTCTCTTCCACCGAGTTTGTGTCAATTTCTTGGTTTGGCTTCTGCCTTCGGTCTTAGCCCTTTTTGGACGGTGCTTCTCTACCTCTAGCCTCACACGATTTTCTTCTTCTACAGCCTGGTTTGGACGGTGCTTCTCTGCACATATATATATATATATAGTCTAGTTATACAGGGAATGATGGATACAACAGGGCGACCCACAGTTTCATCACGCTGGAATTGGTTCAAAATTAGGACTTCCTATTGTGGGGGCCACTAATTATTGAGTAGTAATGGATATCTAAACAATCTATGAAGGGAAAGGAAATCTTTTGTGAGGTAGTTCTAGAACTGCAGGACTTACGGTGGTTGAATATTAGTAGTGATGGTTAGTGGTGATGATTTTAGATGATTATTGTTGGAGGTGATTGGTTAAAATTGTAATTGAAATTTCAATTATAACTAATTACAAATTGATATAAATTTATAATTGTAATTAATTACAAAATTAAAATAAAATTATAATTTTATTTTCAATTGTGGTTGTAGTAGTGGCTAATTACAAATTACACTAATGTTTTACTAATTCATAAGTTACAATTGCAATTAATTACAAAATTGAAATAAAGTTACAATTGTAATTAATTATAAACTGATAACAAAATTTAATTAAGTTATAATTGCAGTTGTAATTAAGGTGAGTGTAACTAATTAAATCTTGTAAATAATTCAATTAATTTCAACAAAAAGATCTATCATGTTTTACAATTTTATTAGTTACAATTGTAATTAATCGAAACATTGAAAGAAAATTACAATTGTAATTAATTACAAAATCTGATTAATTACAGTTGTAGTTAAAATTACAATTGTAACTAATTACAAATTTGAAATAAAGTTACAATTGTATTTTCGACGATGGTTATTGGTGGTAGTTGGTGATGATTGTTTTAGGTGGTGGTGGTTATAATTGTATTTAATAGCAAAATTAAATTAAAATTACAATTGTAATTAATTTAAATTGTAACTGATGACCAAATGTAATTAAGTTGCAATTAAGTTGTAATTAAGGTGAATGTAACTAATTCAATTATTTTTAACAAGAAAATATGTCATATTTTATGAATTGCAACTTAATTGCAATTAATTAGTTAGTTACATTTGTAATTGATCACAAAATTGAAATTAAGGTACAATTGTAATTAATTACAGACAGTCAATATGATTTGCTTACAAAATCTGATTAATTACAGTTGTAGTTAAAATTACAATTGTAACTAATTACAAATTTGAAATAAAGTTACAATTTTATTTTCGATGGTAGTTATCGGTGATAGTTACTGGTGATTGTTTTAGGTGGTGGTGGTGGTGGTTACAATTGTATTTAATAGCAAAATTGAAATAAAATTACAATTGTAATTAATTCTAAACTGTAACTAATAACCAAATGTAATTAAGTTGTAATTAAGGTGAATGTAACTAATTCAATTATTTTTAACAAGAAAATATGTTATGTTTTATGAATTGCAACTTAATTGTAAATAATTAGTTAGTTACATTTGTAATTGACCACAAATTTGAAATTAAGTTACAATTGTAATTAATTACAAACAGTCAATATGATTTGCCTGGTTACCTGGTTTTGGTAATATGTTTTACATTCTTAAAATAACTTTCAGAATGTCTGATATTAAAAATTAAGCATCTTCAAGATTTGTATTCGTGTACTTAACCCTTCTGAAAAGCCCAAATCTCTCTTTTCGACACCTGTTCCCGTGCTAATTCCAAGAATAGGATGTGGCATTTTTTTACTTGTCTTGGGATCAAATGCTGACTTTCTGTGGAAAAGAAATATCCATGAAAAGTTTCTTCCCCGTGTTTGGTAAATGTTTTCTTACATAAACGGAGCATAAGATAGTAGCAGAAAGTCTGAGTCTTGATTCGTTATTTGAACATTTTAGACTCAAAAGAAGAGTATGTTTATGTATCTCAAATTCTCTGATATCTAACTTCAGTGTTATTTCATGATTGCATTGTATTAGGAAGCCACGCCAAGCCAAGCCAAGCCAAGCCAAGCCAAGGGGTGGTTGCATCTAATGGGGATTTGTTTGAGTACTCAAATCAAAGCGGAAAGCTTAGCTCACACTGACACAGGCACTCTCTTTTATCTTTCACTTCTTTTTTAAATGTTTGTCATTTTACTCAATAAGAGAGATTTCAAAATATATTAGCAGTTGGCACAGTTGGGAATCACATGGGCAACTGCAACTCTAATGGTGATGGGAATTTTGAGGCACATACTCAGGGTCAGGGTCAGATCTTGCAATCGTGTAACCTGAAGAAGTTTGAACTTTCTGATCTGACGATGGCCACCCGGAACTTTCTACCCGATAGTGTGGTAGGAGAAGGCAGATTTGGTTCCGTCTTCAAAGGTTGGATTGATGAACATTCGTATATCGCTGCAAAACCCGGGTATGGTTATCGCTGTAAGCAAGCTTCACCAACAAAGTTTTCAAGGACACGGGGACAGCGGCGAATCCAGGATTGATGTTGAGCTAGAGCGAACTTTGACTCTTTGACCGTTGACCCTCGACCCTCAACGGCCAAAATTTATTTAATTTTAAAAAAATTAAAAATTCTAATAACATATAAATGCTATAAAACGTAATTTCAATTAATATGAAAATATAGTCCAATACAAACAAAAATAGTAGCAAAAATACAAGATATAACCCTATCCCGTAGCTGTAAGCTTAGATAACTGCATTCTTCGAGGTCTCATACTTTGAAAGCGTTGCAAATTGCCTCATTCTCAATTGCTTTAAAAATCTTGCATTCTGTGTAAATCACTAAACTGTCATTCAACCAATCATCTCCCATACTGTTGCGTAAGTCCGTCTTAATTAGATTCATAGCAGAGAATGCCCTTTCAACACTTGCAGTTGCCACCGGTAATATCAAAGTCAATGTGATTAACCTATAAACCAATGGAAAATAATAAGAATTTCCTGTCTCAACCAACTTCTGAGCTACGTGAGATACACTGTCGAGGTTAAAGAAATTTTTGTCCCTTGTGACAAGCAAAAAATATTTGTCAAGCTGAGGTCTAAGTAGTATGAGGTCTTCACTGGTGAAGTCTGAAGGATAGAAATGTGCCAAACGAAGCAATTTAGCCCTATCAAAAGCTACAAATGAGGCTTTTGGACTCAAACATGAAATGCAAATCAGGAGCTCAGTGGTTGTCTCTGGAAAACGTTCATTCAACTCTAGCAAGATTGAGTCTATTACGTGACAAAACAAATCAACATAAAATCGATGATGATAAGTCAACTGATGAACACCACGCCTAGGTTGTCCTCTTATTACATAAATATCATCCATATTGGGCACCAGTACATGTCTACCAACACAAAATTCAATCACCTCATTTAACAAATTATCCCAACCATTATCCCTCAAGTTCTGCAATGCATACTTACACAAGTTCAACAAATTCATAGCATTCTGAATATCCTGATCTTTTTTCTGTAAGGCCTGTGAAAAATCATTAGTAATAGCAAGAACTTCTAACATAAAGTGGAGAGAAAATACAAATTCAAACTCCTGCATACCGTTCATCTGAGCTCTGGCAATTGCTTTTTGCTCTGTATTTGTTCCATCTTGTGCTATATCCTCAAGAACATCTATGATATTATTAAACATGGCAATAAAGCGAGTAATAGTGAGTAGATGCGATCCCCATCTAGTATCACCTGGTCTTGCCAAACTCATTTCCTGAAACTTACCAGTGCCGCTACAAACTTCACCAACATTAAGCTTCATTAGAATCTCTAAATGATAACTTGTTCGAAGAGCGTCAACACGCTTGCACGATGCACCCACCAAATTTACAGTATTAGTAAGAATAAGAAACAAATCACCAAGCATATCATTTCTACGTGCCACTGAAACAATAGACAACTGAAGTTGGTGTGCAAAGCAATGAATATAAAAGGCATACGGATTCTCTTTTAAAATTAAAGCTTTCAAACCATTGAACTCACCTGACATATTGCTAGCTCCGTCATAACCTTGACCTCTCAAGCTAGATATGCTCAATCCATGCCTAGAAAATGCTTCATCAATAGCATCTTTCAGTGACCGAGCACTAGTATCAGGTACATGAGAAATTTCCAAAAAACGTTCCTTAACTTGTCCATTACAGTCTACAAACCTCAATACCACTGCCATTTGTTCTCTTACGGAGTTATCTCGAGACTCATCAACCAATATTAAAAAGAAAGAATCACCCATCTCTTTTATAATAGCATTTGTTGTCTCTACGGCGCAACAGTTAATCAAATCCTTTTGGATGTTCGGAGATATCATTTGGTGATTTCCTGGTGCATTACTAAACACTGCATTTGATACTTCCTCACAACGAGCCGCATACCATTCCAATAACTCAATTAGATTTCCTCTATTAAGTGACTCTTTCGTCTCGTCATGACCACGAAAAGCCAATCCTTGCATTAAGAGGAATCTAGTACAATTTAGGATTGCAGTCAACCTCATCCTATAACTTCGTTGTTGAGAACTACCTTGACTAGAAAATGCAAAGGAAATACTTTGTTTTTGATTCATCAAATTGGTGCACTTATTGAAAGCTTCATTGTGAACACTGTCAACAAGTCCAACATGATCTCTCAAAGTCCTTTTGTGCCTCCAATCCCTAAACCCAGTCTTAGTAAATACATATCCACCTCCTTGACACTATCAGGTTTGAACAAATAGCAATACAAGCAATAAGCAGCATCTTTTTCGATACTATACTCCAACCAATAAAATTCAGAGAACCATTCTTTCCTAAAACACCTTTTATCAGTCCCCATCTGTCTTCTAGGAAAGTCATGTCCACGAGGTTGACAACGTCCTTTCTCTAAGTATGTCATCCTAACATCATCCCTAATATTAGGATCATATGAATCGATAGGTGGACGTTTCCCTGGGTCAGACACAAGATCATCGTGGTTAAATTGACTCCGAAACTTCTTTGCGTTATCATCGCCTACCAATTCATTTGCTTGGCTAGAATTAGTGACAGGTGTAGAACTAGATGAACTAGGTTGTGACTTCCGTTTTGGTGGAAAAAATCGTTCCATATAAATAACGATATAATCAGCAAACTGCAGGAAATATATTCAAATTTATGTAAAAATCAAAATTAATTCAATAATCACAAATAATGACAAATAATTCACAAATTTGCAATTTCTAAGCTAAATGATCAAAAATCCCTAAATTCCAAATACACAATCAATATCCAGTTAAATGAAAATTATTAAAATCTACGAATACTATCACTGTAAAAATCAGAATTCATGCCAGATAGTTCACAAATTAGCAATTTCTAAGCTAAATAATCAAAAATCCACAAATTCCAAATACACAATGTCACAAATCACAATCAGATCACAAAATTGAAAATACAGAAATTAAATAGAAATTAAGTTTTCATAACTCATAATCCCAAAATCACTAACCTTATTCAAGAAACCAAGTCTGAAGTCTGAACCACTGAACGGATCAACGGAACCAAGGCTTCATGCTTGACTGGAAATGGAAGCTGGAGCTGCTGGCAGACTTGCGGTTGCGGAGCAGGGAGCACGGAGGACTTCGATTCGAGACCGTGGAATGGACTGGAATCTGGAGACGATGGCGTCGCGGAGTCGGGCAGGCGACAGCACTTCGAGCTTGAGTCGAGGTTTGGAACTTGGGTCTTGGAAGTTGGAACAAAAATTTTCTTCTCAGACTCTCAGTTTGTCTGACTTTGGATGGCTACAGCGTGCGGTGCAAAGCAAATGGATGGTAAGGTAGGTAATGGATTGGATCATTGGAGTGCTGGGCTGGGTAACTGGGTTGGGTTAGACTTAGATTTTGGGCCAAGGCCAACATCATTTTTTTCTTTTATAGCCCATTTCGAAATTAAAGAAATTCTTGCTTCTTCCTCCTGCTAGCTGCTGCCTTCTGGTTCTGCTACTGAAAAAAAAAATCTGCAGGTATAATTTAAAAATAAAAAAAAATAATTAATATATCTGAAAATCCGACCGGGTCCAGTACGAGCGGCCGAACGGGCTCGACCTATGCTGGATCCGCCCCTGTACGGGGACTGGCTGGTGAGTTTCTCGTCTTCAGCTTTTTCTTATTATGGCCTTGTTTGGCCCATTTTTTGTAAACCAAATTTATTCAACACTTTATCTCATTCATCTATTTTAGTACCAATATCTTAAGCAAGAGTAAATTGGTTGTTTGGAGAATAATGTTGACATACATGGTGTTACATGTAAACAACCTAAGTTCAAACCATCACGAGTAATTTAGTAAAAGTTTGTTTATAAATTTTCGTTGGTCCATTTTTTGAAATTCATGCCTCGTGGAAACTTAGAGAACCATTTGTTTATGAGTGAGTTTTTTACATCTTCAATCTTGATCTATATAGATAGGAAATTTTATTTAAGCCCACTGTGGGCATTGTTTGGGGGTTCCCATCGGAACCCTCCTGACACCCAATGCCCACCCGTCAAGTGATGGATGGACATTTTTATAGTGTCCCCAAAAAAATGACTCCTATATAGATATGCATGTTAGTGAACAGTAATTAAGTTGACATTCGAACATATAACGTAACAGGGGCTCTTATTTCCAACCTCTCTCTTGGAATTTACGACCTATGGTTGCTCTTGGAGCTGCAAAGGGACTTGCTTTTCTCCACAGTGCTGCGACGAAAGTCATTTATAGAGACTTTAAAACTTCTAATATATTGCTCGACTCGGTACTTTGCTGTTAGTTTATAATTTGCAGTAGGCTCGTAAAACTATTTCTCGTATGGGTGCGTACATGTCTAAAATCCTACTTGTAGACAGAATTACACCGCGAAGCTTTCTGACTTCGGATTGGCCAAGGTTGGCCCATCAGGTGATAAAAGCTGTGTGTGTAACAAGGGTAATGGGGACTTATGGATATGCAGCTCCAGAATATCTAGCAACCGGTAACATCTTGAAACATATTTCACTTTTCTCATCTTCTTATAAATACATCGATTATGTATTCATTTCATTCAAGCATTCTTGTTGTTGTAAGCAACATCTCATTTGACCATTATTTTAAAAAGTCGACAATTTTGGCTGATCAAAGGTTACCGTTCACAATTTTTTACTTTTCAACAAAATAGACATATTTGAGGTTGACACGTCACCGTTTATAAACAAAATTTATAAACAAGTTTTCACCAAGCAGAAGCTAAGACATTTGCTTTTCTTGAAATTAGGTCGTTTGACGGCCAAGAGGATTGGTGTACAGTTTCGGAGTTGTTCTCCTCGAAATGCTATCAGGGCGGAGAGCAATTGACAAGAATAGACCATCCGGACAACAAAAGCTAGTCGAATGGGCCAAACTCCACCTTGCCAATAATCGTAAACTCTTCCATGTATTAGATAACCGACTCGAAGGCCAATACACAATGGATGTGGCTCATAGAGTGGCTAACCTCGCCTTACAATGTATATCTACGGAACCAAAGTTGAGGCCGGCCGACCATGAAAGAAATAGTCCAACAACTGGAGCAACTTCAGGATATAAAAAATGTAGAGAAAACTCGTGGCAGCTCAAGCAATGGACCTAGGCAATGTAGACAAATTGCAAATGATGCTGGTAATAAAGACACGAATGATGCTTATACGAGGCCCTCGGCTTCTCCAATTCGCTCCAAATAGTTCGTCAATATTTTGCAAAAGTATGTTCTTTCCACACAGATATTGATAGATGGACCGTCTAGTAATATTATGAAAAATTAGTAATTGACCACGGTTAATCATGAATGATTGTACAGTTGTTTTGGCTAATATAATAATCTTGCTTTCCCACGTAAGCTCATAATAATCATGAATTTTCGACGATTATATTTTGTACGAGGAATTTGTTGCATGTTTGGTATGCTGCACTGACTGAATTGACGAACCTAGATATATGAATGTTTCTCTTTGTGTCCGATCCTATCTAGTCGAGTGTACAAAGACGTTCTTGATGTTAGCTTTGTTGTGGGTTTTTCCCATCTTGTCTTTTTGTTAGATTCTATCTTATCGAGCATACAAAGACATTCTTGATGTTAGCTTGTCACTGCTGTTTTTTCCTGTGAATACCCCATCCCCATTTATCTTTCGGAATCCTATTCACACCTCGAACTCATAAAATTGGACTAAAATGTTGCGCTAAAAATTGGACTAAAATGTTGCACTAGGGATGATAAGGCATGGAAATTTGATATACACACAAGTGGGGAAAATTAAGGGGGTTGGGTGCCAGTTGGTGTCTTTTATTGCCATGTGTGTATACGTATGTATATAAATGTGACTACTTTCCAAGAATCTTATCAACAACAGGCTTTTATTAAAGGGCAGAAGATCAAATCTTGGCTTTGTTGAATTGTTGTGGTGCTGTTGAATTGCTCTTGGACCATAGTAGCTATCCAATGAAATTGACAGGTTTTTCCCCTCCCCATGACGTGTAGGGAAAAAAAACCGCCCCCCTCACAAGGGGCGGGGCGGCGGGGAAATTTTTTCCCCTCCCCGTGGACAATCCCCTGAAATTGATATCATGTCCCCCTCCCCCTCCCCCCTCCCACTCCCACCACCACCCAACACTTGTTAGCCCTAGGAGGAGTCATTACAGCATATCATTATCAAGAAGACTGCGATGGTGGAATTTGGATGGAAAGAAAATGAATTTCAGGGAATTGAATTCCTGGGAATTAGAAGTTTAATGTGTTTGATTGGTTTAATTTTCTAGGTGGAAAAAGTAGGGAATTTTCCAACTTTTGTTGTTTGATTAACATTATTTTTCATGAAAAATAAAGTAAAATTGATCTATTTTAATAAAAAATATATATATTTTTTAATTTTTTCACACATTTGTATTTGATAATAATAATGCTAATTTTTAGAAAAAAAAAATAAATCAATTAACAATAACAAAAATGATCAAACGTAACGAAAATGGTATAAGATTTTTCATGAAAAATACAACCTCCTCCCCCCTTGGAAAATGAATTCATTTAAAACAAGGAAAATACCGAATTTCGAATCAAGTGGAAAAATGAATTTCATAGAAAATTTAGGCAACCAAACAGCGCAAAGTTGAAAATTCACATGGAAAATCATATTTTCCATGGAAAATTAGGCGAATCAAACGCACCCTTAGTGAATATCTATTTCAAAGATTTTGCCACTTGGACTGCATATGCATGTTTAGAGTATCTTCAATGCACTATGTTAATCGAGGCTGACGTAACAATGAAATTGACGGATTTTAAAAAAACATGAATAAATTGACGAGAAGTCTTAAATTTCATCTGCAGTTGAGAGCTGACGTGACAATGAAATTGAAGGACTTCAAAAAAACATGGATAAATTGACGAGAAGTCTTAAATTTCATCTCCTACGATTCCGTCTACATTTAAATATTGTTACTCACGTGACATTTTTTTAAATTTAAAAATAATAGCTTATTCACAAAATGATTAAAATAATATAAAACTTTTCGTTATTATAAACTATAAGCCTCCGTTTGGAAAACTTGTTTAAAAACAAATTTTTTAAAATACAATTCTCCAAATCACTTTTTAACCACACATATTTTCTCTCTCCACTTTTCAACCACATATTTTACCTCGAAAACATAAAAAAAACATGTTTTTAAACAAAAACATTTTAACAAACAGAGGCAATGTTATTTTCTTGAACTATATTTCATTTAATTATTCTATTTTGACAGTTAAATTTATTATTAGCTTTTTTTTTAATTATTACAGACAAAAAATTATTTATTAATCTTAAATTACTATTATATACTGTTATTTTGTTAAAGATATTTTAATGACTAATATTTTTATATAATTTTATATATATTTTAAATTATTAATCTTAAATTTAATAATAATGAAAACTTTGAATAAAAGTAATCAAAATGTGCTTGATCAGACCCTACTCATAAACTCATTGGGTGGGGTAATTTTCGCCCATTTGTGTCGAGTACCTAATGGGTTTCGAGTTCGTGGAAATTATTGTCATCCCTATGTCAGATTTTTTTCCCATTTGATGAGTGCATTGGAGATACTCTTAGTTTCTCAAAAAATTTAAGAGGCCGTTATATTTGTATTTCAATTTTAAATTTTGAGTTTTTGATTTTGTTTTGAGTTTTCTATTTTTGGTGTTTTGTTTTGAGATTACTGAAAACACTCTTTGTGATTTTGGAAATCTGTTTTCAAAAATATGAAACAGAAAAATATGTTTATTTTGAAATTTTGAGAATCATTATTTATGTGACATTTTATATGTTAAGAAATGGCTGGTTTTTCTAGATTACAATAATTTTTAACAATTAACAAAATTCACAAACTTAATTATAAAATAACAACTAACAACAAAAATAACAACTTAATTATAAATTATTAAAAATTAACAAAATTAATTATAAATTAACAACTAACAATTGATTTTATCTACTTTTGTAATTTTGACTAATAGATTTTGATAATTCAGGTTCTAGCCATTATTTTTGTTAATTTTGTTACACGTTTATTTTTGTTAATTATGTTTTCAAATATTACAAAATTATATGAAATTGAGTTAAAATACATAACAGAAGCAGCCGCCAGCATTGATAGGGAGTTGAAAATTCACCTGAAATACCCGGTTCAAATCTCTCTTTTGACTGTATTAATAAAAGCTTTTGAAATATGCATGTAAAAAGAAAAATCAATTTTTCCGGATCCTTAATTCTGGATTCGATCCACCAACCTCCCCTCGACAGCCGTATCCTTACCAATTGAGACACCATCACCTTTAGGAAACTTCCCGTTTTTCACGTTTTTATATTTTCCGCGTTTTGAACTAGAAACACCCAAAATGACTTTTCATGTTTTGAGTTTCCCTTATAGCCCTTGTTTGATTCTCATTAAAAAAAAAAAATTCTTCTACCGTACTCAATCTTAACCATTCATTAAAAGTCAAACCTACAATATTTTACTTTTCAACAAAATCTCAATCACCAATTCTCCTAAAAATCATTATTCATTTTAAAAAAAAAACTAATTGTAAACAATACAAAACACACAATTTTTTTTTCGTTTTCGAAAATATAGTTTTGAAAATGAAAAAGAGAACACTTTTTCCCTATTTCAAAAAGCTGAAACAGAAAACGATCTGAAAACAGTAAAGAGAACGGTGCCTAAGTTTTGTAAAAGATAAAATTACACATTACCCTTCATTTTAACTTCTCAATTCAAAGATCATGCCCTTGTTTGATTTTTATTAAAAATGTTTCATTTTCTACAGTATTAAATCTTAACCATTCATTAAAAGTCAAGCCCCACAATATTTGACTTTTCAACTAAATTTCTACCATCCATTCTCCTGAAAATCACTATTCATTAAAAAAAAAAAAACTCATTAACTAGAATCAAACACACTCCATACTTAATACTCTCTCCGTCCCAATTATATAGACTGCATTTCTTTTTTCTCTTATTCCAATTATATAGATATGTTTCTTTATTGAAAAGTAATTATTTTGTTTATTTACTAATGTACCTCTATTCATTACTTACAATAATAATAGTTTGATACTTAAATAAAGGTAAGCTGAATTTTTTTTTTACAAAAATTATTTTTTCAATAACATTAAATATGTTTTCTTAATCTGTGTGAAAAGTCAAACCAGTCTATATAATTGAGACGCAATTTAGGTGATAATTAATCTTTATTACACCTAATTAATCTTTATTATTAATAATTATATTATCAGATTGAAACTCTTTTAACCTACCTACCTGCCCGCACTCCCACCCTATTCAAAACCATGTCGAATGAAGAAGAAAGGAACCAAGTAGAACTTCAGCGTCTTCGACTCTGCCTTTTCCTTTGTCAGAATTTTCCACCTCGCCAAACCTTCCACTGCGTCGCCACCTATCATCAAGACAGCATGCTTGACAGCCTAGTCGCTGCTGCTGTTGAGATCTGTGATCTGTCAATGTAATCTGTTGCTGTGATTTGCGACATAAGCCTTGTCGGCTTCGCTTCCTTTTTCGTTGCAATTTGTGGTGGCTGTGGTATGTGGTGTCGATGCGATCTGTATGGTGGTGTTCGTCTATACAGTGTGGGGTGCTCTAGGTACCACAGCTAGAGCTGTACCTGTGATTCTTAGAGCCCAAAATGAACAGTTTATCTTTAAAAAATTGGGCCTTTTATACTAAATGACCCCGATAAAAAAAAAGGTTGGATGGGCTTTTATATTAAAAAATTATATAAAATATTGGTCATTATTTTTTTTAGGCCCAAAGCGTCGGCCTAGTTTGCCTTGGCTCAAGTCCAGCTCTGACCACAGCAGGAGGTAGTGCACTCTTATGTATGCGAAACGATGGCTTTTATGTGTGTAGTGCGGTTCGGTGGTGGTGTAGGTGCCGCAACATGCAATGGTTTGGTGGTGTTTTTGTGCGCAACTTGTAGTTTTTAAAATTCATTGGTGTGGCGGTATTGTGATGATGCTTTTCTTCAGTGAGTATGTCGAGTCATCTTGTGGCGGTGAGACGGTTGTCGCCTTCTGCTTTATGAAGTGGTGCTTAGCTGGAGTTTTTGGGTGGTATTGTTGATGGTGTTGATGTGGCGGTGGTGCGACGAAGATGTGCAGGTGATGCTAGTAGTGTGATGATGACTCTATGTAGCGGCGACAACGACGATTGGTTGTTGGTTTTGGTGGAGAGGTAGGGTGGTGGTGGTGGTTGGTTTGATAATGGTGGTGGTTGTTTGGTTATTGGTTGTGGTGGAGAGGTATGGTGGTGGTGGGTGGTGGTTTTCCAATGATGGTGGTTGGTTGTGGTGGACTTGGTGGTGTGGTGGCTGGTGTAGAGTAGGGTAGGGTAGGGTAGGGTAGGGTAGGGTAGGATGAAGTGTTTTTTGTGACCAATTAATTAATTAATTAATTGTAATCAATAAACATTAAGTAATCAATAAAATAGAAGGGTAGGGCAGGGTAGAGTAGGATAGGATGAAGAGTTTTTTGTGACGAATTAATTAATTGTAATCAATAAACATTATGTAATTGATAAAATAGAAGGGTAGAGTAGGATAGGACGAAGAGTTTTTTGTGACCAATTAATTAATTAATTGTAGTCAATAAACATCATGTAATCCATGAAATAGAAAATTTGTGACCCATAATTAATTGCGACATAAAAAAATTGAAATTGTGACTTACATTTTCATAAGTTGTGATCAATTATTCTGTAACTTGTGACTATTAAATAAGGTGTTAATTATAAAACTCGAGATTTGTGATTTATAAATAAGTTGTGACCTAAAAAATTTGTTTACTGTGACAAAAAATATGTCGTGACCATTATTTTTATAATTTGTGATTTAGAAAGAAGTCGTTACTTATAAAATTTGTGATTTGTGATCGAGAAATAAGTCGAAATCAATTAATTTGATAATTCGTGATCGAGAAGTAAATTGCGACCCATAAAATTTGTAATTTGTAATCGTGAAATAAGTCCTGACAATTAATTTGATAATTTATGACTTACAAAATTTATGATTTTGCGTCTGTGATCATATATTTTGTATTACAGTGACCTTAATCTATTTAAATAAAAAAAATTAATTATTAAAAATTAATTAGTATCTGATTTTTGGATTAAAATATTAAACTTCTTAAGTATGAAAATGTTTATTTTATTATTTTAGACCCCTTAATTATGTATTCTTCCTGATTTTAAAATACTCGTTGGTATTATTTAGCGATAGAGGTGTGAAAGTCCATGGCCTTGATTTACAAGTAAATAGACGTGGACTTGACCCAACAATTTTTTACTTTATTTTTGGAACCACAATTTTTTATAACTACTCCACATTTGAAATAACTCATATATTGTATATTACATTGAGAAATAAATTAATTTGATAATTTGTGACTTATAAGATTTATGATTTTGCATCTGTGATCATATATTGTATATTACAGTGACCTTAATCTATTTAAATAAAAAAAATATTTAATTATTAAAAATTAATTATTACCTAGTTTTGGATTAAAATATTAAACTTCTTAAGTATGAAAATGTTTATTTTATTATTTTAGACCCCTTAATTATGTATTTTTCCTGATTTTAAAATACTCGGTATTATTTAGCAATAGAGGTGTGAAAGTCCATGGCCTTGATTTATGAGTAGATAGACGAGGACTTGACCCAACAATTTTTTTACTTTATTTTTGGGTAATTATATTTGCAGCACAATTTTTTATAACTACACCATATTTGAATTGTATTATTGGTCCATAGTTTTTATAGATTATTATTATTATATTTATGTTCTTTATTTTTTTATCGAGTTCCTATCATTAAATTTTCAACAATTATCAAATTTTGTCTTTCATGATGATTTTCGTCCATTTTTTTTATTACTATCATGCTTTAAAACAATGAACAAGTATTCAATTATAATTTTGATTTTTTTTACTTATTAAGTGTACAAGCAGTAAATAAATCTTTTTAATCCCTCTTTATAAAAATTTTGACAGAGATCGATAGAAGAAACGAGATATATTAATTTAATAAAAGAATTAAAATAAGAATACGAAGAAAAAAAGTTGTGGGACATAATTGTAATATTAATTAAAGGTTATGGACATTTCTTGCAATTAAAATGTAGTTCACATATAAGAAAATGGGTTGACAATATATTTAGCCTAGGAAAAAAGAATGGAACGATATACAAATAAAAGGATTAGAAATGCAAATTTGAAAAAGTTTAAAAATTCTAAAATCAAGTTTTAAATTAAAATAAATAATAAAAATATTTTATTAATTAAATATATAATACTATATAATTATGTAAGAGTAACATATAAATTATGGTTACGATCAGAAATCAAAACTTAAATGTCACTTTTTATCAAAAAATTAATTGATCATGACTTATTTCTTGATCGCATATTATATAGTTATTTGGTCATGACTTATTTTTCGACAATTTCTTGATCACATCAAACTAAGACGATAAGGGCACCTTTGGCGGACAATGTCACCTTAAATCGTTTTTAGCTTTTCGATCACAAATTACAAATTTATATCATGACTTATTTTTTATCTTAATTTATAAAATTAATCGGTTACAATTTATTACTTGATCCTTTATGAGTTCCTAAAATTTACAATTTAATTCTTGAACTTTCCAATTGTCAAATTTTACCTTCCTAAACTCATGAATTTATGCAATTGCTCAATACTTCTTCTAAGGCTGTGTTTGATAGAAAATATGGAAAATAGATGATAGGAAAATATTTTCTAGGAATTGATTTGGCTGGAAATTATTTTCCTGGAAAATGATAATTGGAAGTGTTTGATTAGATTAATTTTTCAGGTGAAAAAGTGGGAGATTTTCCTAATTTTGTTGTTTGATTGATATTATTTTCCATGGCAAATAATCAAAATTTAACTATTTTAATAAATAAAAAAAAAATTAAATTTTTTACTCATTTGTACCTGATAATAATAATGTTAATTTCTGGAAAAAAAAAAGTCAATTAACAATAATAAAAATGATCAAACGTGACGCAAAATGATTTTCCACCTTAGCTGGAAAATATTTTCTCAACAAATAGGTAAGAAAATATTTTCAAGGCAAATGAGTTAGTTGTGCTTTAAATGATTGTACCTAAGAAAATATTTTCCAAGATAAATTTTGCCAATCAAACACCTAACAAATATAAAAGCTGGAAAATATTTTCCATAGTTTGACATTTTCCTGAAAAATAAGGCTGTATCAAACACAACCTAATTGTATCTTCCTTTAATAAAAAGAGTCAATGTATTGACACTATTCACGTCATCATGTGTCAGCACTACCTTCACCATCAATTTTTTTATTCTTTCTTCATCTAGCTTTTAGAAACTTTCAATTTGATCCAGAAATTTTCCATTTCATTTCTTTGTCGTCATTTCACTCTTGCAATGTACAATTTGGACATATATTCCTTCAAATTCACAAAGCCTTGATCTCTTGTAAGTTTTAAAATTTATATTTTAGTCCTCGAACTTTTCAATTTGCCTCCTTAAACTCATAAATTTAATACAACTGTTTCAACATATCTTCTAATTAATTGATTGTAACCTTAGATGATCTTTAAATTCCCATATCAATTTTCATTTAAGTTCAAAATCACCGTCTCGACATAAGGTGTGAATTTCATCCATATTTATTTTTTTCTTCTCTCAACTCCTTCAAAAAGTGTGAGCTCCTCTTTTTGGTTATCTTTTATATATTTGCTATTGATATCTATTTTTTATGAATTATACTAATAATGTATTAAATCTTTATTATAGAAAAATGCAATAACACATACATCTTGATTACAATAAATGAGCACACTGTGTTACAATATTTATTTTTTTCTTCCTTCAACTCCTTGAAAAAGTGTGAACAACTCCTTTTTTCTGCTATCTATTATATATTTGCTATTGATATCTATTTTTTATGAATTATACTCATTATGTATTAAATCTATATAGAAAAAATGCAATAACATATACGTCTTCATAAGCACCGTACGTGCAACACACGTACTTCCACTAGTACGAGCACACGGCGTTACAATATACCAAACATACTCGAATAGTTCAACAAGGAACGTAAGACATCAGCCAGCTTCTATTGGCCAAAAACAATATGAACTGCTTGGCAACTTCACCATCCTCTTCAACCTCTCTCAGAAATCTCATAACTCAAAAGTACAGAGTTGCATTAGAGCAAAATAACAAACAGTTGGATTGCACTGCAACTGCAAAATATTCTGAATTTGACCAACCCAAGAAAAGAGTGGGCATTCTCTATCTACAGCCCTATGCAATACACATGGTACACAGTACGTGGCTCGATTCTAGCTTGGAAAGAACACGAAATTATCAGCCTGTTTGGAGGCGGGAGAAGAAGAAGAAATCATGTTCATACCAGACCCGGTGTCCAGTTTCTCCAATCTAACTTCCCAATTGATCTGTTTCTCAACACTAATTCTCTGAAATCAAAACCCTTTTTACGGTTATTCTCCTGTTTGCCTGGTTCCGATTCCTCGGTTTCTTCCTTCACATTTTCGGTTTCTTCAACAGTTTCCGGTACACATTCATCTTGAGGTGATGAGGCATCTATGATGATCCCAAGCATCTCGACTACCTCGCTCATTTTTGGTCGTGATTTAGGATGCTTCATGAGGCATTTGTTCGCGAGGGATGCAAGGCTTAGAGCCGATTTCATGTTGGTCTGTTCTTCAAGTCTTGGATCTAAAATTGTGCGGAATTTTTTAGGGTCCGAAACATATGGCCTTACCCATTCCAAGAGTTTTTGCTCGCCTCGCGGCAAGTTTCTCTCGAGCACTCGTCTGCCAGTAATGAGTTCATAGAGAACAACCCCGAAGCTCCATACATCGCTTTTCGCAGTGAGCCTGCCGGTTTGGACGTATTCAGGAGCCGCATAACCCACTGTGCCAACAACCTAAAGAAAACAATTACGAAAAGAGTCGATATATTACATCAGGGTTCGAAATATACCACGACTCCACACAACTCAACATGCAGAAGAACAGAGAAATAGGATTTAAAAGGGATGTATTAATTAAGATCTACAAAATTTAATGATGCCCAGAAATTATTAAATCAAAATGAAACTCACTGATGTTGAAACATGTCCTAATCCAGCCGTTGGACCCTGTCTAGCCAATCCGAAGTCTGAAAGTTTTGCATTGAAGTGTTCATCCAAAAGGATGTTTGAAGTTTTAAAGTCTCTAAATATTAGCTGGAAAAAATGAGAAAAAGCATATCAAAATGTAATCGTCATTAAAATACCAAATGAAATAACCCAAGTGCTGTAGAACTCCTTGTTATGATTTCTTCTTAAAGAATATAATTAATTTGAAAAGAAGAAGCGTATACACATTGAAAAGAAGAAGCGTATACACATAGAAAAGAAGTTTAAATGGATCAAAATATCAATCAGATTCAAGATCTCTCCAAACATATCAAAATAAACTGAACAACACAATTGCTCAAACTATTTTTTAATCACACACATTTTCTCTCTCCAATTTTTAACTACTTTTTATCTCAGAATCATAAATAAACCAGTTTATAATCCAAAACAAAGGCTAATGGACCAGAGCATGACAACACCATCTAATTATTTTCAAGAAAATGACAATCAGTTTAAGATATGGCCCACTGCATATGAGGTACCAACACTCTGGGGGCATAGGCCCCGGTGTTGGTGGACCAAAAGATTTTAAAATTCTGACGGCTTCAATAAGGAATACTCTATATAATGCAAATGTACATGGCAGAATATTCCGTCAAATTGTAACAGCCGGAGTATGAATGAAAGCACGAGCACCTGAAATTCCATTTCTTCGTGAAGGTACGCTAAACCCCGAGCTGCGTCTTGAGCAATCTTTAGTCTCAACAGCCAAGGGAGAGGAGAAGCTGATCTGCTCAATAAATGGTCCTCCAAGCTTTTATTACGCATTAGCTCGTAGACCAAAAGCCGTTGAATTCCCCTTTCGTCATCCTCTGCGCAATATCCTACTAACTTAACAAGATTTGGGTGCTTAACCACACCCAAACAATTCACTTCATTAATCCACTCTTTGTGCCCCTGATTACTAGAATGTAAAAAGTAAAAACAAGAACTCGTATAAGATAATCTCGAAATAAAATAATTAATACAACTAAAGCTTAAGAAATAAGTTTCCGACTCCCTTCAAATATAAACTCTATATTTCTCATACTCATTTTCAACCACAAGTTCAGACAATAAAATATTCTGCGCTTAATTTTTTTTTCCTTTAACCATATGTTTTCCCAAAAAAAAAAAACAAAAAATCTCTATTCCAAAAATCATTTTACCCTACTCTCTCTTTATAATGGACATCAAAGAGGGGCTAAATATCAGAAAAAAGCTAAAGTCTTGAGTAGATTAGTTGATCTGTGACATCAAAAATTTGAATATGGAGTCCCTCTTCTAGAAAAGTTGCTCACCCTATGATAAAAAAGTCATCAAAGCAACAAAACTTGAAAAAGAAATGTTGCCCCCACACGAGAGAATCGCGAAAATGCAATAAACTTCAAATCAAAGCAACTCAAATGAATCTTCCAAGTTCCAACAAAAAACTAATTCCAGTATTAGATCTAACGATGAAGCTACAAACTGGCTGACAATTATTCATAAAATTTACCCTAAAATTATTCGGATAAAAGCTAATTATTATTACTTCGTATCAGTAAAATTATAGCTCTGAGAATTTCAATGTATACTTTATATGTAAATTTCGAAGTAATTTTAAGCATGGAATACCAATATGAACAAAAGGGCATGCCTGGAATCCATTGCGATTCAACTGCTTGACAGCAACGTCCATATCGGATTCAGAACCCGACTGGGAATCCGAAACCTTAACAACGCCTCGATAAACGCACCCGAATCCGCCTTCGCCGATCATAAGGGTCCGGGTAAACCCTCTGGTAGCGGATTTCAGCTCGGAAAAAGTAAAAACCCGGAGATCATTGGCCCGGTGCTGAGTCAAGAACTCGTGGATTCCAAACGAGTCTGCCCAGTCCCTCCTCGACTCCGAATCAAATTCCGACCCCCGCCTATCGACGTTACTGGACGCAACACTCAGTGACCGGACCCAGGACACCTTCGACGATGCACGTGAAATGGCTCCGTCTTGGTCTTCTTTCTTGTCGGGCCTTCTATCGCCACTGGTGAAATGAAAGCACTTCATTTTCTGTATATTTCAAACAAATTAATTGTGGGAATTATTGAATATCCTTTTTCATGAAATGAAATAGGTATGAAGTAGAAGATAAAAGAAGAGTCAAAGACATGCGTTTGGTTTGAAGAGATCAAGAAAAACTTGGATTTTGAACGTCAATATATATAATAATGGGACGCTTTATTTTATTCTAAAATTAGGTGAAATAAAGTTTTGATTATTGTAGCAGGAGATGGAGCAGGTTTTTGGGGGTTTTGGGAGCATTTGGATGTCGTCATGCGAGAGAGACAGAGCGGACCACGATTCACGACGAAGGCTGCTGCATACTTTTGATTCTTTGAAATTTTGAGAGAGAGAGAGAGAGAGAGCGCGAGGAAACAGTAAGCAGTGTACCGTTTGGAAAAGTACAAATAATGGAGCTGAAGTTGGAATTTTAAAATTGGAAAATGCTTCTCTTAACCACGTAGATTTTACACATTATTTTACACACTACTAACATGAGGTAAGCTCACATATATTTTATTATTTCGTGAACTCCATCTCATGTGAGATGGGTTTTATGTGTGAGTGAATATGTAAGTGAGTGTGTAAGTGTAACATTATCTTTTAACCATATGTTCTACGGCGGAAAAATGGGGAAAAAATTGGTTTTTTTTTACTGTAGCGCACAAATCTCGAGGAGTTTTGAGAGTTAAAAATTGGAGAGAGAAAATATGTATGATTAAAAAATTATATTGAAAATTGTAGAAAAAAACTAGTTTATAAGCTAGTTACCGAACACTGCATAAAATTACTAGTGAGACTCAGGTGCAATGCACGTGTAATATTTTAAATAAAAATCGATTCAATATTCTGGAAGTTAAGAAATTGAATAGAAAATAATAAGAAACTTTCATTTCAAATCAAAGTGAAATACACATGATACACATTTACATATTAAAATCAAAAATCAAAAAATAAATAAACAAACAAATAAATAAATAGGGATAATATGGGGGAAAAAAGAAAAGAAAAAACAACAGCTTAAACGACTCAAATTCCTAAATGGCTTAGGCGGCTCATATTGGTTTGAATGACTCAAATTGGCTTAAATGGCTTATGAATAGTGATTTCGAACCAACTCTTTTAATATATATATATATATAACTAGTCTGACGCACGTGCAATGCACGTGCTGTACTTTCATTAAGTATGTAATAGCGTAATCACATGTCATGTTGAAAGTTGGATTTGTTTTTTGGAAATAAGAATATGTAGTTCATCTAGGGAATAAGTAAATGTAATGAAGAGGAGGAAAAATCTCGTGTATTACACATGGCTAACTCTTATCATTGTAGATTGTAGCATCACAAACAAGCAAAGCATTCTTTTCTGCACTTCTGTCCCCCATCTTCATCATTTTCTTCATGTTTCTTCTTCTCAACCCAATGATAGTACTATCTACCTTCACTTCATCAATACTTACCAGTTTATTAGTAACTGTTTCATTAGAAGTAGCATCAATCGACAAAAATAAGTCTAGTTGCTCTACCAAAATTAAACACATTGCATCCTATAAATGCTACCTCTCTAAAGTATTAATATTTAACCCTTATAAATACAAGAAGCAATAAAAAGGTTTAGATCTTACGCAAGACTTTCCCCAATGAGGAGCAGCTCCATAAAAATATACTTAGTGGCTGATAAACTTTCTAATTTGACTAAGTCTAAAACAAGAAATTGGAGCATGTTCGGCTAAGCTTAAGAACCTTAGTAAATATGAATAAAATCAATAATTTTCATCTATTGCTTAATTTAAAAATAACAACTTCTTTTGAGATTAAACTAATATTTACTTGAAAATAAGAAGGAAACTACAGAAGTAAGTAACAAGTTATAAATGGAACCATTAACATTAAGAGTAAAAAATGAAAGAAGACTTTTAATTGAGCAAACTAATAGCAAGAACATCTATTATAAAACAAGATGCAGCTTACCTATCTTTACTTGAGATATTGATCAACTTACAAGGTTAGAAATGCAATGTAGTTTCTTTTAGATAAATTTAACATGGGATAGTATACCATAAAGAGGAGGAGATTATTAATTGCCCTGTCTAGGTCATTGTACTTTCTAGAACTCAAATTAAGGAAACAACTATATTAAAAATTTCTCTTATACATTACTTCCATATTCAGAATCTGAATACAAATGCCAGCTTTTAAGATCGTCTTTTGAATGAAAATAGAAAATATACTTTTCACTTGGTGGAACTAAGTCACAATCCTGCATCAACCACAATAGGAAAAATATTTAAGCACTTACATAATTCTTGCTGTAAAATTCCATATGCATGAAATGGGAAAAATAACTTTCAATGGCCATTAAAAGATTATCCTCCTCTTTAAAAGATTCACCACTTCCCTTATTTCTACAAGTTTGAGATTGGCTTACATTGATATTTGTTAAGTGCATTTTATACACTTTTTATACCTTTAAATTAGCACATTTTTGGAACATCTTGAGCAAATATCTACTAATTTGTGCATATTTTGTGTTAAGTAGGTTAATATCCAAGTTTGAGGCCAAAACCACAAAAGGAGAAGATTCTGCCGAAATTCCAAGTTCGGGGACCATTTTGTCACTTCCGGGAAGTGTGGGACAAGCAGTGCAATTTTAAAGGGAACAAAGCATGATGGAGATGATGGGAAAAAGAATAAAAAAGGGAACAATGCATGATGGAGAGCATGGGAAAAAGCAAAGAGCTGAGCATGGGCAGGACGTGGGAAGTGCGCTGCAGGCTGATAGGAGGATACATTCTACATATATACATACAAGCAGCTGAGAAAAAGGAGAGGAACCGGGGGTGCTAGAGGGCTGGTGACAGAAGCCCAATATTGCTGGTGACAGGAGCAATAACTATCATTTCCTGAGGCTGCTACTACTGCTAACTAGAGGAAGAAGATAGAACAGGTGAAAACGGACTGGTTTGCTGGTGTTGAACTGGACTTCTGGCCTGCTGTTGTGGGTGGACTGCTGGTTCTTAAAGCTGCTGGAAGGTTGTTGCTGAAGTGCCATTGTTGCTGGTGCATTGCTGGAATAAAAGGAGGTTGCTGTTGCTGATAATTTGCTGAGCCTGTTGCTGTGCTGGATTGATGCTGGCGGGAATTACTGGAATTGCTGATTTGCTGTGTTGCTGGTGCTGAAATTGAAGCTGCTGGAAGGAGAGCAGCTGCTGATGCTGGTTCTGCTGCTGTAAAGGGACTGATGTTTTGCTGCTGCCTTTAATACTATTAATTGCTGCTGCCGCTGGACTGCACCTGAGTTGCTGCTGCTGATTCAGTGCTGAAGCTGGAGGTTGCTGCCATTTTATTCTAGAAGTTGATGCTGGAAGCTGTTACTGAAGGTGCTGAGGAAATATTGCTGGCTACATTGCTGCTGCTGCTAGAGAAAGACTGCAGCTGATTGCAGTTGCTGGAAGAACTGGTGATACCTGAAACTGGATGCTGCTGATGACTGAAAGTGCTGCTGATTCAATGCTGAAGTTGCAAGGAGCTGCTACTGGTTGAGGGTTGGTTGCTTTAGCCAGCTGAGTACAGACAAGGAGATAGATAGCAGCCTGCAGAAAAGAAGTGAAAACTGGGATGGTTAGAGGCTGGTGACAGAAGCTTTCTACTGCCGGAGGAACTGAGTTACTGGACGCTGCTGATGCTGGTGCAACTGGAACTGCTTAACACTGCTGGAATACTGCTGTAGGGACTGCAATGATCATGCCTGCGGCTGGATGCAACAAGGGATGCTGCGACGATTGTAGGGAGCTGAGGACGGCGTTGCAATAGGGGTGACTGCGGCTAGACGCAATTCATGCTGTGTTGCAATTTCAACTCTCGTTCAAACTCCGGGTTTTATCTTTAATGTTTATTGTTATTTTCATTTTCAAACGCATTAGTAGCTAAGTTTTGCTAGTTGGGATGATTGACTTAATTTAAATTGCCCTTAGTTATTTTTAAAGTTATTTCCGTAGTTTGGGCTATTTAATTTCATGCATTTTCATTATTGTCATTTAATTTCAAGCACTTTAATTTACGTCATTTAATTGTGCACATTTAAATTTAAGTTAATGTCATGCATTTATTTTGAGTAGTTAGTTTTATTTACAGAATTTGAAAATTCACCACCAAACCACATTTTTATGTTACTTGACTTTTCATTTAAAAATAAATTCAATAACTTTAATTACAAATAAATCAATCCTCGTGGGTACGATAACCCGGACTTTTCTAGTCCACTTTACTACTTGAACGCGAACCGTGCACTTGCGGTATACGATTTTAGCGAACAAGTTTTTGGCGCCGCTGCCGGGGATAGATTTTATTTGTACTAAATGCATTGATTTTTGTTAATTGAATTGTCTTCTCATTCTCATCTCTTTCTTCCTTTTATTTTTATTTTCTAGGTACTTTTGCCTTGTTTATGCAACAACGTCCGACTTGGGACATTCTTCCAATTGATCCCGAACCCGAACGAACTTTTAGGAGGAGGATTAGGGAAAGAAGAGAACAAGTTGAACAACAAAGAATACAAGGCAATATGGGGGACAACAACCAAGGTGGTGCCGATCCCGTTATTGATGAAGATGATAGACCAATGGGGCAATTCATGGTCCCTCTCATCACTCAAAATCGAGGAAGCATCACATATCCCCCATTTGGACGTCCGGACTTTCATCTAAAGCCGGATGTGATAAATCTCTTCAAGGGGCATCTACAATTCTATGGAATGACCGAGGAGAATCCAGTCACTCACATCTCGCGGTTTTTGGAGATGTGTAGTAATTTTGATTATCCGGGAATTAGCAAGGAGGCTATCAGCATGCGATTATTTCCACATACCCTTAGAGATGGAGCTCGTGAATGGTTAGATGCCAACCCGATTGGAAGTATTACAACATGGGATGATCTTGCTCAAAAGTTCACTACAAAATACTTTCCTCCATCAAAAGTGGCTAAATTGAAGAGTGATATCTCCACATTTCGACAAATTGACACCGAATGTTTCTATGAGGCATGGGAAAGATTCAAGGAGATGTTGAGGAAATGTCCAAATCATGGGTTCACCAAGCAAATGCAAGTTCAATATTTCTATCTTGGGATGAATCCATCTAGTCGAGTGACGGTTGATTCGGCCTCCAATGGAGCTATCACTACAAAATCACCTAATGAGGCAATTGAGCTCTTTGAGAGGATGGCTAACCATAATTCTACTTGGCCAACCGACCGCATGGTACCAAAGAAAGCCGCGGGAATTCATGAAGTGGATGCATATGCGGCTTTGTCGGCAAAGATGGACCTTCTATTTAAGAAGTGTGATGATTTTTCTTCTCAACATACAGTAAAAGCAATCTATCCTCCTATGTCTATTTGTGATGTATGTGGAGCAACACACAAGGTTGAGGAATGTCCCATGCTCAAAATGGCTTCTACTTCAAATGAGCAAGTGAATTATGCTCAAAATTTCAACCGACCACAAGGAAATCCTTACTCCAACACATACAATCCGGGTTGGAGGAATCATCCGAATTTTTCTTGGTCCAACAATCAAAATCAAGTAAAGCCTCCCGGTTTTGTTCAACCTCCACCACCCCAAGAGAAGAAGCCTTCCATTGAGGAGATACTCATGCAATTCATGAACAAGACCAATACTATTCTCCAAAATCAAGCGGCTTCTATCAAAAATCTTGAGACTCAAGTTGGGCAATTAGCGAAAATAATGACGGAGAGACAACAAGGAGCATTGCCAAGCAATACCGAGATCAATCCAAGGGAAAATGTGCAAGCCATCACTACAAGAAGTGGAATTCAATTACCAGAAATCACAGTAAAGCAACATGTGGCACAACCCGAGGTGAAAGAAAAAGGTAATGAGCAATATGAGGAGGCGAATGAAAATGATGCAACATTGAAGGAAAGTGGGGAGACCTCAACAAAGGTTCCTACTCCAGTGAAAGCTTATGTGCCTCCCATTCCTTTTCTTCAAAGACTCCAAAAGCACAAGGTGGATGCGCAATTTGGTAAATTTCTTGAAGTTTTCAAGAAACTTCACATCAACATACCATTTGCCGATGCATTAGCACAAATGCCTAGCTATGCAAAGTTTATGAAAGACATCCTTTCAAACAAAAGGAGGCTAGAAGATCATGAAACAGTGATGCTCACGGAAGGATGTAGTGCCATACTACAAAACAAATTGCCTCCAAAAATCAAAGATCCAGGGAGTTTTACGATTCCTTGTACTATTGGTGATTTAACTTTTGGTAAAGCATTATGTGATCTTGGTGCTAGTATTAATTTAATGCCTTTGTCTATTTTCAGGAGATTGGGCATGGGAGAGGTAAAGCCAACCACGGTTTCATTGCAATTGGCCGATCGCTCTATTAAGCATCCGCGTGGTATTGTTGAGGATGTGCTAATCAAGGTGGACAAATTCATCTTCCCTGCCGATTTTATCGTTCTTGATATGGAGGAAGACCTTGATATCCCAATCATCTTGGGAAGACCCTTCCTAGCAACCGGTCGAGCTTTAATAGATGTGCAAGGAGGCAAGTTGATATTGAGAGTTCAAGATGAGCAAATCACATTCGACATCATGAAATCCATTAAGTACCCCGCCGAGGTAAATTTATGCTCCCGAGTAGACACCATTGATCAAGAGGTGGCTACATCATTCATCTACGGGTCATCTAAGGATCCCCTTGAGACTTGCATTGCTCACTCCATAACCACTGAGGGAGAGGATGATTTGGACATCGGAAGGATGTCACAACACTTGGATGCTCCAAAATTTTATCCCTTCAAGAAGAGGCCATACTTTGAAGAGTTGGGAGAGAGCTCTTCTCCTTCACTACCCTCCATTCAACAAGCCCCAACTCTTGAGCTCAAACCTCTGCCATCACATTTGAGGTATGCATACTTGGGTGATTCTTCTACTCTTCCCGTTATTATCTCGAATTTGTTGGATGAAGTGGAGGAAGAAAAACTACTTGAGGTGTTGAAAATGCATAAAATGGCTATTGGGTGGACTATGGCAGATATCAAGGGTATTAGCCCTATCTTATGTATGCATAAAATCCTCATGGAGGATGACTTCAAACCAACAGTGGAGCACCAACGCCGTCTAAATCCAAACATGAAAGAAGTAGTGAAAGCCGAGGTATTGAAGTGGTTGGATGCGGGAATTATCTATCCAATCTCGGATAGTGCATGGGTGAGTCCCGTCCAATGTGTACCAAAGAAAGGAGGTGTTACGGTGGTTGAAAATGAGAACAACGAGCTTATACCTACAAGGCCCGTGACGGGATGGAGAGTGTGCATTGACTACCGGAAATTGAACAATGCCACTCGAAAAGATCACTTTCCTCTTCCCTTTATTGACCAAATGCTTGAGAGGTTGGCGGGGCATTCTCATTATTGCTTCTTGGATGGATACTCGGGCTATAATCAAATTTTAATAGCCCCCGAAGATCAAGAGAAAACCACCTTCACATGTCCATATGGGACTTTTGCTTATAGGAGAATGCCGTTTGGCCTTTGCAATGCACCGGCTACTTTTCAACGTTGTATGATGGCCATTTTCTCCGACATGGTGGAAAAATTCATCGAGATATTTATGGATGATTTTTCAGTTTTTGGTTCTTCTTTCAATGAATGCTTGGATAATCTTGATTTAGTGTTGAAAAGATGTGAAGAAACCAATTTAGTGCTTAATTGGGAGAAATGTCATTTTATGGTGAGAGAGGGCATTGTACTTGGCCACCGGATTTCACAAGGGGGGATTGAGGTTGATAAAGCCAAAATACAAGTTATTGAGAAATTGCCCCCTCCTACTTCGGTGAAAGGCATAAGGAGTTTCTTGGGGCATGCGGGCTTCTATAGGAGATTCATCAAGGTTTTCTCTAAAATCACTAAGCCTCTTTGTTCTCTACTTGAGAAGAACAACTCTTTTCATTTCTCTCAAGAGTGTCTATTGGCTTTCAACACTCTTAAGGAGAGGCTTATCTCGGCTCCTATTATTGTGGCCCCGGATTGGAGCTTACCATTTGAGCTCATGTGCGATGCTAGTGATTATGCCGTGGGAGCGGTTTTGGGGCAAAAGAGAGGTAAATTGTTGCATGTGATCTACTATGCAAGCCGAACATTAAGTGATGCTCAATTGAATTATGCCACAACCGAGAAAGAGATGCTTGCCGTGGTCTTTGCCTTTGACAAATTTCGATCTTATCTCATCGGTTCAAAGGTAATTGTCTATACCGATCACTCCGCTCTAAAATACTTGCTTGCTAAGAAGGATGCGAAGCCAAGATTGATTAGATGGGTCCTTCTCTTGCAAGAATTTGATTTGGAAATCCGTGATAAAAAGGGTGCGGATAATCTTGTGGCCGATCATCTATCTAGGATGGATCAACCTGAAGAAGTGGGAGTAGAGGAAATCAATGAAGTTTTTCCGGATGAACAACTATTGCATGCCAAACATCTTCTCCAAGTGTTCGAAGCACCATGGTATGCGGACTTCGTGAATTTTCTTGTAAGTGGTATTCTTCCCCCGGATTTCTCTTATCAGCAAAAGAAGAAATTCTTTGCCGATGTGAAACATTATTTTTGGGATGAGCCATATTTATTCAAGAGGGGGTCGGACCAAATTATTAGAAGATGTGTTCCCGAGGATGAAATGGAAGCTATTCTTGATAGGTGTCATTCATCACCTTATGGGGGTCATTTTGGAGCTTCCAAAACCGCCTCAAAAGTTCTTCAATCGGGATTCTATTGGCCAACTTTGTTCAAGGATGCTTATACCTTAGTATCCAAATGTGATAGATGCCAAAGGAGTGGGAATATCTCTCGGCGTAATGAAATGCCATTGACTTCAATCTTGGAAGTGGAAATCTTTGATGTTTGGGGAATTGATTTCATGGGGCCATTTCCATCCTCGTTCTCAAATCAATATATTTTGGTGGCGGTGGATTATGTTTCTAAATGGGTAGAAGCGATGGCATTGCCCACTAATGATGCTCGGGTGGTGGTCAATTTTCTCAAGAAGAACATTTTTACACGCTTTGGAACCCCCCGACTCATCATTAGTGATGGAGGTAAACACTTTTTCAATCGCCTTCTTGACTCACTTTTGTCAAAATATGGAGTGAAGCACCGAGTAGCCACACCGTACCATCCCCAAACAAGTGGGCAAGTAGAGATCTCAAATCGAGAGTTGAAAAGAATTCTTGAGATGACGGTGAATACATCAAGGAAAGATTGGTCGAGGAAACTAGATGATGCATTATGGGCTTACCGCACCGCATTCAAAACTCCTATTGGTATGTCTCCATTTTGTCTTGTTTTTGGAAAATCATGTCATCTCCCCGTTGAACTTGAGCATCGAGCATTTTGGGCTACACGGGCATTAAACTTTGATGCAAAATTAATTGGTGAGAGGAGGTTGCTTCAACTTAATGAACTAGATGAATTTCGCCTCAACTCATATGAAAATGCTCGCATCTATAAGGAGAGAACCAAGAAATGGCATGATAACCACATTGTGAAGAGAGACTTCAAAGTTGGGCAACAAGTTCTTCTATTCAACTCCCGACTTCGACTATTCCCTGGAAAGCTTCGATCCCGTTGGTGGGGGCCGTTCACAATTTCTCAAATCTTTCCCCATGGAGCTATAGAGCTATATCATCCCGACAAGGGACATTTCAAGGTCAACGGGCAAAGGTTGAAACCATTCTTGGAAGGAGAACCCCCGGAGGAAAAGTCATCATTTCTCCTCAATGCTCCCGAATAAAAAATCCAAAAGTCGAGCTTATGACTTTAACCAAGCGCTTTTTGGGAGGCAACCCAATTTTCTTCTCTTTTGCTTTACTTGTCATTATTTACTTTATTTCTTTACTTTATTTTTAATTAATTGTCAAACTTTTGTAGGTAACAATTTTTTTTTGAAAATCCTAAGTAACATTGTCCTCAACAAGTTTGGGGGTGAACTACAATCGACGAAAGCTTAGGTCAAATTCAACATCACAAACAAGTATTGAATCAGGGAAGTTTCACTACCTCTTTTCTTCTTTACATATTGTGTCTATTTTCACATTGAGGACAATGTGTAATTCAAGTTTGGGGGTGTTGACTTCATTTTTCATTTTATCATGTTAGATAGCCTTGACGGCTTAAGACATTGTGATGTTTGATTTTGTTCATTTTGTTGTGGATATTGACATGCTAGATAGCCTTGTCAGCTCAAAATGATTTGATGTTTGAAATTGCTGATTAATTCACGAATCATGATCAAATATGCTACTTGTGTCTATCTTTATAAATTGCTTATCTATGAGTGATCCTGAGTTGTCTTGAACACAATAGTCATAACTAATTGTTAGTGAGTTTTGGAATCCATTGAAGGTTGGAAAAATTTGTGAAGTAGAAAAATTAGGTTGTGAGCTTGTATCTTCAATTTTTATCAACCTATCCAATTCCTTCTCAATGCTATTAATCTCTTGATCCTTTGTGAGACAAGTTTGGGGGTGGTCGAACCGGTAAAGGAGACGGTCTAGATGTGTAGTGATTCCATGCATGCTTGATCTAAATTTGTGTGGAGTGTTGTTGACGTTAGTATAAGCTAAGTGATGACCAAATGCTAGAAATCTAAGCCCATTTTAATTATTGCATTACCCTATCTCGTAGCCTTTTTGACTCGAGTAATTAAGCCCGTAGGAGTATCTTGAAACTTGGTGCCTTAAGTTTGAAACTTGGGAGTCATCGGCCTAAAGCTCGCTACATGGGTCAATTAGAAAGCTTAATGAGTAGGGTACACACACACTTGTTAAAAAAAAAAAAAAAAAAAAAAGCACATCATCATCATTGCATTTGCTTAATAAGTCTACCTCACTTCGTAGCCTTTTTGACTCGAGTTAGTAAGTCCGTAGGGGTATTTTGAAACCTGGTACCCTTTGATCTTAAAACAATCGGGGAGTTGCCGGCCTAAAGCTCGCTACATGGGTCAATTAGAAAGCTTAAGGGAGTGAGGAAGTCACGAGCAATCATTACATTAGTTTGTAGAAATCATGCATTTGTATTTGCATAAGGGCTTAGATTAATAGTGGGTTTGAATTGCTTGGTATAAACTTTAATGTTGAAACACTCATCTAGTGGAGAGTCACTGCATATCTAGATTGTTGAGATTGCTGGTAAGTCATAACCAAACTTTAGTGGAAAAAGAAATGTGTGAATTGAGAGTCACCCCTAGGATTGCGTTTTGGGAGAGAAAAGAAATAATATAGGGGGATGAATGTCACAAGAGAGTAAGGAATGAAATTGACCACTAAGGGTGGATAGTATTATTTTGAAATTTATCATTCCTACAATGTTTTCTTTGAACCTTAGTGATAATTGGAAGTGACTATGCACACACACACACCGATCAAACATGAGATAAGCTCAATTTCTTTTTGTAGCATCACTTTGAAAACACAATTGTGAATTAATCATGAAATTTTACACTAAAGAAAGAATTTACAAGTTATCTAGCATTGTTGATCATTCATTCATTTGCTTTTGTGTTAGTAGATATTCTTGCTCGAGACGAGCAAGAGTTCAAGTTTGGGGGTATTTGTTAAGTGCATTTTATACACTTTTTATACCTTTAAATTAGCACATTTTTGGAACATCTTGAGCAAATATCTACTAATTTGTGCATATTTTGTGTTAAGTTGGTTAATATCCAAGTTTGAGGTCAAAACCACAAAAGGAGAAGATTCTGCCGAAATTCCAAGTTCGGGGACCATTTTGTCACTTCCGGGAAGTGTGGGACAAGCAGTGCAATTTTAAAGGGAACAAAGCATGATGGAGATGATGGGAAAAAGAATAAAAAAGGGAACAATGCATGATGGAGAGCATGGGAAAAAGCAAAGAGCTGAGCATGGGCAGGACGTGGGAAGTGCGCTGCAGGCTGATAGGAGGATACATTCTACATATATACATACAAGCAGCTGAGAAAAAGGAGAGGAACCGGGGGTGCTAGAGGGCTGGTGACAGAAGCCCAATATTGCTGGTGACAGGAGCAATAACTATCATTTCCTGAGGCTGCTACTACTGCTAACTAGAGGAAGAAGATAGAACAGGTGAAAACGGACTGGTTTGCTGGTGTTGAACTGGACTTCTGGCCTGCTGTTGTGGGTGGACTGCTGGTTCTTAAAGCTGCTGGAAGGTTGTTGCTGAAGTGCCATTGTTGCTGGTGCATTGCTGGAATAAAAGGAGGTTGCTGTTGCTGATAATTTGCTGAGCCTGTTGCTGTGCTGGATTGATGCTGGCGGGAATTACTGGAATTGCTGATTTGCTGTGTTGCTGGTGCTGAAATTGAAGCTGCTGGAAGGAGAGCAGCTGCTGATGCTGGTTCTGCTGCTGTAAAGGGACTGATGTTTTGCTGCTGCCTTTAATACTATTAATTGCTGCTGCCGCTGGACTGCACCTGAGTTGCTGCTGCTGATTCAGTGCTGAAGCTGGAGGTTGCTGCCATTTTATTCTAGAAGTTGATGCTGGAAGCTGTTACTGAAGGTGCTGAGGAAATATTGCTGGCTACATTGCTGCTGCTGCTAGAGAAAGACTGCAGCTGATTGCAGTTGCTGGAAGAACTGGTGATACCTGAAACTGGATGCTGCTGATGACTGAAAGTGCTGCTGATTCAATGCTGAAGTTGCAAGGAGCTGCTACTGGTTGAGGGTTGGTTGCTTTAGCCAGCTGAGTACAGACAAGGAGATAGATAGCAGCCTGCAGAAAAGAAGTGAAAACTGGGATGGTTAGAGGCTGGTGACAGAAGCTTTCTACTGCCGGAGGAACTGAGTTACTGGACGCTGCTGATGCTGGTGCAACTGGAACTGCTTAACACTGCTGGAATACTGCTGTAGGGACTGCAATGATCATGCCTGCGGCTGGATGCAACAAGGGATGCTGCTACGATTGTAGGGAGCTGAGGACGGCGTTGCAATAGGGGTGACTGCGGCTAGACGCAATTCATGCTGCGTTGCAATTTCAACTCTCGTTCAAACTCCGGGTTTTATCTTTAATGTTTATTGTTATTTTCATTTTCAAACGCATTAGTAGCTAAGTTTTGCTAGTTGGGATGATTGACTTAATTTAAATTGCCCTTAGTTATTTTTAAAGTTATTTCCGTAGTTTGGGCTATTTAATTTCATGCATTTTCATTATTGTCATTTAATTTCAAGCACTTTAATTTACGTCATTTAATTGTGCACATTTAAATTTAAGTTAATGTCATGCATTTATTTTGAGTAGTTAGTTTTATTTACAGAATTTGAAAATTCACCACCAAACCACATTTTTATGTTACTTGACTTTTCATTTAAAAATAAATTCAATAACTTTAATTACAAATAAATCAATCCTCGTGGGTACGATAACCCGGACTTTTCTAGTCCACTTTACTACTTGAACGCGAACTGTGCACTTGCGGTATACGATTTTAGCGAACAATATTCTTCTTTGCTGGAGGCGGTTGGCAGTCCCGTGAATGTGGATTACTTTCAAAAGGTGTAGCTATTACGGTATTAAACGGTTCTTATTTCAATTCTCTCACTTGTGAACCTAAACATCAGGATCCAGGTTAATACTCCAATAATAATATCAAGCATAACGAGACTAAAGTATTATTTGTTATTTGATAAACTTGAACCACGTGGATTTCAAATTACTTTTAAATTAGACCATACTTTTTCAATGTGTTGGCAGGAACAAATAAATAACCAAATAATGTATCACTCAGAACTTTGAAAAGTAAAAAATAGAATACCAATGGTGTACCATGAGTCCATGATCAGAACACAAGAATCCTTGTTGACACCTCAAACAAGTGTCCTTCAACCAAGAATTTTGTGCCAAAATAGATTGCTTAGGAGGTACAACAGCCTTTGCAAGCACCGATTTCTCAGTTGTGTGCTTTCCTGTCTTGCAAATACAGTAAAACAGAAGAATTGGATTTTATTGACACGTAGATAATTACAAGCTATAACATGTTAAATCAAATTCATTAAAGAGAGAAAGGGGGTTACCATCTTCTTTGAGGGTTAAATTTTCTAACCATTCTTAAAAGGGAGTATTGAGATATAGGGAGATTTGTGTCTTAGATCCTTCAAAATGAAATTAGATCAAGGTGGAGTAGTTTACTGTCTAAAGCAAAACCATTATGGTTCGTTTCGTTTTGGATAAGTAATTGTAGAATTCTGTAAAGTTAAATACGTAAATGCTATCTTAATCCTGCCTCAACAAGTATGACTCTGAATGCACCTATCAACAGCATCACAAAATTTTAATTATGCACAAAAAAACATAAGATGTGCAGACCATCTCAAATTTTTTCCTAACAAGAAACCGGCTTACTCATCCAATGTTCAAAAAAGCTAATTTAGGTACCAAAGTGTTTTACCTCCTAGAGTTTAGGTACAAACCTCAACACAAAAGAATAAACTTGATTTGTACCAAATATTTTAATGGTTTGTACATATTATTGCAAGAATCAAAGGAGCTTGATATCTAAAATTCAATGATGAAGACAGTAAGAAAAATAAGCTAAAATCTTGTTAACTGTACTATTCGACTACTTCATGGACTAACTATTTTGAGCTTTTAGAATGATCTCAGTGGCTTCGTCTTTTAATGCTTTCTTTGATGGCTGATCCTGAAATTTGAACCATGAGATAAAGAAATGGATAAAAGAAAATTGACTAATTGAAGCCATTTTAGAGAACCAAGGATCAACAACTCCATTGCTCTATTGTGTGTGAATCAAAAATAATATCTCCATCATTCTGCAAAAAGGATTTTTATATAATATAATCAATCCAAATCTTAACATAATTTTAATTAGACGCGCAAAAACACAGAATTACCTGAACGTCAATAACAGAAAACTAAGTTTTTCTCACCTTTAGTGTAATGAAACGTAAGAAATCATCAGACATTTCAAGATCCGTGGCTTCCTATTTGTGCCTAAGCGTTTTACCCCCATAGTTTAGGCACAAACCTTAACACAATATTACACAACACAACACAACACAAATAAAATAACTAAAAATTATTAGAAAAAACAACATTACGGTTATGATAAACCATAAATCACAGATTACCTAATTTATCATCTTCTATAGTAACTTGCTCTTTAAATTTCAACTAAAAGGAGAAGAGAAAACTAAAACAAAAGAAAAATGTCAACCGAAATTCTTTTAAGTAAATATTGCGCTTCATAAAATACCTCTTTCGTAGCAATCTCTGTCACGAAGTCGGTATTCAGATAAAAGAGATGATAAAAGCGTCATCCTCGCAAAAAAAAAGAAAAAAAAAGAAATGAAATGTTTAATATTCGGTAGAAAGAAAACACAGGAGAAGAACGAAATGTTTATATGCAAGTACTGAACTTACTCGTTAATACGTACACGGATATGGCTGACAACATTGATTCCTGCTTCAAACTCTTTAGATCTATTTGGAAATTAAATAAATCACTACAACACTGTAAATCAGACAACTTTGAAACCCTAAACAAAAATCTATTTCGCATTTTTCCAATTCACAGCACAAGCACTAATTTTTTCCTTTACCAACTATAGTAAATTAACACATACCATGAGTGTCTTGCTGTATCTTGAAACTGGGCCTCCACTCTTGCTGGGTCTTGAAGCTGGGCCACGGAGGATGGAGAGGTGGATTAACTAAAATTACATAATCGATTGAAACATCAAGTGGGTTTCTGCTACCATCGTGTTCAACATCGTTGATGGCAATGTGATTAAGTCCCTATTTCAGCAAGCCAAAGGATAGAAGGCGTAGAGAACTGCTGGGTTTACAGACATGATCATGGGATTTTGCTTGCAGAGAGAGGAGGAAGTGAGGGAAAATAGTGGATGGAAGAAGAGGGAGAAGTGAGAAATTATAGTACTGTACAGGACTGGAAGAATAGTATGGACATTGCGTAAGGGAAACATTTTTAAGGCACAACCCAACACTGCTAAAATAAAATCAGCTCGGCTCGAAGAAGTTCATTGAAGAATGCAAAGGGGAAAACAAGTGATCTGAAGATGGCCATAGAAAAAGAGCGGCTGCAGCCTATGAATGGGTCTTGTTTAGCAAGTAACTCAAGCCAATGAAGATAACAAAAATGACTATTTGGCTTATAAATAGTGCCCTTACAAGAGACTCTTTTATTGTATGTATAGGGATATATAGGGAAAAGTGAAAAATGCAGGATTCATTTTTACATGTTATCAAAATGAAATAAATAAATAAATTGGGATAATATGGGAAAAAATAGAAAAACAACGGCTCAAATGACTTAGGCAATTCATATATTGGTTTGAATGACTCAAATTGGCTTAAAGACTTATGAATAGTGATTTCAAACCAACTCTTTTAATATATACTAGTAGTACCCGTGCGTTGCACGGATGTGGTAAGAATTGTGTATATAATAGCGTATAAATATTATTGTGTTATATCTTAATTCAACATTCAAAAGAGAGGTTTAGTTATTGACGTATATTTTGCCTATTTAATAATTGGCTTTAGAAAGTGTCAGAAAGAAATATCATTCCAAAATAATTGGCCGTAGAAATTGTCAGAAAAAAGTATTCCGAAATGTCCATATGTAATTTGTAGTCGACATTTGTTCACCCTTCTAAGAGGGAAAATGCAAATAAATATGTTACAAACAAATACAACAAACTATAAGTACATCAACGTCTTATCTATAGATTAGCTGAAGAAAAAAAAAATGACGTCAACCTTATAAATAGTAAATGAACAGTAAAATGCCTTGCCTCTTTTACATAAGTTAAGTTATTATTAAGTTATATTATAAGAGAATTTAGAAAAAAATAAAAAGCCTCTTTTATATAAAAGTTAAGTTATGTTATATAATATAATAATTAAAAAAAGAAGACGTCATTAGTAAATGAATAGTAAAGAGGCTTTGCCTCTTTTATATAAGTCAGTTAAAGTTAAGTTATTATTAAGTTATATTATTTATATTATTATGAAGTTATATTATAAGAGGATTTAAAAAAAAAAATTAAGAGAGGCTAAAACAAAAAATTATATATATATATATATATATATATATATATATATATATATATATATATATATATATATATATGAGTTAAGTTAAGTTAAGTTATTATGAAGTTGTATTATAGGAGAATTTTTTTTTAAAAAAAAAAAAACTCTTTTATATAAGTTAATGTTATAAATAATATAAAGTTTGTGAATGACCAATTACCATTATACCCCCGTAAACTTTACATATTACGATTGTATCATTATTCACTCCTACAAATAGGAGTCTTATTTCATTCATTCAGAAGAATTCAATAAGAGAAGAATTCTCTCCTATCTCTCTATATTTTCTATTGTTTTTATAATAGTTTTACAACACGTTATCAGCACGAGTCTCTAGCCAATTGAGTAATATAACGGTTGTATGCTCTACAGTTGCATCTAAATAATGAACATCTGTATCAGAAACCTGATTATTACTAATCAATGTTTCCTTTTCTCAAACCAAACACTTTTGGCTTTAGAAAATAACTCATATATTGTAGATCTGAAAATTTATTCAATTTTCAAATTTATGGTCGAACTGAAAAAGGAAGATTCCGGTCGATCCAGATATCCGATTAACGATCGGCCACCGCCATCAGAACGGGCTTGTCGAGGAGAAGACTCGCCTGAAATTTGGGGATGATCTAACGGCTGAAACAGAAGATATCGACCGGAGAAGAAATGCTGAAAAACTGTGCAAAAAATAAAATCTGACCAAAAATTGAAACGCTGATCCCGAACGATCCTGAACTCCGATCGATGATCGGCCAGCGGCATATCAACGGGATTTTCTAGGAGAAAACTCGACTGAAATTTGGCGCCGATCCGACGGTTAAAACGGAAGTTATTGGCCGGAGTAGAAGATGCTGGCGGACTGAAAAATGCTGATTCCGGCCAAATGGTTGGTCTTTTGGAGAAACGGAGACCATGGGCATGTTCAGGACATCGAGGCACACATTATGGTGATGGGTTGATTTTTCCGGCCACCGACGCGTGGCGGCTGGCGACAGCGCGTGAACGGATTCCGGCGATGACGTCAAAAGGGAAGTTTGTTCGTCTTGATGATTTGGATTTTTCTATGATCTTACTTTTCTGTTTTGTGCAGTTTTGAAATTTTTCGGCTGTCGAACATGGCGGTTTTCTTAAAAACTGTTTTTGGAGCAGTTCCGACGGGATTTTGAACTTCGGACCAAAAGTACGTTTGTTCTAAATTTAATTTCAAACCTATTGACGGTTTCGATTTATCCATATGATCAATATATTAAAATATGGATGATTTTGCCCTTGATGATACGTTAATGTATATTAATCGTGATTTAACGAATTTGATTAATCATTATTAATGATATGATGATATGTGTTAATATAATATGTATTCTAAATTATTTAACACTATTATGTGATCAATATGATAAATTAAAAGATTTAAAAGTAACATAATAGTTTCCTTGTCGTGATGTGTTGAGTACTCATTGTCGTAACGACCTGAACTATTATGAATACGTTGACTGGATTGAGAGATATGACTTGCCCATTTATGAAATATAATTATTTCTTTATATTGTTATCACCTATATGGTTGGTTCTACTGATTTTAAATATCTCTACTCATATAAATTTGATAATATTGTTATTATTTGATATTTCAACTAATGGTACCAGAAGTTACCATCACCAAAAGATTGTTGGATCTTAATGAAAATATTTTATCATTTGGTATCAGAAGTTACCAATATCTGTAGTTGAAAGGGTGGATGAAAATAAATTATTCAACAAAGAAATGCTGATGTATGATAAGATAATATCACATGATAGCACGGATATGGTTAATGTAAAAATAATCTCATCAGTATTATGAGATAAATGTTATATGATTATGATAAGCAGTTTTGATCAAAGTTCTTGCACAAGCACTTATGTACTCCAGAAGAAGTACATACTTACTTCAGAAGAAGTAAAGACTATCATACTGAAATGATATTATTATTATTGCTCCTGAAGAAGTATAAACGAGTCATACATGCAAAATATAAAAGGGAGAAACATTTATGATTCTCAAAAGTAGAGGTGTGTATCAGGTGTAATAATACTCCATACTCTACCACCCCTAATCTTTTTTGTGTGTATCAAGAGTAAGAATACTCTGTACTCCACCACTCCAAATCCTTTTGAGGTCCACAAGATTAAGTTCAAATACTCATCAACATTAGAGGTGTGTCTCAAGAGTAAGAATACCCCATACTCTACCACCCACAATATTTTGAGATTCACAAGGATAAATTTACATTAACCGGACTCCATTTTCGCTTGATTCTCCTTCCTTGTGACCAATCTATCTTTAATCCTGTTGGATCTTGTATTGGAATATATGATTACAACTTATCCAGCAGTTCCTCGATAGTAGGAGAAGAAATAAGGATTCTCCTAAAAAATGAAGAGATGAATCCCTGTTCCACAGCTTAATCAAGAAATATTAACAAACCATCAAAGAAATTTTTAATATTTAAAAGCCCAGTAGGCTTGGTATGGAGATCTAAATGAGCCAATGAGGTAATATTAAAGATTTCTTCTAAAGTACCAAAACATTCAGGCAGGGCTATAAAGGCATCAGAACCATATAGCATGCAAGTTATACGTTCATGGATAGATAAGGTTTGTACTTCATGCCCTCGTGTTTTGCCTGCAATATCTACCTAAGGAGTAGGTATAACACCTATCACTCTTGCTTTCTCTGCTTGAGAGGATTGGGAAACACAACCCATCAATCCACTGCTACCTCCTCCATATACTAGATTGATACGTTTCTCTCCCAACTTCTTTCCTAAATCCACTGCTGCTTCTAGATACCCAAAACCTTTCCCTACTTTTGATCCAAGAAATACACAGATAATTTTGATCTGTCGAAGTTTTGGTCCTTCCATCTTTGAGAGTATAAGGAAGGAAAAAGTTATGAGAAAATAATATTTTGGGATGCATGAAACTGTGAAAATCATTGACTTTTTAAACTTGAAAAACTTCACTATTTACTGCTCGTCTTTTGAAAAAGTGAAAACCTACTTCTGACTAAATTACACTACTTTTGATAAAGCTTACCTTTCGGTGATTTTTCAATATACTCTATCAATGCTCGAGAAATGAAGCACGAAAGTATTTTATAAATATATGTGCAAATATATACACACAATATACTGATTTACCTTGTATCAATCCTGAATAGTCAAAACATCATTGTTTGTAATATCCTGACAAACAGGATCTTTTGCTACTATATTTTTGAGACTATAACGATTTTTATCCTTGTTAAATTGAGCATATAAGGAAAGGAGTTCACGTTGCACATACCCACTTGGGTGCAACTCAAGAGTCAATCGGATATCATCCAATGACTCCTTACTCAGTCCACCCTTAATGAAATCGATTTTATCATCCCGATTTCTAGAAGAATATCCTACTAATTTGCAACGAGTATCACATGTCCAACGAGCACATTTGTAACAACCGTTCAGCCTTTTTGCTCTTCGTTTCTTTGCAAAAGTACTTTTACCTAAACCAGGCATGTACTTAGAAAATGAATCTGTACTTCACCAGCTAATCGAACTTTTGCTTCGACCAACCAACGAACATCTTCTGGGATACCTTGATCCATCAGCAGCCTCAATCTTTCGAGTCGAACTCGGTAAATCTTTTTCAAAACATTTATCAGAAGATTTGAGTAGTATTTGCGGATACTTGATAATATAACATCCATTTTTTTTATGGATCTAATCTCTTCCCAAATCATCTATTTAAATGCATTATTCAACGCGTAAAAGAGCGGTGGCTCCACGTGTCAGTGATATCGATTCCATCAAGAAATAATGGAATAGATTATTGAAAATGTGGGAACAATGAGATAATGCGTCATTACCTTTTTCGATATAAGGGAAGATTTTGCGACAAGATTGATATATTTTCTTAGATATTGTACCTGATTTTTCTGGTATACTAAAAGTAATAAAGGTATACTGATTTGAACTGTACAGAAATACGTACTGATGAAATGAATACTGTATTGAACCAGAAGTTCATAAATATGTACAAGTGAAATATCTTGCTGAACCTGAAGTTCTATAATGATTGGTTAGATTCCAATTCAATAATGAGATTTATTAAGAATGCAAAATGGCATTCATTAAAGAACCAGAAGATTGTTCAGGTTAACAAGTTATCATTGTTGCTTGTTCTCAAAAGCAAATTAATTATCTCACTAAGAAAATAAATGACTGATTATTTGCTCAAGTAATGATATTACGAGCAAAGTGATAAATGCTAGCATAAATATATCTTAAAGACATTAATGATTTTACGAATTAGTTGAGATAATAGAATATTATATTGCTAATGTTTTAGCAGATTAAAATCCTCAAGTTATTTTCTATGAGAACAACTTGAATATAAATATTTCTTATGCAGCAATATTCTACATACAAACATGTCAATACGATGAAATAAAGATTTGCTTGTGAAACTTTATGATTTGTAAAAGTGCGATATGTATACAATCCACCAAAGCACACTTAGATATATGATTGAGATTATATTCCTAAAGGATGACATGTGTTATGGCATTTTATAATATTTGTGAACATTATGGGGAAAACACGCTTGAAGCGTAATTATGCTTGAAGCATAATGACTATCGATTCCAAAAATAAATATCTCTTGAATGATTGAAATGATCCATTTGAGGATAAATACTTATAGTAAGTAAAAGGGACATAGTTAAATGATAAGAGATTCAGGTACCTGATGATAGAACATATAAAGAGATCTCTCTATGTTATATTGAGATGAAATGGAATCGATAAATAAGTCGACTGCATACATAAACAACCCTCTTATGAAAATGAGGTTGATGAAATTATAATACTTTGGCCAAGTATATAACCCCAATGTAGGGATTATTGTTCAAGGACCTGAAGTCCAAATGCTTAAATGTGTAAAGCCAGTAATTATATGTACAAATGAAAAATATTACGGTGGACTGTTAAACCACTTTGCGGTGAGAAAGTGAATGTTAAACTGCTTTGCATTGGAAATGTGAATGTTAATCTGGTTCCAAATAAGAATTGCCCACTGTTATCTGATTGACTAGAAGATACACCAAGTTAGCTCACGACGGAAATGTTAAGTGAAAGTTTTGGAAATGTTAAGTGAAAGTCTGAAAGGTTTGAAAGTTCTGGAAAGTAAATTAAATGGGGATACATATTTGAATTTTAAAGAATTTCATGTTATAAGCATGCATTACATGCATAAAGTTTACTTACTGAACTTTAGCTCACCCCAATCCCTCACCAACATTTCAGGTGATGAAAGCTAGGTGATCCGACAAGAGCACTTGGCGGCAGACTTAGACAGTACTCATAATTTAATTTCTTTTAGAAATGAATCAAGGGTTTTCACAAATAATTTTATTCGTTATTCTTTTAATTGAAATTTGTTTTTGATTAGTTTGTCTGTTTTAGTTAAAATAAGTTATGGTATTTCCCTGTAATTAGTTTATATCATGTTTCATAAGTTTAGAAATTATTTACTTCACGGTATTATTGTTGAGGAGTCTGGGAATTGATGTTGAAGTTGATTTTGGAATTCTGGTTGGATGTTGAATGTTGGATTTTATTTGAGTTAAGTTTTATGTTGTAGAAATGGTTTTGATGTCCCTCTACAGGTTGGTTAAGTCTAATTTATAGAGGGGGCTTTGTCGAAATTTTTGTAGGATTTTATAATAGAAAAATGAAAATTTTATTGTTTTGAAATGTTTTTATTTCCGCATTTAAGTAAAGAGAAGTTAACACGCCTAGGTTTAAGATTTTTGAACTTGGGGTGTTACAATTTCACTGTATTACTTATTTATGTTTATGATATACTCCTAATAGGCAATGATCTACAATAAAGGGAGAAACTTTAATTATCTCTCCTAAAGTACTCCTAAATGAAAGATCTTGACAATCTTAAATACTTCTTGGAGAATTGAATTTTCATGATCTAAATAGGGAATTTTCATGTCCCAAAGGAAATATGCATTGGACATCTTAGAAGATATGGAACTTCTTAGTGCACGACCATAAAATTTTTGGATGGAGCAAAATTCAAAATGCAATCCTGCAGATGGGCCATTGTTGAGCAATCCAACTAAATATAGAAGATTGGTGGGAAGGTTGATATACCTGGCTATTAAGAGGCCTAATATAATATTCTTAGTTTGCATCCTAAGTCATTTCATGCATGAGCCTACGAAGCCGGATTGGGATGCTACCCTATCGATTCTCGAATACATTAAAGGTATACCGGGTTAGAGGCTATTGTTTTCCTCTACAAAAAATCTCACTCTTAAGGAATTTTGTAATTCAGATTGGGCAGGTTGTAGTTTCACAAGAATAATATTCACAAGTTATTGTGTCTTTCTTAGGGATTCTCTTATCTCATGGAAATTAAAGAAGTAGACAAATGTCTCAAAATTGTCTATAGAGGAGCAATACCAAGCTATGGAAAATACATGCTTGGAATTAACTTGTCTACAGTACGTTCTACATAACTTGAGAGTTGCAGTCTTCTCCTACATCTCTATTTTGTGAGAATCAGGCAGCATTATATATCGTTGTCAATCTTCTATTTCATGAGTGTAGAAAGCACATCGAAATGGATTGTCATGTTGTTCGGGAAAAGTTGCAGTTAGGTTTGATTAATCCATCATATGTACCGACTCATCTCCAGTTAGCATATATGTTCACCAAAACCTTGGGGAATGATCAGTTTCAGATACTACGTGGCAAGTTGAGAATTTAGATGCTCACTCTCCAACTTCAGGGAGAGTATTAAAATCCACTCCAACACTTGCCCTAAGCGATTGCATGGAATATATGTAAGAGATGGCATGAGGCACATTCAAAATGTAGAACCTATTTCAATTTGCCCTAGAGATCGCCTAGACAAAATATGGAAAAAATCATGATTCCCCTCTTATTATTATTATTATTATTATTATTATTATTATTATTATTATTATTATTATTATTATTATTATTATTATTATTATTTTGGTAGTTTCCTTGTATTGTAAAATTATCTTCCATATTCTAGGTCCGAAAATCATGAGGTAATATATTTCATTAGACGAGATTTAGAGTTTAATGTCAATTTTCTATTGTATATAAAATTGATTGCTTGTATTGAATAATATACAACAAATTTTCTATACTCTTCATCTTCTTATTTACAATATTATCTTCAAGCTTTTAACAAGAGAGACACAAAGGAAGGAATAACCATACCACAATCTTCTCTGCAAATCGCTGTTCCATCTAGTCAAACTTTTGAGGGTGCGAAATTGTCTTCTCGTCAGACAAGTTTCCATTGCTTCTCCTCTCCTTCTCTTTTTCGTTTTTCTCTTTAGTATGTATCATTTTGTTCTCCATCTCATTACATAGAACTGATCGACATGGAGAAGAAAACAAATTTAACTTGGAAGATATGGAGAACAAAATTGAAAAGTCATCGAACTATCTAAAAACTAAGTCCAATGCTCATAGAGCAATGAAGAAGATTGCCAAAAATCTTGAGACGAAAAGATTGGAGAAAGGTAGAGTTTTCCTCCAACTTAAGGCGCCATTAGAAATTAGTTAGATAAGGCGATAGACAATTGTAAGGAGATCGCTGAACTTAAAGATTGCATCATTGGTTATGCATAAAGGGGATGAAGTTGGCCTATGAAAAGGTGAGGGAGTAGCATAAAAATGATCACGGGGATCGACCTTAATGAATTCCCAACGCTTATTATGGAAAAGGATTCTGACGTGACGGGGGTGATAAGTGTATTTTATACACTTACTTCTATCCTAAAAGTAGGATTTTTATTGTTTATTCAATAATATTTGCTATTTATTCTAGTTGTATTTATTTATCTTTCAGAAATAACCCAAAGTCGAGAAAACAATGAAATTGAAGCCAAAATCGAGCAATTGGATGTAAAAAGTGTCAAAGTAAGCAAATCAAGAATTGATGCAGTCAAGCAAAAGGCCAATTTGAAGAAGAAATCGAATTTGTAAGAAATCAGAAGTTCAGGGGCTAAATTGCAACAATCAGAAGTTGGAGGACTTGCTGTGCAATTAAAAGACAGGGACCAACTTGTAACATTTAAAAGTTAGAAATTGCCTTCAATCTTAATATCGTGCGGTCACACGGTGCTATAACCGTGCGGTCGCACGGCCAAAAAATTCCGCGACCGAAACTGACCTGCAGCGTCATGCAATCGCGCACTTTTGAACCGTGCGGTAGTACGGTTATTCGACTAGGCCGCAGCTGGGATTTTTGCGCGGAATTCAGCAGTTTTTCTCCTCAATTAACCTGGACTTTGTGGAAATCTATAAATACATGGCATAAGGCACGAGATGAGGGGTTCCAAACTTGTCAAAGGTGATCCCGAATGGCTGTCGAACTTTTAAGGAACCAACTGGCGCATGATTGAAGATTCTTCTACAACATGGTGAAAAGGGTGATGAACTCCAATTATCATAGTTTTAATTTATCTTTTATCATGTTTTTAGGCTAGAAATCTTGTGTTAGAATTGTGATGAAGTTTTAACTATTTGATTCCATGTTTTTACCAATTATTTAATATATATACAGTTTATGAGTTTGATGCAATTAAATAAGTGCCTTTATTGTCATGCAATTATTTGGCCAGCTTTTGTGTGATTGTCTTCATGGTTTTCTATGTTCGAAAGAGTAGGATTTCATTATAAGCTATTTAATTGCCATAAAGTCCGATAGGGGATAGAAATATACCCCTATGCTTTGTGTTATCCTATATTGTGTTCATTGACCTTTAATGCTTTTCTAATTGGTTAATTGTCATAGAAATATAGTCAATTGGCATTTAGAGATAGGTTTTTATGCATTGCTCGAAAAAGGACTTAAAACATTTTAGGAACATGGATATTCAAAACCTCATAAGTTGTCTTTAAATGATTTGGTTAAATACATGGATGATTTGGTTAAAATGGATTCATAATTCTAATGTGTTTGCTTTTATAAGTTTTAACAAATCAAATTCTCTTATTTTTAGTTTAATCTTAATTTTAATTTTCAAAAACAAAATTTTCAAACTCAAACAAATTCCTTGTTCCGGTTAAGGTAATAGTCTAAAATACAATTTAAAACAATCTCTGTGGGATCGATACTTTGACTCACGTCCACTTTATTACTTGCGCGACCCGTGCACTTCTGGAGCGTATCAAGTTTTTGGCGCCCTTGCAGGGGATTGTTCTTTAAATTTATTTTTATGCTACGTTCGAAAAAAAGGGAATCTCTTCGAAGCTGACCCGGAAATAGAACGTACATTACACCGTAGGTTAAGAGAACTTAGGGAATTAGATAAATCTAAAAACCAAAAAGAAAATCAAATGGAAAACAACAATTTGAGATTTCCTGACGCTGAGCCAATTAATGAAGATGACATGCTGGTTGGTGATTTCATGACACCTCAAGTAGTTCAAAATCAATCCAGCATAGTCTATCCACCATTTGGGCAAGAAAACTTCTAGTTGAAGACCAATGTCATCAACATGTTCCAAAATGGACACTAATTTCATGGGAGACCTGATGAAAACTCGCACACACGTCTCTAAATTTTTAGATTCATGTCAACACTTTACATATCAGGGTGTGTCTGAAGATGCTATCAGACTCAGGTTATTCCCTTATACCCTCAGAGATATGGCTGTTGAGCGGTTGGATTCTCGCCCAGTTGCGAGTATAACCACTTGGAACGACTTGGTCCAAAAGTTTTGCACCAAATTCATGCCTCCAGCGAAGGTTTCCAAACTGAAATATGACATCACCATGTTTCAGCAACAAGATGTTGAATCCTTTGATGATGCGTGGAACAGATTTAAGGGCATGCTGAGAAAGTGTCCAAACCATGGGATCAAACGAGGTGATCAAGCGAAGTGCTTCTATGAAGGACTACTTCCACATTTTAAAAACATGGTTGATTCCTCATCAAATGGTGCGTTAGGCACAAAGAGCATCGGGCAGGCATTGGAGCTCTTCGAGAGGATAGCAAATACAAATGCCATGTGGGGATCAGACACGGTTGTTCCAAAGAAGGCATCATGAGTCTATGAAGTGGATGCTTACACTTCCATATCAGCAAAAATAGACTCTTTGGCTGCGAAAGTGGAGGGGATAGCACTAGTGAGTCATTCATCAAAAAGTGCTAAAATGATTTGTGAAGAGTGTGGTGCAAACCACACCACCACAGATTGTCCTATTCTGGCTTGTCCATTGGAGCAAGTTGACTATGTACAAGGAGGTCAACGCCAGAATAATCCATACTCGAATACCTACAATCCCGGATGGCACAATCATCCTAACTTTTCTTGGAAATATCACTCTAATGGACACAGTGCGCCTAATTTCAACACTGAAGAGAGAAAGCCTGCATTAGAAGAAATGCTTGGGAAGTTTGTGAAAAGGACAGAACAGTTCATGTCTAGAACATATCAGTTTATGAGAAAAATTGAAACCACAATTCAAAATCAACAGGCTTCAATCAAAAATCTGGAGACTCAAGTGGGACAGATAGCACAGTTGATCACAGCTAGAGCTCCAGGTACATTACCTGCAAATACTGAGGTAAACCCAAAGGAACAACTAATGGCTATAAATGTAGTGCAACATGAGATAAATGCTATCACTACGCGTAGTGGTGTGCAACTTCCTGAGATTCATGCTAAAAAGCCAGCGGAGTTCCTGAAAAAGTTGTGGATAATGTTGAGAAGATGGCTGAAAGGGAAGATGACCATGAGGTGAAATCGACAATTAAGCCTCATGAGTCTGCTATTCCGTTTCCACAAAGGCTGAAGAAAACAAAAGAGGATAAGCAGTTCAAAAAGTTTGCTGAGATGCTTAGAAAACTGCACATAAATATTCCTTTCTTGGAAGGCATCACACAGATCCCAAGTTACGCCAAGCTGCTAAAAAAGATGATGTCTAGCAAGAAAAAGCTTGAAGAACTTGAGGAGGTCACTTTGAATGAAGAATGCAGCCCAATCCTGCAAAACAAGCTACCACCTAAGCTCAAAGACCCAGGGAGCTTTTCAATACCTTGCATTATAGGTGATTTAAAATTCAACAAGGTCTTATGTGACCTATGCGCAAGTATAAATATGATGCCCCTGTCTTTATACTAGAAATTGGGACTGGGTGAATCAAAGGAAAGCAATATCAGATTGCAACTGGCTGATCGATCAATCTGTCACCCATATGGAGTTGTGGAGGATGTATTGGTGAAAGTTCACAAATTCATATTCCCAGCGGACTTTATCATCTTAGATATGGAGGAAGATGAGAGCCTTTGATACTTGGTCGGCCATTCCTAGCCACTGCACGCACATTAATTGATGCAGAAAAAGGAGATGTAGTGCTGCGGGCTGAAAATCAAGAGGTGACTTTCACAATGATGCAATTTGATGTCCATGAACCAGAACTAGAAAATTGCTCCAGAATAGATGTCGAGTTGGAATTGGTATACTGGGAGAGGTATGAATACAAGGTAAGGGCAGATAATGAGGCTACACCATCCAATCTAAAATCACCTTGAGAGTTTTCCAAAAAGTCTAGCTCTAGACTTTAAATGAAGCACTTGTTGGGAGGCAACCTGACTCTTTCATACATTTTCTTTAGTTATTCTACTTATTTGATTTTGAGTTATTTATTTGCTTATTAGTTTTTTAGTTGCTAGACATTTCATTTAGGAGCATTAGAATGTTTAGAATGCATCTATTTAGTTGTGATGTGTTCTAAGTACTTCTAGTATTCTAGGGTGATTGTTTTAGCATCTTTAGTTTTCATTGCATTATTATTTGTTTTGATTCTTTACATTGCATTATAGGATCATTAGCATGTTTAGAATTCACATTTTGACAAGATAGTGGCATTGAAAATTTCATTGCACCTATTTTGCATGTTTTAGCATTTTTAGGATCTACTTGCTTTCTATTTGTTTTATTGTTAATCATCACAATCTTCCAATTGATCAACTAGCTTAGGACATGTGCATATAGTTTAGAAGTTGGTTGCATGCATTTGGATGTGTTTAGGGGTCGAAAACGGAGTTCAAAATCGAAAAATGAAAAAATTTCAGGACACTGCCTTTTATACCGTGAGGTCGCACGGTTCAATACTGGACAGTTTCGACAGATTCATTTATATGTTGAATTCTCTCATTTTAACCACTTTCAAACCCGTTTTACCTCCCCCAAATCATCCCACATTGAGTCCTTAATTAGTCCCCATTAGTTGCACATCATTTTAACTCTATTTCATGTCTTGGATTGCATCAAAAACATTCAAAAGGTATTGTGCCATCATTTTGATCCTCATTCTTTTTGTAAATTGTGAAATTGTGGATAGTTGATGATGGGTTTAGGCTAGGATTGGAGATATTGAATTGTGATTTGTAGGTGAAAAATTTTGGGTAAATTCAAGTCTCCAACTCTATGTTCTCCATTGATTTCTTCATGTGCCTGCAAGGTGTTTGAATTAATGTCACAATGAATGTTTTGTCGAGTTTTTGAAATTCTTTTTGGATGATCACCTTCATTACATATTATACATCATTTGTGCATCGTTCAATCCATGTTTACACCGATTTAAAGCATGAAACTCAACTTGAACATCATTGCACTACATGGCAACTCATTGCAAGGCCATTGCAAGCACCACGGCACCATTGCACCTGTCTCTAGCTTCAATGCACCTAATTTGTCACATCTTTTCATGACCCATATGAACTCCAAATTTGCTGAATTTTTGATATGTTGTAGAACAAGTTATGTACTTTCATATGCCCGGGACATGTCTCGGGAAATTTTAACTTTTTCGAGGCGATGTCAAGGGCTGAAAGTCAGTGGTCGACCATATTTCAAAATTTCCAAAATTTTTCTAAGTCCTAGTTTGGGTGTGTTGTGTTGATTTGTTTTAGATCCTATATGATATTCATGCTTCTAATGATAAATAACTCTTGTTTGCAAGAAAAATATCATCGTGGGACACTTGGAGCCAAACTTGGAAAAGTAAGAAAGGGGTCGAATCATCCAAGCTACATGAAGATCAAAACTTCAAATTGAGAACACCACCTCTCCAAACTTGGGAAGTACATAACACCCTCTTTGTTTTTTTGTACTTTTATTTAATTATTTGCTTTGAATACATTGAGGACAATGCATAGTTCTAGTTTGGGGGTGGGCTCATTCGTGTACTTCATGTACACATTCATTCGATTTTGGGGTTTAAAAAAAAAGGAAGAAAGAAAAAAAAATTGAAAAATTGGAAAACTCATAAAAAGTGGAAAATTTTGAAAATTTTTGTTGATTTATTTATTGCTTGTGATATAATTTGAATTAACTTTTGTACTTTAGTTAGAAATTTGGACAACGTGTGAACTTGATTTTATTAAATCTTTCATCCATGTAAGACTTCAATCAAACTGGAGCACATAGCCAATTTCAAATAATGACTTGTGTAGGGAGATGCTTGATACTTGTGGGGTAAATTTGTGCACTTTGACCATAGAATTGACTTAAAAATCCCAAACCTTAGAAATTTAGATCCCGACCTGAAATGTAAAACCAAACTGCTCAAGAAGCAATTTGGGGGTGAGAAGGTTAGTATGAGTATGCATTGATGGATTTAAGATTTGAACTTTTTAATTTTACATCTTTAGTGTAAGGGGTTTTGATCAACTGGTATAAACCATAACCAGCATAAAAACAGAAAAATGCTGAAGGTCTTATTCTACTCTTCAAATGCCTTTTTGACTCGAGCAAGTAAGTCTGAGGGTTTCTCTGAACCTGGTACCCTAAGCTCAACTGAGTTGTGAGCTGCCAACCTAAAGCTCGTTACAGGGGTCAACTAGAAAGTAAGTACGGGGAGTGGACTTACACATAAGACGTTAAAACATTTTTAACTTTTCTGTTTAAGCATTTATGACTTGGGTAATTATGTCTGAGGGGTTCTCTGAACTAGGTACCCTAAGCTCAACTGAGTTGGGAGCTGTCGACCTAAAGCTCACTACAGGGGTCATATAGAAAGTAAGTATGAAAAGTATTGCACAAAGATGGTAAAAGACAAGGACATTACAAGAAAAAGTCGTCCATATGAAAGAAAAATGGAATAAAATGATATAAGCTTTGTTGATTGAAATTCCTAACACTTTGTTAATTATTCTTGGTCTGTCGTGCATACTTGTCTAATCCTAACTGCCTTGTGTGGAAAAATGCAATTTATGCATGTTTAGAAACCACATCAATAGGAAAGACATCGGGATATGAGAGAAAAGCAGTAAGGTTGTGCTCATCCATGAGAGGGTAAGGAAAATCAAAAAGAAAATCATTGTTGACCACATGGGATTCGGGCTTATTCTTGCATAAAAAGTCACACATTGTCAAGTTTATTTTTTGCATAAGTTTGCATTTGATTTTGGCTATTCACACACACACAATGAAGTTGAGCATCTGATGAATGAAAATATTTTATGTTGTTCATATTTCTTTTTCTAAAGTGAATCGTCAATTTGGATTGTTGAAGCGCATGGTAAATAAGTTGACAAAAGCAAAAACACATTTTTTTAATTTGCCTTTTTTACATTTATAGTTTAGTTTTATTTTGTTCGAGGATGAACAATAGTTCTAGTTTGGGGGTATTGATAAGTGTATTTTATACACTTATTTCTATCCTAAAAGTAGGATTTTTATTGTTTATTCAATAATATTTGCTATTTATTCTAGTTGTATTTGTTTATCTTTTAGAAATAACCCAAAGTCGAGAAAACATTGAAATTGAAGCCAAAATCGAGCAATTGGATATAAAAAGTGTCAAAGTAATCAAATTAAGAATTGATGCAGTCAAGCAAAAGGCCAATTTGAAGAAGAAATCGAATTTGGAAGAAATCAGAAGTTCAGGGGCTAAATTGCAACAATCAGAAGTTGGAGGACTTGCTGTGCAATTAAAAGATAGGGACCAACCTGTAACATTTAAAAGTTAGAAATTGCCTTCAATCTTAATACCGTACGGTCGCACGGCCAAAAAATTCCGCGACTGAAACTGACCTGCAGCGTCATGCGATCGCGCACTTTTGAACCGTGCGGTTGTACGGTTATTCGACTGGGCCGTAGCTGGGCTTTTTGTACGGAATTCAGCAGTTTTTCTCCTCAATTGACCTAGACTTCGTGGAAGTCTATAAATACAGGGCAAAAGGCACGAGATGAGGGGTTCCAAACTTGTCAAAGGTGATCCTGAAGGGCTGTCGAACTTTCAAGGAACCAACTGACGCATGATTGAAGATTGTTCTACAACATGGTGAAAAGGGTGATGAACTCCAATTATCATAGTTGTAATTTATCTTTTATCATGTTTTTCGGCTATAAATCTTGTGTTAGAATTGTGATGAATTTTTAACTATTTGATTCCATGTTTTTACCAATTATTTAATATATGCAGTTTATGGGTTTGATGCAATTAAATAAATGCCTTTATTGTCATGCAATTGTTTGGCCAGCTTTTGTGTGATTGTCTTCATGATTTTCTATGTTCGAAAGAGTAGGATTTCATTAGAAGCTATTTAATTGCCACAAAGTCCAATAGGGGATAGAAATATACCCCTATACTTTGTGTTATCCTATATTGTGTTCATTGACCTTTAATGCTTTTCTAATTGGTTAATTGTCATAGAAATATAGTCAATTGACATTTAGAGATAGGTTTTTATGCATCGCTCGAAAGAGGACTTAAAACATTTTAGGAACATGGATATTCAAAATCCCATAAGTTGTCTTTAAATGATTTGGTTAAATACATGGATGATTTGAGTAAAATGGATTCATAATTCTAATGTGTTTGCTTTTATAAGTTTTAACAAATCAAATTCTCTTATTTTTAGTTTAATCTTAATTTTAATTTTTAAAAACAAAATTTTCAAACTCAAACAAATTTCTTGTTCCGGTTAAGGTAATAGTCTAAAATACAATTTAAAACAATCTCTGTGAAATCGATAATTGAACTTACGTCCACTTTATTACTTGCGCGACCCGTACACTTACGGAGCGTATCAAGGGGTGACGATGGGGCCAACGTATCATGATCATCTTCCTAACTGGTAAATTATTTTAGGTTATTCACAGACAATCTCTTTTTTCTATTACGAACAAGTTAACAAGTCTTGACAGATTAACTACAACAAGCTTTGGGGTACATTAAATTTTCCTTAAAAAAAAAATTGAGGTTCGTTCCCTTGTTTTGAGGGACAATATTTGTTCCCCCTACGTGTAGTCAATAATATCGTTATTTTTTTCTTTTCATTAATGTATTCATGATTGTTAGTTATTTGCTTCATTGGTTGTTCAGTTTCATCAATCTACACGAACAGTCTGTGGTATCTAGTGACTAACCTTTAAAGTGTAATTTTATGCCTGATTGTACCTTGTTAGTAAGAAAGATTTAGCTAGAAGTTCGCGTTGTTTTGGCTAATGCATACATAATTTTTTTGTTGTTATGTCCGAAGATATTACTTCGATTACTTGTCCATTCTGGTAAATGCATATTGATGACTCAGTAGTTATTTTTCTTAATGTTCTGAATCTTGATAAGATTTGGACCATTTATATTTATTTTTTGAGGAAACGTTGCCCTTTATTATTTTTGAGGCAATTATTTTGCATTCTCAATTTCTGATGTCTTACAGGAAGGAAAATGTTGTTGCCTTGACTCCATTCCCCCTCTAGTGTAAGAATTAGTCAAATGCCCTTAAGGTCAATATGGAACAAGTAAAGAATTTAGAGCATCCTCATTAGTTGTGTTAATTCACATGTTCTTGTCGTATGATAGGTACAAGTTAAATTTATTGCTCAATGGATGTGTTAGTGTAATAGCTAAGAGAATCTTTTTGTGTCATAAAAAACCTTATTTTCTAACTTTAGCTATCATTTTAACAAGTTGATAGTACAATTTAATTAGTTTTTCTTTTCTTTTTGGTTCCAATTTTACATATATCAAACAAGAAATATTTAAGTATATGCATATATACATAAGTTGAGATATTAAATAGATGGTTGACTAGCTAAATTTAAGTAGTCCAATATGATAGTTGAGCACTAGCTAAGAGCATCCACAATGAATGTGTTAACTTTTATTAGTTAAACACTATTTCATGACAATAAAGTAGATGTCAAGTATCACATTTAAATATTAATTTTAACTATTATTTGAGTGTCAGATTGGATGTGCTAAATTTACCCATAAGTAACTATTTAATAGCATTTACATTTGATGTGTTAAAGTACATATTAGTCTAATAAATTAGAAAATGGTAGAATTAATGTCGACATTGGATATGTTAAAACAAGTTAGGAGAATCTTTTTAAACAAATGTTAACTTGTTAAAATAATGTAGCATTTTAACTGATTACGTGACAATTTTTTTGTTAAAAATGTTCAATAGTAGCCATCCAACCCCAAACCCACCCATCCTTATATATTCATTTTCATTTTGTTTTTTCTTCTTAAATTTTTTAACATTGATAAAAAAAAATGATTTTTTATTGATTTCATTTTATGTGATTTAATGAGATATTGAAAATGAGTACCATATTGATATATAAATTTCATTAATTTAAAAGTAAGTATTGTCATATTCTTAGGCTTAACTAGAAATTAACATATTCATTATGGTAGTAATGGATGTATTAACTTTAACATGTATACGTGTAATTTAAATCTATTTTTTCTTATTTGGCTAGCTAAATTTAACACATCCAATGCGGATACTCTAATGTTTCTCTCTCTCTCGTTTTCAACAGAAATTGTCATGTCAGCTGTTAAAATGTTTGTTAACTTTAACAAACAAATTAACTAACAAACATTTTAACAATATACTTAAAAATATTTCTTTAGAAAACAAGCTAACATATTCAATGTAGACATAAAATTGACTATTAGTTAATATATGATACTAACAAACACTTTATCACGTCCATTGTGGATGATCTAAACTTAATATGCATATGTATCCAGTATCAATTAACATTCACTTTATTGTCGATGTGACAATGTTTAGCATGCAAAATATTAATATGTCCATTGCAAATGCTCTTATACAAGAATATTATTCCATATGTAAAAGTGTTTGTTACATTTCTAACCTTGGAAACGACTCCCTTTGTATAGACTTTTAAATGAGAAGGTGTAGCAATAAGTTGTTTTTGAGCACATGTGGACTAGTATTCGGGGTTCCTTAAATTTTGGGTGGGAGTAAAAGAGCATCTGAGGTTAAAAATGATGAGCAAGTGCTTACCAAAGTTGAAACAATATCGTACAAGGTGACTTTCTTACTTCTTCAAATTTTATCGATCGTATGTTAGTTGGTCCTGCATTGAACATTTGATCGTTACATAACTCCCTTGATCGAGTTGTCAAGAGCATTGCTTTTGATTGGATAATCGATAGGTAAGTAAATTGATGTACACTTATGTGACTTGTGGATACTCAAGGAAAGACTAGACTAGATCATAAAACATCTCAATTACGATAGAGGAAGAATATACCAAATCTAGTGGTACCCATATTATTACATTAAAAAGCCAAAGTCTGTTAGAAAGTGTAACAACTCGAGTGGTGAGAACCAAGAAAGTCAAACCTCGATTCACATGTCAGTGGGGCCCATGACGAGGTCCAAGGTCAAGGAAGTTCAAGAGTCGATGGTGGGATTCGTTCACAAAGTTTGGAACCAAGCCCAAATGGAAGACACGTCGAGAAATGGGCCAAGATTCAAGTAGGAGATCAAAACGTGCAAAATATGAATCTGGTTGAAGTTTCAACCATGTGATTGCACGGTTGAAAATGTTGTGTAGCTGTGCGCAAGAGGTAAATAGAATGTTATTTCTGTCTTCCGCGCGGCTGCCCCAAAATATACCGTACGGTCGCAAGGTTACCCCGAAAACCAGAAGTACGGGATTTTCGTACTATTTTCGAATTTCTTTATTTTCCCATTTGCTTGTACAATAAATAACTAACACTTCTTAAACCCTAATTTTTAACTTTGTTCATTGTGAGTGCATGACACCATTGAAGGTAAATCCCTTATTTAATCAAGTTTCTCTTTGGAATTTCTTCACCTTCATTTAGGGTTATTATTCTTGAGTTGTTGTTGAATCCACAATCTTGGTATTTACTAATTTTTATCCATTGAGTTAAGGTTTATTCCTTGAAATTTTGGTTAGATTAAGTTTAGATCAAGATTCATTTATTATCAATATTAGCTTTCTTGTGTTGATTCAAATTGTTGGAATTTTTGGTCAACACACCAAAGGGGCTCACATCATTTCCCCTCCCTCTTGAAAATGATTCGACCTCGGATCTTCACCTACATCTAAATGACTCACCTGGAAGATCTAGCTTATAGGCATTGTCGTTAATCTTCTCAATGATTTGGAATGGACCATTACTACATGGTTTTAATTTGGACTTCCTTTGATTGTGAAAATGCTCTTTTCTCAAGTGGAGCCAAACTCAATCACCCGTCTCAAAAGTGTCTCGCTTTCTACCTTTGTTGGCATTGGAAGCGTATTGTTCATTCTTCTTCTCAATTTGAAGCATGACCTTTTCGTGAAGTGATTTAACAAATTTTGCATTTTTCTTCATAACTAAGCTACCTATTTCATCAATAAGCAAAGAAATCAAATACAAATGAGTTAATGGGTTAAAACCATAAACAATTTCAAATGAAGAAAATCCGGTAGTAGAATGAACACTCCTATTATAAGCAAATTCAACAAAAGATAGACTTTCCTCCCAACTCTTTAGGTTATTCTCGAGGATGGTGTGAAGGAGTTGTGTTAAAGTCCTATAAACCACCTTGGTTTGACCATCTGTTTGGGGGTGACAAGTAGTTGAAAATAAAAATTTAGTCCCCAATTTTTCCCACAAAACCTTCCAAAAGTGGCTAAGAAATTTTACATCCTTATCCGATACAATACTCCTAGGAACCCCGTGACCCTCACTATTTCCTTAAAGAATAAGTTGGCTATGTGAGTGACATCCTCGATTTTATGACAAGTAATGAAATGTGCCATTTTACTAAACCTATCAACAACCACAAAAATGGAATCACTTCCTTTCTTAGATCTAGGTAGACCCAAAATAAAATCCATGAAAATCTCGGTCTAAGGTTTGCTAGGAACGGGTAGGGTATATACAAACCATGAGGTGCTTCCTTGGATTTAGCCTTCCAACAAGTTATGCATCTAGAACAAAACATCTCAACATCTCTCCTCATTTTTAGCCAAAAGAAATGTTCTTACAAAATTTTCACGTTCTTTTCACACCAAAATGTCCCATTAAACTATCCCCATGGGTCTCACTAACCCACAACTCTCCCGTGGAACAATTTGTCACACAAAGTTTATCTCCATGAAAATAAAAACCCTTCATGCCTATAAAATTTATCACAAGCAACATTTTCACACGACATAAATACACTTGCAAAGGCTACATCATTCGTATAAAATTCTTTAATACATTCAAATCCCAACAACTTAGGTAATGATAAGAGCATACCTCCTAGATAATGCATCGGCTACCACATTTTCCTTACTTTGCTCGTATATGATGACATAGGGAAATGTTTCACGTATTCCATCCACTTGGAATGCCTTTTGCTCAACTTCCCTTTCCCCTTCAAGTTTTTAAATGACTCATGATCGGTATGGATAACGAACTCCCTCGGCCACAAGTTCTAGTGTCATGTCTCCAATGCCCTTACAAAGGCATAGAGCTCCTTGCCATATGTTGGGTAGTTCAAGGTGGCCCCGTTAAGTTTCTTTCTAAAGTAAAAAGTAGGCCTTTTCTCTTGCATCAATGCCACTCCAATACATATCCCTGAGACATCACATTCAATCTCGAAAGTTTTTTCAAAATTAGGCAATGCTAAAATGGGTGCGGTGCACAACCTTTATTTTATTTCATTAAAAGCCCTTTCTTGTCCCTTCCCCCATTTAAAATCAACATTCTTTTTAATAACCTCGGTAAGTGGTGAAACTAGAGCGCTAAAATCTTTAACAAAATGACGATAAAAACTAGCTAGCCTATGAAAACTTCTTACCTCGGTGACACTTTTTAGAGTTGGCCATTCCTTAATGGACTTGATCTTCTCCTCATCAATCTCAATTCCCTTAGTCCTAACAACAAAGTCAAGAGAAAAATACTTTCCATGCAAAATGACACTTGTTGAGATTGGCATATAACTTTTCTTCATTTAAAACCAAAAGCACACATCTCAAGTGTTTTACACGCTCTTCCAAATTTTTTCTATAAATTAAATATCATCAAAATAGATTACCACAAATTTTCCAATAAATGCATGCAAAACATGATTCATCAATCTCATAAATGTGCTCAGTGCATTAGTGAGACCAAATGACATAACCAACAATTCATACAAACCATACTTGGTTTTAAATGCGGTTTTCTATTCATTCCCTTCTCTCATTCTAATTTGGTGGTATCTACTTCTTAAATCAATTTTACTAAAAATGCAAGAATCATGTAATTCAAAAAGCATGTCATCAGATCTAGGAATAAGATGGCGATACTTTACTATTATGTTGTTGACGGCTCGAAAATCAACACACATCCTATAAGTCCATCCTTCTTTGGCACTAGGAGCACGAGAACAACACAAGGACTCATGCTCTCTTGAACATATCTTTTGCCCATCAACTCTTAAACTTGCTTTTGAATTTCCTTAGTCTCCTCCGGGTTGCTTCAATAAGCCGGTCTATGTGGAATGACGGCTCAGGGAATAAAATCAATTTGATTCTTGATTCCTATAATAGGTGAAAGTACACTAGGCATCTACTCCGGGAAGACATTTTCAAATTCCTGCAACAAAGAAGTAGCTAAATCGAGGAGGGAGTTCTGAGATTCATCAAGTGTAAGGAGGAGGGACTCCTTATACACCGTTAAAAATACTTGTCGATTTTCCTTAAATTCTCTTTCCACATCCCCTTCTTGGCTTAAAAATTCACTTTCCTTTTTTTCTCCCTTGTTTCATTACCCTTTTTATCACTCACTTCCTCACCTTTTTTATCACTCTTTTTTTCACTCAATTCCCCCTTTTATTTTCTCGTCTTTCTCCCCCTCTATCTCCCTCATGAGCTTCACTTGATCCTTATAGACCTCCTCCAAGCTCAAAGGTAGTAGTATCACTTGTTTCTCATTCATTTAGAAGTTATACTAGTTGTTCCTCCCATCATAAATCACCTTCCTATCATATTGTCATGGTCTACCCAAAAGTATGTGAGTGGCTTGCATGAGAACCACATCACAAATCACTTGGTCACTATATGTCCCAATATTGAAGGCAAGAAGGACTTGCTTACTCAGCTTCCCCTCTCCATAATCACTCAACCATTGCAATTTGTAATGACTTGGATATTTCGTCACCAGTAATCCCAACTTCTCCACCATACTAGCACTAGACACATTGGTGCAACTACCCCCCATCAATAATGACACTACATGCCTTATCCTTCACAAGACACCTAGTATGAAAAATATTCTCTCTTTGCTTCTCCACCTCACTAACTGTAGTTTGGGTGTTGAGAGCCCTCATGATATCCAAAGATTTAGATGGACTAACAACCCCTTCTACTTCTACTTCCTCATTATCACTCTCATCTCCCACCAATATTTGCTCATCCTCATCCTCATTCTCATCTTCGGAATACCACTATCTATTCCTAATGAATATTACCCTATTGGCCTGGCACTCACGAGAATAATGCCCTCTTTCCCTACATTTGAAACCCTCAATATCCCTACTTTTAGAAGTAGTGAGAACAACCTTAGGCTTGTCTTTATGGGCTGCAATTTTCTTCCCCTTGGATGGTTCATTTTTTTCCATAGGAGGACCCCTTTTAGTCCTCTCATTTCCCCAATTGGATTTCCAAGTTGAATTAGAGCCCCCAACAAACTTGTCTTGTCCTCTCTTCCTTAATTGTTCTTCAACCTTAATAGACATGTGAACTAATTCCTCCATTTTCAGATAGTGGTACAACTCTACCACATTGGCTATCTCTCTATTCAACGCACTAAGAAATCGAGTCATGGAGGACCCCTTTAAGTCCTCTCATTTCCCCAATTGGATTTTCAAGTTGAATTAGAGCCCCCAACAAACTTGTCTTGTCCTCTCTTCCTCAATTGTTCTTCAACCTTAATAGACATGTGAACTAATTCCTCCATTTTTAGATAGTGGTACAACTCTACCACATTGGCTATCTCCTTATTCAACGCACTAAGAAATCGAGTCATGGTGGCCTCCCTATCCTCCTCTATATATGCCCTCATTAGTGCTTTCTCTAATTCCTTGTAATAATCCTCAACACTCCGGGAACCTTGGTTAAGAGTTTGTAACCTTTGACAGATCCCCCTATAGTAGTGGTTAGGTACAAATCTCTTCCTCATGAGACTCTTCAATTCTTCTCAAGTGTTCACACTTCCCTCATAAGTTCTCCTCCTAGTAAGCAACAAATTATCCCACCAAGCTAACACGGTAAATTCAACCACTGCTAGCTTAACTTTCTTCTCCTAGAAGTACCTATGGCATTCAAAGATCAACTCCATCTTCCTCTCCCATTCTAGGTAAGTCTCCGGATCACTTTTCCCATTGAATGAAGGAATCCTCAATTTTATACTACTAATGTTCCCATCCATTCCATCTCTATCTCTATGCTCCCTTTGATACCCTCGATCAAACCCCCAATCAAAACATCATCCTCTATTCCTACCCATGTTCCAATTTTGAACATTACCCCTTCCCTATCCAATCATCCTCAAATTCATCCTTAACTCCTCTTCTAGTACCCATTTGCCCACCAACATCCCTTGGTGATGTGATCTCTGTAACGACCCGGGTCCCACTTAACGGGTTGTCCCGGCCGTTAGATGACGGCGTACTGTCCCCATTGTACCAACACGAGTCTTTTCAGCATGCTTTATCCTCACTCGCATGCTCCTCGAGAAAACTTCCCTGAAGGTCACCCATCCCAGAACTTCTCCAAGCCAAGCACGCTTAACTGTGGAGTTTCTAACAATGGACTTCCAGAAAAGAAGGTACACATTGTTGGTATGAGTAGTACCTATCATTTCTTTTAAGCTTTCTTGGTCGGGGTATTACAATCACCCCTGTTAGACTTGCGACGTCCTCGTCGCGCCTAACCCATCTGAGGATTTGTTGCCAGGCGTTGGGATTCTAGAGGTGGCTCCCGCCCTATGGCGTAACACTTAGTTCCTGGCTGGCAGCCGGCTCTGATACCATTTGTAACACCCAGGTCCAATTTGACGGACTATCCCGGCCGCTAGATGACGGCGAACTATCCCCACTGTACCAACACGAGTCTTTTCAGCATGCTTTGTCCTCACTCGCACGCTTCTCGAGAAAACTTCCCAGGAGGTCACCCATCCCAAAATTTCTCCAAGCCAAGTACGCTTAACTGTGGAGTTTCTAATGATGGACTTCCGGAAAAGAAGGTGCACCTTGTTGATATGAGTAATACTTATCAATTCTCTTAAGCTTTCTTGGTCGGGGTATTACAATCACCCCCTGTTAGACTCGCGACGTTCTCATCGCGCCTAACCCATCTAAGGATCTGTTGCCAGGCGTTGAGACTCTAGAGGTGGCTCCCGTCCTATGGCGTAGCACTTAGTTCTCGACTTCCTGCTGGCGGCCTGCTCTGATACCATTTGTAACTACCCGGGTCCCACTTAACGGGATGTCCCGACCGTTAAATGACGGCGTATTGTCCCCACTGTACCAACATGAGTCTTTTCAGCATGCTTTGTCCTCACTCGCACACTCCCTGAGAAAATTTCCCAGGAGGTCACCCATCCCAGAATTTCTCCAAGCCAAGCACGCTTAACTGTGGAGTTTCTAACGATGGACTTCCGGAAAAGAAGGTGCACCTTGTTGGTATGAGTAGTACCTATCATTTCTTTTAAGCTTTCTTGGTCGGTGTATTACAATCTCTCTTCTTATTTCCAATCTATCTAACCTCTCCCCTATCGCCTCCATTTATCTAGTCAATGTGGCCGAAGGAGTTTGTAACATTTCCCATATTTCTTGAGTTTGGGCATTGGAATCTCGCCGCTTGAAGTTTTTACATTGGACATGCAAGTGTGAAAGTGTCCTCGCAAAATATTTTCTCTCGTGTTTCACTCAAGTTAGGCTTTTACCTGAAAATGAGCTCACCACTCAGATTTTTCCTTTCTCAAGTTCTCAAGTGAAGGTAATCAACTAGACCAAGAAAATTAATTCTTGTGAAGTTAAACTACAATCAAACAAGGACTTAAAAGTGAGTAGACACAATAAAAAGTGGAATTTCTTTGCTTCTATACTCAAAAGGGATTAGTAATATGTAGGATGAAGACTTAGAAACACAAATTAACAAAGAATTTGAACAACAACAAAAAGTTTACAAGACTTGGATGATGAACAAGAAGACAACAGTAGTGTAGTTTTCTTTGAGACAAATTATCAAACACTTTTTGCTCAGACTTTAGATAGTATAGAAATGCAATTGTATGGCTAATGGATAATCCCTACAATCTCAAAGATGATAACAAATCAAAATACCCAATATGTAAGAATCAACAATTGCTCAAGAACATACAAATTTTTCAAATTTCTTTTTTTTTTTTATTTGAATATAATGAAGAACAACAAGAAGAACAATTTAAAGGATAGATTTACCAATTTTAGGGCTAAACTCTTATACCATATGATGTGAACCTCTTTGGTGTGTTGATCAAAAATTCCTACAACAATTTGAATCTACCAAGAAAGCTAAAATTATTAATAAATAAATCTTGACCCAAACTTAATCTAACCAAAATTTCAAGGAATAAACCCTAACCCAAGGGATAGAAATAAGTACATACCAAGATTTTGGATTCAACAACAACATCTATCTATCTTCTATCTATCTATATCTTAATCTTAATCTTAATATATATAATAATAGTATAGTAGCCAAAAAAACCCACACATAGTTTCCCGCCATTTTTTCCTACTATTTTAGGAAACTTTGTAATTTTATTAATTATTTTAATAATTGAATTAGGAAACTTCAATTAATGCAAAATTAATTATAGGTGACACGTAATAAATGACTTATTGATTGTAAAAAATAAAAAATCTATAAAAAGATCAAATTGTATATTATTTTTATTCTTTTGATAATTATTGTAATATTTTGAAGTCAAAAAATATGCAATATATGTTTCAAATTCATGATCTTAACGAGAAGTTCAATACAAGTTAACAAATGAGAACAAACTCTAAATATATCATTCTTAAAATTGCCTCAAATAATAAAGGTAAAAGTTTTACTTATACTTTTTACTTTTTTCAATATCCAATATTTTTAATTTATCTCATCTAAGTCATAAAATAATATTTATCATTTCTTACCTAACTTCAGATTGACATAAATGATTAATTTCAAATCTTTTTTCTTATCAAATTAAAAGAAATAATGATATCCAATATTTCCAAGTAAATTCAATTGAATCATTTTAATTTCTACAACTTCAGGTTTCGATAAACTCTTTGGTAATTTTGAAATTAATTTTATAAATTTACTCATTTTGTTCATTTATCTATTTTTTAATTTTTATAAATTTAAAATAACATCAATTTGTAAAATATATACTACAAACTTTAAAAATTAATTCATTGAATTTTATAGAAAATAAAAATATAAGGTTTTATCAAACTTATTCTATTTAAAAATAAAATATAGTCCATACATTTATTTAACATGCACAAAAAATAGTTTTGTGTGTGTGTGGGTAACATGGCCATTTTCAATATTTGGTGAAAAATAAAATGTCACATTATATTTGAAACCATTGAATAGGATTAAGTTTGATATAAATTATAGAAATGATTTTAAATGTGTGATTGAAAGTGAAAGAAGGTAGTATAAAAAATAAAATAATTGTTAAATCAATCAATTGAGTGGTTAAAAATTGATTTTCTTTTTTTTAGAATGTGTGGTTAAAAAGTAGTATGTGCAATTGTGAAAAATTAGTTTTTAAATAATATGTGGTTGTGAATGAACATTAAAAAAAAATTATTTTTAAATAATCAATTCTATATGAATAAATAAACTAAGGAAACTAGATAATGAACAATTAACTGTTAAAAAAAATGCAATTCAAAACTTTTTTTTTTTGATATTTTGATTGTATATTGAATATACAATTTATACATTAAAGTAAGAAATCTTAAGGGAGAAATGAAATTACAAATTATTCACAATTTGTGTATACAAATTATCATTTTTTTATTGTGTTATTTTTATCGGGCATTGTATTTTTACAACTTATTCAATAAATATTATTTATTCCGTGCATCGCACGGGTGCGATTACTAGTATATAATAATAACAAAATACATGCTAAAAATAACACACACATAGTTTCCCGCCAAAAATCATTTTCTAAATCTGAAAATCTATCTATATATAATAATAACAAAATACATGCTAAAAAGTAAAAATAACACACATATAGTTTCCCGCCAAAAATTATTTTCTAAGTCTGAAAATCTATAAATAATAATAATAATAATAAACTATATATATATATATATATATATATATATATATATATATATATATATATATATATATATATATATATATATAGATACATACATACATATTGACATAGTTATCTATCTATTCTAAATACATGCATAAAATAACACGCATATTGTTATTCGCCCAAAATCACTTTCTAAATTTAGAAATCTATACAAAAAAATGTAATAAACTATTTTTTTGTTTTGTAATAGTTATTATTGTATTATATTGAAGTCAAAAAATATATAATAGGGTATCAAATCAAAGATCTCATGAGAAATTTAATACAAGCTGTAAACATGTTGTCCGTAAAATCGTCTCAAAGTTCAAATGTAAAATTATTTATATGTTTTTACTTTTCCTCAATATCCCATTTATTTTAAATTATATTATTTAAGTTTTATAATACTATCTATAATTTTTTTGTATTAATTATTATTCTTTTAATAATTATTGTATTATTTTAAAATAAAAAACTATGTAATATAAGTGTCAAATTAAAAGATCTCTATGAGAAGTTTAATACAAGATAATAAGTGAGAACAAATCGAAAATATATTGTCCTTAAAATTGTCTCAATTATCAAAACGTAAAAGTTTTTATTTTATATCTTTTTTACTTTTTCTCAAAATCTCAATCATTTTAAATTATATTATTTAAGTTCTATAATATCATCAATAAAATAATTTTTGTAATAATTATTATTCTTTTGATAATTATTGTATTAGTTTAAAGTCGAAAAAATTGAAATATAAGTGTCAAATTGAAGATCTCAACGAGAAATTTAATACAAGATAACAAGTGAGAGCAAATTATAAACACTTTTTCCGTAAAAACGTCTCAAAGATCAAATATAAAAGTTTATTTTATATTTTTAAATTTTCCTCAATAACTCATTCATCTTAAATTATGTCATTTGAGTTATATAATATTCAGCATTAAGAAAACATGAAATCAATTCGACTGGAAAAAGGCAATATGTCAATGATCAGAATGTCGGACCGAGTCGAACCGATTTTAATTAAAAAAAAATAATAATTATTTCAAAGATCACAAAATTTTCTAAAAGAAAAAAAAAATATTTTACAAATAAAGCAATATTTACTCATTTTGATTAGTTTTGTTCAAGTTACATTTCCTATTTTGATTAGTTTTGTCTTTTTTAAAGTTTTGAATTCGATAATATTTTGTATTAAAATGTCATTGTGCTATGTTTTATTTGATATGATTGTATAACTAACATATTTTCATAAATTGTGATCGAAATCACTATCACAAGCATATTCTCATGCATCGCATGGGTGAAAATACTATTAAGAATAGTAACTCTAAATGAAGTTGAAGAAATTTCAAAGAGAAACTTGATTAAAGAAGAGATTTACCTTCAATAGTGTTTTGCACTCACAATGAACAAAGTTAAAAATTAGGTTTTGAGAAGTGTTAGGTATTTATAGTACAAGCAAATGGGAAAATAAAAAAATTCGAAAATAGTACAAAAATCCCGCACTTTTCGGGGTAACCATGTAGCCACAAGGTACATTTTGGTGAAGCCGCGCGACAAACAGTAACAACATTCTTCTGTCTCTTGCGTGCGGCCGTGCAACATTTTCAACCGTGCGACCGCACGATTGAAACTTCAACCAAATTCACGTTTTGCATATTTTGGTGAAGCCGCACGACATGTCTTCCATTTTGGCTTGGTTCCAAACTTTGTGAATGAGTCCCACCATCGGCTCTTAAACCTCCTTGGCCTTAGACTTTGTCATGGGCCCCGCCGCACATGAATCGAGGTTTGTCTTTTTTGGTTCTCATCATCGAGTCTCGTGTCCAGAAGTTCTCTTACATACTTTCCACTCTAGGTAATAATCGAACCTAAGACGTCTTACTTATTAGACGTACCTGATTCAATTTAAATCTTTCATAAAATAGATGTCTTGTGTTGGAATCTTAAAGACGCAATAGAAAATCGTGAGGGGTACGATGTACTTGTACGTTTCTAAAGCGGACAGTACGACGTAAGATAACGATTGGACATGGGTCGAGTCATTATAGAAAGACAGTAGGGAAAGCCAATAGTGGAATAGATTGAGGATGGAAGTGGTGCAGCCAGCGGAGTGGAGTGGAGCTGAGGAAAGGTGAATTACAATATTTTCTCTTTGCCTTTTAATTTTTTTTCATTGTATATATTTATTTACTAATTTATTTTAACCATCAAAACACACTTTACAATTAAATTAATAAAAACCATTCATTAAATACCCAATTCTCATACAAATTTAAAAGTCGAGAACCAGCTTTCAATTGTCAAGTAAACTTCCATTGATCAAATGTTGTATTTTTCCTTTCATTGGATGAAAAATAATATGATTCTAATAAGAATAATATATAAGTTGTTACTTCCTATAAAATTATAAATAAGTCCCAGTTTGACAAACAACATGACAATATTTAGCTGATATATTTTTTTGAAAAGTAAAAAATAGAGGATGAAAATCTTTAACTAGTCGAAATTATTAACCCTTTTTTTTTTAAATGGTCAAATGAAATGTTGTCTGATAGCTTTTTAAACAATCTTTTACCAAACAAAGGCTACACATAATTGCTAATAGTTGGGACAACCGAACAAGATAAACTAATTAAGACAAGTTTGCATGGCCGTCCATAGGCTAAATTTAAGGATGTGTCTGGTCAAGGTCAATTGCTTTTGGAAGAGTAATTTTTTTTATTTTTTATTTTTTGGACTTTAATTGATAGTACATTCACCTTGTCTATGTCGAGTTCGGCAAAGCATATTAAGTGTCATGATAGATAAAATCAGGAACTTGACTGAAAAATAATGCAATGAATTTATAAATAGAATATTATATAAAAATCGATAACAAAATTAATATAAATGAAACTGACTTTAATTTTCAGATTGAGGCTAGTGCAACGCTATGTTCAATAGCAGAAATTCGCCCATACTTCCGTGCTTGTAGTTCGATGAGCGAGCAGAATTCAACAATCTTTTTCCCAAAGAATCTAGCACCAGATTCCTGGGTCTAGCGAATTTACTTGGTGTGATTTTCCCTCGACAGAATGTAAGAAGGATTGAAATATCAGGATTTTTTATATCTTTAAAATGAAGTTTTCTATTCCTATTTATAGAAAATGAACAGTCCTATCCTTGGTGTTGATTAGTTATGATAAGTTGTGTTAATCAGACACATCCATTGAGACAAAATCGAAAAAAGAAATATAAGTACTAAAATTGGAATTTGGAAATCACAAGACCCAAGACCCCTAAGGCCTCAAGGTCAATCTTTTGACTATGTGCGTGGGGGTGGGGTGGGACAATACATAAATTGTTATAAAATATGTGTGTGTGGGGGTGGGGGGGTGGGGGGGGTGGGGAGGGGGGGGGGACAATACATAAATTTTTATAAAATATATATTTTATATATAATGTGAATGTCCATTATATCCCTTTAAACTTTACATTATTACGATTGTGTCATTGTTTACCCCTATAAATAAAGGCTTATATTTCATTCTTAGACACAATTGAAATAAGAATTCTTTCAATATCTCTCTCTTTCTTTTTCTATTTATGATAGTTTTAAATACGTTATAAGTACGAGTCTCTAATCAATTGAGTAATATAACGGGAGTATGCTCTACAGTTACATCTAAATGATGAACATCTGTATCGGAAACCTGATTAGTATTAATCAACATTTTCCTTTCCCAAATCAAACGCTTTTGGCTTTAGAAAATAACCCATATATTGTATATCTAAAAACTTCAAGAAAAATGGAAACTTCACACCACTGTATGATCCAAAAAGTTCCATAAGAGGAAATAAACATGGTCTCAATGTTGTGCAATAAGAAAAATTGGAGAAATTGTACAATCCGAAACTTTCAACATAGATCTATGCTAAACCATACATCTAATCAACAATCGGAGGCCAGATCTGAACCACATCAACGAGACGCTTCTCCGGCACCGACGCGTTTCGACGACCGCCGCACCTACGTAGCGGCGTGTTAGGCGCGTGAAACACATGCGCAGACGTCAAATCGGCACGTGATGGTGCATGGAGAATATTTCGGCAATGGTCCCAAAAGACAGTTTGTTCATCTCGACATTTCACATTTTTCTGTCGTCTTACATTTCTGTTTGTTGCAGTTTTGGACATTTTCCGGTGGTCCAACGTGGCGACTTCTTAAAAACTATTTTTGAAGCACTTCCGATGGGATATTGAACTTTGGACCAAAAGTAAATCTGTTCTAAATTAAATTTTAAACCTATTGACGGTTTCGATTTATTCATATGAGCAATATATTAAAATGGGACAATTTTATCCTTGATAATACGTTAAAGTATATTGATCGTGATTTAACGTATTTGATCAACCATGATTAATTATCTTATGATAAGTGTTAACATAATATATATTCTCAATTACTTAACACTACTATGTGATCAATAAGATAAAATAAAAAGTCTAAACAAGGTACTAGTAATATAACTGTTACCATGTCGTGATGTATTGAGTTATTGACTAAATATGACTCATTATCATAACAGATTGGACTATTATGAATACATTGACTAGATTTGGAGATATGACTTTCTCATTTAAGAAAGATAATTATTTCATTATGTTGACACCACCTATAAGGTTGGTTGTACTAGTTTTAAATTATATTACGTTACCACCTATATGGTTAGTTTTATCAATTTTAAATACGCATATTACGTTATCACCTATATAGATGGTTCTACTGGTTTTAAATATTTCTGCTCATATAAATTTGATAAATTATTATTATTTGATATTTTAACAAATGGTACTAGAATTTACCATTATCAAAAGTTGGATAATATTTTATAAAATGGTACCAGAAGTTACCATTATCAAACAGTTGTTGGATTTTAATGAAAATAATTTATCAAACGGTACCAGAAGTTACCAATATTTGTATTGAAAGGACAGATGAAAATGAATTATCCAACAAGAAAAATGTTGATGTATGATAAAATAATACCACATGATAGCACGAACATGGCTAATGTGAAAATAATCTCATCAGTATTATGAGATAAATATTATATAATTGCGATAAAAAAATTTGATAAATATCTAGAAAAGTTCTTGCAAAAACACTTATGTACACTCCAGAAGATGTATATATTTACTTCAAAAGAAGTAAAGATCATCATCTAAACATACTAAAATGTTATTATTATTGCTCCTGTAGAAGCAGAAAAGAGTCATATTGAAACATATCGAGAAAAGGGATACATGCAAAACACAAAAGGGGGAAACATTTATAATCCTTAAAAGTAGAGCTGTGTCTCAAGAGTAAGAATACTCCGTACTCTATCACTCCTAATCATTTTTAGGTTCACAAGATTAAGTTTAAATATTCATAAATCCTCAATATTAGAGGTGTGTCTCAAGAGTAAGAATACTTTGTACTCTACCACCCCCAATATTTTAGAGGTTCACAAGATTAAATATACATTAACCGGACTCCATTTTCATTTGATACCCCTTCCTTGCAACCAATTTATCTTAACTCCTGTTGGATCTTGTATTGGAATATATGATTGTAACTTTTTCAGCAGTTCATCGATAGTGGGAGCAGATATAAGGATTCTCCTAGAAAATGAAGAGATGAATCCCTATTCCACAGCATAATCAAGAAATGTTAGTAAACCATCAAATAAGTTTTTAACATTTAAAAGCCCAATAGGCTTATTATGGAGACTCAGCTGAGCCCATGAGGTAATATTAAATATTTCCTCTAAAGTACCAAAATCTCCATGCATGGCAATGAAGGCATCAGAACCATATAACATGCAAGTTATGCGTTCATGGATAGATAACATCTGTACTTCATGCCCTGGTATTTTGACTTCGATATCAGCTAAAGAATAGGTATAAAACCTATCACTCTCGCTTTCTCTGTTTGAGCAGATTGAGAAACACAACCCATCAATCTACTGCTATCCCTCCATACACTAGATTGATACCTCTCTCTCCCAACTTCTTTCCTATAAGCACTGATGCTTCTAGATACTTAAAGTCTTTCCCGATTTTGATTCACAAAATACACAGATAGTTTTGATCCGTCGAAGTTTTGATCCTTCCATCTTTTAAGAGTATAAGGAAGGAAAATTTACAAGAAAATGTTATTTTGGGATTCATTAAATTGCGAAATTATTTGGCTTTTTAAACTCGAAAATATTCACTATTTACTGCTCGTCTTTTAAAAATGTTACTATTTACTTTTGACTAAATGACACCATTTTTTATCATATCTTTGATAGCATATTTAATACTCCATAATGGACACTCTTTCGGTGATCTCTCAGTGACAATCTGTTAATACGCAAAAAATAAAAATATAAAATACTTTGTTAAAACACACACACACACACACACACACACACATATACACTATACTAATTTACCTCATAACAATGTTGAATAGCCAAAACGTCATTGTTTATAACAGATTGGCAAACATGATCTTTTAATATTATATTGTTGAGACTATAACGATCTTTCTCATCATTAAATTGAGCCCATAAAGATAGTAGCTCACGCTGCACATACCCACAAGGGTGCATCTGAAGAGTCAGTTGAATATCATCCAAAGACTCTTTACTCAGTCCACCCTTAATGAAATATATTTTATCATCTCGATTTCTAGATGAATATCCTATTGATTTATAATGGTATCACATGTCCATCGAGCACATTTGTAACAACTTTTCAATCTTTTTGTTCTTCGCTTCTTTGTAAAAGTACTCTTACTCAAGTCAAACATGTGCTTAGAAAATGAATACGGTAATTCACTAGATAATCAAACTTTTGCTTTGATCAACCAACGAACATCTTCTGGAACATCTTGATCCATCAGCATCCTCAATCTTTCAAGTTGAACTCAGTAAGTCTTTTTCAAAACATTTATCGGAAGATTAGAGTAGTATTTACGAATATTTGATAATATAACATCCATTTTGATGGACCTAACTTCTTCCCAAATGACCTATTTAAATACATTACTTAAAGCGTAAAAGAGCGGTGGCTCCGCGTGTCATTGATTCCACCAAGAAAAGGGAAAAGATTTGTAGTAAAAAACGGGGACAAGGATCATTTTCTTGAGATTTCGTTCTAATTACCTTTTTAGATATAATAAATCAAGGTATACTGATATATAAATTCGAGAAAGTAAATATTGTATTGAACCAGAAGTTCATACGTACAAGTGAAATATGTATATAGTATCGAACAAGAAGTTCATAAGTGAAATATATATTGTACTGAACTAGAAGTTCATTGATACTGTATTGAACCAAAATATTCATACATAGAAGTGAAATAAAACCGTATTGAACTAGAAGTTCTTTAACGAACGGTTAGATAATCCCGATTAAATGCTTCAAATTATTTGCTATGAGAATAATTTGTTTAGAAATTGTTTAACATACGACAATATTCTACATATGTCAATATGCTGAAACAGGGATTAGCTCAAGATGCTTTGTGATTTGTTTGAAGTGAGATATGTATACACTCTACCAAAACGCACTTAAATATATGATTGAGATTATATCCCTAATCATGAATGACATATGTTGAGGCATTTTTAGCCTATATAATACAATATCTCTCTCCATTAAGGGGAGATTAAATGATTGCTAATGTATGACAGGCATGAAGCATGACCACGCCTGAAGCCTAATGCAATTGATTCCAAAAACAGATATCTCTCGAATAATTGAGATGGTCTTTTGATGTTAAATACTCATGATGTGTATATATTATATCTATATAGAGATGAAAACGAATCAAGAAATAAGTCGACTACATACATAACACAACTCTCTTGTAAAAATGAGGTTGATGAAATTCATAAAATTTTGGCCAAATGTAAAAATCCCAGAGTAGGGATTATTGTTACAGACCTGAAGTCCAAACACATAAATGTGTAAATCCAGTAGTTATTTGTGCAAATGGAAAATATTACATAGCCGTATAAGACAACTCATTGCACACAAATTTTTTCAAAGAACTGGCATTATATATGGTGAATGAGACTATAACCTAAATCACTAGCTTGAGCTCTTTGATACACAATTGAGTGAGATCAAAATGGATGGATCTCATCTCGGTACTTTGGGAGTATTCTTTATGTACCAATTGATCGCGATACGTTGAGATTTCAAGTAAAATGATTATAGATTATATGTCGAAATTGATATTTTTTTCAATGATTGATTGTACTTATTGTATAATCACTGAAAGATACAATATACCCAGAATAGTATCACAATAGAATAATACAAATGACCCCATGATATATTATGTTGAAATTGAAATTGGAGTGTACCATTTTTGTAAATTATATTTGATATCTGGGCAATTGATTATTCACCAAAAGTGAATTCGAAAAAAATCACTAGAAGTGAATTCGAAAATGAATATTTAATTATTTACCAGAAGTGAATTTGGAAATGGATAATGTTTAGTTGTTCACCAGAAGTGAATTCCAGATATGATTATTCACTAGAAGTGAATCGATTCTGAATTTGAAAAATGTAATCGACAAATTAAGGAAACATTGCTTGATATATCATGTTATGACATCATGAATGGGCTATGAACAATATATATCTCATCATAAATGATATGTTTGATGAAAATATTCAAGATTGCATAAATATACTTGTGACATTTCATGGAGGGAATAAATACCCGTTGTACTTTTTTTCCCTTAGCTGAGGTTTTATCTCACAGGGGTTTCCTAGCAAGGTTTTTTAATGAGGTAGCAGTTATGGGGCGTATTAATGAGAATAATGTACTCTTTTTTTCCTTCGCTAAGGTTTTGTCCCACAGGATTTTCCTAGCAGGGTTTTTGAGATATTATCAAAGCTATTTATAAACTATAATTCAATAACATATTTTGTGCTGGAATGATATAAACAAATGAAGAAAGTCATAGCCACCTTATAAAGAATGTAATGTCATCGGATACACACAAAGAGACTTTTATATATGTACATATTCCAGAAGAAAGATGATACCAATATTCCAAATGTTCATGAATACTCGGTTGCACACTTCAGGGGGAGAATCATGTTGTACTATTTTTCCTTCATCCAGGTTTTGTCCTACAAGGTTTTCCTGGAAAGGTTTTAATGAGGGGACGGTTGTACTCTTTTTCCTTCATTTAAGTTTTATCTCATTGGATTTTTCTGACAAGGTTTTAACGAGACAGCACTTCAGAATTTCAAACTTCAACATATCATTTGTTCTACTTATCATTTGATGTCAATTCGAACAGTAGACTCAATAATTCACGATGAACAATATCAGGGGGAGCAGCTGTACTCTTTTTCATTCGCTCAAGTTTTATCCCACTTGACTTTTTAGTAAAGTTTTAACGAGACAGACAATTGCGTAATGGGTCATTCAAGGGGGAGTGTTATAAAATATATATTTTATATACAATGTGAATGACCATTATATCCCTGTAAACTTTACTTTATTACGATTGTGACACTATCTACTCCTATAAATAGGGGCTTATATTTCATTCTTAGAGACACAATTGAAATAAGAATTCTCTCTCTCTCTCTCTCTCTCTCTCTCTCTCTCTCTCTCTCTCTCTTTATGATAGTTTTCAACATAAATAAGGTATTTAAAAATACATACTTCAAAAATGAGACTAAACCTATGTAATTTCAAAAATCAGGTTATAATTAGGATTAATTAATTAAATTAAATAATTAAAATATTTTATTAATTATATATATTAAGGTCACAATACTATATATTTCAAGTAAGAAAAAAAAAAAATTAGGTCACAATAACAATTTTTTAGAGTCGCAAACTTATTTCAAGGTCAATTATTATAAAATCAATAGGTCACAAATGTAACCAATATATTTTTAGGTCACAACATATCAAATCATTAGGTTACAAATCCCTACCATGAACTTAGTATCATTGTTCAAAGGGTTAATAGCACAAAACGTCCCAACGTTTGACATGTATTGTGCAAAACGTCCCAACGTTTTGATTTTTGACGCTAAACATCCCAACATTTACAATTTTTGGGAGAATACATCATTTCTGTCAATTTTAACTCCATTTCACCGTTAACTTCAAATTGAACAGTAAATGTTAAGGGCATTTTCGTCCAAAAAAAAAGCATCCCATTCATACTTGGGTAATTGGCACAAAACGTCCCTACGTTTGACACTTATTATGGAAAAACGTCCCTACGTTTATTTTTTTGGCGAATAACGTCCCTACCTTTATTTTTTTGGCGAATAACGTCCCTACCTTTAAATTTCCTTGTTCATTAGTCCCCAAACTTTACTTTTCTTTCAATTTAGTCATTCTGTATTTTATTTAAAGGTAATTGTCTTCAAACGTGTATAACTTTTGATCTACAACTCCAAATTGCAGTCCGTTTTTTGCGTTGAACTCCAAATTCAACCATCTTTCTTATGACGTATCATGTGCTCATTTATTAAACATTTCGTTTTGACTTTTGTATAGTAGATACTTATTTTGTTAGGGCATAATTGATTGACGTAAATTGATTTCTGTAAATTTTATTGAAATAGTGAAATTTTAATTTTAGTGTGTGTTCGGCGGCCAGCGGAATTTATAAATTGAATTTATTTGACTTTGTAATCTTTTTAAGGTAAAATATTTGGTTAAAAATTGGTATGTTTAGCCCCTGTTTGAGCCATGTTATAATCTCTAATAACTTTCTGAACAACACACAGTCTCTCTCTTTCTCCAATTTTTAAAAAGTGATTTGAAGAGAGAGAATGTGTGTTGTTCAGAAAGTTATTAGAGATTATAACATGGCTCAAACAGGGGCTAAACATACCAATTTTTAACCAAATATTTTACCTTAAAAAGATTACAAATTCAAATAAATCCAATTTATAAATTCCGCTGGCCGCCGAACACACACTAAAATTAAAATTTCACTGTTTCAATAAAATTTACAGAAATCAATTTACGTCAATCAATTATGCCCTAACAAAATAAGTATCTACTATACAAAAGTCAAAAAGAAATGTTTAATAAATGAGCACATGATACATCATAAGAAAGATGGTTGAATTTGGAGTTCAACGCAAAAAACGGAGTGCAATTCGGAGTTGTAGATCAAAAGTTATACACGTTTGAAGACAATTACTTTTAAATAAAATACGGAATGACTAAATTGAAAGAAAAGTAAAATTTGGGGACTAATGAACAAGAAAATTTAAAGGTATGGACGTTATTCGCCAAAAAAATAAAGGCAGGGACGTTATTCGCCAAAAAAAATAAACGTAAGGACGTTTTTCCACAATAAGTGTCAAACGTAGGGACGTTTTGTGCCAATTACCCAAGTATGAATGGGCTGCTTTTTTTTGGACGAAAATGTCCTTGACATTTACTGTTCAATTTGAAGTTAACGGTGAAATGGGTTTAAAATTGACAGAAATGATGTCTTCTATCAAAAATTGTAAAGGTTGGGATGTTTAGCGTTAAAAATTAAAACGTTGAGACGTTTTACACAATACATATCAAACGTTGGGACGTTTTGTGTTATTAACCCATGTTCAAATTCCAATCCTCTGGCCTTTAAATCTCCCTTGTTTGAGGCCCATTTTTAATCATATTTACATGGGAATCGGTGGACACGAGACTGAAAATCACAGCATCTTTCGGTTTCCCTTTGATAAGATAGTACTTCTTTTAACATATACATTCAAACTTGCCTCTACAAATGCAGCTAGTCCACAAAAATGGTTTGGCCACCATTTTCACTGCCGTAGTGGCAATTCCTTTGCCCTAGTAATTCCATTCCTCTGCCCCGGCAACTATCGTTGCCAAAAAGTGGCTCACCGAAATCGAACCGATTGGCTTGCTGTTGAGGCAGATGGATTTGTACCATGGATGGGGTATTACTTTGTCGGCGACGTACTGAATTGCGGCCTATTTAGAGGTTAAAGCGTCCCATGAGCAGAATTCACTCACCTTTTTGAAGCATGTGCTGGAGAGTTGCGTGCGGCAGTCATGGTGTGTGGTGGGGATGAAGAGGGGGTCGTGCAATAGTCATGGAGTGTGGTGTGCGACGATCTTGCTAGTGGCGGAATGAGGTGTGGCCGTGGAGGGGAAGGGGTGGATGTGGTGTTCCTGTGGATTGAGAGTAGTGAAGCCATTGAATATAGAGATATAGAGAGAGAGAATTATTAGGGATTGTGTATTTTAGAATAATATTATTCTAATTTATTAATTAATTATTGTAATTACAACCTGAATTTTGAATTTATATAAGTTTGATCTTATTTATGAATTAGGATCTTTAAAAATAGGGGTAAGTGTAATTTCTACTATATATATATATATATATATATATATATATATATATATATATATAGCCTATCAAGGAGCCCAATCAAGCTCAAATCACATGGCTTAGGCCCAATGCCCAATTGAGTGGTCTTTTATCCAACTTATTAAGGGATTAATTAGGTTGTACACTAGTTATCTATCCCAATGTTAGATGGGTTAATTGCACCATATACTACATTTTTAGGACTAAATGCAAAATTATTACTCAAGAAAGAAAAACTGAAATATACAGTACTCTTCTTCCTCCCAAAGGCATCGTCTTCTTCCTGACTCCAAAGCGGCACATCACCGCTGCCGCCACCTCCAACCACCATAACCCCGACCATGACCATGACCAACACCACCTCCAATGCACCACCACCACCTCAACATCGACCGGACCAACATAGCAACTAGAGCAACCACAACCAGATTTGTATTCTTCTCTTGCGTTGTCGAATTGTTCTTGGGTTTTCTTCTTCCTCTTCTCCGTCGTGTGCAACGATGGGAGGCAGTGGATCTTGACTCTTCCTCGTACTAATGTTTGTCCTCCGCCGCATCGATGGTCGAAGAAAATCTATGTGCATTGAGTGTGAGGCTGTGGTGCTGGTTATTTGAAGGTGCATTGGTGGACTTGAGGAAGTGGTTGTTGTAGTGCAGGGTTGCTGGTGTTTGGTGGTAGGTGATTCGAGGTCGAATCCTTTTCAAGAGGGAGAGAATAATGAGTACCAAGTTGGACCAAAGAATAAAGACTCGTTGCATGTCCCATAATGGACAATAACAAGGTTAAGAGCAAAGAATATCAAGCAAGTCATGCAATGATTCGTGCAATCATTGCTGGACGAGAGCACAATTGCGACTTCAAAAGATCTACTATCCAAGTATGGAATATTGGAAGAAGATTCAAGGCTTATACAAGTGAATCAAGTTGAGAGTCTGATGTGATCCGTTATGGGGATCACCAAGAACAGGCGGAATTAAACGCCGGAAAGCTCTAAAATCCAAGATAGTAGACGGTAACAATGCAACCTCGACCTCACGACGCAAGAACTATGGGTATATTAAACCCAAAACCCGTTACGATGCGGAGATAAGAACCACAAAGGGGGAACGCCACAAAGGTTGTCAAATCCTTTGATAAGTTTAATTTGTTCGACGAGAACACGAAGAAAATATAAGGGAATATCTCACCTTCAATATCATTAATCTCAAGAATAAAAGTTGTATTTTACAATGCTGAATAAAGCCATATATATAGGCAAAGAAAACAAAGAAACTAAAAATAAACTAGAATTCAACCTAAACTAAAAAGCTAAAAACGCCTAACATTAACTTAAAATTCAGAACCTAATTTACGGCCGTGAAAATGACCTTTACGGCCGTAATTACGCTACGGATTAAAAATTGACAACATATGTTACGGCCGTGAAAATGACCTTTACGGCCGTAATCAATACTCTGAATTAAAACTACTAAACTTTTTACGGCCGTGAAGATGTGGGTTACAGCCGTAAGTCCTCTTCTGCATAATTTCTCCATTGTAGTGTTACGGCCGTAATTTTGGCTTTACGGCCGTAATATCAGGCTTTACGACCGTGATTCCATTGCTGCCCAATTTCTTGTTCTTCCTTGATCCAAATGCATTGCAATAACTTTGGCTCCTCTTCCACATTCTTATGCAACGTAAATGAAGTCTTTGCACTAGAGCACTCGTCCATCCACACTTGCATGAATCCTTGCATTGCCTGCTTGATTCTTTTGGCTCTTTGTCTCGTTATTGGTCCTACGGGCAGGTGCAACGGGTCAACGTTCTTCGAGCCACTCCGAAACTCATCATCCCCTCCCTGTTGAAAAGGATTCGTCCTCGAATCATCACCTGCATCAAACAGAGAAAGATCAGCAACATTAAATGAAGCAGACACATTATACTCACCTGGAAGATCGAGCTTATATGCATTCTCATTTATCTTTTCAAGGATCTGAAAAGGTCCATCGCCTCTTGGCTGCAACTTAGACTTTCTTAGGGTTGGGAATCGCTCCTTTCGCAAGTGCACCCACACCCAATCACCTGGCTCGAACGTCACTTGCCTCCTACCTTTGTTGGCATGAGTCGCATAACGCTCATTTTTATTTTCAATTTGTCCTTTCACCTTCTCATGAAGTTCTTTCACAAACTTAGCCTTTTTCGCCCCGTCCAAACTGCTCCGTTCATCTGCAGGTAAATGAATTAAATCAAGAGGAGTTAGCGGGTTGAAACCATAAACAACTTCAAAAGGTGAACATGAAGTAGTAGAATGCACAGATCGATTATAAGCAAATTTCACAAATGGCAAACATTCCTCCCAACTTTTTAGATTCTTATTTATTATAGTGCGCAAAAGTTGGATTAATATCCTATTAACTACCTCGGTTTGACCATCAGTTTGCGGGTGACATGTAGTAGAAAATAACAATTTAGTACCCATTTTCCCCCAAAAGACTTTCCAAAAGTAGCTTAGGAATTTAACATCCCTATCAGACACAATACTCCTAGGTATCCCATGGAGTCTTACAACTTCCCTAAAGAATATGTCCGCTATGTTAGTTGCGTCATCAATTTTATTACAAGGAATAAAATGCGCCATTTTGCTAAACCTGTCTACCACCACAAATATCGAGTCTTTACCTTTTTTTGTCCTAGGCAGACCTAACACAAAATCCATAGATATATCTACCCAAGGTTCATTAGGTACGGGGAAAGGTGTATACAAACCTTGTGGTAAGACTCTAAACTTAGATTGTTTACAAGTTATGCATCTTTCACAAATATGGTGAACATCCCTTTTCATTTTAGGCCAATAAAAATGCTCTTGTAAAGTTTCTAATGTCTTAAAAACACCAAAGTGCCCCATTAACCCCCCCACCATGAGCCTCACGCACAAGCAATTCACGCATAGAAAAATTAGGCACACAAAGTTTACTTTCCCTAAACAAATAGCCATCATGCCTATAAAATTTATCAATTGCACATTTTTCACATGAAGCATAAATGGTAGAAAAATTAGGGTCATTAGCATACATACCTTTAATATATTCGAACCCAAGCAACTTCGCATTTAAAGAAGTTAAGAGAACATACCTGCGAGAAAGGGCATCTGCTACCACATTCTCCTTACCTTGCTTATAGCGAATGACATATGGAAAGGTCTCAATGAATTCCATCCAACGGGCGTGTCTTTTGTTTAGCTTACCTTGTCCCTTGAGGTGTTTCAGTGACTCGTGGTCAGTGTGTATAACAAATTCCTTTGGCCACAAATAGTGCTGCCATGTTTCCAAGGCACGAACAAGAGCATAAAGCTCCTTGTCGTAGGTAGGATAATTCAAGACTGCCCCACTCAGCTTTTCACTGAAAAATGCAATCGGTCTTTTTTCCTGCATAAGAACAGCTCCAATACCTATTCCTGATGCATCACATTCAATCTCAAAGGCTTGGTTAAAGTTAGGTAAAGCTAAAACCGGTGCAGAACATAACCTATCCTTAAGCATTTTAAAAGCATTTTCTTGTGCTTCCCCCCAATGGAATCCTACACTTTTCTTGACTATTTCTGTTAGTGGTGCTGCAAGTGTGCTAAAATCTTTAACAAACCTCCTATAAAACCCAGCCAACCCGTGGAAGCTCCTAACCTCCGTAATACTTTTGGGAGTTGGCCATTCTTTAATAGAACGAATTTTCTCCTCATCTACCTCAACACCATTAGAACTAACGACAAAACCAAGAAAAATTACCTTTTCCATGCAAAAAGTACACTTTTTAAAATTAACATATAGTTTCTCAGTTTTCAAAACTTCCAAAACAGATCTTAAATGTTCAATGTGATCACCTAAGTTCTTACTATATACCAGAATGTCATCAAAGTATACCACGACAAATTTACCAATGTAAGCACGCAAAACATGATTCATTAATCTCATAAAAGTGCTAGGTGCATTTGAGAGGCCGAATGGCATAACCATCCATTCATATAAACCATTTTTGGTTTTGAAGGCGGTTTTCCATTCATCACCTTCTTTCATACGAATTTGGTGATAACCACTCTTAAGGTCTATTTTACTAAAAATACTAGCACCATAAAGTTCATCAAGCATGTCATCAAGTCTAGGTATGGGATGGCGATACTTTACCGTAATATTGTTGACTGCCCTACAGTCCACGCACATCCTCCAAGTCCCATCCTTTTTGGGTACCAACAGAACTGGTACTGCACATGGGCTCATGCTTTCCCGAACATAGCCCTTTTTCAGCAGCTCTTCAACCTGCTTTTGTAGCTCCTTGGTCTCTTCTGGATTGCTCCTATAAGCTGGCCTGTTTGGAATGACCGCTCCTGGCACGAAGTCAATCTGGTGTTCAATCCCTCGAATTGGCGGGAGCCCATTCGGAATCTCCTCGGGAAATAAATCTGCAAATTCCTGCAAAAGAGACACAGCTAAACTGGGGAGGGAGTGGTTAGCTTCATCGAGCACAAGGAGAGATTCCTTGTACATTAGTAAAATCACAGGTTTATTTGTAGAAATAGCTTTGGTGATATCACTCTGTTTTGCGTAGAAGCTCACTTTTGTTTTCTCTCTTTTACTGGCACTCTTCACACCCTCTCCTTTTTTTGGGATCGTGGTCCCAACTCTCGATTTTTCACACAACTCTCCTTTTTCCGGGATCGTGGTCCCGACCCTCTTTCTCTCTTCCTCACTTTTTAATTTCAATTGGTCTTCATAGACCTGTTGAGGTGACAAAGGCATTAGTTTGACATTTTTCCCATCCTTAGTGAAGGTATACCTATTTTTAAATCCATCATGAATAACCTTCCTATCGAATTGCCATGGCCTTCCCAACAAGATGTGCCCCGCATGCATGGGTACCACATCACAAACCACGCTATCTTCATACTTCCCAATCGCCAAATCAACTACCACCTGTTTATTTACCTTAATCTCGCCTGATTCATTTAACCACTGTAGCTTATATGGCCTAGGGTGTTTTAGCATAGGTAGGAACAATTTCTCTACTAGAGTAGTGCTAGTAACGTTCGCACAACTACCCCCATCTATTATCAAACTACACACCTTGTTATTCACAAAGCACCTAGTATGAAATATATTTTCTCGCTGCTCACCCGACTCTTCCACCTTAACTTGAGTACTAAGGGCTCTCCTAGTGACAAGTGATTTAGCTACTGCATAGTCCGCATCATCATTTTCACTAACATCCTCTAGAGCTGGCATATCCTTATACTCATCCTCCACTTCTCCCCCTTTCTCATCCTCCGAACTTAATACCCCATCACGCAAAACTAATATTCGTTTATTTGGACATTGTGAAGAAATATGTCCTAAACCCGAACATTTAAAACAACGAATATCCCTAGTCCTAGGAGTTTGAGATTCAGAAGCAATTTTACCTTTGTTGGGTGGCTCTACTTTTCCCTTTGGTGCCTCAAATTGATTTTTCTGCACAATCCCTTCATTTTTAGAAGTCCCACTCCATGTAGACCGTCCAAAAGAATTTGGAAGTTCTCTTCCTTTTTAATTGTCGCTCCACTTTCATGGCCATGTGAAGCATCTCCTCCAAATCGATATAATGCTACAATTCAATAACATTAGCAATATCTCGATTTAAACCATTTAAAAATCTAGCCATGGTAGCCTCGGGGTCTTCCTCTATATTTGCCCTAATCATGGCAACCTCCATCTCCCTATGGTAATCCTCCACACTCTTACTACCTTGGGAAAGGGTTTGTAGTTTTTGGTAGAGATCCCTATAGTAATGTCCAGGCACAAACCGTTTTCTCATAAGGGCCTTCAACTCATCCCAAGTTTCAATAGGTCTCTCCCCATTTCTCCTTTTACTAGTTACCAATTGATCCCACCATACTATAGCATAATCAGTAAATTCTACGACTGCCAATTTAACCTTTTTAGCTTCAGAATAATTATGACAATCAAAAATTAATTCTACCCTCTTTTCCCATTCAAAATAAACGTCCGGATTACTTTTACCTTGAAACGAGGGAATGGACATTTTAATGTTACCAACATGTCCATCGACATCATCCCTACGATCACGCCTATATCCCCTATCACGTCTTTCTCCCCTATCTCGTCTCCTACCAACACTAGTAATAGATAAATCACCACTATCCTCATCACTATCAACAACCTCAACACGTTCAGTCCTAGCTCTAAATTGTGGGTTGAAGTCATACCTTAGTGGTCTCCGTAAATTAGGAAAATTGCGCGGTTGTTCCTGACGTGGTTGAACATTTCCCGCACCTCGTGTCTCCCCCGGATTATTATCCCTTTCCACATTCACGCTGGATTGTGGACCAAATTTTGCTTCCAACTTGGCATCCAACCTCGCCTCAAATTTTGCAAAACGTTCCTCCACCATTGCAAGCATTTTGAAATCTTGAAGATCCTTTTCCGTTGACAAAACTTCCTTCTGTGACATGGTTAGTAATAAAGAAAAGAGAAAAAATATTAAATAAAGATCCTCACGTGTTTTATCGCTCGTGTATCACTCAATTTGGCTTTTTCCCTCTATTAATCTCACCACTCTGCCTTTTTCCTCTCTATTCCCTTTTTTTCCCACGTTCTCAAAGAACCCACCAAACTAGTCACGGATTTGGTCCTTGTGGAATAAACCCCAAAGTGTAAATAAGGGAAGTTGATGGAAAATATTGGAATTAGGAAGTTTAAGAAAGAAATTATGGAAACAAATATTCTATTGCAAGAAGAAGTTTTATGGAAACAAGAATAAAGAATTTTATGGAAACAAGGATTTGTTGGAAAGATTTGTCAAAGATTATTTTCTTGATTTCTTGTTCAAATCAACAACTATCTCTTTCTTTTCTCTTTTTTTTTTTTTTTTTTTGTAATTTTCGATTTTTTTTTTTTTTTTTTTATCCTATCCAACAAGAATAATCAAGAACAAGAAAACAGAAATTGGCAAATCTTGAATTTTCTGGAGAAATTTCAAGAAACACGAATTGGAATGGAATTTTTTTTTTTTTTTGAATGATTAATAACTGGAAATAAAAGAAAAAGAACTGGAATACTAAATAATTGGATTTAGAGACAGGCTCTGATACCAGATGATGTGATCCGTTATGGGGATCACCAACAACACGCGGAATTAAACGCCGGAAAGCTCTAAAATCCAAGATAGTAGACGGTAACAATGCAACCCCGACCTCACGACGCAAGAACTATGGGTATATTAAACCCAAAACCCGTTACGATGCGGAGATAAGAACCACAAAGGGGGAACGCCACAAAGGTTGTCAAATCCTTTGATAAGTTTAATTTGTTCGACGAGAATACGAAGAAAATATAAGGGAATATCTCACCTTTAATATCATTAATCTCAAGAATAAAAGTTGTATTTTACAATGCTGAATAAAGCCATTTATATAGGCAAAGAAAACAAAGCAACTAAAAATAAACTAGAATTCAACCTAAACTAAAAAGCTAAAAACGCCTAACATTAACTTAAAATTCGGAACCTAATTTACGGCCGTGAAAATGACCTTTACGGCCGTAATCACGCTACGGATTAAAAATTGACAACATATGTTACGGCCGTGAAAATGACCTTTACGGCCGTAATCAATACTCTGAATTAAAACTACTAAACTTTTTACGGCCGTGAAGATGTGGGTTACGGCCGTAAGTCCTCTTCTGCATAATTTCGCCATTGTAGTGTTACGGCCGTAATTTTGGCTTTACGGCCGTGAATCCGTTACGGCCGTAATATCAGGCTTTACGACCGTGATTCCATTGCTGCCCAATTTCTTGTTCTTCCTTGATCCAAATGCATTGCAATAACTTTGGCTCCTCTTCCACATTCTTATGCAACGTTAATGAAGTCTTTGCACTAGAGCACTCGTCCATCCACGCTTACATGAATCCTTGCATTGCCTGCTTGATTCTTTTGGCTCTTTGTCTCGTTATTGGTCCTACGGACACGTGCAACGGGTCAACGTTCTTCGAGCCACTCCGGAACTCATCAGAGTCTATCCAAAAACCAAATTGGGAGCCATATTTCAAGTCAAAAAAAGAAGTTTGGAAGAGGGTGATTAGTCGAAAAATTATGTGATCTCATAGATTAAATCATTTGCGATCGCAATGACAACCTATTTAGAACATGAGAGCAAATTAGCTTAATCATGCGATAGCAGCTCGAGATGCCTTGCGATCGCATGACTTTTAGTTATTTCCGTTTCAATTATTTCCATTTCTTTTTTTGGCCAATTTGGGCGGCTACTAGGTTTAGGAAAGTTCCTTTATCATATATATAAAGGTTTTTTATTAATTGTAAACATTAACTTTGACATTGTTTAATGAGTTTATTAATCAAATGGGAGAATTCCCTTTTTTTATTCTTCATTGAATAAATCTTGAACTTATCAAAGGATTAAATAACATTTGTAGAATCCCCCAAAAGTCATGCAAGGATTCGTGCAATCATTGCTGGACGAGAGCACAATTGCGACTTCAAAAGATCTACTATCTAGGTATGGAATATTGGAAGAAGATTCAAGGCTTATCCAAGTGAATCAAGTCGAGAGTCTATCCAAAAACCAAAGTGGGAGCCAAATTTCAAGTCAAAAAAAGAAGTTTGGAAGATGGTGATCAGTCGGAAAATTATGCAATTTCATAAATTAAATCACTTGCGATCGCAATGACAACCTATTTAGAACATGAGAGCAAATTAGCTTAATCATGCAATCGCAGCTCAATATGCCTTGCGATCGCAAGACTTTTAGTTATTTCCATTTCAATTATTTTCATTTCATTTTTTGGCCAATTTGGGCGGCTACTAGGTTTAGGAAAGTTCCTTTATCATATATATAAAGGTTTTTTATTAACTGTAAACATTAACTTTGACATTTTTGAGTGAGTTTATTAATCAAATGTAAGAATTCCCTTTTTTTATTCTTCTTTGAACAAATCTTGAACTTATCAAAGTATTAAATAACCTTTGTAGCATCCCCCAACGTGGTATAACTTTTGTGGTGTTCCCCAACATGATTTTTGTTTTCTAATCTCATTGTGTCTAATGTTTAATATACCTTATGTTCTTGAGTTGTGAGGCTCGAGTCATCGTGTTATCTTCTACACATTTAAATTTGGGCTTTTTTCCGTGTTCAATCAATTAATTCTGCGAGTCGACGTGATTTGTTATATGAATTCACATCAGATACGTAATTTTAATCTTTATTATTTTTTTTTTCATTTTCTCATTTTGTACTTAATTTTTTATGTTTATGGTCAATGACAATCTTATCATTCAATTTTTTTTTTTTTATTATTATTATTATTATTATTATTATTAATGTAATTGTTATTTTTATTTTATAATTTATTATCATCTTATATTTTTTAGAGTTTTCTTAAACCATAAATGTATAAAAATAAAGTTCGTTCACATATTTCCATGAAATTGATACATAGCCTATGTTTGATGTTGACTAAAATCAAGTTTATAGTACATTTTGATAAACGTTGATGAAATGTGTAATTGAGATATTGTAGGTCCCATAAAATATATAGTTAATATTGATTATTGACTTTAAGTTAATTTTAAAAATTTATATTTTAATTTATACCAAACATGATAATAGTCATGGAAGCGAGAATAGTATAATGACAAGAATAAATAATAGAAATTACTTTTCAACAACAATTATGATGATGCAAGAGGTTTCATTTGGCATTAATTCATGTTAGAATTTATTTTAGTTTGTATTTATTCATTCAGATTATGTTAAAAAATCATTTTTGTCTAATTTAAAAATTCAAGTCTATTGCATTTTTATCAAGTAAAATATAACTATTTAGTTACATAAATTTTGATTTGACAAAAATCTGCTGGTTTTTTTTTATATATATAAACAACGTGTTACAAAATTGATCTCAGTATTTTCAGTCTTTAAGTCATGGTGCACCATATAACATTAATAACTACAAGAAAAAAAAAGACGAAAAATTAGAGATGATACGAAAAGTCGTCTCTATTGTTCGACTAATAGAGACAACTTTTTACGTCGTCTCTATTGGTTGACAACTAATAGAGACGACTATATAACCAATAGAGACGACATAATATAGTCGTCTCTATTAGTTGTCAACCAATAGAGACGACGTAAAAAGTTGTCTCTATAAGTCGAACAATAGAGACGACTTTTTTGTCGTCTTTATTAGTCTATTATGTTTTTTAATTTTTTTTATTCTTAATTTTTGAATTTTTTTTTTGACCTTTTTAATTATTTACATTTATATAATTAATATTAAAGTTAATTTGTTAAGAAAATATTATTAAGTTAACTAATATATATTATTTAAAACAAAATTTAACACAAGAATTCAATTGTCTTAGTGGTTGAGACATCATCATCCAACACTTAGGTCCCGAGTTCGAATACTAGTCATGCACAATTATCATATGAATTAAAGAAAATTCGCGGGCCGACGGTTCGGATCTAGATTTGAGTCGGGTTAAAAAGGGATTGAATCGGGTCAAAATAAATAAATAAATAAATAATTAAATTTTTTATCAAATAGAGACGACAATGTCGTCTCTAAAGGTCGTCTCAATTGTCACGAAGGAAACAAAGACGACAGTCTCTATTTATCTTCAGCTACGGACCTACAGAGACGACTTTGTCGTTTCTAATAACCAATAGAGACGACTTTGGATCCTTTAGAGACGGATTTTGTCGTCTCTGTTGGGCCGAATTCTCGTAGTTGCTTTGACCCGTGGGAAGATATACTCTGGAGTTTTCGATTTATCTTAAGGAAAAGGAGATAGAACGAGGAAGACACTCAAAGAAAATAAAAAATAAAAAAAAAATTAATAAAATAATGTAATTGGAATAGTTTAGTATACATAGAAATTAGAATAATCTATAAATATCTTTAGTTTTCTCAATCTCCCGATATTTTAAGATACAATATTTACTTTGTCGATGGCAAAAAGTAGTATTGTCCGTTGCAACTTCTAATTGTACATGCTTAAAATAAATTTGATATGAATGTATGTCTTTTGCTTATTTCCAGTTGAAGAAGTTATAAAGATGTATAGCCATAAGTTATAATCTTGAAAATAAATTCTCCAATGATGCACTTAAGGAATCTAGACTCATCCAACACTCTTTGTAATGATATAGTAAAGATTTATCGTGATTTTAAAAGATGTATAATTCATGAAAAAATAATCATTAAACAACATGCTGGAAAACAAGTTTTTCTTTCAAGTATCATATTAATTTCAGCAAATAATGAAGGATATTAATTCAAATTCATGATGAACAGTTTTCAATGTCTATACATTGTAATAACTATTAATAAGTCTTAAGTATAAATAATGCTTACTGTTGAAATATATCTTTCTAACATGAATTCTCTCATGTAATAACTATTAACTCTATATAATACTTTCTCACAAAATTTCAATGCAAACTATCAAAGTCTTGGTAAAAACAAAAAATAAAAATAAGAAAAATTGTGAGAACTTGACAAAAAATATTATGTACAAAGAGGTTTTATTATAATCAAATATTACATTTCGGTATATCCATCATTTTTAAATTATATACATAATTTCATAAAAAAAAATATTCATATATAACTTTTTTATTAATTTTAATTTTTCTTTTTAATAATATCTAACACATCAAATACTTTTAAAAATAGTATTAGTACTTTAAAAACATTACGTATCTCATTTATCCTATACATAAGACGTACCAACGCACGTTCTTACAAAAGAGAGGTTACTGTTTATTCCCTATTAAGATTCGACGTTGCTTTCATAAAAAATAAAATAAAATAAAACTTTATTAAAATGTGGATCATGATTCATTCTCGCATTGTTTTAGAAGAGATGATGGGATAGTTAATATTCATTTTGTTTTATGTTTGACACTATCGTTGCACAAAAAAATAAAAATAAATAAAGAATCACTTTGAGAGATGTCTTGAGAGTGTAATGTTTATCCATTAATATTTTGACACATATCCAACAATAAGACACCAAAAATAAATTCAAAATTTCTAATTATTTTTAAAAAAAAATCCAATATCAAACCAACTCCTCTATAAATAAATCATCAACTGAGTTTTCAACAAAATCACAACTTACCACGTAAAGCAAGTCAATAATAAACCATACAATTTAACAATTTTTACATATATTTTAAACACGTGTAAATGATATTTTATCGACCTTATAAACCTGCATGTCCGACCAATAAAAAAAAATATCATTGTAAAATCTTAGACTCTTATCACTATACTACATTTGTTAGATAAAATAAAATGACTTTAACAACAAAATATATGTCCTTCACAAAATCACATAAAGTCTACCCAAAAACACCACCCTTCATACATGTAGCATTAAAAATTTGAAAAAAAAAAAAAAAAAAAGGAAGCAAAATCAAATGTCATTATGAAAGGTAAAATTTAAAACAAGTACACATCTAAAAAAAAATTGAACTTTAATGAAATAATATTAAGCCCTTTCGAGCCTCTTAATTTTTTTCATATTTATCTCTTTTTTTTCAACCATACATTTATTAACAAAATATTACTCTTTTTTAACAACATCAAACAGATCCGATGCGCAATGATTTGAAATGACAAACCTCGCATAGTCCTAGACAAAAATAACTATTACTTAGGGTGAGATTGTCAACCAAGGACTTCAATGCTACCAAATTAAAAGATTTATATAAAATACTACATTTTGAATATTGAGAATCAGATTCCTATACTGGTCAAATATTTAGGACCTTAACTGCCATTTTACCTATTATTGTCAAGCTATTCATTCTTTGATTAATTCAGTTCATATACCATAAACAACAAAATTTTCAAAGATGGCGGATAACTTTTATACCAACAAAACCTAATCTTTTAAGGTATGACTTCTATAAAAATTGACTTTTAATATAATAGAAATCAAAATTTAAACTTGACCATTTGAGCTTTGCCTAGAATCTGTTTGGTAGAATTTTATTTTTTTTAGATTTTAATCTAATTTAAAGTCAATATTTAATTTTAACCATAATTTTTATGTGATTCATAACTTTTCAACCACAAATCACTACAAGAAAATTCTGCTTTCCCTACAAATAATGCGCATACAAAATGAGATTTGTATGTAAAGATTGTTTTTCTCTGCAAAATGAGATTTTGTAGTGTAAGATATTTGCTCCAAAAATATGTATACTCAGCCTACAAAATTCTGCCTATAAAATGATATTTGTAGGCGGAATTTACTTTTAGTCACAAAAATAAATTTTGTCGGGATATAATTTCACCTACAAATTTTTTTTCACATTTACCTGAAGTTGGAGGACTATATTACAATTATCAATAAAACTTACAAAATCGAAACCTAAACCACGCCCCCCCAAACCAGTCACTCTTCTCTAAGTTCTCTCAACCTCCTTCTGCCGATCAACGCCTGAGACACCACCTCGCCGACCACCGCCACCATTCTCCCCACGGTATGTCACACTCCTACTGATTTTATATTTGTTTATTTCGATTTTGTATTCCAATTAAACTTTTTTCACCTCTTTCTTCTACTGATTTTGTGCTTAGGACAAAGAGATAAGTGGGTCGGTGTTGAATCAACAGGAAAAGGCTTCTTTTCTGGTAAACTAAAGTTGTTTACCCAATTAAGTGTGTGAAAGGACAAGAATGCTTTGGTTTAGTATGTGATTATATAAGAAAGGAAAAGGAGGAAATTTTTTTGTTACGATTATATTTAAAAAAGAAATTCTGATTATATCAGCAGTTCCCAAAGTAGCTAATCTGTACAAATTTAAAAGAATCCCTTCCCCATACAAAGCTCTATACAGAACCCCTTAATCAAATGAAGTATTTTCTGTTGACATTTTCCTTTGACCATTATTACATTTAGTGCACTACATGAAAAGACCTTAGCCTGGCCTTTGATTATCAATTGCTAGAGATAAGCCTGCATAAAGGCTTCTTCATATCCTTTATAGACATAAGATTTAGTGTCCAAATGGTATTTTGAGGCAGATCATGTGGTTAAATTCCCCTTTTGTTCAATTGGAAATTTAGTATTCGAGATATTGTGGGCTCTGCAATGTTGACCATACAGATATTCGAGATATAAATACAGTAAATTTTGAATTTTATTCTTCGGATGGTTGTTAGAAATGAAGTGTGTGCTTCTTAGAACTTATTGAATGTGAGATTTTGCAAATTGTAACTGTAAGTTAGGCAGCTGGATTGTACATGAGGTATGTGAATTCATTGTTATTGATTTACATCCAGCAACTTTTCTAACAATCAGCCTAGACGTTATTGTGGATTTTGCATTGGCTTAAAGGATCTTGTTTGATAGATAGCACACTTTTATGACACAATTTTCTTGTTTACATTTTTACAAATCAATTTGTAACCATGTGTTTATATATATATATATATATCTTACTAAGAAACAATGATTCATTCGTTGCTTTGCCTTTATTCTGTCAATACAATTACTCTTTTATTCAACAAGAAGATACTGATACTGATTGGCAACATTTGTAGGTCATTTCCACTGCCTTAAAGACCCATAAAGGATGGATATAGCTCTTTTTCAAGGTATGTAACATTGTCTCCTATTCAAGTAATTTATCACTTACGTGAAATTCAGCATTTTCAATGAGAGCACAAAGATTCTCTATTTCAAGAAAACATTTTTTCTCCTTTGTGCCAGTTACTTTTATTTTTGGACAGTTGACATCACTTGATTCTTGTCCTTGTGGTCGGCTCTATACTTCGACAACAAATAAACGTGGGAATGGAATTAATAAATGCAATGTACCATTGCCATAAGGAATGTACAATGGATAACACAGGATCTTCTAAATTAGGACCAAAATCAGACATCTCCTTTTTCTCTGTTAATAGTGTTTATTGCATGAATAAGAGTTATTTATAATATATTATTGTATATAATAATCACTATAAACAATCACCATTCCTTTGACTATTGTATTAGTTTTGCATAAAACCAAAACATTAGAAAACAAAATAGTAATAATTGGAAGTTCAATGTTTTTACATAATGCTGTAAAAGGCGGTCTCTATACGAAAATCAGATTTCTTTGAGATATCATCACAATTATTCATGAAATTCTTCTTATCAGTAAACCACATACATTCAAAAATTAAATATAAATGTTATTGTTAGGGATTCTTATTTCTTTGGGTCTACATTTATCATTTCCATTTTGTGTAGGAAAAATTGTTTTAACGACATCCGAAGACAGAAGTTAATTTGCCGACTCAAAGGTGACAACAACTTTTTATTCTTTTTTAAATACATCCACGGTGCAGTAGAAAATCATATGATTTAACTTTTTTGTCGTCTCAGAACACTGCAGGTATGTTATTTCAGTTGAATCTCTTTATTGGTTATTATCACATTTATTTATTTAAGATCTTTAATTTAATAGCTTATTTATATTCATGCATAACCTTTCTTAATTAAAATTAAAAGTCTAATACAAGCTCTCATTTATTTGACAATTTTTTTCCCGATTTTATACAATGACTTATTTAAGTTGAAATTTTAGTTTTAGTTACACAATTGTAACTAAATAGCACCTCTGATTGTGATATATATAGTTATAAAGATTAGCTCATTTCCAAATTAACTTTTAGATCAAAATTTTAAACAAAAATATGAAAATATATGTAATATGGGCATGTTTAAATTTTAAAGTAAAAAACAATATGAGTTACATGATCAATCCACGCTAAATGAATCAACAACTAACAACACACGTGCACCGCACGTACCCTCCCTAGTTATTATAAACCAAGCAAAAGGTGCTTTATATATTTCTTTTAAAAGTGAGGGGTGTCATTAAAAAATAAGGAATGACAAGAGTTTCATTGTAATTTACGTTTGAGTTTATAGATTGGAAGGTTCTGCTTTGGGAATTTGTCCAAGCTAATTGTTAGTTTTATTATGTAGGTGATTAAATATGTACAATTTCTAGAGGAGAAGTTGCAAAAATATTAAGGGTCATATCAATCTTGAACTTTTGGAATTTTTAAATTCAAATATGATGGTCTAAGTGATGGAAATGTGAGAGAATTTGCCAACGACCAAGGAAGAAAGTTGCAAGATTGGACGTCCTCGATCCCATAGGCTAAAAGATTTTGATTTTTGAGTCATCGGGATCTGATATAGACAATGAAACTTGTAAGCGTTACTAAACCTTCTCCTTTACATTTGCTGAATGGCTAATTTAAAATTGTTATAAAATTCTTATAAATTTTTTGAGTCATCGGGATCTTATATAGACAATGAAATGAAACTTGTAAGACTTGTTCATAAATTGTTATACTTATTGTCTTCTAATAGGTGATAATTTTTCAGATTGTCATGTACTAACTGCGCCTTCTATTTGTAAATATTGTGGTGCTCTTAAAATTTTCAGGAGTCTTCACGACATCTGCTTGCTGAATAAAGCCTTTATATTGTTCCTCAAGATAGGCTAGCCAGTTTGCAAGATGATGATGTTGAAGGAGAAGAGAACAACTTTGAGGAGGATGAGTAGCATATTTAATTAATTTATGAGGATAGATATTTATGTTATTATTATTATATAGATGCATTAATAGATAGCTAAAGAGGTTTGTTAAACTGTTTCTAAGTTTATAATCACATTCAGTGACAATGAGTTTTTAATTGGAGTTTGATACAATATTTGAAGTTAGTAATATATTTGAAATTTTAATTTAATTTATTTTTGGCATATTATAAATTTGCATAAACAAACCATAATTAATACTTAATATATATATATAAAAAAAAAGATTTAAGTTTTCCCTACAAATACTAAAAATTTTGGAAAAATAAAAAATTTATCCTACAAATAAGCTTTCACACAAACAAAAATTTGTGTAGACAAGAAATTAGTTTTCCATACAAATAATTATTTGTAGGGAAAATTACGATTTAGCTTACAACATAATTTTACTCTATACCTACAAACATATTTTGTAGGTCAATCTAACATTAGAATTTGAAAAATTTTGTAGGGATAGAAATTAGACGACAAATAATATTTTTCTCTAAAAGATTTGTAGACTTAGACTTCAGCCAACGAAACATATTTTGTAGGTAAAATGAACATTAGCATACAAATAATTTCGTTGTGAAAGATTTTAGACGATAAATGATTTTTGTAGCGAAAGGGTTCGTAGGCGCATACCTCAGCAGACAAAGGTATAAATTTTGTCGACTTATGTCTTTCCCCTCGATGTTTGCCACACAAACCTCCCTACAAATTATCTTCGTCTGGAAAGGCATTTACCCACGAATAAGAAGCTTTCCCTACAAATTCATTTTGTATGCGGAATATAAAATTCTAGTAGTGAATCTCATTAACTTTTTATCAAAGTGTACTAAATGTTTGATATTTATCAATACAAATGAGGGAATATAAAACATTGACACAAATTTGTTTCTACTATGAGCTCTAGCTTTCAAAGCAAATTGGAAAGAAAGTTTCTAGTGCACAAATCTAATTACTTTTAAGCAAAACAATCACTTAATTTACAGTAGAAACCCTCATGAACCTCCAATTAGGGTTTGTGAACAGAAATGTCAAAAAATCCAGTGGATCAAAGAGTCACAGGGCCCCGATCTCATTATGTGCGTTCCGTCCCAAATAATCGAATCCCTGGAGCCAACGCTTCGCCCCATGAAGCTATTCAGACCGGGATGAACCAGCCCTGGTACCCGGTAATTTTTTTTTTTTTTTAAATAAACCGTTAAGTAACTTGGAGGTGGGAGGATGGGTAAACCCTAACCACTGTACTAGATTTATATTCATTAATTCATTTTGTTTTATTGAATATAATATAAAATACAATCTTTAAATTAATAAAGTTTCTAACATTAAACCTAAATTATCCCATTTTTCTCAAATCTCACTCTGTCGACTCACATTCGTTAGCCTTGTTGTGTTTCTTAAAAAATTAAGGCAATGGTGAGACAAGATGTTCAACCCTCCCCACAACTTCGCTGGTCTAGGGGTGAGGTAGGGCACACTTAAATATGCCCGGGTGAAACAACTCCGACCCACCTCATACCCGCCCATTGTCTAGGGATGGCAACTGGGCGGGTTGGGGAGGGAATGTTAATCCCTATCTCGCCCTTGTCGGAGTTTTGCTATTCTCATCCATGCCCTATCCCCTTGACGAGAACTGGACGGGGGTGGGGCGGGGCGGGGCGGGGTGGGATGCTCATAATCTCGGTGTACATTCCCGTTTTTTTTTTTATTATTATTATTATTTTCCATTAATGTCTTTTTATAATGTTTATCTAATAAAATTCTTTTTAGAATATAATACTATGTACATTACTCATCGACTAGATCAAAAAGTTTGCAAGTGCATCATAAAAGTATGACCAAGCAAATTATTAAAAATATTTATGGTTATCAAATGATGACAATGCATAAGAGAACAACTAATTTTTCATCTGTTCATGACTTAAATAAAATGATATGAAAGTGATTATTTCATTTTCTGTGAATATTGATATTTTCGAGTAATACTTAGTTATACAACTTATATTTTGAAAGTATGATTATTTTACAAAATCCTCGTTAACAGCTCTAGGGAATGATTAACATCAATAAAAAATAATAATAGCTTTTATATAGCAGTACAAGATTAATTATGTTAAGAAGTATGTTTGAATAGAATGAGATGAGATTTGAGAGTGAGAGATGAATAGTAGTATAGAATTAAAATGTAGGCTTGATTTTGAAATTATATAATTGGACGTCGAGTGGTTTAGGACACTTTTAATTTGTTTGAATTTTTTGATTGAACTTATTAATCGGGGATAGTTTCGGGACAGGTTTGAGCCTAGGGAAGAGGAATTGACAACAATCTCCATCCCCGGTCGAGGATACTTTTTCATCTCCATCCCCGCCCCATCCCCATCATTGTCGAAGATTCCCCGTTTCGTTCGTGGCGGGTCTCTATCGAGTTCGAGGATTCCCCTCCCCCATTGCCATCCCTACCATTTTCATTCTTATTTGTAAGCCTATGTTAGGATATGATAGTTTTTTTGGTTTATAAACCAAATTTGAAACTATACAATTTTTCAAATCAATCGTTAACCATACACATTTTTTTTTCCATTTTTTAACCATCCATATATCTAAAAAGTCGAGAAAAAAAACTGATTTTAATCCAAAGAAAGCCTCCGAAAAGAGGCTAAAGAAATCCTCCTGCCACCAAATTTGAAATTGAAAATGAGTTGCCCCCAAGGCACATCTCCAAGTGGCAAAGGGGATGAGTAGTAAGTGCTCAGCGTAGCTGTGTGCTTGGTTCGATTCCCCGCAAGGTGGAATTGGCCTTTTGGCAAGCGGGAGTTATTGAGATTTGCTCATACTTACCATAAGCACATCCACCCTAGCTCCTTGGAGGCATAACCTGGATTTACCTTCCCGAACCAAGGGCCTTGGGCGTGGTCGGTTCGGGCCCTCAGGGTGTGGGCTACACCTTTTTTGAAATTGAAAATGAGTTAACTTTGAAATTGAGGGTACCATATTTTAATTTTTTTTATTTTTGGTGAGGAAATCCTCCCGCCAGCAAATTTGAAATTCAAATGATGTCTTTGACTCAGTTTTTCTCCCTACGGTTGGCACAAAAATGGCAATGATTTTCCCTCCATTTTCTCATGTTGCAATGATTTTATACGGATTAGGATGGTTTTGTACAAATTTCTAATTTTCAAATATGTACACCCATTTTACCAATGTGGTTATTACCAGAAAAAATTATTCCAGTCTCTCTGACAAGTGTGTACGTGTATGGGGGGCACACTTGTCACATATATGTTTTTTAATGGGTTAATATCACAAAACGTTTCTACCTTTGACATGTATTGTGCAAAACGTTCCAACGTTTTGATTTTTTACGCTAAACGTTCCAACCTTTACATTTTCTTGTGGGAGACATCATTTCTGTTAAATTTAACCTCATTTCACCTTTAATTTGGAATTGAACAGTAAATATTTAACACGTGCAAGGGCATTTTCGTCAAAATCAAAAGCAGTCCATTCATATTTAGATAATTGGTACAAAACGTCCCTACGTTTGACACTTATTGTGGAAAAAGTCCCTACGTTTAATTTTTTGGCGAATAACGTCCTTACGTTTATTTTTTTGACGAATAACGTCCCAAACTTTAAATTTTCTTGTTGATTAGTCCCCAAATTTTACTTTTCTTTCAATTTAGTCATTCCGTATTTTATTTAAAGGTAATTTTCTTCAAACGTGTATAACTTTTGATTTACAACTCCGAATTGCATTCCGTTTTTTGCGTTGAAGTCCAAATTCAACCATCTTTCTTATGATGTATCATGTGCTCATTTATTAAACATTTCGTTTTGACTTTTGTATAGTAGATACTTATTTTGTTAGAGTATCATTGATTGACGTAAATTGATTTCTGTAAATTTTATTGAAACAGTGAAATCTTAATTTTAGTGTGTGTTCGGCGACTAGCGGAATTTATAAATTGGATTTATTTGACTTTTTTTTAAGGTAAAATATTTGGTTAAAAATTGGTATGTTTACCCCCTGTTTGAGCCATATTATAATCTCTAATAACTTTTTGAACAACACACAATTTCTTTCTTCAATTTTTAAAAAGTGATTTGAAGAGAGAGAATGTGTGTTGTTCAAACAGTTATTTGAGATTATAATATGGCTCAAATAGATGTTAAACATAACAATTTTTAACCAAATATTTTACTTTAAAAAAATTAAAAAGTCAAATAAATCCAATTTATAAATTCCGCTGGCCGCCGAACACACACTAAAATTAAAATTTCACTATTTCAATAAAATTTACAGAAATCAATTTACGTCAATCAATGATGCCCTAACAAAATAAGTATCTACTATACAAAAGTCAAAACGATATGTTTAATAAATGAGCACATGATACATCATAAGAAAGATGGTTGAATTTGGACTTCAACGCAAAAAACAGAGTGCAATTCGGAGTTGTAGATCAAAAGTTATATACGTTTGAAGACAATTACCTTTAAATAAAATACGGTATGACTAAATTGAAAGAAAAGTAAAATTTGGGGACTAATCAACAAGAAAATTTAAAATTTGGGACGTTATTCGCCAAAAAAATAAGCGTATGGACGTTTTTCCACAATAAGTGTCAAACGTATGGACGTTTTGTACCAATTACCCAAATATGAATGGGCTGCTTTTGATTTTGACGAAAATGTCCTTGCATGTGTTAAATATTTACTGTTCAATTCCAAATTAAAGGTGAAATGAGGTTAGATTTGACATAAAGGATGTCTCTCACAAGAAAATGTAAAGGTTGGGACGTTTAGCGTCAAAATCAAAACGTTGGGACGTTTTGCACAATATTTGTCAAATGTAGGGACGTTTTGTGCTATTAATCCTCTTTTAATCTATGGGTGGAAAAAAAATCGGATCCGAATCGAAAAAAGGGAACCATCTGGTTTTAAAAAAATAAAATAGGAAACCGATTCTGGAACCCAGAACCAATCGGTTCTCTGTTCGGTTCTCGATTCTGCTTTTAGAACCGAAAAATCGAAATTAGAACCTGGCCTTTGATCCTGGATTTTTTTTTATGGTTTTAATTGGTTGTCCTAAAACTAAAAATCAAAAAAAAAATTGTAATTTTTTTGTATAAAGTGAAAATGATTAAATTCTTTTTTTGAAATTCATTACGTCTCTACCTCATTGTAACCTTTAACTTCACACTTGTATTGAAATTTTTAGTAAATGAAAATAGAATGAAACTAACTTATTAATAAGTTAAAACGTAAATGACCATGATGGAGTGAATTAAATATTTAAATACAAATATAATTTTTTTTTAATAATAATGCATTTAAAACCCATGATTCATCCCACAAGTTTATTGTACAAATTTATCAATTTGTATGGCTTTTTCCCATGCTCAAAAAACCTTCCAGACTATTTGTTTTTTTTTTTTTTTTGGGCTTATGAATATCTTTTGTTTCATGGAGAATCATATACTTTTTTTTGGGTGAAAGAATTTTCAAAATCCTTGATCTTGGTATATTAGAAGTTTATTTCTGATTATTGACTCGCTTTCCGATGCCAGATATTCATCTATAAGGCCCTCGAAAAAGAATCATTATTGTAGAACCGAAATCGAACCAAATACTAAATGGTTTGGTTCTTACGATTCAATGGAACCGAATGGTTCCATTTTACAAGAACCGAAAAGTATGGTTCGGTTCCGGTTCTTGAGATACTCAAATCGAACCACCCGACGCCCACCCCTATATCTATCATATCAACCTCAACCTCGACATCAACGGTCTACAGTAATTCGATCACGGATTGGATCTCCAGATTCGGGCTAAGTTTCTTGATCTCCAACTTTACTCGATTGTCCTATCATGATAATTGTAAGATTTTTAAATTATTATTTTGACTACTGTTTTAGTAAATAAACTTTTATTGGTTAAATTCAAATATTTTGTTTACTTATTTTCTAATTATTGTGATTGATTTTTTTGAATGAAATTGAAAATATGTTAAATACGAAAGTCAAATGTAAAAGTTATGAGAAATATATTATTATTACATTTCACATGGATCAATATTTGTACACATAATATTACACCAAACATGATATATTAATTTTAATATATATAATAGCCGTCACTAAAATACACACATAGTTTCCCGTAAAAAAAAAAACTTTCTAAATTTGAAAATTTTTTGCTAAAAAATGGTATGTTAAATATTCTAGCAATTATTTTACACGTGTCACTAATTGCATTGGCATTCGGGCTATACTATTTATAACATCAAAATGTTATTTTTTCTATTTTATTATTATTCTTTAAATAATTATTGTATTATTTTGAAATAAAAAAACATATAATATGGGTGTCAAATTAAAGATGACAGTGAGAAGTTTAATGCAAGCTAACAAATGAGAGCAAATTGTAAATATATTGTCTGTAAAATCATATAAAAAATTAAACGTAAAGTTTTATTTTTTATTTTTTCTCAATATCTAATTCATTTTAAATTATATCATTTAAATCCTATAAAATTATCTATAATTAGTTAACTAAATTCATTTTAGTCATAGATGATTAATTTCTGTTTTGGTTTTTTCTCATCAAATTAAAATAAATAATAACTGTACGAATTTTCAAGGCAAATCCAAATAAGTTGTGTTAATTTTACAAACTTAAGATTTCTTCAATTCATTCATCATTTTCACATTATTTTCATTTATTTATTTACTTATTCTATTCATTTTTCTATTTCTCATTATAAATTAAATAACTAAAATATGTAAAAATATATTACAGGTTTTAACAATTAGTTCATATATTTCTATTAAACAATTGATCGATCAGCAATTTTTATTAAAATAATAATGTAACAATATGAATAAAGCAATTGTTAGTACGAAGAAAGAATAATCAATTAATTTATTAAAATTTATTAAAATTAATGATAATTTTGTAGAAAAATACTTGAAATTAATAATTAATACATAAAAAATCAAATTATACTAAAAAAGTCTATCATACACCTCTTTGGGAAGAATATAATGAAGAATAATATATGAAAAGAAAAACGTTAGTCTTAAGGAGCATATGTAAGTGGAGTTTTGCACATCTATTGCATGAGTCTAATTTTGTAGTTCTTTTTTTTTTTTTTAATTCATTTATTGAACATTAGTTTTAGAAATGGAGTTGATATATTCACGTTATAATCTCTAAAACACTTAATTCATAGCATGTTTTTCATTAAAGATGATAAAACAATCCAATGGTTTGAATTTTATTAAAATATTAAAAAATAATAATTATATGCCGTAAGAAATGGTGAAATTTTATTTCTTAATTTTATTAACATATATCGACAAAAAGACTCACTATATATATTTTATTTATATTTTCATTCATAATTTTTTTATTGACATATAATTAAAAATACATTTAATTATATTCAATTAAATGTATCGCATTTAAAAAATTAAAAATTATTAATTATGCGAAGGATCTTTTGAGTTGAATTCCACGTTATTGCGCCACAAATTTTGAGATTGATTTTCACTTTCGTGCATCATCAATATTGCTTAATTTGTTACATTTATTTATATATAGGACCACATATATTTAATTTGTTGCAAATACTTTATTTTATGTAAATTATAATATTTCGATGGTTATTATTTCTATTCACGTTAGTAAAAAATATTTGGACGAAATTTTTTGTTTATACTATAAAATTTAATTTAAATTTGAGTAATTATTTAAATATATTTTGTCTATAATAACTTTCGTGTATCAAACGGATGTGAGCAACTACAAACCGTACAAACAATGATTATTTAAAGAGATTTTACAAAAGTGATGAGAATTTTAATTTATTTTTATTTTGAGCGTTCAATGACAGTCTATATCATTAATCAAAGTAAATTATGTGTTCAAATTTTTTCTATTTTGAAATGATATTTACAATAAAAATAATTTCATATTATTCTTCCGTGCAACGTACGGGTGTAATACTAGTATCATTAAAAAAACTACTCTCTTCTTCTCAAAAAGATAGCTCTGTATACTATTTTTGTCTGTCCCAAAAAGATAGTCTTGTTTCCATATTGAACATGCATTAAATTTTTCATTTCCACATATACCCTTATTTAATGTATTTTGGTACAATGCACACCAACTACTTAACTATTGCATTTTCAAATTTTTTGTGGAAAACGAAGTGAATCTACTTATAACAATAAATAAGGGATAAAGATTATAAATAGAAAATATTGATAAAATTTAATACACTAACTATACTAACAACTATTTCTTAATCCTTGTGAAAATAATCGTAAGACTATCTTTTTGGGACGGAGGGAGTACTAAATTTGCATTTTTAATGAAGTTCAAAAAGAAGTTGTTTATTCAATAGTGGTTTTTTGAGAATGTGTGATTGAAAAGTAGAAAAAAAAATTATATTTATGTGAAGAACGTTTATTGTACAAATGAGAGGTTATAAATAAGTACGAGAAAAAAAAAAAAAGGGAAGAGTCAAAGATTAAATGTAATTGGAACTACTCACAAGAAATCCACTTGTAGGTATTTTTAAAATTTTAGTAATATCAAAATATGTGATTGGTGATATGTTTGGTAATTCGACGGATTAGTTGGTTTCTTGAACATTGAAAAGTGAGCATTTTTACTACTACAAGTTATAGTATTTGTGGAATAAAATTATGTGTGTATTAACCATGGAATTATGTTTTAATTGGCATGAAATTTCCACATAAAGTATCCCCATAAGGTCGTTCAATTTAGGATGGCTTACTGAGTCGAAACTAAGCCCCTGTTTGGTAAGTAGATTTTTTTCCACATTTTCCCTCAAATTCAATTGCAATCACACATTTTCCGAGAACCCAACTATTCACAATTTTCAACCATTTTTCAAAAAACCAAAAAATTCTCCAAAACATTCATTACCAACCAAACAAGCTCTAAGGAGGTCTTCCAGGGTATACTGGATCACAAACACCAAATAAATAAAATAAGATAAAATTCAACTATAGGGCTGATCCAATCTTAAACTTTCAAGCCAGTCCCCTATATCACAGACTCAAATAATCTAGTCTAGGATAATTTTGCTTGACGCGATGAACATAGATTCTCCCTTACTTGGTAGAAGAACACAGCCAACTCTCCCATTACAACTTCATTTCATTCCCTTTTTCCAATTGAATTCGGAGTATAGATCCTTTAAAAAGAAGACAATGATAAAATCTCTGAAGGTGTATAGATCTTTGCAACAGACATGTCAATGAACCAAAGTGCCAAAAAATTTCATCAAGTATTCAACCCTAAATGATTAGAAATAACGTGCTTTTATCAATTCTGTTGGTTTTTCTCACCTCAAATTGTTCAGTACATCAATTTCAATTTGATCAGAACCAGAAGCCCCTCGAGGCTCATGGCTATCATATGAAATCAACATGAGGAGAACATATTCTAATACTTCTAGCCATTGGTAAGTCAGTCGCAAATCATAAATCCATTTAAAGAGAATATTTAGCACAAGAACTGCGTCTGGATCACAAGACTTTTAGGTCACATATTAAAAAGTAGTCATTTCAGTTGACATTTCTTGCATGAACATAACTAAAAAGGAAAAGGATTCACAGTACAGCCAGCCGAACCACGTTCTGCAGTATCATGGTCTTCAAGTTCATCAACAAAACTCAATCTATAGTTTCTAACTCTCCAGAGTATTCATCCTGCATGTCGTAGAGTTATGCAATTAATGAAAATAGTTTGAGACACAATTATTCTCTGATGGACCAAAATTATATATATACCTTTGCTAAAAGATCAGAACATTCAGCTTTCTGACATCCTATATTGTCTTGGCCGTTTGGATGTGAGGTTTCGATCTCATCAACACGGGCCTTCAAAACAGTTATGGTGTTAGTCAAATCGGAGATGAGTTGTCCAGTTTTCCGAATTTCTTGGGATTCTACATCAGCAACAGTCATCAAATCCCCGTTCTTGTGTAGAAAGTCACCAAATACGCCCTCGGAATTAAAATCCTCACCTCGGGCAACCCAACCATACAACATATTATCATCCACATATGGCGCGTTGTGAAATTCCTTCTTCCCGTGATGAACAGCTTCAAAGCTCTTCTGAAACATCATCGCATTATAGAATCCAGACCAATCTTTCTTAAATTCCACTATCGCATATCTACACTGATTCTTTTCCCTCAGTAATCGAACCCGTACTGGATTAAACCCTTTCTTAGCCAGATCATTCCTAAGTCTCGAACTACTTACATCCTGATAAACCCCATCCCTGCACTCAACATCAACGTTGGCCAGAATCCCCATCCAAGGCCATACAAACAAGTCATTTACAGCACCATCTGTGGGAAGCTCAATAGCTAATCCAGCAAATTCTGATGATAAATCTTCCCTACCAATATCCTTTTTCAAGTACCTCACAAGTCCTAAATGCTTCCCCTTGTCTTTGATTTCTCTGTTCATTGAGCGAATGCCAACGTCAGAGGCATGTTGAAAAAGGTCCTTAAAAGGATAGACCAGCTTCTTCTTTCCTGGGCAGTAAGGGCACCTGAATAGTTCATCAGAATACTGAACCTTTTTAGGGGCATTCTTCAATTGTTCATAGCATCTATCAACATAATCGTCTAACTCAGATTCACTTATGTCTGTTTCGTCTTCAGATGAGTAAGACATCTTCCACAGAATCTGAAATTTGGAGTATAAAAATTGAATTTGAGATAGCAAGAGAAACTAATATTTGAATTCTATTCTGTTTTGTCCACAAAAATAGAGCGTAGAAGAAAACATATTGAAAAATTACATTTTTTCTTTATGCTTATATTCAGGTATGGTGTAACTCTTTTAACAGGGTAAATGGGAGAACACAAATTAAATTTTACAAGAGAGACAAAATCCCGAAAGGTAAATAAAACTACTGCTTTTAAATTTCCTTTTAGAAAAAACCCCATTTGCCACTTCATGCAAACTAGTTCATATCTCCATTGGAACATATTCAATCATTTACATTTAATAAAAATCTATTATCTGGAAAGGCCTTATCAAATAATTTCTCTAATATTTTTGATAATCGAAAACAAAAAATTTGTTGATAAACTTATCACACTCTAAATCTTGATTATCAAAATGCCATCAGGAAAAAAAATGGGAAAGAAAATCCAAAATAGCAGTCTGTACTTAAATAAATTTTAAACCTATATTTAAAAAATAAATAAATAAATAAAAAATTGCTCTTTTAGTCTTTTCCTTGTAATGTCTCACTAATTTATTCAGGTTTTTTATTTAACTTTTTAAAAGATTGAAAAACAACAAACTAGAAAATAGGACGATCAAGAACCTACGAAATAAAAGCATCAAATACTCATAAAAAGGACATAGTATTTAACTATCAGAATTGTCCCTGGAAAAGAACTTGGAAAACCGAAAAATAAAATAAAACTAACACATTTAAACCTTTAAAAACCAACAACAATGCTAACTAATCAATAATAACAAAACAAAACAACTACTTAAGTTGTTGGATGAAAGGGAAGTCAAACAACAAGACCCAGCCGGTAAGGCATCAACTTATTTAAAAAGAAGATTCAACGTAATTTCTATGTTTGGACAACAGATAATTTCTACTAACATGAAATCTAAAGGAAATTCACTCATAAGCAACAAATATAAGCAAAATTACCTCTGAAAATCAAGATGAGTCAATATGGATCAAATCAGCAAAAATAATCAGCAAAATTCCATAGATGAACAGATATATGCATGAACTTCTGAAATGAAAAATTATGGGTTTTGAGTTTTGACTATCACAAATGGTAAATCAATGAAAAGTGAAAACTTATCCCCAACTACTCTGACCGGAAATATCTTTAACTTTAATCCAAAGTGACTATAACTTTTATTTTTCAAAAACAGAAATGAAAATTTCACATCTCCATTTGACTATAGATTACACATTAATTAATCAATATAATATAATATATCTTCACCAGTCACCAACTGGAAATTCTTCCAATAAATCTAAGCACTAAAGCACAGCAACTACAAACCCCAAACTCAATCTCTATGCGACCAAACTATGCGCCATGTGAAAGTGTTTACCTTTAAATTTTCAGTGTCAAACTGAGACAGAGACTAGAAGTAGACGGCGTCACGGCGGCGAGATGCGGAGTCGACGACACGGGCCACGGCGACGGCGTAGGAGCTTGGAAGGGTAGTAACTGAGAGTTGGGAAGAGGGGTTTCTGAATTTGGGTTTTGGACCTGGCTGCCTAAGTGGGTACTCGAAATTGACGTATATGCCCCTTTCATTAGGACGCAGCAAAGAGCAAACCAATGTAATTTCTCCCGGTTCTTTTAGGCTCCGTTAAATTCGTCATGGAAAATATGATTTTTCACGTGATTTTTTAACTTTGCGCTATTTGATTGTCTAAATTTTTTATGAAATTCATTTTTCCACTTGTCTCGAAATTCGGTATTTTCCTTATTTTGGATGAATTCGTTTTCCAAGGGGGAGGAGGTTTTATTTTTCATGGAAAATTTTATATCATTTTTGTTACGTTTGATCCTTTTTGTTGTTATTAATTGATTTATTTTTTTCTCAAAAATTAACATTATTATTACTAAGTACAAACTTGTTAAAAAATGAAAAAAAATAAAAAATATTATAATAACTAAATTTTACTTTATTTTCCATAGAAAATAATGTCAATCAAACAACAAAAGTTGGAAAATTCTTCACTTTTTCTACCTAGAAAATTAAACAAATCAAACACATTAAACTTTCAATTCCCAGGAATTTAATTCCCTAGAATTCAATTCCCTGGAATTCATTTTCTTTCCGCTCAAATTCCATCATCGCTATTAAACGCAGCCTTAGATTTTTTATTTTCTATGAACAGTGGACTATGAGTATTCTATCACCTTTATATCCACATTGAATCACTATTCTATTACAATTCTATCCACATTGAATTATTGAATCAACTTTTATCTGAATAAAAGTGCATTCTTGTTTATTTTTTCAAAAACTGATTTCTTGACAATAGATTGGGAAGACAAAAACACATAGAATTGCATAATTTTCTTTATCATTAAAACTAAGCTTTCATCAGCCAGAATACAATTCCTATCCCAAAATACACTTCCTGAAACTGAAGTTAGTTGTACACTTCCTATCACAAAATACAATTCATGTCAAAAAATAACCTTCGTGTCACAAAATAAAAAATACATTTCCTGGCACAAAGTACACGGTGCAATAGACCATAGATTTACAATTCTTTGCATATTATCCATTTGCAAAATAAGAAAATAGACTCATATATTCCCTTCACTCCCAACTTGTGAATATGTCAATGAATTTTGTATTGGTCATTGTGGTTCCAACGACACATGCATACTATCTGGTGCTATTACTTGTGGAGATCCGGTCGGCCCCTTCAATTTATTCCACGAATGACCAACCCGTAAAAAGGAAGCATGGCAAACATATATCAACATACCATGGAAGCTTTACTTGCATAGAATGTAACTTCATTAAAGTTCAACAAAAAAAAAATTCTCATGGATATAGTATTGAACCTTTGATTTCCTCCTTTGATGCGTAATTTTTTGAGTGCATCGCGTACATTTTGGATCATTTATAATAGTATTTTACATCATAATCATCGCATGGACCCTTCAAAGTTGGCATCACATTAGTCCCATGTTCAATGAACTAGTGATAAGGTTTGTAACCCACTTCATAACATCTAGACTTTTCACTTCATCATTTGCAATAAGGTTTGCAGCTTCGGCAAAAAGTTCACACATTTGTTTATATCTTTCTTGACCTGGGATTATTGTCAATCCATCATAGTTCATCATGACCCTAAAGTGGGCACGAGGCACGTCCCTCCTCCATCGTCTGACCGCTCTGGGAGTGTATTGACTCCTTTTATCGAATGTCTACAGACTATACCCGTGAACTCTAACAAGTGACAACTACAAACAATAGTTCCACTTTATTCTTCAAAAGACACACGAAAATATTTTTCCTTCAAAGAATCATTGATAACAACATTCTCTCGCACTACATATACATTCTCCGAGCTTCTATGGCTTGTGGAAACAACCTCACAATACATCATCTTTGTAGTGAACTCATTCTGAAACTCCTTGAATTTGTCTAACGTGTACACAAATTGAAATTAAAATTGTTTCTCTAAGTCGTACATGGTAACATAAGGAATCATTTGTGTAAATGACTTGAACTCGGCCTGAAACTCCTTCTCCACTTTAGACCTCAAGGCCCGGTCATGCTGCTCTACAAATTGTTTCAAAGATGCTCTTGAATGAACGAATCCATCAAAAAAGGCATTCATGCTCTCACTCCGTTGCGTTGTCGACATCCCAACCTAAAAAGTTGTGCGCAAGAAACAAGGAACCCACCTCCCTCTATTCTCGTAAAGACTTAATAACCAATCATTCGTGTGTAGAGCAAATCTTTCAATGATCACCACCATCCATGTTCAAACTCCTCGATACTTTGAGAATCATACACAACCTCACGTATAGTTGATAGAATTGAACCTTTCTCAGCATGATAACCAAACTTCTCCGGTAGCTTCTTCAAAATATTCCAGAGATACCATCGATGCTTTGTATTTGGAAAGACTAATGCATTTGCATTTTGCATAACCCGTCCTGATTTGTAATAAGGTACTGATGGAGCTTGATTACACATGCATTGAAGCCAGGTCTTAAAAATCCAAACAAATGACTCAGTATCCTCGCTCGACAATAAACCACATCCACGTAATGTTGATTGGCGATGATGATTTACCCCAACGAAGGAAGCAAATGGCATGTCATATTTGTTGGTCAAGTAGGTTGTGTCAAATGTTATAACGTCACCAAACTCCTTATATGCCACCCTACTCCTATTGTCTGCCCAAAATACATGTCGGAGTCTTGAGTTATCATCCAAATCCATGCTAAAATAAAAGCCACTACATTTCGATTTCATTTTCGAAAAATATGCCTGGATAGCCGCTGCATCCCCTTCGCTAGTCTGAGCCTCCTCACTTTCTCAATATAATTCCAACAATCCTTTTCTACACAACGCAATTTCTCATACCCGCCTGCTTCAACAACTTCCGAGTTAAAACTTTTATGTAATGGAATCCATGCCACATCATTCATTTCAAGCCTACGTTTCACCGCTGCAGTTAATTCTCGATTGCATCTGAACAATCTGGATTTCAAAGGACTGGTTCTATGATTATGCTCAAGTTGGACAAAGTTGATTCGCCATTTTCCACATAATTCTAGAGATGCAGTAATCCTCGCTCAACAACCTGATTGAACGGTAGGTTGTTGTGCAAATGACTTGCTTGAGGTACTAGGTCGGATGCCTTCTCGACCGCAAGTAGATGTCACATATCGAAGATTGCCTGCTTCATCCTTCTTTGAATTTCTCCTTCTAACTGGAAAACCGACTATTCGGGAATATTTTTTGTAAAAATCAAATACGGATTTTTCATTTTCAAATTTCAGTCCTACTTCCAGCGACATTATACTGTCCTGGGTATCATGTTCTCCAAGCTCCACATAATCATCATCTCTAAGCTTAAAATACCCATCCTCTTCATTTCCACGTTCTACACCTGGGTTCAGGTTACATGTATGCTAAGTTAGATCAAACGTTTTCAAATGACACTCACATTTCAACATTCATAAATTGGAACAAAGGTTACAAAAAGCAACTCAAAAGTAATCATCTACCTACTGCTATCTCAAATATCTCGTGATTGAGTTGCACATTAAATATTCAAAGTGTTCTCCACTACATCATACGTTAACCAACTCCTAAATCCTAAACCATTTATGATTTTTCCAAAAAAAAAAAAAAAAAGGAATGAAACAGGTATAGAAATAGGAAGCAAAATATGATACTGGGTACTGAAATTACTAACGAGGAATGGTAGATTACCTGTGCCGGATACGGAGGCCATTTTATGATTTCGAAGCTGGATCATATATTAGCTTCCCAACATTGATGTTCCATTCTCTGCATTGGTGCTTCTATTCTGATAGTTGAGGAGTACGGGTTTACACGGATTGGTATAGGTTAGAGGTGAGGCTATGTTACGTGGTCGTCGGGAACTACGTCCTGAATGGAGTATATGGTCGGTGATTGGTGGGAATAGGATTGCTACAGTATCTTACTCTTTTTGTTCATTTTGATGAAAAGGTGGCCAGCTCCCTGAAGAAGCAACGCAAATACGAAAATTAAATCCCGCTTTTTTTTTTTCTTTTTCCTGTCCATTATATTATGTACAAGAGTCTGTATGCCAGTTAGTACGAATAGCATTTTCCGCGTACATATTATCAGAAAAAATGGGCCCAGAATTTTTGGGCCTAAGCTCGGGCTTGTTCAGCCTACTATTAGGTCGGATTCATATAAAAAAAAGAACTATGCTATGTGTACACTCTTATTTATACACTTTTTGTACACTTCACTCACATGGGGTGAGACCCATTTATAGGGGATTAAAATAATCAACCACATGTGAGTAGGTGTACAATAAGTGTATAAAAAAAAGTATACACATGGCTTTATTAAAAAAAAAAAAAAAAAAGGATAACTAGTTAAATTAATTATTAATTACCTTTCTCTCCACATCCCTAAATAAAAGGTTACCATAATTAATGACATTAAATCAAATGATACATTCTCTCACATCAAAATAGGTATTTTCTAAACTTTGGGAGTGAAATTCTGTAATATTACAAGTAATTTGAAAATTACGTATTTTTCTATAACCATCCATTACATCTAGGTAGTTATGTAAATTTACCTTTTATAAATTGAGATGCATTGATGATTTCTTAGCATATAAAGTTAAATGTATTTGATATATACATTCGGTAACATTTAATTAAAACTAACATTTCATATTGCTTAATTTGTTACATCCATTTAAATATAGGACCACGTGTATTTAATTTGAAATGTTAAAGTAAATATGAAATGAAATATTTATTTTATATATTTAGATATCAAATATTGTATTAAGATAGTTAGTACAAATTCTAATAATACATTTCGGGTAGTGATAAATGAGTTTGTGATAATCTAGAATTTATATTTTGAAAAGATTAATTAAATCAGTTATCGTTAAAATTGAATGTTATGCAAATGGTCATAAAAGTCTTTTTATAGCAAGTCATTCAAGTTCCAAACTATTAAAGTTGTGACCACTTGGTAAAAAAATTGGCCCATATTAGGTACCATTTATTCAAAACCTCATATCATTTCAACTCACATTTTATTAATAAAATAATCTACATATATATCCGAAAAATTCCTATTTTTAAGAAATCATTCTCCCAAAATTTACTATTACCAACTAAATTATTTGAAATAGTATACATTCTCCAAAAAATCATTATTATAAAATTCGTTTTGAAGATAATAAGGGCTCAAAAAAGGACCAAATATGTTTACAAGAGAAAAACGCAATACGTAAAGGAGATCACTTCTCAAAAATAGGTATTGACCCATTTTCCCGCTTATGGTAGGTTATATTAATTAACTATTATTATTTGAAATAACAGGTCTAAAAAAGGGGCTTATGTACACATTTTCCAAAAAAAAAAAAAAAAATCACACTTATAAAAATCATTTTGTAAATAATGAGGGCTCAAACAATGACTAAATATATCTACGAGAAAAATGTAATAGATAAAGGGAGAGCTTTTTCCCAAAAACAGGTATTGACCCATTTTCTCGCATATGGTAAATAGTATTAATTAAATATTTATTATTAATTTTGGACAATATGCAGATTTAAAATAATCCAATTGAATGCAGATTTTTATACAATTGCATTTTTCAGGTCTCGAAAATTCTTGATCCGCCTTCCCCTCTTGAAATTCAATTACAATTTTTTTTTTTTTAATTCGTAAGAAAAACATTATTAATATCACATAAATGTTTTTTTTAAATAAAAAAAATGAAAGAGGATAAAATAGGAGCGTCATCGACCTATATTTTTTTTATTTTCGTTTTAGTAAGATTCTGAGCGTATATTACATATATATCTATTTTTTACTATTACAAATTCTATTTAAATATACTTTTTTTCCATTTTAAGCTTTAAATCAATTTAAATTATAATATTAAAAGTAATTTTCAGGAACGGTAAACATACGAACCATAAAAGAAAAATAAAAAACAAAAAAAATAAGTTATGTGTAATTGTACCTTTTATTGTAATTAATTGGCATCCTTCATTTCTTATTTTTAATTAAATATTCATTTCATATGTTAATATATAAATTCAATATATGTGAGTAACAAATGACCGTGTATCGTACGGATATAACACTAGTTATGAATAATAGTACGGAATAAAATGTCTAAACAAGAATGATTATCTTGAATGGATGATTATGTAACACTTAAAAATATGAATAATTTTAGTTATATAGTTCGGTCTCGTTTTTTCATACCAAACATATAATACGAGTTTAGAGAAAACGAAAATACATAAATAAGAATAAATTAAAATCTTATTAATTATATTGTTCAATCTCATTCGTCATACACAACATGCAACTCGCGTTTAGAAAATAAGAAAAAGAACGTATAATGATTTTTAACATCTTAAACAAATACAATTGAATTAGGCATGTACAGAGAGATTTTGCAAATAATACTTCACACTAGTCTAGGTGACAGTAGGACAACTAATTCATTGTGCAATGAATTTGCATTGACTACCGGACAATAAATTAATGATGTTACTCCCAACTAAATTAGTGCTAGTGAATAATGTTATATATCGTGAGTCATGACCTTTGGTAAACATTTTATTTATGCCTCTAAGAAAAATAAGAGATTTCGCTTATCCTTACACCTCCAGAAAATTAAAACTTAAAGTCACAAGTTCTTAATGATACTTGAAGCTTAAAAACTCTCTAAATAGCCGGAGCACGGTCACTTCTCTCTCTCCCAAAAAGTTTTTTTTTTTGTTAAGTATATCCTATTACAACTAAAACCCCTCCTAAAACCCACCATAGGATTCAAACCTTAGTCTATGCCAAGAAGGATGTCACCCTAACCACTAGCGCATTGTCTTGATCCTTCAAAAATTTGTTTTTGTGAAGTGTGAAAAGAAGAAAAATCCTATTTACAGGAGAAGTCCGCAGGAATTCCAAAGATCGTGAAATCTGAACTGTCAAATGACGCCACGTGGTGATCATCCATGGTCCACATGGACTGTCAAATGTTGCGTCCTGTCAGAGCAACACGTCTTTTGACAAAACCTTCACATCACTTCATACGATAACCAAACACTTTCAAAAACCCGAAGATATTTAGTGACGCAATCCCACTCGGGAATCTCGACGAGACACGCGGAATAATGAATTAAAAAATGTAGGAAAGATCTAGACTCAGCAACAAACACAAGAAATAAGAAAATAAATTAACTAGAAAAGATAAAATTGATGTAGGACCTTGACCCGACAATCACGAAGCGAAGATTCGATTATGCGGATTGAAGATCCAAAGTTTTCGAAGTACCACAAGGACTTGTCAATTTCCTTGATAAGTTTCTGATGGGAATGCCATAAATATCTCACAATATTTGATAAGTTCAATTGGTTGTTCTTGAAAAAACAAAAGGTAATCCTCAACCTTTCAAAGAGAACACTCTCAATTTCATTCAATAATATCAAAGTTAATGTTTACAATGGAAAAAACTGATAATATAAAGTAAAATAGACCTAAAACTAGGTTTAGCCACTAATGGGCTCTAAAACATGAAAATAATAAAACAAAACAGAAAATAAGTCTAAATTAGCGAAAATCGGGAAAAATAAAGTTACGGCCGTAATTTACTAACTTATGCCGTAAGTGGCTTTCTGATTGATATTTACGACCGTATCCATGAAACTTACGGCCGTAAGAATGAATATCTTGGAATTCTTTGTTCAAACCCGTGGGCTTGTTACAACCGTAACGTCCGGGACTTGCAGCCGGGAATTTGCCACTGGAACTCGAACTTCGACCCTTCAACTCAGTTTGCTCCGTCTGTCATCTCGACTCGACTCCAACATGAAACTTGTGTCGTTTCCCACGTAGATCACTATCGCATTGTCGATAGCTCGACTTCTCCTTTAGTCTCCTACTTCGAAACACATCATCGCCCTCTCTTGAAAATGATTCGACCTCGAATCTAGAACTGACCCAATCCTCTTGCAACTTCTGGTTTTGTTGGCTCTTAGTTCATGCTTATACTTGCTTATGCGAGATTGATGTTCATGTTTGTGCTTTATGCTATCCTTCAAACTTTTGGGCTGCCCCTTTTCTCCTTCAACTTTCTTGGCATTTTGGGTTGCTCATTTGTGCGAATGAATTTCTTCCCTATTTTAAGCTCATAGTTTGACTTAGGCACCTGCAAAACAAATTTAATAGAACTAGGGAGGGGTATGTTAGTGTGAGTAAGTGCAAATAAACTCATTTTTATGGTGGACTCTCATTTCTTTTGCTTTCTGCACTCAATCTCTTCTTTTTTTTAGGTTTGAACCTCAACTCTCTTTTCTTTATTTTTCGCTCCCTCTCCTTTTTCTGAGGTCGTGGCCTCAACTCTCTTTTCTTTAATTTCCACTCCCTCTCCTTTTTCTAAGGTCGTGGCCTCAACTCTCTTTTCTTTAATTTTCACTCCCTCTCCTTTTTCTGAGGTCATGACCTCAACTCTCTTATTTTTCACTTTTCACTATCAATTAGTCTTCCAGGGCCTGCGCTGGAGATAGTGGAACTAGAGTAAACTTCTTCCCACCTTTCACAGGATTGTATCTATTCGTATACCTTTCATGTAGCATTGCCCTTTCATGTTGCCATGGCCTCCCCAATAGCATGTGGCCAACATGCATAGGCACCACATCACATACGTCATTCACATATCTACCAAGAGAAAAAGTCACCAAAACCTATTTATTCACCTTAATTTCCCCTGACTCAGTCAACCACTGCAACTTATATGGCTTTGGATGTTTTAGTAAAGGTAATCCCAATTTTTCCACCAACATTGTACTAACTACATTAGTATAACTCCACCCATCAATCACCATACCATAAACCTTATGATTCACCAAACATCTAGTGCAAAAAATATTATCCCTCTGCTCATTCACATTATCCACAAAATCCACCTTATGTCTAATGTTAAGAGCACGCCTATTAACAAGTGATTCATCTATTGCAATATTTTTCAATTTATCACTATCACATAGGGATGACAAAAAAATTCGAAGTGCCCGAAATCCGGATGACCCAAAATGACCCGCCTTGAAAATTACCCACCCCTTCGGGTCCGGGGGACGGGTTTTTGGCCCGGCGGAGTATTTTCGGGGCGGACCCACCCCGTGACCCTTTTTTTTTCCAATATTGAAATGAGAAACTAAAAATAAATTTAATGAGGTCCAGAACCTTGGTGGGATTTAGGGGTATGAGAATACACAACCATTATACCATTATGTTGTTTATTGATTTTTTTCCCTTCAAATATATACATATTATCTTTAAAGTTCAAACTTAAAAACTCTAACTAGTTCGACGCCTAAGTTTTTTACCTAAAAATTCATTACCAATTTTGAGGAAGAAGAAAAAAATAATAATTTTCTGGTCATTGCCGGGGCGGGGCAGGGTAACACAATGTCAGGGCGGGGCGACCCCCGACCCGCCCCGAACCCGACCCATTGCCATCCATACTATCACATGCATTCTTTAACTTAAGCATTTTCTCAACTTTACCTCTAGAAACAACTTTCTCTTCACACCTAACCTTTTATGTGGACATTCAAGTGAAATATGACCCTAATCCAAACATTTAAAACACTTAACATTTCTATCCTTAAGAGGGTTGGACTCGAAAGTATAGTTTACCTTTGGTTGTTGGTTCCTCCCTCCTCTTTGGAGTATGATCACTACTCTTCCGTTTTGGTGTCTCTTTCCACCTCAATGGCCTTTCATCAACCACATCTCCACCCCTAGTATTGGATTCATGTCTCTTATCCCTCTTAGCTCTAGAATCCACTTGAGATTACTCCTTTCGCCATCGTGCTTCTCTTTCATCTATCCTAGCCAAGAATTTATCTCATTGTGCCTCCATTGATTTAATCAATTTAATTTACTGTTCGGCACTCATTGATGAAGATGGTGAATATTTCCCCCCTATGAGACATTTTTAATAACAAGAAATAGAGGTAAAATTCCTCACAAAATTATCACTCGTGTATCAGTCAAAATCCCTTTTCCAATATCACCCAAGAACCTATCAACGATCACAAATAAGGAATTTATGGAAGACATGAAGAAAACAAGAATTGAGAAATTCTCGAAATATTCAATTTTTTTTCGTGATTTTCAGATATATATAATTTTTTAATCTGAAATTTGATTACGAATATAGCAAAACAAACGGAACTAGATGTGGATAAGAATTCACTAAAATAAAAAAGTTTGAATTTTTTTGTGGAATTTTTTTAATGGATCAAAATAAGGAAAACTTGACTGGCACGAAGAACAAGGAAAACAAGAAAAGTCAAGAAAAAGTCAAAAAATACCAACAACTGAATCTTGATCCAAGCTCTGATACCAGATGACGCGATCCCACTCGAGAATCTCGACGTGACACGTGGAATAATGAATTGAAAAACGTAGGAAAGATCTAGACTCAACAACAAACACAAGAAAAAGAAAATAAATTAACTGAAAAAGATAAAATTGACGTTAGGACCTTGACCTGACAATCACGACACGAAGATTCGACAATGCGAATTGAATATCCAAAGTTTTCGAAGCATCTCAAGGACTTTTAAATTTTCTTGATAAGTTTCTATTGGGAACTCCACAAATATCTCAGTATATTTGATTAATTCAATTGGTTGTTCTTGAAGAAAACAAAAGGGAATCATCAATCTTTTAAAGAGATCACTCTCAATTTCATTCAATAATATCAAAGTTAATGTTTACAATGGGAAAAAATGATAATATAAAGTAAAATTGACCTAAAACTAGGTTTAGTCGCTAATGGGCCCTAAAACATGAAAATAACAAAACAAAAAGGAAAATAAATCTAAATTCGCGAAAACCAGGAAAAATAAAGTTACGGCCGTAATTTACTAACTTACGGCCGTAAGCAGTGTTCAGAAAACCGAAAACTGGTTCGATCCGAAAAAGACAACGGGTCAAAGATCAGAAGGTCAAACCGGGTCGAACCGAGATTGAACCGGTTTCAATTAAAAAATTAAAAATTATTCCAAAAATCACAAATTTTTCTAATAAATAAGTTATTTTACAAATAAACCAACATTTACTCATTTAGAAAATAAAACCATACACAAAATATAGATTATTTTATTATCACAATAATATTTTTTAATTTTAGAATTACTAATTCAAAGAAAATATAGATGAATTATTGTTAATTATATTTATTATTCCTATAATTTATTTCAAAACTTTAAATATTAAAAGTATTTTAACCCATAAAAATGATTTTAACTTATAATACTAGTAATGGAATATAAATAGTTGGAAAATTAAATAAATATAAAAGAGAATGAAATGAAAAAACAATTTTCAAAATGGTTGGAATTGTGATGAGAATCCAGGGAGTCAATCGAGTCAAAGTCAAACAGGTCAACCCTCTATCAGGATACTGGTGGGGCCCATGACAAGATCCAAGGCTAAAGAGGTCCAAGAGTCGATGGCAGGACTCATTTTCAAGCTCCGAAATCAAGTCCACATGGAAGAGAGCAAGATCGAGGTCAATTGCCTAAGTTTGGAAGCTCAGGACATTTCGGTTGACCGAAAGTCCATCCGGTCGACCGAAACTCTGCAGGGATTTTTGGAGCAAGCCTCAGGAGGGTTCAGATGAGCTCTGTATGACCGAAAGTGCTATTTCGGTCGACCTGTTGTTCGACCGAAATATTTTCGGTCGACCGGTTCGGTCAACCGAAAGTCTCCCGATTGTAAATGCGGGGTTTTTTGTGCAATTTTGCAAACTTTCTTTTCTTTCACTTTGTATATCTTTTGTAAAGCATTGAAACCCTAGTTAGTTTTTTGGGACATTGAAGACTCCATTGAGAGCATTTAAGAGAGGTAAATCCTTTCTTCACTTGTAACTTTTCTTGGAATATTACTTCAACTTGTATATTGAGAATTTATCTTGTGTATTGGTTGTTATTGTTTATTCCACAAATCTTGGTATTTGTCTTAATCTCTCCATTGGGTTAGGGTTAGTTTTTCTTAGAATTTTGGTTGGGTTAAACTTGGGTCAAGATTCCTCATTTATTACCTTTTTAGCTTTCTTGGGTTGGTACAAAATTGTTGTGGGAATTTTTGATTTAATCACCAAAGGGGTTCGCATCATTTGGTATCAGAGCTTGACTTTAAAATTGGTAATCCTGTCTTTACATTTATTGTTGTTGTTCTTGATAGTCAAAAAAAAAACGAAAATTACAAAAGAAATTGGGGAAAATTAGTTGCCCGTGAATATTTCATGATTCCTACATATTGGGCATTGTTGTTATCATCAATTTGAAAGTTTCTTGGGGATACATTTGAACAAACACTTGAAAATTTCAAACTATTCAAGCTTGCATCCTAAGTGTTTGATAAAATGTTTCAAAGAGTGTTTTCATATTGAAACCTACCATTCAACTACCAAACACATTCCTAAGTGAATTCCTTGTGTCTTACATCAAGTTATTGTGACTATACCCTTGAAAATCTTATTGGTCAAGTTAAATTCCTTACTTCCTTGTATAATAGCAAGCAACTAAATTCTACTTGCTATTGTGTCAATCATTCCCTTTGCTTCCTTTGTTGTTTGTAGAATTTGTGCTACACAAGAGTTGAATTCTCAATTAAGTTGAATTACGTTCCTTGGAAAGTTTGGGTAAGAAAGTGAGGAGTGGTAAAAGGCAAGAGTGGTGAGCTCATTAGAGGGAAAAGGCCTAATTGAGTGAAACACGAGCGAAAATATTTTGTGAGGACACTTGCACACTTACACTCCATGGCAAATGCACATACTTCCAGTGGACAAGATTCTAATGCACAAACTCAAGAGTTGAGGGATATGATACAAGCTCTCACGGTTACTATGACGGATATGGGGGGAAGGTTGGAGGGTAGATTAGCAATGTTGGAGACTAGGAGGGAAGTTCCACCTCCAAGGGATGATAATGTTAGGAGGGGTGATAGGAGAAGGCCTAGAGATGAGTATGAGGATGATGATGTTGATGATGATGAATTGGAGAGTGAAGGGGGTAGTGACCAAAATTGGAACATGGGTAGGAATAGAGGAGGTAGGAATGTGAGGGGAGTAGGTCGAGGTCATGGGAGGAACCCTAGGGGTAGGGATGGAGTGGATGGTAATCTTGGTAGTATTAAGATGAAAATTCCTTCTTTCCATGGGAAGAGTGATCCGGATGCTTATTTAGAATGGGAGAGGAAGATGGAATTGATTTTTGAATGTCATAGGTACTCCGAGGATAAAAAGGTTAAGTTAGCGGTAGTGGAGTTTACCGACTATGCCTTAGCTTGGTGGGATAATTTATTACTCACTAGGAGAAGGAATTTCGAGGGTAGTGTGGATACTTGGGATGAGTTGAAGAGCCTTATGAGAAAAAGATTTGTACCAAGTCACTACTATAGGGGCTCTATCAAAGAGTACAAACCCTTACTCAAGGAACAAAGGGTGTTGAAGATTATTATAAGGAGTTGGAGAAAGCTTTGATGAGGGCCGACATAGAGGAGGATAGAGAAGCCACTATGGCTCGATTTACGAGTGGGTTGAATAGGGAGGTAACCAATGTGGTTGAATTACACCATTATGTTGAGATGGAGGAGTTGGTACACATGGCTATTAAAGTGGAGGCTCAATTGAAGAAGAATGAGCAACTTAAAAGAAAGGGGCAAGAAAAATTCTTGGGAGGTCCTAGTTCCAATTGGAAGTCTAAGTGGGGGAGTGAAAAGGTTGATAAGGCACCACTTAAGGACAATATTGAAACCTCCAAGGGAAAGGAAGTTAGCTTCGTCAAGGATAAACCAAAGGTTGTTCCTACCACTTCTAGGAGTCGGGATATAGAATGCTTCAAGTGTAGAGGACGGGGGCATTATGCTCGAGAGTGCCCTAATAATAGGGTGATGATTATCAAAAATGGGGAGTGGTACTCGGAAGATGAAGAGGACGAAGAGGGGGTGCTATGTAGAGGAGATAGTGATGACGAGGAAGAAGAGGTGGAGGGAATTGTTAGTCCACCCAAGTCTTTAGTCACCATTAGGTCTCTCAACACCCAAGCCAAGGTGGATGATGCGGCTAAGCAAAGGGAGAATATCTTCCATACTAGATGTCTTGTGAAGGACAAAGCGTGTAGTCTCATCATTGATGGGGGAAGTTGCACCAATGTAGTTAGCACTAGTATGGTAGAGAGGTTTTGATTACCTTTAATGCCACATCCTAATCATTATAAGTTACAATGGTTGAGTGATTATGGTGAGTTGAAGGTAAGCAAGCAAGTATTACTTATTTTCAACATAGGGACCTATGAGGATCAGGTACTTTGTGATGTGGTACCCATGCAAGCTACACATATTTTATTGGAGAGGCCATGGCAATATGATAGGAGGGTATTGCATGATGATAGGAAAAATAGGTATAGTTTCCAAATGAATGGAAAACCCGTAACACTCCTACCTTTGAGTCCGGAAGAAGTTTACAAGGACCAATTGAAACTCAAGAAGGAGGAGGAAAAAGAAAGAAGAAAAAAAAAGATGGAGTTGAGTGAGGGACAAAAAGAAAGTGAAAAAAAAAGAGGGGAAAAAATAGTGAGAAAAAAATGAGGGGATGCAAGAAAAAAGAAAGAGAGCAAAAGAAATTGAGAAAATAATGAATTTTTATGCGAGTAAAGGTGATGTGGAGAGAGCTTTAAAAGAAAATCATTATATTCTTTTGATGGTGTATAAGGAGTCCCTCCTTATACTTGACGACCCTTACACTTCCCTCCCCACTTTAGCTACTTCTTTATTGCAGGAGTTCGAGAATGTCTTCCCGGAGGAGATGCCTAGTGGGCTTCCACCCATTAGAGGCATCGAGCATCAAATTGATTTCATCCCCAGAGCCATCATTCCAAATAGACCGGCATATCGAAGCAACCCGGAGGAGACCAAGGAACTCCAAAAACAAGTTGAAGAGTTGATGGGTAAAGGATATGTTCGTGAGAGCATGAGTCCTTGTGCCGTTCCCGTGCTACTAGTGTCCAAGAAGGATGGAACCTTTAGAATGTGCGTCGATTGCTGAGCCATTAACAACATAACGGTAAAGTATCGACACCCCATTCCTAGGTTAGATGATATGCTAGATGAGTTGCATGGTTCTTGCATTTTTAGTAAAATCGACTTGAGAAGTAGATACCACCAAATTAGGATGAGAGAAGGAGATGAATGGAAAACCGCTTTTAAAACTAAATATGGTTTATATGAGTGGTTGGTTATGCCCTTCGGTCTCACTAATGCACCGAGCACTTTTATGAGATTAATGAACCATGTTTTACGTGCATTCATTGGAAAATTTGTGATAGTTTACTTCGATGATATTTTGATTTATAGCAAAAATTTGAATGAGCATATTGAACACTTGAGAAGTGTACTTGTGGTTTTGAAAGAAGAACAATTGTATGCTAACCTTAACAAGTGTAATTTTTGCATGGAGAGTGTGGTCTTTCTTGGATTTGTAGTTAGTACTAAGGGGGTAGAGGTCGATGAGGAGAAGATCAAAGCCATTAAGGAATGGCCCACTCCCACAAGTGTCACCGAGGTAAGAAGCTTCCACGGGTTAGCTAGTTTTTACCGTAGATTTGTCAAGGATTTTAGCACACTAGCTTCACCACTTATCGAGGTTGTCAAAAAACATGTGGGGTTTAAATGGGGGGAGGCGCAAGAAAAGGCCTTTAATGAAATAAAGAACAAATTGTGCACCGCCCAGGTTTTATCCTTGCCTAATTTTGATAAAACTTTTGAGATTGAATGTGATGCTTCAGGCACAGGTATTGGAGCAGTTTTGATGCAGGAGAAAAGGCCGATTGCCTACTTTAGCGAGAAGCTCAGTGGAGCCGCCCTGAACTACCCCACCTATGACAAGGAGCTCTATGCGTTGGTGAAATCGTTAGAGACATGGCACCACTACTTGTGGCCTAGAGAGTTCGTCATCCACACTGACCATGAGTCATTGAAGCACTTGAAGGGGCAAGGGAAGTTGAGCAAGAGGCATGCCAAATGGGTGGAGTACGTAGAAACTTTTCCCTATGTCATCAAATACAAACAAGGTAAGGAGAATGTGGTCGCCGACGCCCTTTCTCGAAGGTATGCTCTTATTACTACCTTGAGTGCTAAATTGTTGGGTTTTGAGAGCATTAAGGACTTGTATGCGCATGATGCGGATTTTGCTAGTATATTTATATCATGTGAGAGGGTTGGATTTGGTAAGTATTACAGGCAGGAGGGGTTTTTTGTTTCGAGAAGGTAAACTTTGTATGCCAAATTGCTCATTGAGAGAGTTAATGGTAAGGGAGGCCCATGGCGGGGGATTAATGGGTCACTTTGGGGTAAGAAGAACCTTGGAAATCTTACAAGAACATTTCTTTTGGCCTAAAATGAGTAGAGATGTTGGGAGAATTTGTTCTAGGTGCATAACTTGTAGGAAGGCCAAGTCCAAGGTAGAACCACATGAATTATATACACCCCTACCTGTCCGTAGTGAACCTTGGACGGTAATTTCTATGGACTTCATTTTGGGATTGCCTAGGTCAAAAAGAGGTAGTGATTCCATTTTCGTGGTTGTAGATAGGTTTAGTAAAATGGCGCATTTCCTTGCTTGTCATAAAACCGATGATGCCATTCATATCGCCGACCTATTCTTTAGGGAAATAGTGCGACTCCATGGGGTTCCTAGGAGCATTGTGTCGGATAGGGACGTTAAATTTCTTAGCCACTTTTGGAAGGTCTTGTGGGGGAAATTGGGAACTAAACTTTTGTTTTCAACAACTTGTCACCCCAAACCGATGGCCAAACAGAGGTGGTTAATAGAACTTTAACACAACTTCTTCGCACCGTCCTTAAGGGGAACCTAAAGAATTGGGAAGAGTGTTTACCTTTTGTTGAATTTGCATATAATCGAAGTGTTCATTCTACTAGTTCTTTTTCTCCATTCGAGATTGTTTATGGTTTTAACCCTTTAACTCCTTTGGACTTGATTCCGTTACCTATTGATGAAAGAGGTAGTTTAGATGGGAAGAGAAAGGCGGAGTTGGTAAAATCTCTCCACGAGAAAGTCAAACTCCAAATCGAGAAGAAGAATGAACAATATGCCTCCAGTGCCAATAAAAGTAGAAAACGAATGACATTTGAGGCCGGTGATTGGGTATGGTTGCATTTGAGGAAAGAGCGGTTCCCGACTCAAAGAAAATCAAAATTACAATCACGTGGTGATAGCCCCTTCCAAATCCTAGAGAAAATCAATGACAATGACTACAAGCTTGACCTTCCTGGTGAGTACAATGTATCAGCTTCTTTTAACGTCTCTGACTTATCCCCTTTTGATGCAGGTGAAGATTCGAGGTCGAATCCTTTTCAAGAGGGAGGGGATGATGAGAATCCAGGGAGTCAATCGAGTCAAAGTCAAACATGTCAACCCTCTATCAGGATACCGGTGGGGCCCATGACAAGATCCAAGGCTAAAGAGGTCCAAGAGTCGATGGCGGGACTCATTTTCAAGCTCCGAAATCAAGTCCACATGGAAGATAGCAAGATCGAGGTCAATTTCCTAAGTTTGGAAGCTTGGGACATTTCGGTCGACCGAAAGTGCTATTTCAGTCGACCTGTTGTTCGACCGAAAGTCTCCCGATTGTAAATGCGGGGTTTTTTGTGCAATTTTGCAAACTTTCTTTTCTTTCACTTTGTATATCTTTTGTAAAGCATTGAAACCCTAGTTAGTTTTTTGGGACATTGAAGACTCCATTGAGAGCATTTAAGAGAGGTAAATCCTTTCTTCACTTGTAACTTTTCTTGGAATATTACTTCAACTTGTATATTGAGAATTTATCTTGTGTATTGGTTGTTGTTTATTCCACAAATCTTGGTATTTGTCTTAATCTCTCCATTGGGCTAGGGGTTAGTTTTCCTTAGAATTTTGGTTGGGTTAAACTTGGGTCAAGATTCCACATTTATTACCTGTTTAGTTTTCTTGGGTTGGTACAAAATTGTTGTGGGAATTTTTGGTTTAATCACCAAAGGGGCTCGCATCAAATTATATATATATATACACACACACACACACACACACACACACATGAAAAGCAAGCAAATTACATAGTAGCTACACTTGAATCCCACATCGGCTGAAAGAGGAGATGGGAAGAGTACTTTTGCCTATATATACATGTGATGAGAGGACTTTAGTAATTGGTCCAATTGGAGGCTTTTGCAACCAGCCAACCACATTTCATATGAGTTTAAAAAAAAATTTGAAAAAAAAAAAAAATTGACCCGTGAAACCAGATTAAACCAGGCCGGATCAACCGGTTTTCCAATTTAACCGGTCAAAAATCGGGTTCTTTGACTGGGTTTTAAATGGCCGATTTTTTTTCCTAACCGAACCGGTTTTCTGGCCGGTTCAGGGGTTTTCTGGTTGAACTGGTTGAACCGGCCGGTTCTGTTCGGTTTTCTAAACATTGGCCGTAAGTGGCCTTATGATTGCTATTTACGGATGTATCCATAAAACTTACAGCCGTAAGTATGAATATCTTGGAATTATTTGTTCAAAGCCGTGGGTTTTTTACGCCTGTGACGTTCAGGACTTGCGGGTGTGAATTTTCCACTGGAACTTGAACTTCAACCCTTCGACTCGGCTTGCTCCGTCCGTCGTCTCAGCTCGACTTCGACATGAAACTTGTGTCATTTCCCACGTAGATCACTGTTACATTGTCGATAGCTCAACTTCTCCTTTGGTCTCCTACTTCAGATCACATCATTTAGCCAGATAAAAATAATAAGCATGTTGTTGCGCATCCATCTCTCCTCGAACTCGAAAATAGATGCAAGGGGCTCTATGGTGAGTACAAATTTTATCAAACCTGAGCCTTCAACCTCGAACACTTATCCAGGAGGTACTTTTTTTACCTCAAAGATAACTTATACCCCGAGCACTAGCTTGATCCCTTTAACACAGGAATGCAGTTCGGGTTTATTTATGCTCGGGGTCCTTTCCTCGTAAACCAAGTACTATTTCGTGACCTCAATAGGACTCGAGGTCCTCATAGTCATATCCTTACATAACCATTGTAGTTAGAGGTGTTTTTCGGACGGAACGAATCGAAAACAAGTATTCCAATTTTCGTTCCAAAAAATTTCGGAATCAAAATATTGTTCCAAAATTCATTCCAAAATTTTCGGAATACACAACTTTCTTTCCAAACTGAAATTCGGAAATTTTCTGAAATTTCCAATATTTAATATTTTACCAACATTTATAATAATTTTAAGCATATAGAAAAAGAATGTCTAAAAAGTAAAATCAAATGAGTTAAAAATTTCAACTAGTAAAAAATTATAATTAAAGTTATAAAGTACAAAAGATAACAACATAACATCTATAAATAGATTTTAACATAAATTTCTTCATCATAATTCAATAAAATAGAAGTCAATGAGGATCACGATGCTATAATTCTTGTCATTCTTCTTTTTTTTTTTTTTAACTAAATATAAGTGTTGCATGTCAATTATATACTACATCTCATATTAATAATATTTTAATATTAATTGTTCAATAAATTATTTTCTAAAATCTTATATTATTAATTGCAATAAAAACAAAAGAATGGAATTTATTTGGAAAAAAATAGAATTTTCGGATCGGAATATTTCGGAATGCTTCTGAATCTTTTGGATCGGAATTTCGGGAATTTCGAAAGTCGTTCCAATTTGAATCCAATTTTTTTGGAAAATTTCGGATTTCTTCTCTTTTTCTTGTTTCCTTACCGTTACTCTGTCTATTTTTTGACATGAATTTCATATAGTTATTCTATTTATTTGACGTCACTATAGACAATATTCCAACACGACTATAATAAAACTGCTAAAAATAATTAATAACTTTATCTTATCTTATTATCTTATTACTATATTAAAGGAAGAAAGTTGCTTAAGTTTTCCCTCAAATTCCCCCCCCCCCCAAAAAAAAGACTAGAGCTGCATGACTTATTATTACATTGCTTTTTCCTTTTTCCCATGTGAAATAAAAGCTTGCTTTGGAAGCTTCTCTTCAGGAAAATATCAGAAAAATAAAAGCTTCCTCGCGAAGCTTCTCTTCAACGTCAATATCACCAAGGTTTCTTCATATCTATCACAATCATGGGTAGTCATTGGTGTTCAAAAAAAAAAAAGTCAGATGGATTTCCCATTACTTTTTCAAATAAAGCTTTGCCAACGCAAAGCTATGTATTCACACCTTTCTTTCCCATTATTTTTTCAAATTCAAATTCACAAAATCAAACGAAGAAGAAAACATCCACAGCGAAAATCTGATTATAGCAAATGGCTGAGGAAAGCCAAGCGAAGATTCCCCCACAGTACAATTTGAATGCCAAGTGGGATGCTTCTCTTGATTCGGCGTTCGCCGATGCCTTCTCTAGCCTCCTCCTCTTCCATTGGTATGCCAGGGAGTCCAGTGACATGCTGGGAATTATTAGTTTTTTGTGCTGGAGTGGGTATTGGATCTACATATTTGGCTACTGGAAGGAAGAGGTGAAATAGTTATACAAAAACAATATTTCCCCTGATTCAATTTATTTTGTGAACTGAGGCACTTTTTCAATTTTCCCCTATATTAGGTTTCCATTAGAAATGATAAATTTACTATGAGTTTTTATTTTTAATTCAGTCCTTTAAGATTATGTTGGATTTGATGATAACCTTCTTGAACTCCCATTATTGAATAGTTCCCCTAAATTTCACATTTCTTTATAATTTTCAACTACATTAGAATTTTTGCTATATAATGCTTGGATATTTTGGAATTACTATTAGTTATCTTTAGAAGTTAATTTTTCTAATTTGCTTATATTCACGAAATCTCGAGTACACTTACATTAAATAAAATATTGCACGATTCGTGATGTTGAACGAGAATTGGGATATCTTAAAATGGAGTTGAAACTTACTTTTGGACCAAAGAAAGCTGGTATCATATTGAACGAGAATTGGGAAATCTTAAAATGGAGCTGAAACTTACTATTAGACCAAAGAAAGCTGGTATCATATGTGCTTTGGTGTTCCTACTTCCTTTAACAATATTCATCTTTTGTTGAGTTTAACTGTAAGTGTCTGTTTGATTGTGAGGTATGAAATTTGGTATTTTTCTCTCTCTAAAATAAAGTTTCCTTCAAATGCTCTTTGTCCAAAAGCACCAAATATGACTACTTGCTTTGTAAATGTGACTTCATAACTTAACTACCATGACTCTAGAAGTTTATGTATAGCATTTACAATTTACTTTATTTTGTGTCTCATATGGATAGAAATCAATTAATGGACACTAGACCTGCGATCATCTCTAGCATTTATGTCTCGTGGTATAATATACGTAGGTACTTCATTTCCATTATTTTGTAGACAATACTGCACAAAAATGTATGAAGGAATCTTACACCATATTTCATCCATGACATAATATTGTATTGTCCTTATTTATGCTTTCTTTCTACCTTCGTTCAGGCGAAGGAATTGCAGGCCAACTTTGTCCACTTGAGCCTATTGAGCAAGTGACTTTATGAAGTATTCTTTTCCTATTTGGTACTGCTTTATCATGTCATTGGAAATTGATTCCAGAGAGTTTTCACATTTCAAATTTTGAATCATCCATGTTTAGCATATCTAAATGGGCCTCTTCCTTGCTTCTTGCAGGCTAGAATGCAAAGAGGTAATATAATATTATTGCCGATTCAGTTGAGTTATTTTAGCTTTGCGATGAATTAAAAAAAAAAAGGTTTTTTTTTAATAATTTTTTCTATGTTCTCAGTATTTACTATTTAGCAATTGTTCAAGTAATCTTAATGAGTTAATTTGGTTCAATTTTGTTTTGTTGATCACAGGCACTGATCATGAGATCAAAAAATATTTATTTTCTATTATATACAGCTTCTTTAGCACACCAATAAAAATTGTCTTTGTAAATGTTTTCACCTAATTTTCATATTTTACTTGACTTTTCTAATTTTGCTCGATTCTTATTCTGCAAGGTGGGAGACTTTGGTTTGGCAAGATGGCAACCTGATGGAGAGACAGGAGTTGAAACAAGAGTAATTAGAACATTTGGGTAATTCTTTTATTACTTGGTTCCTCTGTTATAGACTATGATTTCTACAATAAAATGATCAAGTTCCATTGAACTCTTACACTTCACTTAGGTACTTGCCTCCTGAATATGCTCAAAGTGGACAAATCACCAAAAAAGTAGACATTTACTCCTTTGGTGTGGTGCTGGTCAAATATGTTACTGGACGTAAAGCAGTAGATCTTAACAGGCCTAAGTGTCAGTAGTGTCTAGCTAAACGGATATAAGCTCTATCCACTGAGTACCATAATTTTCCCAAGCTAACCTGATATCCACTGTCTATATTGATGTAGATGATAGGAGGAAACATATATAGTGTCTAAATGATTTTAACCTCAGTTAAAAATTTTATTTTTTATTCCCTTTTGATATTTTGTAAGCTTCTATAGGTCACCAACGAAGGACTGCAACAAGGCTACAGTATTCTCAGGTGCCAAAAAATTTGTTCTTTTGTATTCCTTCTTGGGGTTTGGCAGTCAGAGTGGAAATTGGCTGTTCAGTATTTTGATAATTTTACTGTAAATTCAACCTTTTTATGGGGTTGTATGTGATCATGCATATCATGTTGGCAATGCCAAGCACAATTTAGGGACTTGAGTTTGTTGGATTGGACTTGCCGGACTCCATTGGCAAATTGATTGTATGTGGAGTGTTGATTTTGCAAGGTAAGCGAGTGCTAGAGTCAATCTCACGCTTCTTGCAGGCTAGAGTGCAAAGAGGTGATCTAATATTATTGTTAATTTAATTGAGTTATTTCAACTTTGTGGTGAAGTCAAATACAGTTTTTTACTACTATAATTTTTTCTCTGTTCTCAGTATTTACTATTCAGAAATTGTTCAAGTATTCTTAATGAGTTATTTTGGTTCAATTTTGTTCTGTTGATCACAGACACCGATCATGGGATCAAAGCACAAGTGATGTGATCTGGAATAGGAGCTCAAAGGAGAAGTCAAGTCACGGACGACGCAACTACATTCGACATAGGAAAATGAACAATTTCCATGTTGGAAGCTAGTCGAGACGACGAGTGGATCAACCTTATTCAAACCATCGAAGAAAATTCAATGTTACGGCCGTAACAAGTAATTCCTCACGGCCGTAACTAGCTCACTGTTAAAATTGATAATTCGAGAAACAAAGGATCACGGCCGTAAAAGTTAAGGTTCACGGCCGTAAAAGAGTCACTGCACAAAAATCAGAATTTGAATTGTTTTGACTTACGACCGTAAGGAAATATGTCACGGCCGTAAATATGGTTCAGTAACAAGGTTACGGCCGTAATTTCATATATCCGTAATTTTAGGGTTTTTTTATTTATTTCCTTATTTTTAGGTATTTGATTCCTAGTATAATTAAAACTCTTTAGTCAGGTTTTGACCCTATTTATAGGGATGTAATTTTCATTATTCAGACACAACTTTGATATTATAATTTGAGAGGCTATTTTGCTTTCACAATCTTATTCTTCATTGAATAAAATCCGAACTAGCGAGTTATTCTTGTTTGTTCAAATCTCGGTGAGAATTAATATTGCTTGTGATCAAGAGGTCAATATATCCTTGTGATTGTATTGGTTGCTTGGTTCAATTAATTTTAATTGGATCCATAAATCATGGTTTCTTGGCGTTCTTGGGTCGATTTCAATATTTTGTGGGTTGCGTAACTACAATTGCTACGTGGTTTGCATCATTTGGTATCAGAGCTTAGGCTCCAAAAATCAAGGTTATATCTTTATTTTGTTTTCTTGAGTTTTCTATCCAGTTTGATTTTTATGATTATCATCGAGTCCCATAAAAATCATCCATATCTTGTTGAGTGTTTTGTTTTTCAGTTTTTTGCGTTCTTCTTGTTCTTGAGTTTGTTGAGTCTTTAATCCAGAAAATCGTACCAAAAAATTTCAATAGTGTTTGTTTTGCTTAATTCTTATCCAAATTAAGTTCCGTTTGTTTTGTCGTATTCTTGTCGAATTTTTGGATTTATATAAAAAAAAAATTAATTTTTTTTATTCCGAAAATTCACCTAAAAAAAAAAATTCCATTCAAGAACCACTTTCTTGAATTTCCTTAAATTCTTGGTAAATCCTTACCTTCCAAGTCAAATTAAAATTCTTGATATTCTTTCCTTTCTAGTCAAAATTCAAGAACCACTTTCTTGAATTTCTTTAAAATTCTTGATATTGTTTTTCCTTTTCGAGTCAACATTAAATTCCTTCTTGATATTTATCAATATCTGGACCCTCTTATTTTGTGTCTCTCAAATTTTTGAAAGCTACATCATAAGGGATGGATTATGATCCGGATTCGTTGTTCCAAACTAGATGTTATGTGGGACAAAAGCTGTGCAGTTTGGCAATTGATAGAGAGTGCTTCACTAATTTTGCTAATATCACCATGGTTGAAAAATTGGGATTATCTCTAATACCACACAGTAGACCTTATTGTGTGACGTAGATGAGGGAATTTGGAGAGTTCCATGTAACCAAGCAAGTCCTAGTGACTATCACCCGTGGAAAATATATTGATGACGTATTTTGTGATGTAGTGCCTTTAAGGTCTTGTCATATTTTATTGGGAAAATCATGGAGTCGTATGAGGGAAGCAATTTATTATAAGAGTATGCACATATACAAGATTCTTACGAGAGGGAAAACATTCACATTGTATGGGTTAACACTCGAGGAAGCACTAGACGATTCGAGGAAGGTAAAAAAAGAGAGTGAGAGGAAAGTTGTAGTGGGATTGCAAGAGGAACCTCGAGATAGGGATGTTGAGAAGAAGGAGGGGAAGCTGAAACTAGAAATGGTTGATCAAATTCCAAAATTTAAGGTAGGAGATGTGGAATTGGGTAATAAAGAGGTGAATGAACAAGAAAATAAAATTGTGGAAGAGGTGACTGAGGATGAAGGTGTGGTTGAAAAAAAAAATGTGAAAGAGGTAGTTGAGACTAAAAATGTAGAAGAAGTTGAAACTAAAAACTTAAAAGAGGTAGTTGAGCTTGAAAATGTGGAGTTAGAAGAGGTGGATGAGCTTGAGAGAAAAGAAATAGAAGAGATTGAGCAAGAAGTTGCAACAAAGGAAGGAGGTGAAGAGAAAGACCTCGTTGTTAGGGAAGAGGATTTGGAGATGATATACCATGAGTACAAGGATCCCTATCTTGTACTTTGTGAAACTAACATTTCCCACCCTATTTTGCTTAAATCTTTCTTGCAGGTTGAATATACTTGGAGGTTTGAGTCACACCACATTTGGCCAAGGAAGTTCTTATTTCGACTCGTCCTTCCAATCCAAGTATTCGATTATTGGTTGATCCTATGTAATGGAGGCAAAAATTTTCCTTTTGATCCAGGCGGTGCGCTGAAACACCATGAACCAAGCTATGATTCGGGACGAATCATCTTGAAGAAGGGGAGAATGATGTGATCCAGGATAGGAGCTCAAAGGAGAAGTCAAGTCACGAACGACGCAACAACATTCGACATAGGAAAATGAACAATTTCCATGTTGGAAGCTAGTCGAGACGACAGTGGATCAACCTTATTCAAACCATCGAAGAAAATTAAAGAAAATTCAATGTTACGGCCGTAACAAGTAATTCCTCATGGCCGTAACTAGCTCACTGTTAAAATTGATAATTCGAGAAACAAAGGATCACGGCCGTAAAAGTTAAGGTTCACGGCCGTAAAAGAGTCACTGCACAAAAATAAGAATTTGAATTGTTTTGACTTACGGCCGTAAGGAAATATTTCATGGCCATAAATATGGTTCAGTAACAAGGTTACGACCGTAAGGAAATTAGTCACGGCCGTAATTTCATATATCCGTAATTTTAGGGTTTTTTTATTTATTTCCTTATTTTTAGGTATTTGATTCCTAGTATAATTAAAACTCTTTAGTCAGGTTTTGACCCTATTTATAGGGATGTAATTTTCATTATTCAGACACAACTTTGATATTATAATTTGAGAGGCTAGTTTGCTTTCACAATCTTATTCTTCATTGAATAAAATTCGAGCGGCGAGTTATTCTTGTTTGTTCAAATCTCGGTGAGAATTAATATTGCTTGTGATCAAGAGATCAATATATCCTTGTGATTGTATTGGTTGCTTGGTTCAATTAATTTTAATTGGATCCATAAATCGTGGTTTCTTGGCGTTCTTGGGTCGGTTTCAATATTTTGTGGGTTGCGTAGCTACAATTGCTACGTGGTTTGCATCAACAAGGGGATGGTTGGTTGCTAACCTTCATAGAAGAAAGCAATTTGGCGGCCGTTGATCATACATTGTGTGTGTGTGTGTGTGTGTGTGTGTGTGTGTGTGTGTGTGTAAGGAGTCAAATGTCTAAGGTAAAAAGAACATACATTAACATGGTTTATTGAGATTTATCTAGAAGGTACTTACAGTCACTCAAAATTGCCATGTACTTCGTCACTTTTGATATGGAAGAGAAATAATTAATAAGCACTTTAGCTTTGTATTCTTTAAATTGATACCTCAGATGTTTATAATGAAACAGAATTGACATTGAAATAGAAGAGGAAGGCTTTGAGTTGGGCTATATTTGAAAAAAATGCTATGTGCAATTATCAATATAAATATTAAAATTATGTTTTTGTTACTAAAGTTAAAATCATTTATTATCCTATAAATTATATTTTCTCAAATATATTTTAATATTATTAAATATTTTTAATAAATTATCTATTCATTAGACGGCTATGTTTTTGTTAATAAGCAAAGTATTAATTTTGTGAAAAATATATATTCCAGTAAGAATTGAAATAAATATATTCTATATAAATGTGTTATATTACAAATGAAAAAAATTGGATTAATATATTTTAAAAATAAATAAATAAATAAAAGCATAAAAGCCTTACTTCCTCATATGTCGATAAAATGAGTATGTTCTTCAACGTGCATATTACGAGAATCATTACTTTGTCGATATCAACTTTTTGTTACCGACGCATAAGTTGCATATATATTTATAAAAAGAATGAAAAAGAAAAAAATATTAAATAATATATAAATTGAAGTTTGAATAACGCGTACGTAAGTATTACATTATAAAAATAAACTTAATCGAAATTTAAAATATATTAAAAGAAAATTTCGTGATGAGATCGAAAATTTTTTAGGGAAAAAGTAAATAAAAGTCAGAATAAATTTAATACAAAAGTTTAATTAATTGTCAAACTTTAAGACGTGTGGTATACTGGGGTATTGTTTCTTTTTCTATTTTAATTAATTTTGTCTTTTTTTAAATTTCAAATTCGATAAACTTTTGTAATTAAATATTTTTTTGTATTATTTATTTAGTATGATAATATAATCAATAAATTTTCATCGAAATCATTTTATAAATATAAATTTCGTACATCGCACGAGTCATAGAACTAGTGACTCATAAAACTTGTATACCGAATACTCCAACCAGTGGGTTCACTAGCCGAAAACCGAACGTTTCATGGATAACCTGGCCGGTTAATCTTAGAAATCATGGTTTTGGCCTTTCTATTTCCTTCGATTTTCGTAAGATTAAGGCCTCTTTGTTTAAAAGGCATGGTCAAACAAAAGTTTCATTTAAAAAGACCCCTTTCATAATTTATTAGTTCAATAGCCTCTTAGTTGGAAAAAATAAGAAAATGATTTATACAATTACCCAAATGTCCTTGCCAAACAAAACCTAATTTTTTTCCGTGGTTCATTTCACGTTCGCCATCCCAGTTGATTTCCTCTGCAAAATTGGCTTCTTCTCCAATCAGGTTCATGCCCTTCTTCTCTGTGCTCTTCCTTTTCTTCAAAATCAGTTCCTTCATATTCTTTTTTCTCCAAAAATGGACATTGTACTCCATTTTATCCAAACCTACATTTTATTTAGTGTATTGAAAATCCATTTTCCAACATTAATATTGAGTATTTGGAGAAAAAGAGAAGGTAATGTTGAATTTAAACAATTTTTAACTATTTTAGTTAAGCAATATCTGAATCAATTCATGCTGATGTAATTTTGCTGATTTGCTCTTAATCCGCGCATAACGAGTTCGAAATCGTTTTGGATATATTGATGTCGTTATTATTAATCTGTTCTTGTTTTTAACTATTTTTGATAGTTGAAGTAATTTATATGTTGGTAAATACAAGCTTCTCATGATATCTAAATTTGGAACAATAACTGGAGCATGTTCTTTACATTTGTGTTTCATAGCAGTTAGATATTGCATGTTATACATAAAAATGCTATGTTGAATTGCAGTTATGGGCAATGTGGATATGGTATGGATATCAACATGTTACTAGTTGAGTTTGAGTAGAATCTCGAATGTTTGTAGATATGAAAATATGTGGGGAATGCAAGAGGGAGAACATTGCATATTCTTGTTTCGAGGACAATTTCATATGTGAAATTACATGACACAGTGAAACAGCTGCTGAACATTGATTTAAGGATACATGAAATGGAGATGACATGTCATGTTCCAATAATCGGTCCACTTGTACGAGCTTAGGAGCTACGGATTAGCAATAATGTGTGGAGTGACAAGCTTCTTTTGATATTATAATTTCATTTTCATTTGCTCTTTTGTTATTGTATTTGTTGTATTGAAACGATGTTAAATTCAATTTATGTTGTTATGAATTTGTGTTCAATGATCATGTACAGGATTTAAATGATAGCTGTAACGTTCCAATTATGAATGTATCACACTGTGTTTAACTAAAGTACCATATATGATGGTATCTACAAGCTTCTTGTGATATTTAAAGTGCAACATCATTTGAGAACATTTTCCGTTACATATGTGTTTCATTAACTGTTAGAGTTTGTCTCGTTTTCTTAAAAAAATTATGTTGAATTGCAGTTATGTACAACGCCAGGTTACTGAATGATTTGCTTGAGAGTTCAACATCGTTCCACTTGATAAGAACTTGAAGTACATTGAATTTCTCCAAGGAAATATGGACGTGAATGCAATCGCTTGAAATGCGTACCAATGTAGAGGAAGAAATTGACCGTGGAGTTATTGGCATGGAACTTCGAGCCTTAGTTTGTATTGATGAATCTGGATTTTGTTTGTCTAGTTAAGAATCTTTTTGTGTTGTTGTTTATATGTGGAGGAAGAAATTGACAATGGAGTTATTGGCATGGAACTTCGAGCCTTAGTTTGTTGTGATGAATCTGGATTTTTTTTTATCTAATTAAGAATCTTTTTGTGTAGTTGTTTATTTGTTTGGTTTGTATTAGGAACTATGTTTATCAATTTTTGTTGGAATAAGAATGATTGATTTTTAGCAGGATGTTATTCATTTGATTTTAAACTATAACGAGGTTTAATTCGTTAATTTGCACACATAACGACTTTAACGTCGTTCCCGTCTAAAAAAAATAGTAACGAGGTATAAATCGTTACTTCATAAACATTACGTGTTCAACATCGTTCCTTTTGAAAAAACATTACTGCTTTATATCTGTCCATAACGAGGTTGAACTCGTTACTGTGTACACGTAACGACTTAAATGTCGTTATAGTTACTGCTTCGAAGTCGTTCGTAACGATATTAATGTCGTTACAGTTGAAAATACCTTACTGCTTTACTATTGTTTATAACGACATTGAAATCGTTACTTCATAAAAATAACGACATAAATGTCGTTACATATATTTATGGATATGCCCTCTTCATCCAAAATTCCCAACAGTCAACAAAGTCGCACTAACTTTTCAAAAACGATGTTTAAATCGTTGTAACGACTTCAAATCCGTTATCGTTTGGAAGATCGTTTCATTGTAATCGTAACAACATTGAGCTCGTTTGTGTAGAAAATAGCCTAAAATGATGTGGAACTCGTTACTGTTTCTGTTGAACGAGTTCGAGATCGTTGTGTTTCAGGCTCAGAAAGTCACGTAACGATAATTATGTCGTTTGTTTACAAATTTGACGACATTAAGATCGTTCCAGTGTACTATATTACCAAAACAATGTCAATGTCGTTTTTTCGATAATAAAACGATATTGGAATCGTTATGTTCATAGCCGAATAAATATCATAACGAGTTAAATGTCGTTCTTTCGTAAGTTTGGCGAACTCTATATCGTTTCAGTATAAATTATTACTATAATGTCGTTTGTATCGTTTCTTCAATCGCAACACGACATGTATATCGTTATGACTCAAATCGTCGATCCGATCATTTTTTGTTGTCCGAAGTGCCTCCAATAGACGTAATCTAACAAAAATGGGTCATAAAAAATGATTCAAACACTTTGTAAATCGACATGATTAGAAAGATAGGATCAATATGAGATGAAGTTTCTTTAGTTATCTATTACCTTGGAACTTCTACACTTGGGAGAAATGATTATATCTTTCTAATTATGTCGATTTACAAAGTATTTGAATCACCTTTTACAATCCATTTTTGTTAGATTATGCCTGTTGGAAGCATTTCGGATGGTAAAGAACGATCGAATCATCGATTTCATCCATAACGACACACAAGTCGTGTTCCACATGAAGAAACGATATCCAAGCCGTTATAGTTATAATTTACACTGGAACGAGATGCATTTCGTTAATTTAACACTATAACGATATGGAAGACGTTATGATGGTTTGTCGATTTTTGACAAAACGATTTTAATATCGTTATGTTTGCAAAGAAACGATGTAAAAATCGTTTTAGCTAACATTTCAACTATAACGATCTTGATGTCGTTCAATTTGTACAGAAACGACATAATCGTCGTTATGTTATTTTCATATGCTGAATTAGAACGCTATTTAACTCGTTATATGTAAAATGAAACGACATATATATCGTTTTAATTTTATTTTCAACTCCAACGATCTCAAAATCGTTATTATTACATTGGAACGATTTATCAAATGATCACGATTTTGAAATCGTTACAACGACTTAAACATCGTTACGACAAAATTTGTGCAAGTTTGTTGATTGTTTGGATTTATGGACGACGAGGGCATTATTATAAATATGTCGTAACGACATAAACCTCGTTATGTGTAAAAAGTAACGACTTCAATGTCGTTATGAATAGATCTGAAGCAGTAACTATAACGACATTTAACTCGTTATGTATACAAAGTAACGATTTAGACCTCGTTATGAATAGATTTGAAGTAGTACATTGAATTCGTGATGCATACACAATAACGACTTCAATCTCGTTACTACATTTTTTCAACTATAACGACATTGAGCTTGTTACATGTGCAAAGTAACGATTTAGACATCGAAACAGTTCTCATATGGTTATGAGTTCCATTACAAGGTACCTATGGCGACAAAAACTCATCTATAGCAATACATAGCACATTTTTTCACATAACTTTTTAACCACATAAATTTCTCAAACCACTTTTGAACCACATAATATACCTCGAAATTATCACATTCCTTGTTTATAAGCAAAAATTATTTATCAAACAGAGGCTTGATTTTCAAGATAAAAATCTACACATACGGGTGAGTTTGCATATTATTTAGTGCATTTGTGTTGTGTGAATTTGAATTTTTTCCCCTTATTTTCGGTCTGTTTAAAAAAAAATTTGGGGGCGCTATCCCCAAAGCCCCGAAATATTCATCGCAAAAAATACACGTTCATCTTTGTGTCTTACTATTACTAATTGTCTGCATCCAACACTGCTTATATGTTTACTAGATATTAAATTTTCAATTCCTTGCAATATTAAATTTAAAATATTTTTGGAATATAATATATATTTATTAGCTATAATTCATTACATAAATTATTATTGGTTCAAGTGGTTGAGTTTTTAAAATATTCAAGGTTCAATTCCTTGCAACTTTATATTTATGGGAAATGAAATACAATTTTTTAGAATACAATATATATAGGTTAGAGATAATTTGAATACATAATGTTGTTGGTTGAAGTGATTGAGTTCTCAAAGTCATTTGATACTTTAAAATAATTTTTTTTTTTTTTTTTTATATTCTTATTTTAGTCAAGGGATTAATTTGACAAAATTTTGTGAGTGAGGGTTATCCCAGCTAATTCCCCTAAGATTAATGGATTTCAGCGGACAGAGTCAGAGAGAGAGAGAGAGCACTCCGCTTCGTTGAAGCTTCATAATTTATTTATATTTATTTATTTATTTATTTTTGTGAGGGTGGGAGGGATATAACATCACCTTGGGAAGAAAGCTACTACTAGGTTATATATTATATATCGACGAAGATTATTATCTGCTTTGTAGAATCTTCCACGGTTCACTCCTTTTTTCTCATTCGATTCATAGAAAACTCAGGTACAAGCTCATAAGAGGCAGAATTAAATTTTTTTTTTTTTTTGGCTGTGGCGTTTTTCTTTTATTTTTTATCCTATCGGTCTGAGTTCTTACTTGTTTAGCAAAACAAAATAAAAAAATAAAAATTTTTTTTTTTCCCTTTGATGATTGTTTTTGTACTTGTTTAGGGTTTCTCTTCTCTTGTTCAAGAAAATTCAGTACATTGTTTTTATTTTTATTTTTTAAATTTTTTCCTGGAAATCTTAGAATTTTATTCTTTTGTGCTTTGTGGGTTCTGCTTCTTTTTTTTCCTTCCTGGATTGGTTTGTTTATTTATGTTCTTGATGGTTTTAATTTTACTGTTCATGTTTAATTGAATAATAAGTATAAAATTGTATCTAGATAATTCCTTTATTTATACTTTATTAGTTTTGAGTGTGTTTTATGTTTTGATATCGTCTTTGGTTTTTTGGAATTGATTGTTTGATCTTCGGCTATCATTTTCTAGTATTGCACAATAATTATATATTCCCTTTTTAGGCCTCTATTTTTTTTTTTTTTTAAATGTCTGGGTTTTAAACTTATCTTTCACTTCCTTTAAATCGAAACTATAAATCAGAGTTGGGAGAGAAATATGCCCTTGTTTGTTTCTCATTTTCAAGAGTTTTTTGGGAAAAAATGGTTTTTTGAATAATGAGTTTTATGAGAATGTGTGGTTAAAAGTAGATAATAATTTTAGGTTTATGTGTAGAATATTTTATTGTGTGAATGTATGGATGAAAATGAGTATAACAAAAAAAGGAGTTTTATGAAAATGAGTACCAAACAGGGCTATTCACAATTTTTTTTTTCAAGGGATGAGGACGGAGGAGGGGAACATTATCTTGTGAAGGAATTTGTTTGAAAAATTGATCATTGCAGGGGTGAAAATAATTTTCTAAAACCTTGGGGGAAGCGGGGTTTTGGCTACCCCAACTGGCTATTTCATTCGTCTTCCATGCCATGTGCATTTTTTTTTTTTTCTATTTACCTTCGGAGTTGAAGATTAATGCCCTTTGAGCATTAATTTGATTCATATAGGATTTTCAAAAGTCGGTTATTTAAAGTTTTAACTGAAATTATGCACTTTTTCTATCATTACTTATGGTAGTTTATCAGTTCTAGAGATAATTTTTTCCATCTTAGTCATTCTTTTATTTAAATTTTTTTTGTCCGAGCTTTTCTTATTTCATTTGATGCAGGGTTTTGAGGTGGTTATAGTTATGGATCCCGGATTCAGTGAAATGCACAATACGATAAATGGATTCGGAGTTGATGATGAGATTCTTTTACCCAGTTTTGAGCAATCTCATGACCAAGTTAATGGATATAAAGATGATGTTTCTCTAGAACTTAATATTGCAGATATCCCTTTCCTTACATTTAGCCCGGGCCTTGAAACTTTCACTCCGTCTTTAAGCGGGAGCTATGAAGTGGAATCGCCGGAAGATCAAGATTCTGATACAGTGCTAAAGTACCTAAATCAGATACTTGTTGAAGAGAACATGGATGATAAGCCAAGCATGTTCCATGATCCACTCGCTTTACAAGCTACTGAGAAATCTTTATACGAAGTCCTTGGCCAGAAGTACCCACCTTCACCACATAAAAAATCTGATTACTTTAACTCCAGTTTGGAAAGCCGAAATACCTTTTTAAGGAGTTCCAGTGAGTACACAAACAGCAGTACTAACGGCACTAATTCCACTGATCCACAATGGGTTTTTGACCCAGGTGAATTTAATTCGTCTTTGGAACAGAGTCAGTTGCTGGATAGTGCTTCCATATATGCAACGAAATCTAGTTCACAATGGTCATTTGGTTCTCTTAACAACTTCAACGATAATATCAATTTCCAGGTGAGCTCTTTTGAAAATACCAGCCTAATTCCAAATATATTCAGCGATCCTGAGTCTATCTTGCAGTTCAAGAGAGGGATGGAAGAAGCTAGTAAATTTCTTCCCTCAAGTAATCAATTGATTATCGACTTGGATAAATACACATTACCTCCAAAATCAGACAAAACAACTCATACGGTCACAGTCAAGGTAGAAAAGGATGAGATAGATCATTTAACTAATGGCTTGAGGGGAAGGAAGCATCAGCATCCGGAGGACGGTGATTCGGAAAATGTGGAGAGGAGCAGCAAGCAATCTGCTGTTTATGTAGAAGAAGTGGAATTATCTGAAATGTTTGACAAAGTCCTCCTTTCCACTGATGTCAAAGGTGAGCCCATGCATTGTAATGTCGAAACTAAATTGCCTGGCGTAAAGGAAAAGAACTTGTCGCAAACTGTACTGCCTAATGGATCGAATGGAGGAAGAACTCGTGCTAAGAAGCACGAGAGTAATAGTGAAACTGTGGACCTGAGGACTCTTTTGATCAATTGTGCACAATCTGTTGCTGCTGATGATCGTAGAACGGAATATGTACAATTGAAGCAGATTAGGCAGTATGCTTCTCCTACCGGCGATGCATATCAGAGGCTCGCAAATGTATTTGCCTATGGTCTTGAGGCACGCTTTTCAGGTACTGGGACCCAGATTTATGCATCCCTTATATCCAAGAATATTACAGCTGTTGAGAAGTTAAAAGCTTACCAGGTTTATCTTTCGGCCTGCCCATTCAAGAAGATATCAATTTTCTTTGCAAACATGATGATTGGGGAAGCAGCATCAGAAGCAACAACGCTGCATATTGTAGATTTTGGTATTCTTTATGGTTTCCAGTGGCCTATTCTCATTCAGCAGCTTTCAAGGAGACCTGGAGGGCCCCCTAAGCTGCGGATCACTGGAATTGAGTTTCCACAACCTGGTTTTCGCCCGGCCGAAAGAATAGAAGAGACTGGGTGTCGTTTGGCGAAATACTGTGAACGATTTGGTGTACCATTTGATTATCAAGCCATAGCGACACAAAATTGGGAGACAATCAAAATTGAGGACCTGAAGATTGCACATGGAGAGGTGCTTGCTGTGAATTGTTTGTTTCGATTTGGTAGGTTGCCTGATGAGACTGTTGAAGTTGACTGTCCCAGGGATGCAGTTCTGAACTTAATTAGGAAAATGAATCCGGATATATTTGTACATGGTGTTGGCAGTGGATCATATAGTGCTCCATTCTTCGTTACACGTTTCAGGGAGGCTCTCTTCCACTATTCGGCATTGTTTGATATGTTGGATGCTACGCTACCTCGCGATGATCCACACAGGATGAATTTTGAACAGGACTTTTATGGGCGCGAGATAATAAATGTTATTGCTTGTGAGGGGGCAGGAAGGGTTGAGAGACCCGAGACACACAAGCAGTGGCACATTCGCACTATGAGGGCCGGATTCAAACCCCTTTCTTTGAATCGTGAGTTTATGACGAAATTAAGGAATAAAGTCAAGGCAGGGTATCATAAAGATTTTCTGGTCGACGAAGATAGTAATTGGATGTTGCAGGGATGGAAAGGCAGGATTATTTGTGGTAGCTCATGCTGGGTTCCTGCATAGGAAGCAGTATTCTCAAAGGGTGACAAAAGTAATTCCTTAGCAAGACTAGAGGTGATTTTAATTTATTTATTTAAAAAAAAAAAAGAAGCTGTTTTATTGTTTCTTTGCTGACCCATATGTAACATCTTCCCGCTGTTGTATCATGTTATTCCAGTAGCTGTAATTATTAAGCCTCATTGATGCAAAATTTTAGTGTATTATAGTTTGATTTCGACTTTGTTTAGTTTGGACTACTATTATATTTGATATTTTCAGAAGGTCGTGGTTTACTAGAAGTCCACTCGAGTTTAAATTATTTGCTCTGTGAAAGGAAAGCTAGGACTTTATTGAGATTAAATGACTGAATCCATTGCTCTCTTTTTTCAGATAATCTAATGATTCACCAGCCTTTCAGAAGACACGTGGATTAAATAGATTCGTGAGAAGCGCCAATGTAACCAGATATTTGAGGTACTTTGGCATTGTATTGAGGCACAAATGTTCTGTGCTTCTGGTGATGTGTGGAAAATCGTGTTCATACGGTATGGATTATGGCCCATCTACTTAGCAGCATTGCTTGATTAGTTGGCTCGGGAAAATGTTGTGTTGTTTTAGTGCTTTGCTTTATGAATTCTTGGATCTACTATGATGTACTGTTACATGTGTACAATAGGGCATGGTGGGTTACTGGTATAAATATTGTCAGATTGTAGTTGTAATAAGTTGGCTAATATGCATGTGGCTGGACTTGAAAGCTTATTTTTCTGCAAGTAAGTTTTATTGGCAAACTTTAAAATGTTGTTTGTGAAGTGAGTTAATTTGAGACACTCTTTGTTTCCCATATATATTTGGGGTTGGCTACATGAATCTTTTGTCTTTCATCACTAGGTTCTCTTAATAAGTAGATCTATCGGGTGACGCATGGAGACACATATCGTAACTTGTTGCTTTCTGTTGTTTGAGCATTTGAAAATGATACGTCGTCGTGTTGTGCAGTGACGTGTAAAATATAATTGTGTACAAAACATGCTTCTTTCTATTTCTCGTTGTTTTACTTCAATTGTGATGATACAATGTGTTTTGGCAAGTTCGACCCTCAATTTCAATTATTTAATTATTTACAAATGTTTTCAGATTCGATCAGGTCAAGGGATCGATTTGAGGTTGATTTGGGCATCTATATCTATATTATATATTAAAGCAGAACAGCCATCAAAATTTTTCCCGCCCATTTTCAGTTTCTATTTTTGGATTTTTTTTTTTTTTTTTTTCAATTGAATTTCCAGAATTGGAAAATGAGTTGTTGACAATTAATGAGAAATTTAATGTGGGAAAGTGTGTAATGCATTGTAAATAGGCACTTGACTACATGTATTGAATGCTAATAATTTGTCTAATCTCTCTCTCTCTCTCTCTCTCTCTCTCTCTCTCTCTCTCTCTCTCTCTCTCTCTCTCTATATATATATATATATATATATTTCCTGCAATTTTTAAGGATCCTACAAGAAATAATTGTTGACATAACATTTATTTATATTCCAATTCATTCACTTCACTCATTAATCCATCCAAATTTGTAATTGTTTTAACACCGATGAATCATTTCATTGTACGTGTTTTTCATATTTTGAAAATCAAGCTAATTATATTTAGGTAACAATATTCATACAACACATTTTTTTAAATTTACACCATAGTTTAATTGAAAGATAGATCTTCGGTGTTTGTTTAGTTTTGCTTTTATATCCTTAACTTTTTTTAATCGCATTGTTATTTATAACATTCAATTAATTAATAAATTTTATTTCTAATCACAAATTCTATTCAAATATTCTGCTAATTTGCATTAAAAGGATGTGTAATATTTTTTTTAACTTTTGTATTAATTATTTATTTTGATTATTTAAAAATATGAGAGATAAATAAGTGTTTTTCGCCAACAAAACAAATATATTGAATGAAAATCGTCTCAAAAGACAAGATGTGAAAATTAATAAAGAGTTGATGATAAAAAAATTACAAATTTTTTTAATATAACTATTATAATTTGAAGTAGTTTTATTGTTTGTTCTTTTTTGTTTAGTTAAAAATATTAGTGACAAGTAAGTTTGTTTGCATTAATATTCATCATTAATTGCTTTATAAAAAATAAATTTTATAAAGAAATTAATACATTTGAAAAACTACACATTAACTTTGAAAAACAAAAATAGCTTTACTTTTTTGTGCATTATTTGTGCATTAATTAGATTAATATTTTATTAAACTTTAATATTTGTTCTTTTTTGTTTAGTTAAAAATATTAGTGACAAATAAGTTTGTTTACACTTCTTAATAGATTTTTTTTCCAGAAAACGGTAATTTTTTTTTTTTTAAGAAAACGGTGACTATTCATTTTTTTTAATTATTTGAATTAAACTTGCTAAATCAACGTAAGAGGTACTTATGATAATTAATAATTTATTGAAACTAAAACTAATTATTATGTCATCACATTAATAAAATTTGAATGGTATTATGGAAATCATTTTACGTAGTGAAATTAATTACTATGTTATGGATGACGTGTTGACTGTATTTGGCCCCTGTTGGAGACCCATTATTTGGAATAATGTTGTTTGAAATAGTAAATTTTTTGGAGATGTGTAGTTAAAAATTGGAGAATATTTTTGAACTTATGTGTAGATTATTTTATTGGTATAATGTGTGGTTGAAAATGAGTTTTTAAAAAATGAGATTTAAAAATAATAAGTACCAAATAGGGGCTTGATGATGCGTTTAGTGCAATGGGAAATGAAATTGAAATTATTAAGGATGTTCATTTTAATACTTAACAACGCTACTCCAAACAATGTGCAAATATCTGTTATTTTCGATAAAAAAATAATATCAAATTTTTTTTTAACAACAACTTCAATTTTTTTTTTTTGTGAAAAAATGTGGAAAACTTAATAATCATTTACTACTTAAATATATAAATTGATTTTTATTACTCAAAGAAGCTATTATAATTTGAAGTAGTTTTATTGTTTGTAAAATTTTATTAATTATTTTAATATATTATTTTTTATGCATTTTGTATACGGGAGAAATCTTATCTTAATCTTAATATATTATTATTATTATTATTATTATTATTATTATTATTATTATTATTATAACAAGATAGTTGGCCCATGTTTTCCCACCTAAACTGCTCTCCATTTTTTTTTCTGCCTTCCTTACGGTCAAATTGTGGCAGTTATTTGTCTGACTTATGATGATGAGGATCAGTGCATTGGTACTGACAAATTGTTTAATCTTTTTTTTTAATCTAACTTTGTTTAATCAATTCTATAATGCATTGATTCATTAATTGGATCATTTTCATATGGATTTCAAGGACAAATTATGTAACATTCAAGAATGGAAAAAAAAAAAAAAAAACCATTTCCGTTTGAGAAATAGAAATTTTATTTATTTTAATTTTTTTATCATTATTATATTTTGACATTACTAAAAATATCTACAAAAATATTATTTGTAACGTTGAACAACATTAACGCAAGAAATAAAAAAACATTGTTATTTTCAAAAAATAAATTTAATTCACGTGTAATTCTTTTTCATGTATTGATTGATGTTCTGCACAATTAAATTGGAAATTTTTAATATCCTAAATTTTAAGGATCCTAAATTTTGAAAGAAGTGTTTTGTAATTTACATTGAATTTTGCTATTGAAACTTTTATGTTTATTCATATTCTTTCTCATAAAATATGAATTTAATTGTTTTCGTTGTATATTTCTCACATTTTCATTAATTAATAATTATAATTTTTTTTCCCGTGCAACGCACGGGTGCGAATACTAGTTAAAATAATATTAAAAAGTATTAACATATAAAAAATATAAAACTTAGATCAAACTTGTGTCCTGGTCGATCGGGTTGGCAGGGTTTCTCTGATTGTTGACCGAGTTTGATCTGACTGAGTTTAGGGGTAATCCGACCCGATTTTTGCTCGATTCAAAATGTTTCTTGACCTGCCCGGCCTAATCTGAGTTAGAAAATGGTGATATTTCTCTAGTCTCAAAAGATGTTTAATTTTTCTTGGGGGGTAGTTTGAGATGGGAAGTTACAAAATTTCCAAAGAATGGAATGGATAAGTACAAAATTCAAGCTCATGAATTGAGATTTCAATAATAATTGTAATAATATCTCCCAAGTTGACGGACGTGAACATTTTGTTTGTAGATTACACATTTTTCAACTCAGTTCACTTAATTCATCTCAACTTATTGAGCAATTTAACTAGAATGTACATTCGTTCATTTACGTCATGATAATTTGAAAAAATTACGGACAACTAATAACCGACTTATGTGTCTAGGGAATATATTTCTCGTCAGTTATTTTGAGCCATAAAATCGCATAATTAGTCCCATGAGCAGCGTGGTATTTCTAGTGCATTCATCTCGGTCGCTATCTCTTCTTCTTCATTTGGTCGGTCCACGTCCACAGCAATTGGGTCTGTCTCAACCCTCGTGAAGGCATCATTCAACTCTTGCTCATGGAAGAAAGTTGTGAATAGTCATTTTCACTACAACAATAGTTGTTTGCGCTCTAAATGAATAACTCGACATATAACAAGGATTTTCCATCTTTGTTTCCAATCACGAAAAACGCGTCAGATAAGATTTTTACAAGAAGAGTGTGTGTAGTTGAACCTCTCGTGAGCTTTTTAAAATCTCTGCCTTCGACCTGTAGCTTCATCTTGGAACTGCTAGAAATGGTACAATATATCATATCCTTTATAAAGTGCTATGTATGTAGGTCTATGAGCAAAGCTCAAATCAACAAGGTAATATTTCACCAGAGTGGGTCTAGGAAATGCATATTTGTGCTATGCATAGCACGTTCTAAAATGCAGGTGTCTTGTTTATTATTAGTAGTACCTGACAGTACAAAAGCGAAACATAAGTTTAAATTGCATGCCGCTAGAACATTTTGTGTTGGGATCCCTAACGCCCAATAAAATATTATTTCTGGTTACGTGGCAAAATGGCTCACACGTGTGTCTCGTCAATGGCGCCAATGCGATCTTTGAATATTACATGCTTCATCATATCTGGATTGTGAAGAAGATACCTTGATTATAATCCAAATCGATTTTGATAAGACGTGCAGCGAACGTAACATTGCTCGAAGTAAAGTTTTGAAGTGGTGTCCAATGGTTGGCAAGGAGTGATTAAATAATGGCTACACTTCTATATCCTTTTCAATGTGCAAATATGCACACAAACATGTCAAATTGTTCATATACGTCTACATGCTGCCCACTACGTAGCATGTCCTCTTCTCACAAAATATGTGTGAAATGACGCAACATTGGAGGATACTGATGAGATCCAAGAAAGTCAAACCTCGATGTACGTGTCAGTGAGACCAATGACGATATCCAAGACCAAGGAAGTTCAAGAGTCGTTGGTGGGACTCGTTCACAATGTTTGGAACCAATTTCAAATGGAAGACATGACAAGAAACGATCCCAGAAATAAGTTGGAGATAAAAGACTTAAAGGCAGTCGAAAATCCAACCGTGTGGCCGCGCGGTTGAAACGAGGCGTAGCCGTGCACTCCTCAGCTGAAATGACAGATTTACAAAACGGTCACCTGCGCGGCCACGAGGAATTCTCTTGTGCGACCGCACAGTTCATCTGGAACCGGGTTTTTTGAGATTTGAGCTTATTTTTCGAGCTTTTCTTTATTCTTCAAATTTTGTACTATAAATACCCAAACTTCTCAAGCCCTAGTTCATTAACTTTAAGCTTTCTTGTGTGAAGACTTTGGAGGTAACATCATTTCCTTTAATCTTGTTCTCTTAGGAATTTCTTCAACTTCATTAGAGTCTATTAATCTTGTGTTGTTGATTTTTCACAGTCTTGGAATTTGTTTATTTCTATCCATTGGGCTATGTTTCTTAACCTTTGAATTTTGGATTAGATTAAACTTGGGTGAAGGTTTATTATTATCAATTTTAGCTTTCTTGGGTTGATTCAAATTGTTGTGAAATTTTTTTGTCAAATACCAAGAGGGTTCACATCATTTCATATTAGATCTTGTCTCTAAAACTGGTATTTCTATCATTTAAATTCTTGTTGTAGTTCTTGTTATTAATCATATAAAAAACGAAAATTCGAGAAATTGAATGTTCTTGAGCATCTATTGATTCATATATATTGGGTATTTTGATTTGTTGTCATATTTGAGTTTATTGGAGGTCTCCATTATTCATGCACTACAATTCTACACTATCCAAAGTGTGCACAGAAAATGTTTGGTAAAATGTCTCAATGAATACTACACTATTAATTCCTATGTATTCAACATTTATGCCTTACTAAATAATTGTGGTTGTTGAATCACATTGTTGAAGTTGTGTTCTTAACATCTTATTCCACATATCCACATGTTCCTTTTGGGTATAGCAACCAAATAAATTTCACTTGCCATTGTGTTTATTTGCTTTTAAGTTTCTCTTACTTGATTATGATTTTTGACTTCACGAGAATTAATTTCTCGGTTTAGTTGATTATCTTCCTTGGAGAGCTTGTTAAAGGAAACTTAGAGTGGAAAAAGACAAGAATAGTGAGCTCATTATCGGGTAAAAGCTTAAATTGAGTGAAACACGAGTGAAAATATTATTTGTGAGAACACTTCCACACTTTCACAACATGTTCCAAACAAATACTCGAAGTGGACAAAATTCAAATTCCCAAACTCAAGATTTGCGTGAAATGTGGCAAACTCTTTCAACCACTTTTACTAGGCAAATGGGGGGAATGTTGAAAAGGTTAGGAACAATAGAGGAGGTTGGTGAACTAAGGGATAATAGAAGAGAAGTTAGGGATAAATTTGAGGATGTTTTGGTTAATAATGGGAGTAGAGAACAAAATGGGAGCATAGGTAGGAAAAGAGGAGAGTGGTTTGATAGGAGTAGAAATGGAATGGATGAGAAGATTGACAGTGTAAAAATGAAGATTCCATATTCTATAGGAGGAATGATAGTGAAGAAAGAGAGGTGGAGATTATTGATAGTCCATCAAATTCTTTGTTCAGTGTTAGTGAAATGGAGAAGCATGAAAAAAATACTTTCCACACTAGGTACCTTGCGGGGGTTAAGGCATGTAGCCTCATTATAGATGGGAAGACTTGCACTAATTTGGTGAGTGCTAGTATGATGGAAAACTTGGAGTTACCGGTAGTGAAGCATCTCAATCCTTACAAGATACAAATGTCTAGTTACCATGGGAAGGTAAGAGTGAGTGAACAAGTTTTTCTTACCTTCAACATTGGAACCTATAGTGATCAAGTACTATGTGATGTAGTCCCCATGCACACTACTCACATACTTTTGGGCATGCCTTGGAAATTGATAGAGGTGTGAACATGATGGGAGGAAGAACCTGTATAGCTTCCAATTTAATGGAAAACAAGTGGTGCTCCTATCTTTGTGCTCGAAGGAAGTATGCAAAGATCAAATGAAACTTAAAAAGGAGTTTGAGGAAGATAATGAAAAGAAGAAATAAAGAGAAGAATTGAGTGAGAACAATGATGAAGAAAAAAGTGTGAGGAAAAATGAGAGTAAGAGAGTTGGGGCCACAATCCTAAAAAAAGGAGAGGAAAAGAGAGTTGAAGTCACGACTATAGAAAAATGTGAGACAAGAGAAGAATTGAGAGTTGAGGTTCCTACCTCAGGAAAAAGGAGAGGGAACGAAGAGCGTCACAAAAGAAATTGAGAGAAGATTAAACAAAAATGTTTTTTGCACTTGATGAATCTAACAATTTCTTCCCTAGTTTGGTTACTTCTTTAATGCAGGAGATTGACCAAAGCAACAAGGAGTTTCAAAGGCATGGCAAGTGGATGAGGTACATTGAGGCATTTTCCTACAACAAGTACAATCGAGATAAAGAAAGTGTAATAATCGATGCAATATCAAGGAGGTATGCTCCTGTCATTTCTTTGAAAGCCTGGTTATTGAGTTTTGAATATATTAGGGAATTGTATGAGAATGATGTAGATTTGGCAAGTAAAATTTTGACGTGTAAAAATGTTGCACGTGGTAAAATTCTTAGGCACAATGAATTTTTATTTTGTGAAAACAAGCATTATGTGCCCAATTGCCTTATGAGGGCATTACTAGTCTTGAGAGTCCATGGGGGAGGCCTAATCAGACATTTTGATGTAAAAGTGATTTTTCTTCTAACCTCCCTAAATGCCAAATCATTTTGTTTTGAATTTATTAAGAGCATGCTTGCTAATAACCTGAAATTGTGTAACATCTATAAATCATGTGGTAAGCGGGATTTTGATAGGTTCTATAAGCATGATGATTACTTATTTCTAGAAATTAGATTGTTTATTCCTAAATATGCCATGCGGGAGTTGCTATTGAGAAAGGCACATGTTGGGTGTTTGATGGGGCAATTTGGAATCAAAGGGGCCTTAGAGATAATAAATGATCATTTTTATTGACCTAAATTGGAAATTTGTGTTGAACATGTTTGCAATTGTAGTAAATGCTTCACTTACAAAAAGTTTAAATCCAAGTTTTTGCCTCAAGGATTATACACACATTGGCACGTCCCTAAGCCTTGGATTGATATTCCATGAACTTTGTATTGGGCTTACCTAGTTCTAAAAGGAAGAAAGATGCTATTTTTGTAGTTGTTGGTAAGAGTATTAAAGTGTCATATTTTATTACATGTCATAAGGTCAACGATGCTACCAACACAGCAATTCTTTTTTTTTTTGTGTGGAAATAGTGCATTTACATATTATCCCTAGGGGTATTTTTTCGGGTATAATTGCAATTCCTTATTCATATTTTTAAAATCTTGTGGGGGAAGATTTGGAACCAAACTTCTAGTTTTAAATAATTTTCTTTCCCAAATCGATAGCCAAACCAACGTGGTTAATGAAGTTTTAACACAACTCATTTGCACAACCCTTAGAAGTGACCTAAAGAGTGGGGAAAATGATCTATCATTTGTTGCAATTGCTTATAATTGAAATGTTCATTCCATCCTTGAATTTTCTCCATTAGGGATTATTTATGATCTTAATTCGTTAACTCTTTTGGATGTGATTCATTTGTTCATTGATGAAGAGGTAGCTTGGGTGGGGATAAAAATGTGAAAATGGTCAAATCCCTTCATGGGAGGGACAATTCTCAAATTGAGGAGAAGAATAAGTATTACATTTCCAACATCAACAATGGTGGGAGACATGTTCTATTTTATCCAGATGTAGTTCCAATTGAAGAAAGAACGGTCTCCCAATCAAGTTAAATCCAAATTGATATCCAGCGGCGATGGCTTATTCCAAGCTTTTAAGAGGATCGACAACAATGCCTAAAAACTAGATCTACCAGGTGAATATAAATTTTCAGTTACATTTAATGTGTCTGATTTTTCTATTTTTGTTGTAGGTGGTGATTTGAGGTCCAATCCTTCTCAAGAGGGAGAGGATGATGAGAATCAAGAAAGTCGAACCTCGCTACATTTTCCCTTGGATCCCATTATAAGATCAATGGCCAATGATTTTCGCGACAATGTCTACAAACAAGATTCAAGGTCGAATCCTTTCAAAGAAGGAGGGGATGATAATATTCAAGAAATTTAAACATCGATGCATGTGTCAGTAGGACCCATGACGAGATCCAAGGCCAAGGAAGTTCAAGAGTTGATCGTGGGACTCGTTCACAAAGTTTGGAACCAAGTCCAAATGGAAGGTATGACAAGAAACGAGCCAAGAAACAAGTTGGAGATAAACGACTTAAGGGTAGTCGAAATCTAATAGCACGGCTACGCGGTTGAAACGACGAGTGGCCACGCATTCCTCAGCCGAAACAATAGATTTGGAAAACGGCCGCCTACGTGGCCACGAGGAATTACTTTGTGCTATAAATACCCAAACCCCTCAAACCCTAGTTCATTAACTTTGAGCTTTCTTGTGTGAAGACTTTGGAGGTAACAACACTTCCTTTAATCTTGTTCTCTTAGGAATTTCTTCTACTTCATTAGAGTTTATTAATCTTGTGTTGTTATTGGTTTTCCAAAATCTTGGAATTTGTTTATTTCTATCCATTGGGCTAAATTTCTTAACCTTTGAATTTTGAATTAGATTAAACTTGAGTCAAGGTTTATTATTATCAATTTTAGCTTTCTTGGGTTGATTCAAATTGTTGTGGAGATATTTGTTCAAATACCAAGGGGATTCACATCAAATACATTCGAAACTCTTGATAGCATTGGCGTCCATTTCCTTCCATAGTTTCGGGAATGAACGTATGACCATTCCTTGCGAATGGAAACATGCTAATACATTACCTCTTTGTATGGTAGTAATTGCGTACAACACTTTCCGTGATTTGACATTAATTAAGCCACTTCCTAGTGTCTTCTTCTAATGCGATGAGGAATTCCTATTCCCCAACATCTTCATCTAAGTCAGACATAAGAACATAGTCGAAGTTGAATTTCTCCATACAAGATGAAGAAGAGGATTTGACAGACAAAACCCAACCCACTCCCCACTTTTTAGCCTAGCAACTTAAAATTATTTTATTTTATCTTTTTCGATTTCTTTTGAAGTGTATACTTTCGTCTTATTTTTCGGTACTCGTACTATAATAAAAATTGAACTTTCAATATTCCATTCTAAAATGCTCACAGCCTAGTTTTCCCGCATCATTACCAGAATGTAATATGGTCAAATGCAAAAAAGTTACGACTCGTCCAAATAGACCGTGTAACGCTAGTATTTTGAATTGATTACCTTGTTTATTAAAGTTTTCGGGACACACGTAGGCTAATCGAATACGTGTATGCAATATGCCATTTCGAAGGACATTTCTTGAAACCATACACGTAATTGTGTGTGTAGAATTTGATGAGAATCGTAGCAAACTTGACTGAAAGAACTGTTATTAAAGCCAAACAAGACTTCAAGAGAATGTTCAAAGGCCTCCAAATAAAAAAATGACATATAGGAAGAAGGTTGGAGGAAAAAGTTATGGTCAAAGAAGACTTATGATGCAATTGGAAATAAAAAACCCACAAGTATTGCGATTCAAATTTTTAGTCAGAAATTGACGCTCAGTTTTCACATAGAAAAAGTTCGAATTTTGAAACCACTATTTCAGGAAGAATTGTACATGTTTCCAACAAACTTTGAATAATCACAATCAGATATCAGTAGAGAAAGTTATGACCAGAATACCAAGAGAATGCGCTGCTGAAAAAAGTACAACCACGCTACTGCGACCTTTACTATCACTTGTTTAGGGTTTTTGTGAATTTTTTTTTTCATTATTATGTTAGGGATTGTGCCTTTATAGAAGTCAGACATAGTTTATGTTGTTTTTACTTCTTTACATTCCATTTTTATTCAATGTAATAGTCAGACTTGAATTTTAATAAACATTTTGAGAATTTTTTAATAGTAAATGTGTGTATTCACTTTACAAATTCGAACTTATCAAGATTAATCATCTTGTGGTATTCATCTCGAACTTATCAAAGATTAACCATCTTTGTGGCGTTCGAAATCAACCTGAATTTGAAACTGTCCGACGTTTCTTCCGCGAGCATCCTGAACGGGATCACATAATTTGATATCAGAGCTGGACTCTGAATTCAGGTTTTTCTATCTTAGTTTGATTCCATTTATTTATAATAGAATTCACATGAGAATCATCAATATCTTGTTTGTTGAGTCTTTGTTTTCAATTTTTCGTGTTCTTCATGTTTCTTGAGTATATAATCTAGAAAATCATCCAAAAAAATTCAAAAGTCGTTATTATGTTCGGTTCGGGTCCAAATTAATTTTCGTCTGTTCTGCTATATTGATAGTCGAATTTTCGAGTTAAAATAGATATTTTTTATTATTTTTTTTATTGCGAAAAGAAAAAAATTCCGAAAGTTCAAGAACCACTTTCTTGAGTTCCCTTGAATGTCTTAATACTCCTATCAAATTCTTCTTCCGTTTGCTGTCTATTCTTGAGATTTTTTTGAATTTTTGAATCGCCACATAAGGAATGGATATGATCCGGGTCCCTTATTCAAAACTAGATATTATGTGGGTCATAAGGTGTGTAGTTTGGCAATTGATCGAGAGTGCTTCACTAATTAGGTTAATAGCACCATTGTTGAAAAATTAGGATTACCTCTAATACAAGACTATAGACCTTATAAGGTGATGTGGATGAGGGAGTTTGGAGAGTCCCAAGTGACCAAACAAGTTCTAGTGACTATCATCAATGGAAGATATAGTGATAAAGTATGGTGTGATGCAGTGCCATTAAAGTCTTGTCATATTTCGTTTGGAAAATATACAGATTCCTTAAGAAAGGGAAAATATTCACATTGTATGGGTTGACATTCGAGGAAGCACTAGAAGATTCATGGAAGGTAAAAAAGTAGAGTGACAGGAGGTATAACATGAGACATCATGAGGATATGGATATTGAAAAGGGGGAGAGTTGAAAGTAGAAATAATTGGAAAAAAAATCCAAAATTTGAGGTAGGAGATGATGAATTGGGTAGTAAAGAGGTGGATGTATTAAAATTATTGATGAGGAGATGCATGAATTGAAAGTTGAGGGGGTAGAGAATAAAATTATGGAAGACGTGGTTGAAAATAAAAATATGGAAGAGGTGGTTGAGATTAAAAATGTGGAAGAGGAAATTGAAACTGTTTCGCGCGAAACTAACAAATTTTTTAAAAAAAATTTAGACGATGTGTAAGGAACAACAACCTCTCAAGACAAAATCCCAATGAGGGGTGCTATATTTATGAAGATTACAATGAAAGCGAAGCAAGACCTACAAGGGGCGCAAGCACACGAACTAGACTAAGATTTGACAGGAAAAGTAAAGATAAAAGAAAATTACGTGTCTTTGTTTGAGAATTGATTAATTGGTCCTTCTAAAAGCCTAAGCTTTTACTATATATACAAAGTTATTTACAACTGCTTCATAATATTTGAATTCTTGATTTGCTACCTGAATTTGTAACTTTTATGGGATAACTGCCGCCCGTCATGTTTTATAACCGTCGCCCACTTCTTTGCACAACTGATGTTCACAACTTGCACCCAGTAACTTCCATGATCCTTTCCAACTACCCAGAACGTGTAAACTACTGCTTGATGACCGGATAAATCGTGGGATGAACCCCCAAAACCATTTCTTCAACTTTATCTAGCTTGGTCGCTCAATCGCCCTTGCATTCGTCTTGTCGCCCAAGCACTCTAGTGATCGCCCAATCGCCCAACTCCTTTCACATCTCCCTTCCATCAATAATGGGCTATCATGTTTTAGGCCTCCGGATTGGGTAATTTTGTGTCAACAATTACCCCCCCCCCCCCCAATATGCCTGAATTAATGTGTAACTATTAATTATGTCATATTATAAGACTTTTGGCATTCTGACTTCTCTTTTTCCCAAGATTTAGATTTTCAAGTTTGTTACGCATGTACTTGGCTACTCGCATTCCATCCCTTTGCCTTCTATCCTTCTATAAAATTGTAGATTCTGTTGTTCATTTGTATCTCCCATTTCCTATTCCCCATCAATCTCACATGTTGTCATCATCTAGAATGCAAATGATTGATCTTCCATGTTCAAAAGATCAATTGTTTCCCTTCTTCACAAAAATGAAATGTTTAATCTTCTTCTTATTTCACCCTTCGTCTTGATTCTGTCTTTGGTATGGGAGACATATGAATTTTTTTCCTTCTGATAAAGGTCTTCTCGGTGACTCTTACCCTTGTGATTCCTCGTAAGGTTCATTAATGTGGAGGAATGGTCTGCTGGGAGTGCTTCACCGACCATTTCTTGCATGTTGGCAAATAAATGTCTTCTCAGTGCCCCCTTCCATTTATGATCTCAAGTGGGGTTTTTTGATGCAATGGGATGGCTTGGTGAGAGCGCTTCTTTTGGCTATTTTCCTTTGCAGTGATGCATTTACGAAGGTGATGGCGGAGGCTGGCTAGAGACACTTCTTAAGTCTTTTACAGCGAGGTTATTAGGGGGGCGATGAAGACTGACTTTCTCCCTCTACAATAGTTGATAGGAGAACAACAATAGCTTGCGTCCAGTTGTGGCTATTAGAATTTTCGTATTTGTATCCCCCTAACCTATAAAGACGTTTGATGATAGATAAAAATTTTATTTGGACATATTTTGTTCTTTGCTTTTATTTTGAACATGATCGTCCAAGTTTGCTCTAAAATAACAGTAAGCGCCCAGCATCTTTATTTTATATAGGCATAGTATTTCTTTATATTTGTTCACTTTCCCATATAGAAGGAATATATTTCTTTAAATGTTTGTCATTAATAGACCTCACATGTTTTGTGCTATCTAAATCTTCCAAATGATAAGCTCCATTAGGCAACACGTTGTTTACCCCCATATGACACTTCCCAATTGGGTGATCAATTCCCCTATTTTGGATCTTTACCATCCAAGGGAATATAGTTTTTCAAGCTAAATCGTCCACACTAAAGAACTTGGCTATAATTCTTTTGTTATAGTATTTAGCCATTTTTTGCTTTTGGATTTGCAGTCTATCTAGAACATCCAACTTCAATTCGTTCAACTCTAATAAATTTTGTATAAATGACTCTATATATTCTTCATCACTCAAATTATTTTGCAATCTCACTCTGATTGATTGCACGTTAATTTTCATAGGTAATACTGCCTCTTGATCATAAGCAAGTTGGAAAGGAGTTACTTTAGTATTTGATTGTGGTGACATCCTATAAGCCCATAAAGCCTTATTCAAACACTCGTGCCAACTTCTGGCATTTTCATTTATCATTTTTCTAATGATATTTTTTAGGATCTTATTAGAAGATTCTGTTTGTCCATTAGATTGAGTGTAATAGGGTGTGGCGTTGGCAACGGGGGCGAATCGGGGCTACCCCGAACAGATTTCAGCCGATTCGGATCCGCCTCGCGATCCGCCATTTTTCAAGTCGGGTCGGGGCGGATCAGCCCCCGATCCGCGATAATTTTTTTTTATTTTTTTATATAATTTAAACTAAATCTTTTTTAAAAAATTAAAAAAAAATTAATTTTTTTATTAATTTTTATTTTTTTAATTAAATGGTCGATCCGCTCCGATCCGCGGATCAGAATTTTTTCGGATCGGATCGGGTCAACGGATCGAATTTTCTTGCCATCTCTAATTAGGATGTGGAGTTTACTAATTTAACTCCAAATTCACTCAAGAATTCTTTCACCCGATCTTCGTTCAAAGAAGTTCCGTGATCTATTATTAAAGTCTATGGTATGCCAAATCTATAGATGATATAATCACGAATAAATTCTATGATATTCTTTTGAGAGATCTCTTTTAAGGGCACAGCTTCCACCCATTTAGTGAAGAAATCTGTTGCAACTATTATGAATATATATTGCTTGGACGATGTAGGATAAATCTTCCCAATGAGATCTATCGCACATCCCTTAAATGGTCAGGGTTTAACGATAGGTGTCATCTCTCTTGCTGGCACTCTTTGGATTGTGCCATGTTTTTGGCATGCTAAATAGCTTTTGGCATACTGAACGCATGACTCTTCCATTTTGAGCAAAAAATATTCGCTTCTAATAATTAGTCGTCTCATTCTTTGGCTTGCCTAATTAGCCCCACATACTTCTTCATGTACTTCAGCCATCACTATTTTAGCTTCGTGCAAACTTATGCATTTTAATAGTACTATGTCTGAGAGTTTCTTGTATAGTTCTTCATCTATCAATGCATAATTTAGGGAAAGCGACTTTATTTTCTTATCGTTCCATTGGTCAGGCTTCTTCAAAAACTTTTTTATTTCTTCTCTCCAATCTATTGGATCTCCATTTTGTATGCAATAAATGTTGATTCTCCTCGCCTTTCTTTGTATCGCGGGCAATATCACACCATATTTGCAAGTAGAATCTAGGTTTACTATTTTTGAATAGCCTGAGGCCATTTGGGCTCATTCGTTTGCTAGGTCTTATACATCCTATTGACTACTGAAGTTCTACTTAATCAAATTCCTCCAACAAATCTTGAGAAATTTTGTATTGGTTTATCACAGAATTACTCTAGCGTTTAAAATCACCAATCAGTCGATAAATTACCAATTGGGAATCTTCCCTAATTATTACATTTTTTTCTTCCAACTCTACTAATAACTCCAAACCCACAATCAATGCTTCGTATTCAGCTTGATTGTTAGTACGTATTTATCTAGAGTGAAAGCAAATTTATAACAAACCCCCAATGGTTTTATTAAAACTATTCCTACCCCTGCACCCCTAGAAGTTTTTGATCCATCAAAGTATAAAACCAAGGTTTTAATTCAAATAAATCGACTTCCAATTCAACTTCTTTAGGTACATCGAGGCATGGGTGATGGCCCGGAAAGTTGCCCAATGCTTGATTTTTAATTGCCTTTTGAGGTATATATTGTATTTCAAATTCTGACAATGCCAAGGTCCAAAGGCCTATCCTTTGATGCAAAACAGAGCGAAAAAACATATAATTGACCAAATTTACTTTAAAAATTAAGTAAACAGTTACGGGCCACAAATAAGCCCTCAATTTTGTACATGTGAAATACAAAGCCAAACAAAGTTTTTAATGGCAGAATAATTACATTTAAAGCCAAATAGTTACGGGCCACAAATAAGTCCTCTTGTGCGACTATTCCAGCTATGGACAGTTGTTCAGTTGATATATATACTTTCATTGGTCGTCCTTGGACAGGTGATACTAGCACAGGTAGACTTGACAAGCATATCTTCAGGATATCAAAAGTCTTTTGATGTTCTTCTTTCCAGAGGAATTCCTCCTGATTTTTAGCTTTAATAGAGGCGAAAAAGCTTTCGTTCGCCTTGCACAGATAGAAATGAAATGCCTCAAAAAGTTAACTTGGCCAAGAAATCTTTGCAATTCTTTCTTGTTATCAGGTGGTTTGGCCTCCAAGATGGCCTTTGCTTTATTCTTATCGAGTTCGATCCTTCTTTTGTGTACTAAAAACCTAAGGAGATTTCCTGCATTTACTCCAAATGTTCATTTTAAAGGGTTCAATTTTAGCTTGTATTGCCTCATTCGCTCAAATGAGCGCTTTAACTGTTCAAAACTGTCCTCTTCTTTAGGAGACTTGACTACTATATCATCTACATAGACTTCAACTAACTCACCTATCATATCATGAAAAATCAAGTTCATTGCCCTTTGATAAGTAGCCCCTGCGTTCTTCAGGTCGAAGGGCATAACTACCCATTCAAAACATTATAAGTCTCCAAGGCACCTAAAGGAAGTTTTATGTATATCTTCTTCAGCTATGTAGATTTGGTTATAACCTGAATACCCATCCATAAAGGAATACATTACATGTCCGGCAGTTGAATCCACTAAAGAATCTACCGTAGGCATTGGGTATTCATCTTTAAGCGTTGCTAAGTTCAAGTTTCGAAAATATATGCACACCCTGACGCTACCATTGTTTTTTAACACATGCACAATATTAGATAATCATTCAACATACCTGGTTGTTCTAATCAAACCGACCTTTAACAGTTGTTTTATCTCTTTCTTTACTTCATGCAACACATTAGGGGCAAAATGCCTAGGAGGTTGCTTATAAGGTTTAAAATTTGGCTTATTTGGTAATCTATGTTCTACCAAACTTCTATCTATACAAGGTATGTGTTCATACTCCCAAGCAAAGCAATCTTTGTACTCTTTTAACAAAGCAATTAGTTTATTACCTTTTGACCAAGCGTTTGGCTGAAAAATGTTGGGTGATCATCCCCTTCGTCACCAATGTTCACCCACCTCAAAGGGTCTTGTGCTTGAGCATGCCCAGACTTTGCAATCCCTATTACCTTATCATCCTAGAAGGGATAATATTTATGGCTGCCCTATTATCAATGAGCACTTTTGACACGGGTATACCATTGACTAAGGCCTTAACATACAACAGCCTTAAATGCTTGGTTAACTTCACAGATGGCTTTCTAAAAATGACTTTTTCAGTCGCATCTATCTATACTTCCTGCTTATCTTCCAGTGAACCAACTTCGTGCAATAATTCACATTGATCTTCTGTAATCTGTGCCCCTTTTGCTTTCTTCTCGTGCAATCTGCGCCTTTTTGCTTTCTTCTTGCAATTCCTCATATGTTAACCAACCGGTAGGGGAGGCAGTATTCTGGGAGGTGATCCATATTTTTCATACCGAAGCACCCTTACCTTCCTCTTTGGTGTCCCATACAACACGTAATAATCAAAGGAACGTCTTGATGGTTCGCCGAGTAGATCCACCTCATAGACACCTTCTTGATATAGTTGCTTTAATAAGGTGTTGTGCGATACTCCCCTTTTCCTTCTCTGTGCTTCTAAGTCAATCTCTTCCTCTATGTTAGTCATGCCATCGTCCTCGTCATATACTTCTTGGGACATTTGACCTTCTTCAAATTCCAACACACATGCTTCCTTCTCATCGTCCTCTCTCTCTCTCTCTCTCTTCTTCTCCTTCCTCCTTACTCCTGAATTTGTTAGCTAATAAGTAGTTATTTGCCAGAATAGGAGGTAATGTCCCAAACTGAATGGTAAGGGATTGTCTTAGGTCTTCCTCTTCTTCGTCCTTCTGACTACGCTCAAATTTTGACTTTTCGAAAAACTCTCCAACATCTTTCCTATTAACTCTCCTATGCTGACTTCCTTATTGTCATTGAGAACATTTTTATTTACCACCTTAATCAGTTCAAGTGGTTTAAGATGTGGAGATCCATACTGATGCCTTATCATTCTCCCATAGTTTCTTTGGAAACATCTCTGTTACATTCTAGTCATCTCAGTAAATGGCACAAATCTCCCTGCATTATGCTGGAAAGAATGCCATACATTTGGTTGTCGAGGTTGCGGTCTGAATGTTCTTCCGCTGTTCATCGGCCTAAACTACCTTTCAAAGGGTTTATTTTCTATGGTACGGCCTACTCCATCCTCTATCGGGCTAGAAATTCGGAACATCATCAGGATGATTGTAATGTCCCCTTGTCTTCACATGCTTACTTACCTATCCCTAGCATTGAGGACACAAAAATACCTTCATCCTTTATGGGCTCCTTTCCTGTGAGTTACTCAATAACACTGTGACCCTCTTCTCCATCATCTATGAATAACTTGAATTTTGGAAATCTGTCTTTGGAAGCAATCGACATCATATTTACCCAAAATGATTGTGGGAAAGGATTTTCATCCACTGCTGATAAGTGTGCTTTACACTTATTTTGATCTTAAATTGATATTTTAATTGACAAATTGAGTGAATTTCTACTTATAAATTGTATTTATCTTGTAAATTAGGTATAACTTCAATTGGAAAGAAAATGAACAAGATTAAGGAGCAATTGAGTTAAAAGAAGAGAAAATTTGACGTTCAAGGACCTAATTGAAATAAATCAAAAGTTTGAGGACTCGATTGCAACATCACAGAAAGTTAAAGGACTAGAAGTGCAAATACTTTAAGGGCATGTTTGTAATGAAAGTCAAATTTTGAGGACCAAATTGAAGGAGATCAGAAGATGAGGGACCTGATTGCAAAATAAAGGAATCAGTTGCACTGGCTACACTGCGCGGCCACGTGGTTACTGTATCCGCGCGGCCGCGCATCAACACAGCAAATGGACAGAGTCCATTCTTGGCTGCCTGCATGGCCACGAGCTTCTTGCTTACCCGGCCTTGCAGGCCCTTTTTGGACCAGACCGAAAATCAATTTCTGATTTTATTATTTTTCTCCTTAGGCCTTGTTTGGCTCGACTTGGGACGTTTTTGGAGACCTTTTTAGGTCAAATTTTCGGGAGTATAAATACTCCCAATTCCTCACTTCTCCCATAAGCCGTAAGCCCTAACACCCATAAGCCCAAAAATCCCCAATTCACTCTCCAACCCTAGCCCATCTCTTCTCTTTTCTTCTTTCTTTTCTTTTTTTTCTTTTTTTTTCTGTTTTTCTTTAGTTTGTAATTTAATTTGTAGTTTTGTTTTGTTTCCAAGTTGCTAATCTCCATTGAAGCTAGGAACCAAGAAGTGAGGAGAAGATTTAAAGCATTGTTTAAGGAATTTTGGAGTAAAAATCAAGGGAAGTGATTTATTTCATATCTTGTATTTTAATCTTTGATTTTTTGTGATATATTTTTATAAACCTCAACTTTTTGTGCAATATTTATACAATGGGCTAGTTATTTTATGTTGGGATGGTTGATGTAACTTAACTTAATTTAAGTAATTTTAATGTTTGTTTATCAATTTTGACCTTATTTCATGTGTATTTATTATTGAGATTTAGTCCATATGTTTGATTGATCACCAAATATATGTTTTGTGAAGTGTATGATAATTGAGAGATATTGTGCATTTTAGACCAAATAACAAATGCTCTAGGTTCTTGTTAAGGATATAGATATACCTTAAACTCTAGATGATCCATTTAGATATTTTCACAAATAGTTAATGCAATTGATTGCATTTTAATCGACATAGAGATATAGTAGGTTAAACCAATGTTTAGAAAATCAGACCGGACGGTTCGACCCAGTTTTAAAACCCGATTTTCATTTTTTTTGTTTTGCTTTTCTCTAGTTGTTTTAAGCTACTTTTGTGTATAATTTTATCTTCTAAATGAGTAAATATTAGTTTATTTGTAAAATAAGTAAATAACATGTTTTTTAGAAAATTGTGATTTTTAGAATAATTTTTTATGTTTTAATTGAAACTGGTTCGACCTCGATTCGATCCAGTCAGACCTTTTGACCATTGACCCGTTTCCTTTTCCGGTTCGAACCAATTTTCGATTTTCTGAACACTGGGTTAAACCAATTAATTAGGGTTAATTTCACTCGAGAGAGGTAATTAGCTAAACTTGAAAAATCGGGTCTAACAATGTAAATAAGTAATTTATTAATTTATATGTATTGAGAAATTACTTAAGCGAGAGTTAAGTGAAATCATAAATCCCATATATTTTATCTTTCATTCTCCTTATTTTATTTCGGTTTAAAGTTAGTTTCTTTAATTTAGAATTTACAAAAATATATCTTTTAATTTTGTGTTTAATTTTTTAAAATTAAATTAATTAGAGTGTAATTGAGTATACATTCCTCGTGGGATCGACAATCCGGACTCAAAAAGTCCACTTTATTACTTGTACGTGATCTGTGGGCTTGCAGTACACACTTTTAGCGAACAAGTTTTAGCGTCGATACCAGGGAATGTTTTTACTTTGATTATTACTTTAGTTAATTTTAGTTTTAACAATTTGTAATTATATTTGTTTTATTTTATATTTTATTTTGTTACCATTGGTTAACCATCATAATTGATAATTCTAATCTCTCTTGTGTTAGGTTTTCTTTCTATGCATAGTTGATTCTAACATTGGGAAAATAAGAAAGCATTTGCAATGAACAATCTCAACATGGTGATGAATACATGCCTGAAGAATACTCAAGTTGTGAAATTTGTTACAAGATGCATTGTAATGGACAATGCTTGTATTCAAGGAATAGTTTCCTTACGTCGAAACTTATTGGGTTTAGAAAATATTCGAAATGCCGAAAGCAAGCAATTGAAACATTGGATGTTAGTTACATGCTCCTAGAAGATTATGTACCGGATGATTGGGATAAAGACATCACTCTTGTACCAGATGATTGGGATGATGACACATAGGATGTTAGTTACATGCTCCTAGAAGATGTGTACCGGATGATTGGAATGAAGACGTTAGAATCTTAAGGGACACCCATGGGTTGGTTTCCTTATGGTATCACCAGAGGCCTGATGTTTGGTAACAGGTTAGCGTCAAAGGTGACATTGTTTAGACCATTGTTATCATTAGCCTGAATATTCCCCCCCCCCCCATCATTGACATGTGGGGTGTTTTTTCCGTTATTTTGGACATTATCTCTTGTACTTGGGTTACCCCCCCAAGTATGGCATCTCACTACTGTTATTAAAGTTAGCTATACCACTCCCTCCTAGGTTGGAAAAGTGGTGTCCAATATTTGGAAAAGTTGACTGAAAAATTTGGCCTGTTAACTTATTCATAGTATCATACAAAGTTCTTAGTTTCTTAGCCATGTTTTCATAATGTTCTCTTTCACTTTGAATAAACTTTTCCATATTCTGAACATATTTGAAGTTTACCTATTTAACCATATCTTGGGTAGTAAAGAGGTGGACGAACAAGAAGTTAAAATTATTGATGAGGAGATACATGAATTGAAAGTTGAGGGGGGTAGAGAATAAAATTGTGGAAGACATGGTTGATGGAAGAGGTGGTTAAGATTATGATAAGATTCGAAGCGCGGAAGAAACGCCGGAAAGTTCCGAACTTATGTTGTGGTTGGACAGATGAATCATGACATGATATTCACGACGCGATGGCTCGACGATGCGGAATAAAGAACCACAACTTTCGAAACGCCACAAGGATTTGCCCAATCTCCTTGATAAGTCTCTGATTTGAACGCCACAAATATTCTAGCAAATATTTGATAAGTTCGATATTTGAACGCCACAAGAAATATTCTTGATAAGTTCGAAAAACATAGGAATCCACCTATAACTTTTATTGAATCCTCAATAAAAACAGTTTATATCAAAATCGAAGTCTCCAATACAATGAATGGAAAAAGCGTATAAATAAGCAAACAAAAACCTATCAACCCTAACTGGCTCAAAATAGAATTCTAATTAAAGTAAAATACTAAAATAACTAAATAAAAGAAAAGGAATTAAAAATCTGCAAAATATAGAAAATCTCGAAAATTAATATCGCATGTTACGGCCGTGATTGAGATTATTACGGCCGTAAGATTTCCTTCCTGTGAATGTTACGGTCGTGACAGTTTGTTTATGGCCATAAGTGTAAAATTGAAATCTCGTATCTTAACCAGTAGCTTGATAACAGTCGTGACCTTCTGGGCGTTACGACCGTAAGGATCAAATTGGTCCTTTTTTGCTTCGATTTTTGCTCCAATTTGCAATTAACTCCGTTTTGGCTTGAATTACTTGAATTTTTCCGTAAATCCTGCTATGACTCCGATTGTCGAGGGTCCGGAACACATTCGATTAAAAATGTGGAAGAGGAAATTGAAATTGTTTCACGCGATGCTAACGAATTAAAAAAAAGAGGGGATTCAGACAATATGTAAGGAACAACAACCTCTCAAGATAAAATCCCAATGAGGGGTGCTATATTTACGAAGATTACAACGAAAACGAAGCAAGGCCTCCAAGGGGAGCAAACACACGAACTAGACTAAGATTTAACAGGAAAAATAAAGATAAAAGAAAATTACACATCTCTGTTTGAGAGTTGATTGATTGGTCATTCTAAAGACCTAAGTTTCTACTACATATACAAATCTATTTACAATTGCTTCCTAGCATTTGAATTCTTGATTTGCCTCCTAAATTTTTATTGAAATATCATGAACAAAACTATAATTCGGAACGAATCATCTTGAAGAATAAGGGAATGATGAGAATCATAGTGGGCTTGACTCAAAGACCTATTATTCAAGCAAAACAAGACTTCAAGAGCATGTTGAAAGGCCTCCAAATCAAAAATTACATGTGGTAAGAAGGTTGGAAGCAAAAATTATGGTCAAAAAAGATTTGGGATGCAATTGAAAATCAAAAACCCGTAAGTATTGCAATTCAGATTTTTAGTTAGAGATTGATGCTCATTTTTCACATAGAAAACGTTCGAATTTTGAAATCTCTATTTCTGGAAGAATTGTAGGCCTTTGAGTAGTCTTTCCAACAAACATTAAATCATCACAATCAAACATTGGTAGAGAAAGTTATGACTAGAATATCAAGAGAATTCATTATTGAAAAAAGTACAACCACGCGACAGCGACCTTTAATACTACGCGATCGCGTGGTTTAACTTGTTTAGGATTTTCACGAATTTTATTATTTTTCCATTTTTCCATTATTATGTTAGGGATTGTGCCTCTCTAGTGGCCAAACCTGGTTTAGGACATTTTTACTTCTTTATATTCCATTTTTATTCAATGTTATAGTTAGACTTGAATTTTAATAAACATTTTTAGTGTTTTTCAATAGTAAATGTGTGGATTCACTTTACAAATTTGAACTTATCAAGATTACGTCATGTGGAGTTCATCTCAAACTTATCAAAGATTAACCACCTTTGTGACGTTCAAAACCTGAATTTATCGAGGATCTGGACAATTTTTGTAGCGTTCATAAATCTTGATTCTTGTTTCCGCGCGTCAGTTCCTGCGTCGTGAAGCTAGGGTCAAGATCCTATCATCCATCCGTAACCTAAATTTGGAACTTTTCAGCGTTTCTTCCGCTAGCATCCCAAGACTATCCCAAATGGGTGAAAGCCAAAATTCAAGTCGAAGGACAAAAATGGGACTTATCCGGGATGTTACAGCCGTAACGCAAACACTTACGGCAGTAAACTGATTTTTTTGTTGAAGTTACGACTGTAACCAAAGCACTTATTGCCTTGAGTCAAGATCCTATCATCCATCTACAACCTGAATTTGAAACTTTTCGGCATTCCTTCCGCGAGCATCCCAAACGGGGTCACATCAGAATCGATAATTGATTTGTTTAATTGATAAAATTACTTAAAGTAATATTTAATATTGTTATTTCATTTTCCTTGATATTACGCCAACTAAACTAAAAGTCATATTCAATATTGAATAGGTCATCTTAAACATATTAAATAGATTAAAATTTCAATTTGACTTTCAAATGATTTTTTGAGGCATTACACTCTCCTTCTTGTTCAATTTTCTCTCCATTCTCTCTACTCTCGTACTTACACTTTAGTTTTTAAAAGCATTTATTACAATTTATAAACAAAATAATTTTTCAAATCACTTTTGAACCACACACATTTTTTCTCTCCACTTTTTAATAACATATTTTACTTAAAAAAATAATTAAACCAATTTATAAATTGCTATTGTATTATCGAACAGTACATTAATTTATGCTGACATTGATAAAGTAGAACTATTGTTTGATCTTACTGTTGAATTCACTGTATGGAAGTTGTATAGGGTAAATTTAATGAGTGACCATCGAACTTGAAATGAGTTACTACTTAACCACCCAAATTTAAAAGGTTTCTCAACGCTCAATCAAATTTTCACCAAATAAACCATCCACCACTAGACAACTTCGTTGAATATGTTAACTAATTATCCAACGTGGTAGTTAGAATTCTGACATGTCACTTGAATTTTGATTCATGATCTAGTGAGTCCTCTCCTTCTCCAAACAAGCCCTTAAATCAAAAATATGTAAACGTCGTTCCCTTTAATTTTGAACAAAAATCGGACTTCCTCCCACAATTAAGAGTGTCCACCTTTAGAACCTGAGTTGCACTTTGGATGGTCTACTTGAAAATTGGACAAAATATTTTCTTGTGATTCAAAATCAGAAGCTTCAGACTTTTGTTCAAAATTGAAAGGAACGATATTTACGGATTTTGATCTCCTTGTATATGTGGTAATTGATTGAGAGAATCTAGAGAGAGTGTGTACTTGTTGTTGAAGGGTAGGGATTGAATCGAAAATCGAGACTTTTATTTTAATGGTAAAGTAAATAATGTCAATAAAATAATAACTAAATTCAAGTTAAGAATGTAAAATAAGAATCACTTTTCATTTGATGTGAAATTTGAAGTTTTGGGTTGAATATGAGTTAGCCTTTGTTTGATTCCATAGTTTTTTAAAAAGTAGGTTTTGAATAGTAGTTTTAGAAAATTGTTGGTTAAAAAGTTGTTTGAAAAGAAAAAAAGTGTAGACTTTTTTTTTGAACTGTTGAGATTGATTATCGTAGAAAAAAGTAGTATTTTTTATGAAAAATATATTTATCAAATTAGGGCTTAAAACAATAGAGTAAAAGAAATTGTATTTTAGTATAAAATTAACTGTATTTTAAAGTTTTGGGTCGGAGATAGCTGAGACGAGAGTTCGACCTTAGAATTTGAAATTGAGCCAAATACTACACTTGAAGATACAATACAAAGCGGCAACGACATGAAAAGGAGTCCGGTTTTGTTCACCCTCCCCCTCCATTTAAATAATATTTTTTCAAGTAGTGGCTCTTTTTAAAGTGATGAGATGATAGGACCGTTCTTAAATTTTTTTTTTTTTTAGATAAATTAGTTTATAAATTACGTAATTTTTTAAACCACACATATTTTTATCTCTAATTTTTAACCACTATTTTTTACCTAAAAATATAAATAAAATAGTTTATAAATCAAACAGCATTACCAAACAAATACCTTAGCCCCCATTTTGGTATATATAAAAATCAGATTTTTGATAGACTTTGATAAAAATTAATGAGATGTATAGTTGAAAAGTTATAGGTCCAATCCTATAAAAGTGTGATTATGATTAAATGTTAATTTTGACTTGAATTAGAGCGTGTATGGTAATGTAAAAAATTTTGATTTTTGTGATTTTATTTTTTAGTTTTAGTTTTTAGTTTTTTGATAGATATGGGATTTTAAAAAGTTTGAAAAGTCAAAAATTGTGAGTTTGATTAAGAATGAATGGTTGAGATTGAATTTGAAAAGTTATGGTAAAAATTTTATCATTATCAAACACCTCTTAAAATCACTTTTAGTTGTACGAAATAAGGGGCTCAATTTATAAGATAATGGAGTTTATTTATCCGACGGTATCAATTATGATTCAAATTATCCAACAATAAGTTATTTTTGTTTATCGAGAAATATAAAAATAATTATCTATAGTTCTATCATTTTAATTATTGTTGTACTTTAGACAGACATTTTTTTTTTGTTATACACTGTTCATTAACTTGAGTTATAATTTTAATTTTTTAAATTAGTATCAAGTGTTGGGGGGGGGGGGGTTATGTTCAAATTTTTGTTAATTTCATATTATATGATTTAATAAAATCTTAGTATGAGTACAATATTAATATATAAATTTTTGTTATTTTTGAATATTTATCATAGATAAATTATTTGTTCAATTTAAGCAAAAATAGTCGTAAGATATTTCCTTTTTTTTTTTTTTAGATAACTTACAATATATAATCATGGCTATTTATTTTTGTAATGTAAACTAGCTGATTAAAAATAACAAACAGTGTATAACAAAAAATGTCCATCTTAAGTGCCACAATAATTAAAAAGATATAGTTATAGATAATTATTTTTATATTTCTCGATAAACAAAAATAACTTATTGTTGGATAATTTGAATCATAATTAACACTGTCGGATAAATAGAGTCCATTATCTTATAAATTGAGCCCCTTATTTCGTACAACTAAAAGTGATTTTAAGAGGTGTTTGATAATGATAAAATTTTCACCATAACTTTTCAAATTCAATCTCTACCATTCATTCTTAATCAAACTCACAATTTTTAACTTTTCAAACTTTTTAAAATCACACATCCATCAAAAAACTAAAAAAAAAAATCACAAAAAACAAAAAATTTCACATTACCAAATATGCTCTAATTCAAGTCAAAATCAATATTTAATCATAACCATACTTTTATGAGATCGGACATATAACTTTTCAATTATACATCTCATTAATTTTTATCAAAATTTACCAAAAATCTGATTTTTATAAATACCAAAATGGGGGCTAAGGTCTTTGTTTAGTAATGTTGTGATGTGTATCGGAGTCATAGCAGGCTTGACGGAAAAATTTAAATATTCAAGTCAAAAATAATTTGTTCATAGATAAATTATTTGTTTAAATATTTATCATAGATAAATTATTTTTTCAATTTAAGCAAAAATAATCGTAAGATATTTCGTATTTTTTTTTTTTTTAGATAACTTACAATATATCTACACACTATTTCGGGGTGTAGAAATACAATATATAATCATGGCTATTTATTTTTGTAATGTAAACTAGCTGATTAAAAATAACAAATAATGTATAACAAAAAATGTCCATCTTAAGTGCCACAATAATTAAAAAGATATAGTTATAGATAATTATTTTTATATTTCTCGATAAACAAAAATAACTTATTGTTGGATAATTTGAATCATAATTAACACTGTCGGATAAATAGAGTCCATTATCTTATAAATTGAGCCCCTTATTTCGTACAACTAAAAGTGATTTTAAGAGGTGTTTGATAATGATAAAATTTTCACCATAACTTTTCAAATTCAATCTCTACCATTCATTCTTAATCAAACTCACAATTTTTGACTTTTCAAACTTTTTAAAATCACACATCCATCAAAAAACTTAAAAAAAAAATCACAAAAAACAAAAAATTTCACATTACCAAATATGCTCTAATTCAAGTCAAAATCAATATTTAATCATAACCACACTTTTATGAGATCGGACATATAACTTTTCAACTATACATCTCATTAATTTTTATCAAAATTTACCAAAAATCTGATTTTTATAAATACCAAAATGGGGGCTAAGGTCTTTGTTTAGTAATGTTGTGATGTGTTTCGGACCCTCGACTATCAGAGTCATAGCAGGCTTGACAGGAAAATTTAAATATTCAAGCCAAAACAAGAATTCAACAGGTTCGACGAGTTTTGAAGATCAAACCGTGTCGAAAAGAATCAGAAAATTAAGCGGCATGCCTTTTACGACCGTAACCTTTAGAATTACGGCCGTAACGCAGCTATCGCAATTTTTGGGCAGAACATGACTTACGGCCGTAATCAAATTCGTCACGGTCGTAACTGCGGTATTTACGGCCGTAACTGCGGTATTTACGGCCGTAACTGAGTAGCGGCCAGATTTTGAGGATTTTTAATTATTTTGTTTCATTTTTTGTTTTCAAGTTATTTGCCTATTTTAGTATTTTAACTTAATTAGAATTCGTATTTTAGCTTAATTAGAATTCTATTTTGAGTCAATTAGTGGCTAGGGTTTTTGTTTGCTTATTTATACGTTTTTTCCATTCATTGTAATTCAGATTTGATTTGGATATAAACAGTTTTTATCGTGGATTCAATAAAAGATATAGGTAGATTCCTATGATTTCGAACTTATCAAGAATATTTCTTGTGTCGTTCAAATACCGAACTTATCAAATATTTCTTGAGAATATTTGTAGCGTTCAAAATCAAAAACTTATCAGGGAGATTGGACAAATCCTTGTGGCGTTTCGAAAGTCGTGGTTCTTTATTCCGCATCGTCGAGCCATCGCGTCGTGAATATCGGGTCATGATTCATCCGTCCAATCACAACCTGAGTTTGAAACTTTTCGGCATTTCTTCTGCGCTTCGAATCACATAATATGGTATCAGAGCTGGACTCTGAATTCAGGTTTTCTATCCAGTTTAATTGTTATGTTTATCATCGAGTCTGTAATAAGAATTATCCGTATCTTGTTGTTGAGTCTTTCTTTTCTTGAATGTTCTTCGTGCCAGTAATTTTTTTTTCAGTTTGATCCATATAAAAATTCAACAAAAATTTAAAAGTGTTTATTTTGTTCGATTTTTATCCAAATCCTGTTCCGTTTGTTTTGTTGTGTTTGTGTCGAATTTTCGGATTTATTTAAAAAAAAAATTTATTATTATTATTTAATTCCGAAAATTCATTATTCAAAAAATAAAAAAAAGTCATTCCAAAATCCAAGAATCACTTTCTTGAGTTTCTTTAAAATTCTTGGTATTCATTTCCTTCCAAGTCAATAAAAGTCGTTCTTGCGATTTGATGTCTAAATCCTCTTCGTTCTTGAATTTTGAAACGCCACATAAGGAATGGATTATGATCCGGGCTCTTTATTCCAAACTAGATGTTATGTGGATCATAAGGAGTGCAGTTTGGCGATTGATGGAAAGAGTTTTACTAATTTCGTTAGTAGCACCGTGATTGAAAAATTAGGATTGCCCCTAAAACCACATTATAAACCTTATAGGATGACGTGAATGAGGGAGTTTGAGAATTTCAAAGTAACCAAACAAGTTTTAGTGCCTATCACCCAGGGAATGTATAGTGAGGATGTATGGTGTGATGTAGTGTCATTGAAATCTTATCATATTTTATTGGGAAAACCTTTGAGGCGTAGGAGGGAGGCTGTTTATGATAAGAGTATGCACATATACAAATTCCTTAAGAAAGGGAAAACATGCGCACTATATAGGTTGACATTAGAGGAAGCACTAGAAGATTCACGGAGGGTAAGGAAGGAGAGTGAAAAGTGGTGTAATAGGAGGCATCGTGAGGATAAGGATATTGATAAGAAGGAGGGAGAGTTGAAATTAAAAACAAATAAACAATCTCCAAAATTTGGTGAGGAGAAGGTGGAGTTGGGTAGCGAGGAAATGATTAAGAATGAGATTGTTGATAATGCGGGGAATGAATTGGGAGTTGAGGTGGAAGTTTAAGATTTGAGCGTTGAATTGGAAGATCCACATTTGGATAGTGATGAGGTAGTGTGCGAACATGGGGATACGAATGTGGAGGTAGAAGATGTGATTGAATTTGAAAGAAAAAAATTTGAAGAGGTGGATGAGCTAGAAAATCTTGAGTTAGAGGAAGTAACCGAGCTTGAGAGAAAAGAGATAGAGGGGGGCGAGCAAGAAGTTGCAAAAGGAGAACGAGGTGAAGAAAATGGCCTCGTGGTTCAAAAGGTGGAATTGACGGTGATAATTCATGAATACAAGGATACATACCTTGTACCTCATGAACCTAACATTTCCCTCCCCGCTTTATTTAATTTTGTCTTGCGGGTTAAATGTACTTGGAAATTTGGGCAACACCACCAATGCCCACAGGGGTTTCTACTTCAATCCATTCATGTATCCCAAGTTACAGGATACTATTGGTCATTCCTCTGGTATGGAAGCAATAATTTTCCGTTTGATCCAGGAGGTGAAGTGAAACAATAGGAACAAAGCTATGATTCGAGACGAATCATCCTAAAGAAGGAGGGTATGATGTGTTCCGGATCCTCGACTATCGGAGTCATAGCAGGCTTGATGAGAAAATTTAAATATTCAAGTCAAAACAAGAATTCAACAGGTTCGACGAGCTTTGAAGATCAAACCGTGTCGAAAAGAATCAGAAAATTAAGCGGCAGGCCTTTTACGGCCGTAACCTTTAGAATTACGGCTGTAACGCAGCTATCGCAATTTTTGGGCAGAACATGACTTACGACCGTAATCAAATTCGTCACGGCCGTAACTGCGGTATTTACGGCCGTAACTGAGTAGCGGCCAGATTTTGAGGATTTTTAATTATTTTGTTTCCTTTTTTGTTTTTAAGTTATTTGCCTATTTTAGTATTTTAACTTAATTAGAATTCGCTTAATTAGAATTCTATTTTGAGTCAATTAGTGGCTAGGGTTTTTGTTTGCTTATTTATACGTTTTTTCCATTCATTGTAATTCAGATTTGATTTGGATATAAACAGTTTTTATTGAGAATTCAATAAAAGATATATGTGGATTCCTATGATTTCGAACTTATCAAGAATATTTTTTGTGGCGTTCAAATTTCGAACTATCAAATATTTCTTGAGAATATTTGTGGCGTTCAAAACTAGAAACTTATCAGGAAGATTGGACAAATCCTTGTGGCGTTTCGAAAGTCGTGGTTCTTTATTCCGCATCGTCGAGCTATCGTGTCATGAATATCGGGTCATGATTCATCCGTCCAACCACAACCTGAATTTGGAACTTTCCGGCGTTTCTTCCGCGCTTCGAATCACATCATGTTGTTTGGTTTATAAATTATTTTATTTATGTTTTTTTAGATAAAAAGTAGTGGTTAAAAATTGAAGAGAAAAAATATGTGTGGTTAAAAAGTAATTTAAAAAATTATGTACAGTAATTTATAAATTAGTTTGTCTAAAAAGAAAAAAAAAACAAAACAAAAAACTAAAAAGTTAAGAACGATCATATCATCTCATCACTTTAAAAAAGCCATTATGTAAAAAAATATTATTTAAATGGAGGTTTATGTTCGCCTCTTTAAAGAGGGTGAACAAAATTGGAATCCACGAAAAGGGTCTAGTCTAGTGATGGCAACGGGGCGGGTTCAGGTTGGGTCCCCCTGACCCGTGAGAATTTTTCAATTCCAAACCCGTTCCGTGACCCGCAAATTTTGGGTTTGGGTTCGGGTTCGGGGCGTGGCCCCCCTTTTAATTTTTTTTTTTTTTTTTGTTATTTTTTAATTTATTCTCCTTATTATTTTTTATTAATTTATTTAATCGGGGGTTCGGGTCGGGACAGTCAAACCCGCACCCACTCAGGTCTGGGGAAATCACCCCATACCCGTCCCGCGAACGGATTTTTTTCATCCCATTAGGAACGAGTTCGAATCGGGTACCCGTCGAATCGAATTTTTTTACATTCCCTAGTCCAGTCCATTCAGTCCCAACCCAAATTGCATAGAGAGGGGGTAGCGTATTTATCGATTCCGACGATACTTTTTTGTATTGTCAAATCATCGTAATCCATTCATAAATACATTATCTGCTCCGCCTCATCGGTGTTGCAGTCACCCCTTTTTTCCTCCAATTTGAATCAAGTATTTTTTTTTTATCCTTTTTTGTCTCAATCACTAATCTGAACTGACTTGTATTGATTCATTAAATGTTGTTTCTTGTTTTTCTATTGGGAAGTCAAGAATCTAGTTTCTTGAAAAAAAAATAAAAAAAATCTCTTAGAATCTAGGGTTTGTTGTTGGTGGTGTTTGAATTTTAGGGGAGGCTTAGAATCGTAAGAAACAGGGGGGTAAGAGATGGCGGCAACTGGGCAGGGATTGGAGCCTGCCGTTCTGGATGATATCATCAACCGGTTATTGGAGTTCCGGAGTACGAGGGCCTTGCGGCAGGTGCAGCTGTTGGAGAATGAGATCCGCGCTCTCTGTGCCGCCTCACGTGAAATCTTCCTTTCGCAGCCTAATCTGCTTGAGCTTGAAGCTCCAATAAAGATCTGCGGTATGCTCTCTCTCTCTCTCTCTCTCTCTCTCTCTCTGTATATATCTTCATTTTATGAATGAATACGCTTGTAGATGTTTTTGCATGTCTTCCATGTATATGATCATACACGTCTTTGACTTGTGACCTGTGAGTAGAAAGTTCAGAAAGCAATGCCATTTTGCCCCTTTCAATAACATGCCATGATTATGAGAATGTGAAATTACGATCATATGTTTTGTTTTACCTTTTGTGTTGGAATAGAAGAAATTTGGAATTTTTGAATGGAAATATGCGCTCTGAGTTTTTAATCGGATTCAGGGACGGTGGTAGAGGTGGATTTTAGGATAATCTAAAATTAGGTTGATTTAAAAAAAAAAAAAGGGAAAAAAGAAGGTTATGTAATAAGAAAGCAAGTTGAGGGAGCAAGGATAGAGATAGGAATTGGCCCACTGAAGCTATTACACTAAGATGTTTGTCGTCATGGAAAAGGATTGTTAGTTTTGCACATTCATTAAAGCTTAAAAATAACTTCAAGTCTCTAGGAGTTACTGGCTAGAATAAAAAATATCAATGTTCTAAAATGTTGTGGGCCGTGTAAGAGGGGACTTCTTGTCTGAAAAATAGTTTGGAAAACAGAAGTGTGAGATCTCAAGGCAAATTCCTTAAAAAAAAAAAAATACAAAAAAAGCATTGAGGTGTGCAAACCCATTGAGGCACCAAGTTTCTTAAGGCCTAACTGCAAATCCAAAGCAAGGTTTGCATCAACCGTGCGAAGAGTTATAATATAATAAAATAACTATCCCTGTCAATACGTATTACAAAAAAACCTATGATGTTGAACTTTAAGTACGGATACGTATCTAAGTGTCGAATCTTTTATTTTCTAAAATATAGGATATGGGGACACGTCCAAAAAGAGTCCAAATTCGGACACTGGGACGTGAGTACTTAATTCAAACTCCAAAAGTTTTTCCCCAAAAATTCACATGTAAAAAGTTAAATAATAATTAAGTTAAACTATTATTTAAATACTATTATTTCTAGCCGTTGTTTTAGAAGGCCATTATAATTAATTATCAATGCCAAGCATCATTTTTTGTCTTTATTTAGATTAATGTTAAATTTTGTAATTATAATTGAAAATCACTATTAATGATGGTTTTATACTTATCAATTGTGACTAAATAAAAATAGTAAATTAATTAATATACTCCGTAAATTAATAAACTTCATAGAGCATTATGGTACCCGAACGATTGGCACCATTATGGTACCACCACCGCTCATATGTTGCCAAATCTCCAACATTTAAATATTCTCCCACTATTTAGACACTTTGCTACATTTGGAAGGTCTTGAGTTCCATAATTGGTGTCCACTGTCATCCTCCATAAACTGCAATGCAATTTCATTTCTAAAACAATGGTCTAAATAAGTTTAAATGGGCCAAAACAATATTTTGCAGCCGATGAAAACCCCTACAATAAATAAAAGGATAGATTCATTTCATTTGCAGCAGCTACCCATCTCCTCTTCTCTCTCTCCCATCTCTCTTCTTCTTCATAGATTCTGTTACGTTCTCCATGGTGGTGCTGCTGCAATCAACCTTCCTAGATTTCCGTGTCGGCTTGAAAATTGAAGGATTCGCCCCATATTTTATACCAGTACCGATATCGTGTTTTTTGACAAGGGTATGCTGGACGGAATGCCAAGTCCGAGCGTCATAGCAAAAAAAAAAAAAAAAAAAAAAAGCACAAAAAAAAAAAAAGTTTCTTAATTGGATAAAGAATCAAAATCCATAAAAGATAATGATGTACTATTCAACACTAAAAGTGCACAAGATGCAATTTTCTGTGAATGCTATATGCGCGTAGGTGTGCTAACAACTCTGATCATGCACGGAGCTTTTATATTCCTGATACCATTATAGTTTTATAGATCATAACAATGCATAATATAGTTCTCTTGATTTGACTTGTATTGTGCTAAAGATCATCATTATTAGGCTATGTTCTTTTTGCTGTTTTGAGGTCGTTTTCTGTTTTTATTTTCGAAAACACTAAAAATGCGTTCTCTTTATCATTTTCGAAAACGCATTTTGAAAAATAAAAAAAAAATTGTACACAAAACGCAAAACGTCCAAAATCTCGTTTTGGGTGTTTTGTGTGTATTTCAACAAAAAATGTTCAAAACACGGAAAATGGGTTTTGAGATTTTTTTTTTTTTTTTTTTTTTTTAAAGAATTATCCTAGCTTGGAACTAAGCCTAAATAATTTTTTTTATTTTTTATTTTGAGAATTATCCTAACTTGGAACTAAGTTTAAATAAAGTTTTATTGAATTCAATATCAACATTGAAAAAAAAAAAAAAAAATCAAGAGAAAATTTTTGTTATTATATTTCAAAAAATGCCTTGATAAATGGACTCTGGTGGTTTTGAAAGAACTTGCATTTTCTGGATTTTAATAGAACTAGAACTTCCTCAAATCCCGAACTTGACCAAGATGTGTTAATATAGACTCTTAGTGCTCACATTAGTGTGTTGCATGTAACCATGTTTTCAGTGTATTGTGAAGGGAAATTTAAGTTTTAGCCAGTAGTCTTCTGTAAGCAAATTAATTAAAAATAGTTTAAGTAGTATTCTGCAAAATTTTAAACAGAACATGTTTTTCAATTTTTCATTTTCAAAAACAGTTTTCAGAAATGACAAACCAAACGTGTTTTCAGCAAATTTGAAAACAAAAATAAAAACAGGAAATACAAAACATTTTCGAAAATGAAAATACAAAATAAAATACAAACAGAACGCCACCTTAGTATTTGTATGCTTTGTATCATTTTAGATTTTAATTAGTGTTTTTCTTTTTGAGCTTGCACTCTTGTGAGACCTACATTTTCATTTTACAGTTTTAACTCCTCTTGTAATTCCACCAGGGTATCCAACGGGTCACAGACTAACAAACACTTTACATTAAATGTAATACTCACTCTGTTTCACAAAGATAATTCACTATTCCTTTTTCGTCCATTCCACAAAGATAGTCCACTTTCATTTTTTAGAGTGAAGTTAATATTTTATGTCCCGCTTTGCACTTATTTAATGTGTTTTTTTTTAATATAAATAAATTTATACCTATTCAATTTTGTGGAAAACTACATAAATTTATGGGAAACTACATAAATTTATTAGGGGTATATTAGGGAAGTTCTTGTAAAATTTATGTTTTCAACAACATTAATTGACATTTCTTAATCTGTGTGAAAATGTGTGGAGGACTATTTTTGTTTGACAGAGGGAGTAGTTAAAATCACAATAAATGTTCAAATTTTGATCTGGGATCGGTGTGATCTTTCATTTAAAAAAGAAGAGTCTGAAAACCTTGTTTGATTTTTGATTTTCTCAAAATCACATTTCTTCAAACTCATTTCCATCCACACATTCTCCTAATGAAATAATTTTGCACGGGGAACCATAATTTTCCGTACTTCAAACCACACATTCTTAAAATAATCAATTTTCACAAAATTACTTCTCAGAAAATAAAAATCAAACAATGGTGAAAGTTAAAGAAATAAAAAATTCTGCCCTTGTAACTGGAAACAATATTTCTTTCCCTAATGGAGTATAGGAGTATAAATGCAAAAATTTGGTCGCATAGTTTAATAAAGAAACTATAGCTTCTAAGTCACTGGTGTAGCAGGTTCTTCCCATCTGTTGGTTGCCTGATTGGCTAAATAACACGTGTTGCATTTATAATGGGAAGCTAAGCTGAATTTCTGCTATTCATTTTATTTGGTCCACATCCATTGTGTATTTATTTTCGTTCACGTGAATAAAACCTCCTGCTAAAAAAGTGCTAGCTATTTAATTAATCATAGCTATGTATGTTGTCTGATAAGTCAAGAGTGTAATATCAATTTTTTTTTTTTTTTTTTTTTTTGTGTGTGTGTGAGTGAGTGAGTTTTAACTTTTATGTGAACATGAACAAGCATTGCTAGTTTTCTATAGAGTTAAAACTGGTACTTTTTCGTTACCTTCAAATCTCCACACTGAAGATTGTTTTGTTTCTCTAGGTGAAGAATTTTGCAATTCTGTGTTTCTGCTTATTCTTAATCAATCTGGTTTGGAAATGCATTCTTGGTTGCAGTCTGAACTTTCCCACCCTCTTTCTATTTGTTCACTGACAAAAGTCTTACCTACATTTTGGTTTGTCTGAATTCCAGGCGACATTCACGGGCAGTATGGAGATCTTTTAAGGCTTTTCGAATATGGGGGATTCCCTCCCGAGGCCAATTATTTGTTCTTGGGAGACTATGTGGACCGTGGCAAATATAGTTTAGAAACAATATGCCTTCTTCTTGCCTACAAAATCAAATATCCAGAAAATTTCTTTCTTTTAAGAGGAAATCATGAATGTGCTTCTATTAATAGGATATATGGATTCTATGATGAATGTAAACGCCGCTTCAATGTGAGACTCTGGAAAGTCTTTACTGATTGTTTTAACTGTCTTCCAGTAGCTGCTCTTATAGACGATAAGATACTCTGCATGCACGGTGGTCTTTCTCCTGATCTACTCGACTTGGATCAAATAAGGAATTTGCCACGTCCAACTGATGTTCCCGACTCTGGTTTGCTTTGCGATTTACTTTGGTCGGATCCTAGTGGAGAAGTTAAAGGTTGGGGGATGAACGATAGGGGGGTCTCATACACTTTTGGTCCGGATAAGGTAGCTGAGTTTCTAATGCAGCATGATATGGACCTTGTATGTCGTGCTCATCAGGTATTGATACTTTCTCTTGATTTCTTTGATCCTGTTTCAGTGATTCAATTTCTGCAGTTGATGGGATTTTTCTGTGCAGGTTGTGGAAGATGGATATGAATTTTTTGCTGACAGACAGCTAGTTACAATATTTTCTGCTCCCAACTATTGTGGTGAATTCGATAATGCTGGTGCAATGATGAGTGTTGATGAAAGTTTGATGTGTTCATTTCAGAGCCTGAAACCAAACGATAGAAGGCGAATTTTGTGAAGTAAAATTTGATTATGGTGGTTTTAGTTATATCCAAGAATGCTCAAGGTCTGTAACCTTGTCTTTGAATCATCAAACAGTTTACTATTTCTTAACGTAAGAAATACCTAATTGTGATTGTGATTGTGATTGTGATTGTTATTGTATTCTGTAAGTGGCTGGAATATATTTATCTTCCGGAAATTATTTGTGCGCTTTGTCAACTTTCGGAGTGGTTGACCGAGTAGTAATTGACAGAGGATTCACAAGTTACAGAGCTTTATCTGAAAAGAAACACAAAGCCTAATCTTAATCGTCTTCTAGTATTTCCTTAAAAAACCACCATGAAGTTCAAAAGACTGGCTTTTTAAACACTGAACCGTTTTATGGGATACATCCATGTCTATTGATTCAGATTATTTCCCCACTCTATTGATTTTTTTTTTTTTAATTAATAACAAGTGTGTAATGAATCAGTTGAAGTTCATGTTTCAGATTCTTGATATTTCTTTGCAGGAGTTGTGTCATTTGGTGTGCCTGAGAAGATTATGGCTTCTAAAGTTGGAGCATGCATACTACTGTGTCCTCCCTCGACTATTCTCAGCTGCTCAGGTAGCCTGAAGTGCTGTGTTATTTCAATTTTTTAGGGCGCAATTTATTGTTCGACTGTGTAAATACACTGGTTTATGTAAATTGCGATGCGACTTTTGATTAATCCTTGCATCATTATCAAACATAGTTTCTATGTCATGGCCTTTATCAAGATGTTCAGATACTTGAGTGAGACGGACTACTACCGTAAAGTTTTATCTATCTATCTATCTAGTGCTTGTTTGGTATTTCTCATTAATTATGAGGACAATGAATTTGAATTTGTTTGTGTTGCACGATATGTTCAATAAGAGGTTTGAATAAGCGACAATTTTATGATTCATTTCTTCTATAATCTCATTCAACTCAGTACAATATAATGGTTGATAAATGTCCAGTTATTATCCCATTTATACATAACGCGTCTCTCTATATGGACCGATCAGTTGAACCAAAATAATCAAGAGAGAGATTATCTTAGATCAAAATTTCTAAAAAAATAAAAATTCAAATTGATTAGAAATTCATCCCTATATAAATCGGCTCTCAACCAAAACCAGCTATATTAACATTTTAATTTAGTTGAACTACACAGTGTTGTCATGCCCCAACTCGGGTACATTTAGCAAGGAGAATTGTTTTTAGGGAGGGAAAGCGTGGTTGTCAAACCACTTCGAGGAGGGCATGGATTGATAGATGTTTTGTGATACTGAGGTAGTTTTTGATAGGCAACATTTATGTCGGAAGTAAGAATTGATTTTCCAACATTCCAATTTTAATGGTGTTTGATAACACAAATTTTGCTAGAAATTCATTTGTCTACTTTTAGATGAATTGGTACAATTCCTTGTTTTAAAGGTCAACAAATTCTTAGTCAAGAGGTGATAATTAGTTTCTACCTTTACATGGTAAATCATAAATGTCTCGTTTGATCATTTTGTTGTTGTTGTTGTTGTTAATTAATTTATTTATTTTTTAAAAAATTAACATTCTTATAATCAAGTACAAATATGTGAAAAAATTAAAAAGAATTTTATTTTTATTAAAATAGCTATATTTTGTTTTATTTGCTATGAAAAATAATGTCAATTAAACAACAAAACTTAAAAAAAAAATTATTTTTTTCACGTAGAAAATTAAACCAATCAAATACATTAAACTTCCAATTCCGAAGAAAATGAATTCTTCATTTCATTTCCACCCATAATTCCAATTTCGCTATCAAACGGACCCCAAATCTTATTGACGAAGAACTTTTGAAGTTTGAACCACTGGAGAGAAGCAGAATGTGATGCAGAATTCACTTCCCTCGTATGTTGGCAATCTTCTTGCCACATGGAGGTAGTGTCATGGTGCACTCTATTATCCCTCTTGGGTCCCATCCGCTGATCTGCATGATGTAAGGAGAAGTTCACGAGGAGAATCGTTGCTCGAATATCAACTCAAAATATGCATAAACTGTATCCGCATTCGAATTTACCTGGAAGGAGAACCATGGAAAAGTGCATTCTTCCCAAAATCAGTCTAACGAAGCTTGAACATTTAAATAAAAAAAATAAAAAAATATCAGCCTTCCTTTTTTATTTTCTCATTATAGAGCTTGAAAGCTAAACTATCAACATTTCCTTAAGAAACCTATTAAATTTGACGATACTGAGACTTATCTCATGTATTCTCTGTACTTGTTAATTGTTATTGAAGTAACATTGTTTCCAGCTCAAAGAATTTAAGTGATGTGTCTCTCTTAATGCTTTGAGTTCGACTTTCCAACTAGATATATGTCAAAAAATTGCGTCATATCATTTGGTCTTCGATCTCATTTATGTTTGACCCTTTCATTCAATTTTTTCCCTTTTTCGGATAGAAAATATCACATGGGTCCGCATAGACAACTAATGCAATGTATTAATATAAGAATAATGCTAAACACACAAAATACATGACAAACTGAATGACACACTACTCACATACAGGAGGGTCCCACAGTGTGCGGACCCCTCTCTATGTGAGGGGTGTGTCATCCAATTTGTAATCCATTTTGTTTGTGTAGCATGGTCCTTAACATAATCATTAGAATTTGTAAATAAGATGCCTTTTTTAGTAAATCATTTATAAGTAAGTTTATAAAGAATATATTTTTTCAAATCACTTTTTTATAATATATTTTCTCAAATAATTTTTTAATTATATATTTTACCTAAAAAATATCACATTTCTTATTTATAAATAAGGATGATAATAATACCCAAAGACCCGATACTCGTTGAAGATCCGACATAAATGAACGGAGATTACCCGACTAAATGAGTTTGTGGGTCGGGTATGGAGGTAAACTTTAAAACCCAACATGGGTATGGGTCGGATTTGGGTTTTAATACAATACTCATATCTGACCCGCATACACATTAATTTCCTTTAAAAATTATAGAATTTAAAAAAAAAGTGATTGTGTAAAAAAATAATAAAAAATAAATAAAAAATAGAACTCAAATATTTATTAATATTTTTAATATCTAAACCGTAATATGTTTAAACTATTGATTTTGTTAATGTCTAAAAAAATTATTCAAATTCGTTTGTTTAGTTTCAACTTAGAACAAGTTTTTTTCAAGTCAAGTGAAGCCCAACATTTAAGTGATTCAAGTTAATCTGTAGCACCTCTAACCTGTAACATATTTATAGCCCTAAGAAAAATAATAAAAATAAATAAATAGTAATGAGTTTCAAATGGGTATAGAAGTATACCCGACCAGCACCCGACCCGTCATTCTTAAATGGATATATGGGTAGGGTATGAATGTATAAATTTGTAATGGATAGGGTATGTTTTTAGAAAACCTGACAAATACCTGACACATTGCCATCTCTATTTATAAACAAAAATCTTTTACCAAACAGATAATATAATTCTCAAACCACTTTTTAATATTCCACATTTCTCAATACTCTTTAACTTCATATTTTATCTTAAAATAAAAATAAATCAATTTATCACTGATCGTAGGGATGTCTTTCTTTTCTACACATCAAAAAAGAACATAGATATCTGTTTGCAAAAAATTGACTTCTCCCGAAATCTCCATAAAATTACTACAAATTCCTCACAATACGTCAAAAATCTTCGATTTTGCTGCACAAACCTTGCTCATATCTACTTTCCATTGAATTTGCTGCATTTTCCTTGGTCGGATCCCAACGAGGTAAACTAGTAATTGGAACAGAGTGCCCCTATGGCATATCTTTCAGTGGCAAAGGGGAGGGTAGGAAACTTGCTCAACGCAGTCGGTGTAAGGTTAGAATCCTGAAATAATGAATTTGTGTCACGTGGCAAGCTGAAGTCATCACCATTCATAGAAGTTATCAATGCTCTCCACCATGGCTCTGAGAGGTACAACATACAATTTACCTCTCGAACCAATAGCCTAAGACAGGGTAGGTGTGGGTTACACCTCTTTTTTTTTTTTTTTGTAATTGGAACAGAGTTATTTTCTCTGATCTGGGTAAGAAATGCGTATAAGAACATTTTTAATGATGACTGTCAACTAGGTGAGAGAGAAAGATACAAAAAAATCAGTGGATCCCACTCTAATATCTCTTTTTTCTTCTCTCATTCACCTTCTCCCTATTTTTCTCTACAAAAATCCTTCACAAGGTCCAAAATTGAACCTGTACTTGATTCCTTTTACTATTTTTTTATTAATTTATTTAAATTTGTGTCAACCTTTCTCTTCTTTTTTCATTTTTCTCTCTCTTTTTTCTACTTTTAATATTCATCACTCTTATACAATTTAATCTTAAAATAATATATCTCTTCTTTCTCCGAATGAGCCTTGACCTTACGCAAATCCATTACGCAAATCCATTAAAGATGCTCTAAGAGGGCAGGCCACGAGCCTGAGATTCCGTGACGGTCTGTCTGTCTGTTTGTCTATTTTAATGTTCACTCTTTAACTCTATCCTCCAACGCTCTCTCATTCCTTATCGAATCTCTCCGTAGACACTTTCTACTTTGCTAGTTTGTACTCTCTGTAGCAACATTTAAGCTCTGTGGATTCTTTGTTATCCACTCTACGAAGATCAATTCAACTCAATCATTCCAAGATTTTTTTTCTATGGCGTCGCTTATCGAATTTGTTTGGACGGTAAATCTTTTATTCTGCATTGCTCTTCTTGTTGTCTTTAATCTTTGGATTTACTTGTACTACTTTTAAATCCACGCCATTGATTTCCGATTTTATGCATTTTTTATTTTTTTTTTGGATTCGATTTTCAAATTTCAATTTCAATTTCAATTTCAATTTAATCGAGAGAAGGTAAGGTAGTGAAAATGTATATAAATATAATGGTATTAAGTCACAACTTATGGTGGTTTTTCTAATTTAATAGGTGATTTTCAAATTTAAATCTCGATTTTTTTGGAGAAGAGGCACTGAAAAATATATATAATCTTATTTAATTCATTCAATCAAATGGAGATTTTTCCTAATTTAATAGATGATTATTATAGATGTAAATTAATTTCTGTATGCATTGCTGTTGATATGTAATTTTTAATTATTTATTATTAAGTAGTTAGGGAACTGATGGATTAGAAGTTTACGGTTCAAAGAGACTACACGGTGCTGAACTTACGATTTTTTCATGTAATGCAAGTTTTGTAGAGTGATTAACACATTAAACAGTTAGGTAATTACAGGAAGGTGGTGGTAATATAGCAATACAACCAACCTCCCAAGTAGACAAACATCAATTTCATTGAAAGCTACGCCAGCTGTATAATTGGACCCAATAACTATCTCCAGTTGCTATGCATTACACAATAGTCTAAGAGAATGATAGCTATGGCCGAATATTACTAAAGAACTGGGCAATGTAATCTCAAACTGAGATGTATCAGTAGCCCTTAGTTAATAGTGGAGTGAGTGCATGTTTAGCCAACTTTAAAAATTTGCTTATATATAAGATTAGTAAATGTTGGATTTTTTGATACTCAATAAATCCGGGCGATGATATAAAACGATTTTGGAAAAATATATCTACACCTAAATGAATAGCTCGACCTAAAAACAACTTGGGCCATTGGAAGCAACTAATTAGTTGTTCATGGCCCACTTGGTGTGGTCCCTTTTGTTTTGGATCTTTAGTTGTTATTTTAGGTTTTTGGTATTGTTGTTTGGCCTATTTGTGGATGTCTTTGCCCATGAGACTTACGTTAACCTAACCCAATCTTTCTCTCCATCCCAGAGAAAGATTTTAATTTAATTCTTATATTGCTTTGGTATCTCTACCATTGTCTTTGTGTCTTCAAAACAATACAAGTGTGAAAAGGAGACAGTCGACTTGGAGAGCTTGTTTCTACCATTGCTTGCTTCTAGATTTTCTTCCTCCCTGAGTAATATTATTTGCAGCACCATTAATCATTCCGTTAATCATTTTGTGGGTATGTAAAGGAGGCAACGAAGGAGTGTTGTGTATAGATTGAGCTTGTGAATTTTGCGATCGATTAGGTGGTTTGAAACAGAGCCCGAGAGGTGTATCAAGAATTCACAATCTCAACATGGTATCAGAGTTTAGGTGTGTGTGAAATCTGGGCGGAAAATAGGTTGGAACAAATCTTAAAAAGGGCCAGTAAGCTGAAGAACGAAGTTGTCCAAAAATTTGCAAGAAAATCAGAACTTGAAACTCATTTTCCGGCCGAGTGCCTGCCCGAGATATCTTAAAGTAAAGCTCTCTAGGTTAGCTATAGGTAAAGTTCCCCCAGAACCGAAGACACAAGCCGCTAGTCCTTCAGGAATCGGGAATCCGTAAGGACCTAAAGTTTTTCGTCGGATGAAACATAGAATTGAACGATGTCTATCAAAGAAAAGAGCGAGAGGGATTGACTAGACGACTATCAATCAACTCTAAGTGCGAGCCTTTAAAGTACCCCTGAACTGAAGGAAGGAAAGAAAGATAAATAGAAGTCAGTGGTTGAAGAAACCAAGACCACTAGTGTAATCAACAGGTGGAGATGAATCCTGCGGTGCTACACTTAATGGCGGACGGCGATGCGTGGCAGCAACGTGTAACTTCTCTGACGAGGTGCATACCCATGGGCGCTGGTTCGATGACAACTTCTGGAGACAGACTGCTCCTGGAGGCATAGTAGACCTTGCGGTGGTGTTAATTTTCAATTTCGAGCAATGTAGTGAAAATTGGACGATTTTGCCCTTTTTGTCGTTCGGTGGTAGGGTGATGTTCTATTTGCTACAGAATTCAATGAATGCTTTAGGATGTATGGTGACGGTTTTGCCCTTTTTGTCGTTCGGTGGTAGGGCGATGTTCTATTTGCTACAGAATTCAACGAATGCTTTAAGATGTATGGTGGTGTCCCTAAAGCTGTGATGTTCGCGAGTCTCCTAATTTACGGACTGACTGATTGATCTGCTCAACATCGTGTTCTTTCTTTTTATTAATGCATTTATTTACTTTCGCTTCAGAAGTCATCGCGTAGGGTGACATTAGGATTAGGGTTAACGTGAAATGGTAATCATTGTTTGTTGTTAGACCAGTAGACCTAAGAATTATCTGTTTAATTGTGTCATGTATTCTGTATGAATTTGATATATTGCATTTTAGATGTACTATTGCCATTTAGAAATGCATTATCATAAATAACCTTTTTGTCTAAACGACTTTCTTCCCAAATGGTTCTTCTCCTCCTTCCCCACCCATCCTTGATTCCTTCAATTAATTTAGATTTTACATTAAATTTTCCAGTTGAGGCTGGTTTTGGACTCCTGTAATTTTTCTCCTATAGTTTCAGTTTCGTCTGTGATTTTCTTGTCTAACTTTTGGTAGTACTTAACTTTATGACTGCAATATTGTTGTTGCTTAATGTAAGAATGCTCTTTTGTTATTTTGAATTGCATTCATTGTTCAAGTGCGTACGTTTGTCCAATTCAGAATCTGCACTAGCAAAGAAGCAAAAACCATTTCAGAAGTTCTAGCCATGAACAAATGAAGGAGTAGAAGAAAGTAATAGTAATAACAAAGAAGGTACAAATTATGCAAGTTCACACGTGAAAGAGAAAAGGAGAATTTTAAATGAGGAAAATGAAGAGAGAGAAAAAATTAAGATGAGAAGTCCGGGAAAAATTGTGGACTGATTTTTATGTGCAATACAAAAACTAAATCAGTTTTCGTTACCATGTGATGGGTATCTTAGCAAGCTTTACAGAGTTTGTAATGAGCATTCCTAATTGGTTTTTGATCTCAAGCTCCTGTATTTTAAGCCTTAGATTCACACATCTTCTAGAAAGGAAGTATCTTTATGTTGTCCATATAAATTTGAGTTGTTGGACTAATCCCTTGTCAATTTTGGTCTGTGATTGTCAGTACTTTCTCTATGTTTATTGTGAACATATTTGTACTTCGGTATTTTAGTCCCCATTTTTAATGTTACTTTAATTTTTTGTTGCAGTATCTAATCACCCGTTTTAATGATTTTCAATTGGCATGCCTTGGAAGTTTCTTTCTTCACGAAAGCGTCTTCTTCTTGTCTGGGATTCCATTTATAATTTTTGAACGGGTAGGATGGCTGAGCAAGTACAAAATTCAGGTATCAATCTATTGAATTTATTGTTGGTTGTTTACTTGTTTATTGGAGAATGATTATCTTTCCGTAACTGTTAAAGGTTTTTCTTCTCATTGAAAATGACACGTTTGTTATAATGTCTAAAACATATTGTTATCTTTAGCTACTGGTTCTAGTGTGCACAGCATCAACCTGCGAAATTGTAAAACAAAGAGTAATCTAGAATTATAAATTATTTTACGTAAGTTTTATTCTGTCTTGTAGAATATATCACGTGAATTCAATAGACTTTCTGACAAGTATAATTTTCTCTGTTTCTACAGACTAAGAATAATACCCCGGCAGCTCAGGGGAAATGTGTCACTCGGCTACTGCTCTATCATTTCTGTGTCAATCTTCCAGTTATGATTTTATCCTATCCTGTCTTCCAGTACATGGGGATGCGAAGCAGTCTTCCCTTGCCGTCCTGGTATATTCAGGTTCTTTATATATTAAGCTTTGTTTATTGGAGTGACCATATTTGGTTCACTATAATCTGGCTTATGAAATGGTGGAAATTATTAATAATGCATATAGTCTCTTAAATACATAATATATTCTCTCTCCTGTTATTCATTTTTCATTATATTAGCAAGATGAATGGCCTAGCCCTCTATTTTACTTTTTGTTGATAATCAAAATGTCTAGATGTGTATCATATATTCATTACCTTAACAAGTAAATAATACTGCATTTTTTCTTGTAAGTGAAAATGAGTGCAATGAGCTTATCGCCAGCCAGTTTAATTAATGTCAAAATGCTTGTTAATTAGATCAAGCCCTTTATATACAGTTGTGCATGTGGAAGGGTCAATTTGGGGAGTAAATAACTCATAACCTGATTTTTGTCGTCCCTGCCAAAGCAAACTAATGCAATAATCCCCATTTCCAAAATAATTGGGAAGGCCTCCATCCAAGCAAAAAATCTTTTTGCCCTTTTTCTGTGTTTTCTGTTTGTAGTGACGTCTCTATTCGATTGTAATAAAAATATTTTCCCATCTGTTACTCTGTAATATAACTGTGGAATATCTGCCCTGTAGGAAAGTAGTCTCAACCCAGATCTTGTTCTATTTCATCTTGGAGGATTTCATTTTCTATTGGGGACACAGGATTTTACATTCAAAATGGCTTTACAAGCATGTCCACAGTGTCCATCATGAGTAAGTAACTTCGAATTATTCTTTTGTTTGTGATTTCTGTCTCCATTTTCTACTAAGTACTCATAATCTTTGTCTCTCCATGCATTTTATCTATACGCTTAACATCCTGGCAGATATGCAACACCATTTGGACTGACTTCTGAATATGCTCATCCTGCTGAGATTTTGTTTCTTGGATTTGCTACAATTTTTGGTCCTGCCATCACTGGTCCCCATCTGTTAACACTGTGGCTGTGGATGGTACTTAGAGTCCTTGAAACGGTCGAGGCACATTGTGGCTACCATTTTCCGTTGAGCCTCTCGAACTTTTTGCCATTATATGGGGGGTTTGTATTCATATTATCTTTTCTGTCATCAGCAATTTTATTTGGTGTTTCAAAATTACTTATGTGCCTAAAATTTATTTTTGGATTCACAGTGCTGAATTCCATGATTATCATCATCGACTGCTATATACAAAGAGTGGCAACTATTCGTCAACTTTTGTTTACATGGACTGGTGAGATTTTCAAAACGTATCTTTTATGCGCATACTTTACTACAGAGATAAATTCTTATTAATAACTAGAGCAAGTGAAAGGATGTAATTTGTCCTAAGTTTGGTTATGAACTTAGTGGTTACAACATTACCTTCACCCTTGGGATATATTCAGCTTAGGAAAGTCTGTCTCTATTCATCATTCTTTCATATATGTAGAAACCCTGCTTCCATTTCCGTGGATCCCGGGTGGGTGAAGCTAATACTTGACAGATAATAGCTCGTGAAGGGCCTGTCCAGCTCTGAATCGAACTTTCTGATATCTTAGCTTGTTGATTGAATAAAAGCAGCAATTCGCTAATCTAACTTTTCCATGTTCATTTTTATAGGATATTTGGTACTGATGAGGGTTATAGAAGATTGAAGGTTTTGCAAGGAACCTAAAAGAGGAGAATTTTCTGGTCTTAAAGTAGGTTCCTCAGCATCTTGTGTGCTATTGCTTTTTTGTTCTTGAATTGATGTTTTACCATATACATTGTAGAATCAATCTGAAGCTTGTTGTTGGACAAATTTTATTACATTCTTTAAAAACCTAGATATATCGAGCAGTGTGCAGTGAAAACGACATCAATGACGAGACATTACCCGAATTGGTGGAGCCAAGGGGGGTCCTGGTGGGGTACGGGACCCCCCAATTTCTTTGATAATATTTTATTTTTTTAAATATCTTTTCAGTTTTTTATTTGATTTTTAGGACTTGTTTTAAATGTTTTGGAATGTGTTAATATAATCTATTACTCAAATAGGAGAGCTAGTAAGAAAATGCCTTAATAAAGTATTAAAAAAATTCATTATTGTCATTTTGTTTTAACATTTTTCTACATTTTAATACGGGACCCCCAACCCAAAAAGTCTGGCTCCGAACCTGATTATCCATTTGTATCTGGTTTTATGCACAAATAGAATGTGGTTTTGAGGTATGTTCAGGGTATTACAGTTATACTATTGTAATGTAGTTCCCATATATGATCAAGAAAAAAGTTGGATTCTTGAAGCGAACGCGTCGCTAATCAGCAGCCGGTAAATCTTGTATGCTCGATATCCGTCACATGTACAAGCGATCATACATTTATATTTTTGAATGAATAAAAAATAGATCTCTGCTTAATTAATTATTAAACGTGGTCCTTAAAATATCTTTAAAATATACTATTGAGATCAAGCTATTGTGCTCGAAGCCTCGAATCCTTTCCCACTATAAGAGTCGCGGTCAAAAAAATTGGGTTGTTCGAGAATGCATACCCAATCTGGCATTACACCTGGAAATTTGTTAGTGTGAAGAACTTTCCATTTCGGCAGTCAACTGATGAATCCATCTGTAACGATTGCCGACGGTTGAGACAGCCATAGAGGGCAATTTTGGGAACTGGAAAAATACCATCAAGTTCCAATCCAATATATCTAGCATTTGTTTGGAAAAGTTTTCTCCAGGTGAAAAGTGATTTATTTTCGAAGAAAACGTCATTAAAAAGTATGAAAAGTTGAGGATTTTATAAAATGTGCAGCTGAAAATATTTGTAATAAAGACCTCTCCCAAACGTGGCCATAATATGTTGAATTAAACATAGTTGAACACTCGATCATTTCAATGATCTAAATATTGTAACATTACCATGATCTCAAGGTTATCGTTACAACTCTTTTTTTGTCCCTTTGAGAATACTCAACATGACTTCACAACACAAATCAATGATGGTCATCACTTTAGATGAATATTAGTCACTCCGTCCCGTGAAGATAAAACTTATATTTCTTATTTGTCCATCTCAAATTATAATTTAGTTTTCTTATTGAGTGTATATTTAATTTTCTTATTTCTTAATAAGTCATTATTTAATGTACTTTGTTATTAATGAATAAGTATTAAAAAAGAGTATATTAAGAAATATGAGTTTAAAATTTATTTTTCCAAATTCCAATCACATTAATTGATTTCTCAATTTATGTGAAAATATGAGCAAGTCTATCTCACGGGACGGAATGGATTATTACTCTTCGTATTATGTAAAGCCTCAATCTGATTTAGCATAATCTTCTAATTAATAGCTATCATAAATAATCAATAAATTATACAATTAAGATAACTCTTATATTTACAATATGAACAGTGTGTTCTTTTAAAATTTTAATGCCAAATTATAATGAGCACAATTTTTCAAACTAATTTTTAATCACACATATTTTCTCTCTTCAATTTTTAACCACACGTCTTACCTAGAAAATTCAAAGAATACGCACTATAAATCAAATTCTAGTTATTTCCAAACGAAAACTAAATAGGAACTTTTTTTCTGTATTAACCTTTTAATGTAAAATAAAAATAAATTCACATTGAAATATTTCATATTCAATTTTTTTAACTAGGTAGCTAAATGCATTATTGACATTTGACTTGACTTCGTCACCTTATGTCTTCTTTACACAGGTGTACGACATTATTGCTGTTAGTATTTTCCTTATTCTTGCTACTTGTAAAAGATTATTGATGTTTTAAGTTGACTGTACTCTTTCTTATGCATATATTTCATTATGTCTCTCTCTTTCTAGAACACAAAGTCACAAATTGTTATAGTATTTTCTTCTAAACGATAGTTTGGTCTTTGATCTTGACTATTTCAATATGACGAATACAAATTTTTTTTTTTTCATTAAAGTGTCAAAATAATCCTTTTTTATTCACTTGAAACTTGACAAAATATCCATTCCACCTAAAATTCAATCAACGAGCATCTTGACAAGACTAAATTAAAATGTCCATGGATCAGACAGCATCAGAAAATCAATGCGAAAAACAAGCTAGGTCATATGAATGCATCTTCTGCAAGAAGAGTCTCTCAAATGCGCAGGCACTTGGTGGACACATGAACATCCACAGGAAGGACAAAGCCAAGCTGAAGCAATCCTCAAAAGATCAGACGTCGAAAAAATTCTTAAGAATCCGTGATGCTCGTCTAGAAAGAGTCGATACCTCTAGGTATGTTTGGTATACAGTATTGGGTATAGTAATGTATTGTTATGGTTTAATATTATAAAAATTTCTTTCTTCTTGAATATTGTTCAGTTCAGTCGAGTCTAACGTGTCATCTGTATCCCGGTTTAGCAAAATGAAAAGAACGGCGACGTGGCCTTGTATCGCTTCATCGGAAGATAGAAGTGAGGGAGAAACAGCGTCGAAATCCATTGATACAAAGCCAATTTATAATCAAGTTTCCGAGGAAACCCAAGAATTCGAGAGTGCAGTGTTGGACCTCGAGTTGAGGTTAGGCAGTCAGCCTCCAAAATCAGCAGCTACTATGAACACAAGAAGATTGCTCTAATCAGGTTGTTTTACTCTTCTTGGTGTCTAATAAATCTTCATTTTTCTGGCTTCCATAACTTTGAAAGGCCCTTTAACTTTGGAGTCGACAGCTCTTCGAGAGGTCCCTCGACTGATTTTTCAAACAGCTTGATGCACTGTCTCCCTTATTTTTCGAACATCTAAGGACCAATTTTTTCATCAAATTCATTTTTAATCACACATTTCTGTAGGACTCATCATCACTTTACATACTTTTCAATAACTTTTCAACCACACATTAAAAAATTGGCTAATTAGGCCCATTCATACCTTTAATTTTTAGTTTTTTATGATCAGGTTATTATAAATTATTTTATTAAATCAGGTAATTATAAAGCCAACCCTAAACAATTCCTAATGTCTTTTTGTTCCATACGACACCTGCTTTTCCCTCAACCTCCATCACGCTTCAAGTCGTCGCCAAAATTCATGTGCATGACAAAATTTTGATTAACGAAGTATTCCACACGTAAACATAAAGGAAAGAAGCTGCAAGGAAATTGTTTATAAAGCAATTGTTATTACTGACTTGGACAGAATTATGGGTATGCGTTTGCTTTAGGCTTGATAATTATAATTTATATTTGATGTTTGTTTTCGTCCTTTAGCGCCTTTTATATGATGTGAATTGTGGTGTAAATTTTGAGGCTTCATATAAATGTGGTGATGATTGATTTTCTCATATTTGTAGAAGTTTTGCAGGTGGCTGATTAGTAGTGGTTTCAGTCGTAGGTGGATGCGAAGGAAATAGACCAGTAACTGATTTCTCAAATATCAACGAGGAACCAGATTTCATCTCAACAAATGAAATTCAGATTTGTTTTTGCGACATCGAAGAGAACAAAATAGTGTACCATATGAATTTTTCAACGGTGGTCCGACGGTGGTGAATGTTGTGGATGTGGCTGATTACAATTACTCTAATGTAATTTATTACAAATTAAGCTGATGTGTTAGTAATTCACTAACTACAATTGTAATTAATTGTAAACTATAATTAATTGTATGATGTAATTAAGTTACAATTACAACTGTAACTGGTGAATTTAATTAATCCAATTAATTTTAGCAAAAAAACTTTCATGTTTTACAAATTTATTAGTTACAATTGTTTTTAATTATAAAATTGAAATAAAGTTGTAATTGTAATTAATTACAAAATGTAATTCATTACAATTTGTAACTAATTCAATTAATTTTAAAAGAAAAAATGAAATTTCGAATAATTTGTAGTATACAACTAAACTACAAACTAATTACTTAGTTATAATTGTAATTAATTTCAAAATTAAAATTAAGTTACAATTGATTACAATTCGTAATTGGCTACAATTACAATTACAACTTAATTGTAATTAATTAGTTAGTTAGTTACACTTGTAATTGATTACAAAATTGAAATAAGTTACAATTGTAATTAATTACAAATTGTAGTTATAATTAAGACGCATGCAGCTAATTTAACTAATGTAATTAATTACAAATCATAAATTACACTAATATTTTACGAATTCATTAGTTACAATTGTAATTAATTACACGACTGAAATAATAAAGTTACAATTGTAACTAATTGTAAATTGTTATTCATCATAGAATGTAAATAAATTGCAATTGCAATTTTAATTAAGATGAATGTAACTAATTTAATTCATTTTAGCAAAAAAATTGTACAAATCCATTAGTTACAGTTATAATCAATTGCAAAATTGAAATAAATTTACAATTTGTAACATATTCAATTAATTTTGAAAGAAAAAGTGACTTGAAATATACAATTAAGTTGCAATAGTAATTACTTAGTTACAATTTGTAATTAATTGTAAATTATAATTGATTATAAAATGTAATTAAGTTACACTTGCTTGTAATTAAAGTTAACGTAACTAATTCAAAATTTTTATGTTTTACAAATTCATTAGTTACAATTGCAATTAATTGAAAAATTAGAATAAAATTACAATTGTAATTAATCGTAAATTGTAACTGATTACAAAATGTAATTAAGTTATAAATGCAGTTGTAATTAAGGTGAATGTAACTAATTCAATTAATTTTAGCAAAAAAATGTCATGTTTAATGAATTGCAACTTAATTGTAATCAATTAGTTAGATACATTTATAATTGATTACAAAATTGAAATTAAATTACAATTGTAATTAATTACAAACACTTAATTTGATTTACATTGCCTGAATACCTGATTTTTGTAATTTGTTTTATATTCTTAAAATATCTTTTAAAATGTCTGAAATTAAAAAATAAGCTCCTTAAAGTTTTGTATTTGCGTACTTAACTCGAACTTTTATAATGTGATTTAATAATATAAATTAATGTTTGTTCTTACTACCTTGACAATAATTTATAGCTTTCTTACAACTCTTTAAATATTCAGAAGCTTTCCATATATGTTCAAGTTTGATATATGTTAATGGGGACTCCAAATTTTATCGATTATTATATACAATACTGTATCTATATGAATTATTTTTTCATGACATTCAAACTTCTGTTTTGCAAAACAAGTTTTTAAATAGTTCCCGACCCGACCCGATGTCGGACAAAACTAAAAGTTATTATCTCATCTAGATCCTTCTAACTCATTAAACGAATTATTTGGATAGTTTCCAACAAGAGTGCAAGCCTTCTTTGAGCCATTAGTTAGTCCCACGAGTTATTCAACGTTGCATCATTCTCTTTGTACTCCAACTTGAGGATAGCAAAGATGAATATATTTATATTTGAGATAATTTCACTTCAACTTTTACATTCCTTAACAAAATTTTACTAATATTAAAAGTTTTAACTAATTTTTACTTTCTTTCATTTTTTCCTTTTCTAACCCTACAATATTCTCAACAACATCGCGTCACGACCACCGTGCTGCCTCCCTTTTCCTCCAACGAGGCTTAAACAACCTACTTCATTGTGGATGTATTATTGAAAATCGACAACATTTAACTCTTATCAATTCTATAACGTGCTTGATAAATATCTCACTGGATATGATAAATCATAAAAAGTTGAAAATACCAATTTGTTTTACTAAATTTATCATAAAAAAATTGAAAAGTAACAAGTTGTTATACCAAATTTTTTTCAAAAAGTATCATAGTATTGTACAGGAAACTTTAGAAGTATCAAAGTTTATTTCTTGTTTTTAAGAACGTAAATTTTAGTAATTTAAAAATTCTAAAGCATAAATTAATGATATATTTGAAAGACGCAAGTTTCAATTATGATACCAAAAGTTGACTATTTGTGCAAATACCTCTTTATATATTGTTACACCGTTGCAAATACAATCTGAAACAACGTACTTGTATAAAAATTAGGACACTAAAGAGGAAATATATATTTTTCTTATTTAATTGTCTACCTTCGACACTCATAATCCAAAAACTTTGGACTGAATTGTCCAATTACTCTTCTTTGTTCCATCTTGTAACCCTCTCATGTACGTATGCTTAAAATAATGACATTTACACTACAGAATATGGACACGTGAAACACATGAACCTTTTTTTTAATACCACGATGAACCATCTTATCGAAAAATTATAAACTACTAGATCGGTGGTTCAATAAAAATGCATCTCGTTTGGCTTGCAACCTAAACTTTTTTTGTGTTTGTTGCCATACTATCTTCATGTTCAAGAGTGACTAACATGTACCCATGTCCGAGGCAATGGTGCAATGGTTGCCTCAGAGTGGCCCGAGCCTAAATGGCTCACAACCACCAAGGGATGGGATACAAACCTTGGCCGAGCATTGCCTAGATAGGGCGAGTCTTGAAGGCATTCCTAGGTCAAGCAAATGCCCGAATTGAGGACTAGTCTGCACCTACACCTGCCAAGGGATTCAAGCCCTTCGTTGCAATGCTCTCTACAAGGCTCACCTATGCCTAAATTGAGCCCATAGGCCAACCATAAAGGACCCTAAGTCCCATGCCCAAGCCCCTTCTATAGTGTCTAAGCTCGATGGGCCTGACTTTGGTGCCGGTCTCATGCTCTATTCGATCATTTGACCATTAAGTAATGTCACGGGTCATGACGATTCGTTCAAAAGTATTCTCTATGCCATATCAGCCACTGCATAACGGTCTTGATCAGTGCCTCCGATAGCCTAAACAATGCCTATAAAATAGAATACCACATTTCCTCTAGAACATTCTACGTATTACAGAACCCATTTTCTTACAAAAACAAAATCAGCCTCCCCTTGTTCATTCTCTCAAACTATTGCAATCATTGTCTGTAGTCAAGACGAAAAATCATATATAACGATAGTTTATTTCCACAAACCATCAATATTTTGATTTTGAATCAAACTAAATCTCTGTATGTTTCAAAAAGGAGTTTGAAATCAATGGTGCCATATTAAAGATTTTTTTGAAAAGCAAAGCGAAAATAAATAAATAAAATACTGTCAAAAGTATACAATACTTGCAGTCAGCAATCAGCATGCTTGGAATTTCGGAGACAGTCCAACTACTTCCATAGTCAAACTAACAAGCTGCAAAAATTATTCATTTTAGTTAATGCATATATAGACTTGTGAATAAAAATATTTACAATACTTTTTGTATTGTCATATCAAATCCGTAATCCTTACTACGAAAAATGCTATTATACTAAAGGTCCATTTAATAGCGAGCATAAAATTTGAATGAATAAAAATGAATTCCAAAAAATTAAATTTCTAAAATTGAAAGTTTAATGCAATTGATTAGTTTAATTTTCTTGGTGAAAAAAATGAATTTTTTTCAATTTTTATTGTTTAATTAATATTATTTTTCATGACAAATAAAATAAAATTTAATATATATATATATATATATATATATATATATATATATATATATATATATATTCCTTATCCCTAAGCAACCCTCGATTATCAAAAAGGGCTTAATTAGAATTTTGGGGGTTAATTTAAATTTTTTAGGCGCATAAACATTTACCTCCCATTTTACCCATAATTCTTAAAATTCATTTTTCAACACACATTTCATTAAGGGTATGTTTGATTGGAGGGTGGAAAAAGAAAAGGAAAATCATTTTCCATAGAAAATATTTTTTCACCTTCACCCAAAGAAAATAAATTCAAGGATTTCAAGGAAAATTCTCACTTTTTGACCTTGGATGGAAAATAATTTCCATGAAAAATTTGCCAATCAAACACTTGAAGATGAAATTTAACTAGAAAATATTTTCATTTCCATCTTTTCTCATGCAATCAAACACACCCTAATTTCCATTAAAAGCTACCAAAAATCTAGGGACCGTTCTCTGTGTTTCGATTTTAAATTGAATTTCGAATTTTGTTTTGAATTTTGATTGTTTTGGGATTGCTGAAAACATATTCCCTTTATAATTTTAAAAAACTATTTTCAAAAATAGAAAACTGAAATATGTTTTTACTTTGTAATTTTCTGATATATTTATTTTGTGATATTTTATATGTAAAAAATGGTTAATTTGTTGAATTACATCAATTTTAATGTCAATAAATCAATTAGTTCTCTATATCAATAAATTCATCATTAATATTGTTTCAACTAAACAAAAATCCAACGCCATACCAACAAAACCTTAACATGGATCTATACATAATGGCCAAATAATATAAGAACTTCAAATGAAATAAGTATCTCACATTTTTTTAAAAAAAAAAATAATAAATAAATCTTAACTTAGATCTATATATAATGACAAAATAACATAAGAAATACAACTGAAGGAAGTGTCTCACATTTATATAAAAAAAAAAAAAAAAATCTTAACATGGATCTATATATAATGACAAAATAACATAAGAACTTCAAGTGAAGAAAGTGTCTCACATTTACTTCCAAAAAAAAAAATCTTAACATGAATCTATATATAATGGCAAAATAATATAAGAACTTCAAGTGAAGGTAGTGTCTCACATTTTTTAAAATGGGCAAAGTGAACGCATTTTCGATATTTCCAAAGATCGAAAACTCAAAACCGGCTGAAAACAGCAAATAGGGCTGTACAACGAAACCGTCAAACCGCCAAACCGATATCAAACCGCAATTTCGAAACCGTTGGTTCGGATCCACGCGGACCCGTCAACGTTTCGGTTTTGACCCAAACCGAACCGCTTTCAAATGGTTTGGTTTAGGTTTCATTTTTCAAAACCCGTTTCAAACCGCCAACCCGCTAAAAAATTACAGTTAAAATTTAATTTTTTAATTGCAAAAATACAAAAAAATTTATTGCTTTTATTTTCAATTTTATACTTTTATTTTCAATTTATATAAAGGGGCACCTTGCTTTTCCTTTATTGTTAAGAAAGACATTTTGCTAGTACTAACAACTAAGTATTACCGGTGACTTTCTTACATTATTTGTTTTTTATCATATAATTTTTTTGGGGGGAGTATGCATAAACTTGCTCATTATTTATTTTTTTCTTGGTTATAATATTTGTTTTCTGTTAATTTAGCAAGTCATGACTTGAGTATTTATGGTTATCTAAGCAAAATTAGTTGTACTTGAGATCTTTTATCATCAGCCGTAATTCATCAAACTCTAAATTTCTAAAGCATCATTCTTTCATCATGTAGTTCAGTAGTTTGTTTGGAATACAGTATATTTGAGTTTAAGTTGTTTTGTTGTGAAATAATAGGAAAATCTAACTTGAGAATGGATTGTATTATCTATTAGGTTTTTTTTGATATTATTGTGATAATTTGTTTGTGATCGTGCCTTTATATCTATTTTAGAAGTTGTTTTTAATTTTGTTAGTCTTATAACATCTATCTGTAATGTTGTTGGATTATTTGGAATTAATTTTGATGTCTTAATTCAAAATTCTATTTCAATAGTTATTTTAACTCGATTTACATATATTAGTTTAGTTTCGTTTGCAAACCACGGTTTAAAACCGCACCAAACCGCAAAAAATGGTTTGGTTTGATTTGGTTTAGGAAATGAAATGGTTTGGTTTGGGTTGGAAAAATCTCAAACCGCTTTAAACGGTTTGGTTTGAAAAATTATCAAAAACCGCCCAAACCAAACCGTTTACACCCCTAACAGCAAAGAGTACAGAGCCCTAATTTTTAATATTTATCCAAACCAAATAAGGGCTTAGTTAAGGTCTTTAAAATGGTAGATCATCAAAAGAAAAAAAATCACAAATCTGTCAAGAACAAGCTTAATTTTTGTTGTCACGATAGCAAGTACACACGAGGTACGCAAAAACTTGAAAGAATAATGATAGTTGAACACAGAGGGTGTCACCCGTGGTGCCACCTCCCTCACATGAATTTGTGTAGGACCGACCTCATAATGAACGACTCCACCCCCCATGTGAGGGGGTTGGCACCCGAGATAGCACCCTCCATGTTCATATAGCATGGTCGAACTTGAAAACCCAATGCCGACCATTTGAAATACAAAAGTTCATCCATATAATTATTAACTCTATACCAAGCCTAAAAGTTTTATAACATGTTGATCCGCTTATGGGGTCAAATCTTTTCAGTCTCCAAGTTAATACCCACACTAAACTGCAACCACCAAGGTATATGAGAAAACCAAACTAACAAATCTCTGATAACAGTTGCAGACAGCACAAGTTGAGTTCGATGGGCAGGTGACAGGGCAATGTCATGTATACAGCATGAAAAAGGAAACATTTTATAGGACCACACGGAGGATGATGAAGACTAACATTTCATATATAATTTGAAGGAAGCAAAGATATAATGGAACGAGAAGACCAACCTCGAATAATCAAGAACAATAGATAATACTTCTGTTACTTCACTGGATGTCTAACAGATACGCACATTTGTACACTGGAATTCTCAAATCACAGTTAAAAAGGAAAAAACTGCAAACAAAATAATTTCATAACCATTTTACTTACATCTATGCTCTACTACGATTAGCATTCCATGCCAGTTTCCAACATAACACCTACATCATGTTTGATTGTGCTTAAAAGATGAAGATTTACTTTCCAGCAATTTCAGTTAAAAATACTAACTTTGAAAATCATATTTGGCAGAAATAACTCTTTAAGTTACATAAAAGCAAGTTTTACTCGATTTTAAGCACAACTCAAATATGCTCAAGCTCGATATTTCAAAGCAAATGTGATCCGTGTGCATGACCGAATTTATCTCCATAGTCAACATGCACGTCTCAACCTTCCTTGCCTTCATTTCATCATTTTGGTAAAGCTATCAACTTTTTCTACTGTAGTAAAAAAACTCAACCTTTCAACTCAAGTATACGATACCAATCTTGCTCTCAAGATGTAAGCTTTCTAAGCCAACCATTTTTTGCAGTCTCATTTAAACATGATAAGGTATACCACTCAAGCATGTATCATGTATGAGCTAAACTTGACAGATTTTATCCACACTTGAAAGCCGCAGTTACTTGTCACAAAACAAGTCACAGTATTAAGCAGACTGACTCACAAACTACCTAACTCGACTCTTTTATTCATGTTTAACCACAAGATGCAGTTTCCAATGCAAACCACTTATTAGACTCTGTTTTGGGAGATGAGAAGTAGTTATAGTCTAAATAGTAAATTCTAGTAGAAATTATAGTAATAAGAAAAAGAAAATATATTGTTCCTTCAAAAAGCAAGCGGACACTCTAGGGATATTATACAAAGAAAAATCCTTCTTTCCTATTGCACTCTCACACAGAAACGTGATACCACTCAAGCATCTATGAACTTAGCTCAACTCTACAGAGCTTTATCCATACTTGAAAGTCAGCCCCACGGATCCTAGTCATTACAAAAGTGATAATTTTAAGTTTTTTAACTCCAAACTACCTAACTCTGACTCTATTTGTTCATGCTTGGAAAAAAAGTATATTAATATGCAGAGATAAAGCCCAGAATGGATAGAGTTCAAGCATGTATCAGCTGCATCACATTTTTATTTTTCACCAATGCTGCCTGGCCACAATTTTTACCTATAGGCATTTCTTCTATAAAACTTGTGGGAATTGGGCGCGTATCAAGCTCCGAGCTCATTTTCTAAAACTGCTATCTTCACCAGAATCCTATTGCAGGTACATTGTTTTTTTACAAATGCATTAAGCTTTGGAGCAAAACCTGGATTGAGTTGCAAAGTTGTAAATTTACGAGGGAGAAGAAAAGAGTAAGTATATGATGCAGCTAAAATGTCAAATGCCTCAACAGTCAGAAATTAACACAAACTGAAACCTTAGACGTGATTTTTTCTCCATCCACCCAATAGCCAGTAGAATGTAACACCTCCCTAGTAAAAAGGCATAGGAATGAGAATATATGTTAGATTGGATTTAGTAAGATATAATCAGTATATGAATTATTATTGTTGTTTACTTTAAGTCATCGTATGAAATTTGTGTGTCAACATTGCAGGTCCCAAGTACACAGTGAAGGAAGAGGAGGAGGATATTAAATAATAATAATTGAACAAAAGAAATAGTGAGCAGAACATGAACAAAGAAAACAGAACAGTTAATGACCTCGTCGAACAATTAAACCATAAGTGTTCACCTACAAAATTACACCAAATTATGCATCAGTATTGATATACCAGCTGCAACCAAGATGAACAGGAAGGTAACATGTAGACTATAAAATCAAATTCTTGGGAAACAACTCTCGGGCTGCCAACCATACAGAGGTAGAATTAGAACTCTGACAGAATTCACATAAAAAATCTTAACCAAGCAAATAATTATTTAAGAGAAACCAAGAGTAAAATACTTCACCTGTATGGAGGTACAAAATACGGAGTTGCACAAGATCTGCTCAACGAAGTCATCAAGTTGACAATTATTCTCATCTATCAATTAACCAGAAAATAAATTTAGTAACGAAGGTATTTAGTGAAATAACTTTCAAGACCTTCAGGGTGTACATAATCATTCCATAGAATAAAAAGTTAGGTACTCTTTACCTGCAAGCTTAATAGAAATTGCAACTCACAGCAGACAGACAAATACCAAAATATAAGTATAGGAGACACGGCATAGTAAAAGATGGCAAACACCATCCAAGCAACAAGATGATTCACTTACAGACTTTTATGTGTCATGTAAAACTAACATAAACAATTCCCAGCAAAGGGAAGACAAATATTACCAGCAAATTTAGCAGGAAAGTCAGCATAAAGTTGCACTCAACATACTAGGCTCAGGAAATCCTCATTTATCCATTTCAGCTGCCAGCAGTAAAGACAAATTACATTAAATAGCTACCAAGAATACATTCATCCGAAACAGAATAGGTCTAGGACAGAAACAGGAACTCATAACAAGATCTTATAACAGAAAAATAAAAGCGAAATATTCTAGAGAAGCAAAAGAAATTAATTGCGAGAGCCCTTTTTTGCTCGAAGAGACTCAAGAGCTTTTTCCCTCAACTCTATCTCAAGCTTTTTCTGCTCAGATTCTGTTTCCTCCATGTCACTTGTACGAGTTTCCTGCCTTATATATCCTTCATCATAAGAAGCATGATGATCGTGATCTCTCTCAATATCTGAAGATGGACTACCAGCATCAAGTGACTTCAATTTTAGCTTCTCTGCATGCTTTTCCTTCCTTCTGCGTCTCCGTTCCTCCCTGCGTCGATGCCTCTCCTCCTTCTTCAATTTCTTCTCCTCTTTTTTCCTCCTCTTAGCCTCCTTCCTCTCCTCATAAGAATCATAGCTGGAATAATCATCCGATTCCACCTCTTGTCTCTCCGACCTCTTGTGCTTTCCCTTCTCTTTAATTTTAGGTTTTTTTTTGTCAGTTTCCTCAGAGTGAAATTCCACAGAACCACTCCGAGCATTCAGCTCGTCTGCTCGAGACAAATTCGGCAAGACTTCAAGTTCTGAATATCGACCACTGCCTTTGATATCATCCAACAGAGATCGATTCTTATCAACAGTTCTGTGATCATCATCAACATATGATCCCCTTCCTTCCTCTCTTAAAATGGTGCCTTTACGAATCACTAATGACTCTTGTTGCTCGCGGTTTATTATGTGATCCATCGTTTCAGGAAACTTTTCACTGGTTTATTCAAATAAAAAGAGAAGATAGAAAAAAAAAATTAGATCAGTTATACACAAAACTAAAGACCAATGAGACAAAATGTACTGCAAACAGCAAACCTGTTTGTCAGTTGATGAGGATTTCTTGACTTCACATGATCAGCAAAGACAAGCAAATCTTTATGCCTATCATGTGATGGAGAATTTTTCTCTAAAGATCTGCGCTTATGCTTTCCCATCTCCCTAAGTAGAAAAGAAACCATGCACAACTCAGAAATTTACATTACAGAGTAAAAAAAAATACCATGTTCATGAAGGATGAGCTTTACAAACAAAACCTAGCATACAAGGTTTACCTGTCATCAGCACTCGTCTCAGAACTGTCAGGACGAGCTTTAGATCCCATTCCTTTTGGTATAGGGTTTGGACTCTCAGGAAGAATGATCCTTTCCCTTTTTTGACAAGGACTACGACGGGAACTACTTGGCCTATCCAAATAAAATGCGACGCATACAGTTACACCTCAAGAAAATGTGATAAAAGACCAAATGGTAGATATAGATAGCAGTTTGAACCTTCTCCGGTCAATATGACTTCTTTCCCCAGACACTTCTGAAAAAGATGGAGACTTGGGCAAAGGAGGAGACGGATCTAGCACTCTTCCACGTGGGTCATTTCGATCCAACGTGTCCCTCTGCGGCGATCTCAAAGAAACAAGAGGCCTATAGTTCAGAGTTTGGATTAGACTTTAGAGAGATCAAAGATCAAGTAAACCTGTTTTCTATGCATATTCCCTAGCAGCAGGAAGTTTATGCGTCAAAATTTTTACAGTGACTGCAACTAGGAAAGTGTTTGCTGGATGGGGATCCATTTCTAATGGAAATAGAGCAACAAGTTGAGTACAGATATGGTCATCTCATAACACAGAATCGTACACAATTCACCAGATATATAATAGAGATCTCAGCTCTGTACCCCACTTTCTCTAATTTGAAAGCCCAGTTAAACTAAGAGATCAAAGGAAAAACAAAAGATAAAACAAAAGGGAAGAAAAAGGAGAGTGGCAATAATGGAAATATAGTGATTAACCTCACTTAAAAGTAACACATTTTTTCTAGTGTGGCTATTACCAAAATCCCACACTCAATATTTTCATTTATCTGCAACAACATCATGATATTCCATGTTTCCGTCCCGTAAACGAGAAAAATATAAAAAAATATGACTTCTCTTCAAAATAGGCAATGAAACTTGCTGACCGGCTGAAAGAAAATTAAGGTGTGTTTGATGAGAAAATAGGCTAAGTTGTGCTTTAAAGTGTGGTACATGGCAAATATTTTCCAATCCAAATGTTTCAATCAAACACAAAAAGCCGGAAAATCTTTTACTTGATGTGACATTTTCCTACCAAATATTTTCAATCAAACACGGCCTAACTCAAATTTCTTCCCTCTAGCTAAAAGCTATAAGCAATACAGCAGGTTCTTATACAATTCAATTAACTATTTATCTTCAGTTAAGAATTGTGCGCCGGAGTGAAGGTAGAATATTGAATAAACAAATTAATGATAGTGCTATTTGTACCTTGTTTGGAGGTCTGTATTTTAAGAATGTTCCTTCTGTTCTACAAAGACGACATGGGGTTTTTTAATAACTGGAGCAGATTGGTTGAGTTATAGTTTACATGGGCTGTGTTTGGGTGATATGTGGAAGTATGCCACCAGTCTTAAGCACATAATTTCAATATCGTTAATGTTCTTTTACATAGTTAAAATGTCCTGTTCTCTTTTTCATGAACCATAACACTGTTGCGACATATCATAGTAGCTTAAAAGGGCGGGTCATCTCAACTGATTTTTATTTTTTTTTGCATCTCAATCCAAAAAAGATGTATGTTCCTTCAATATCGTTGCCGCAGAAGTGCACTAAATCATCTAAACTGTAACAGTAAGTCAGTAACAAAACACATGCAAACCCTAGGCTTGAAAACAAAATAAAATATAAATATCAAGAAATTATTGAGGACTGAAAGCAGCTAATGTAGTCTAAGTACCTGATTGCTTCTCTAGGAGATGGTAGAGGTGATTTCCGCCTTTTCAGTGATAGCCTCCTGACTGGTGAAAGGGAACTGGGAGAGAGGGAACTAGACTCTTGCACTGAAGGAGACCTTCTTTTGGCAGGGGTTATAGATCTTCTTCGACTGGGAACTGGTAACCTGCGCCGAACTGGGGATATAGACTGGCGACGTGGAGTCGAAGGTGAACGTCGGGGCCGCCTTCTTACAGGAGATGGTGACCTACGACGAGGGGACGGAAACCTACGACGAGGGGGAGAGGGTGATCTTCGTCGCATAGGAGACGGTGATCTACGTCGTACAGGTGGTGATCTGCGCCGAACAGGTGAACGGGACCTGTATTGCACTGGTGATCTTCGTATTGGTGTCCTTGACCTACGCCACATGGGGGATCTTGATCTATGTCGCAAAGGAGATCGTGATCTGCGACGTGGAGAGGAACGAACTCTATATCGCACAGGAGAAGGAGACCTGTGCCTTGAACGCGACATAGATCTTCTTCCAGAGCGGGTTGACCTATACCTTGGTGGAGGAGAGAGACAAGGTGAATGCCTCCTACTAGGTGTTCCAGACTGTCTTGGTGAAGATCGACGTGGCCTCTCAGAGGAAATGGACCGCCCTCTTGGTGGAGGTGATCCAGATATACTTCTTGACCTTCTTCTTTCACTAAAATGGAAACCAGATAAGAAATCACAAGTATGAGCACTCTTTCTGACATCAAATGGAAACCTATTCGGAATAACTTCTAGAATTGGGATAAGACTTGCTAATTGGCCTGAAAGGCATCCACTGCTAATGGGAACCAAAAGATTAACATTGAATATTCTTGCGGAGCAAGAGAAAATTAAGTCGAAGAGACCACCGCAGGGTATCATGATCAAAATACTTACCTTGAAGATGGGGAACGGTCAGCTGAATCTGGATATTGTGGAACCCTGTGCAAATGAAACAAATATTAATCTTAAAATCCTGTCAGCATATTAAAAAGTTCTACAGTTAATAATACCTGTCTACCCGAAAACTTCCCAGGCCCAGTCTAAGGTTACAAGTGTAACCAGCATCTAATCTAACCTAAGTGGAAAGAAAACAATACATAATGAAACAACCTTTCTTTCCGTGTCTTCCGCTACTTTGTCGCCTACTTTAATTTCATGTTTCTGTGTGGATTATAACTACAGTTCTATAGAATTCATTAATATCCGAGCTCATTAGTTTAACCCCCATCTATCTGAATGATGGGTCCAGTGTTTGAAAAGACGAGACGGAGGCGTGCCTCGAGGTGCGCCTCCGCCTGCAGCGCACTTGTCACGCCTCGAGGAGGAAAAAAAAACCTCTTCGGTCAGCTGCGAGCGCCTCATGAATCGAGGCGTACGCCTCTGTCGCCTTGCCTCATGAGGCATGAGGCTTACTCCTTGGTCTGGGCTCAAGTTTTGGGCCTTTTTTTAAATATTATAAAAGGTCAACAGGCCCAACATGAAATTAACATATGAAACTTGGCCCAGTAGGGCCATCTTTGAAATTAAAAAGGCACTTTTTAACTCTTCTACCAATTCCCCAAGTACCGAAGAAGCTCTGCTGGACCTGGACGCTGCTTGTCTTCTTCACCGTAGCTGCAATCGGCAACTTTTGCAAGTAAAAAAAAAAAATTTTTGGGGCAATATGTCTCATCTCTCTTCTTCAGGCACTGCACACAATTTTTTTTTTTTCCACGCAGACATGCACAGGCTGCTTTTTTCTGTACAATTTTCTTCTTCACACACAGCTTGCATTCTTTGTACAGTTTTTTCCCTTTCTTGCTTTACTTTTTTTTTTTTTTTTACAGGTTTCTTTCTCTCTTTTGTTTTTTTTTAATTTCAGTTATATAAAATATGTATGATGTATTTATTACTATGTAAGATGTCTATAACTATAGTTATTGTGAATATATTATTCCCAAATTGTTAGTCTATTTGTCTTTGTTAGTAATAGTAGTATCCTGTTTATTTTATTGTTAGTGTTTATTGTTATTTGTTAGTTACAATAGTTAAAGCATAACAATTAATGGTATTAATTATTAGTTTTGGACATTCAAAATTCAAATTTTCATTTTCATTTTTTGTTTTATAGATCATAAAATGGGAAAAGACAATGAAAAGATCCGGCTCGGAAATATGGTAGAGAAGTTGAAAAAGCAGGAGAGAAAAGAGTATATGTCTACATTTAATGTATGTTTTGCAATAAAATCATAACTGGAGGGGTCAAACGGATTAAAGAGCATTTAGCGGGTACTCATAAGAAGGTAGCCCCGTGTCCTGGAGTTCCTGGAGATGTAAAAAGGAGATTGAAGAATATATGAATGCCGGGAAGTTAAAGAAGAATCTCGTTGAACAACAAATTGAGGACATGATTGAAGGTGGTTCTTACCACCATACTAAGAATGTTGTTGACGATGACTCTATGAGAGATATTAGAGGCCCGATAGATATATTTGTCACAAATATTGTCGATAGTGATGAAGAGACTCCAAAGATGAGTGGAGCTAAATTGAAGGAGTTGCGTAACAATGTTTGTATAGACATTGATCGATTCTTTTTTGAAAATGCATTGCCTTTCCATGTCATAGAATCTCCCTCTTTCAAGAATATGCGTCAGGCTATTGGTTCTTATAGTAGGGGTTTTACACCTCCTTCAATGTATGAGCTCCGAACTTGGATTCTCAAGGAAGAAGAGAACACGACTGAAAAGATTGTTCAAGATGTGAAATCAACATGGAAGACCACTGAAGTTTCTATATTATCTTACGGATGGTCAAATTTAAGGAATAGGAGTTTGATAAATTTTCTAGTAAATAATCCCAAAGGAAGCGTGTTCTTGAAATCTGTTGATGCATCTGATGCAATTAAGAATGCAAATCTCATGTTCAAAATGTTAGATGACATTGTTGAAAAAATTGGAGAAGAAAATGTTGTGCAAGTTGTGACGGATAATCCCAGCAACTACAAAGCAGCTGGAAGGATGTTGATAGAAAAAAGAAAACATTTGTATTGGACTCCATGTGTCGCGCATTGTATTGATTTGATGCTTGAAAAGTTAAGTGAATTGCCTCAACACAAACATGCACTATTGAAGGCAAAGAAAGTAAGTAATTTTATCTATAATCACGATTTGGTTTTGGTTTTGGCTTTGATGAGAAAAATTGCAAAGGAGTTAATTCGATCGGGTGCTACCAAGTTTGCTACGGCAAGTCTAACTTTGCAAAGGGTTTATAAGTTGAAGCGACCTTCGCAGGCTATGTTTACTTATGAAGAATGGTTAAATTCAACATGGACAAGTAAATCTGAAGGGAAAGAAATGAGGAAAATCATATTGAAGGATAACAATTTTTAGCCAAGTGTTGCTTATGCTTTAAAAACTACGAATCCCTTGGTTAGTGTCTTGAGACTTGTTGATTCTGAGCAGATCCCAGCAATGGGATTTATGTACGGGGCAATGGATAGTGCAAAAGAACAAATTGCAAAAAATTTGGGTGACAAGGAGGCCTCCTACAAGGAAATTTGGGGTATCGTTGATGAAAAATGGGAGTTTCAGTTGCATAGAGATCTACATGTTGCTGGCTATTATTTGAATCCACGTTGTCAGTACGCAGAGAATTTTTCTAGACATTCTGAAGTCATGAAGGGATTGTACAATTGCATGACTAGACTTATTCCTGATGTAAAAGAAAGGGATGTCGCAGATCTCCAAATTGATGACTTTGTTGGGAAAAAGAAATTATTTGGTCTTGATCAGGCAAAATCTTCATTCAACAAACGGTCCCCAAGTACGTATTATAAATTTAATCATGTGAACAAATGATTTATGTATATATATCTACACACTTAGTCAACTTTTTTTTGCATTAGTAGCTTGGTGGACGCAATTTGGCGTTCGTACTCCAGTCTCCAGAACTTAGTCGTTTTGCAATTAGAGTTTTAATTCTCACTTATTCATCTTCAACTTGCGAACACAATTGGAGTACATTCAATCAAGTGCATAAGAGAAGGAATCGTTTGACAACAAATAGGCTGGAGAAATTGGTTTATATCATGTACAACAAAAGGCTCAAAGATCGACACGTGAGATTGCAGTCGCTCAAAGAGGGAGAGGATCCATTACTTGTTGACATAAGAGATTATCTGTCAGATGATGAGTGGGTTGCTGATGTTGGTGGTAGTAATGCACGAGGTCAAGGAATAGAGACTTCTACTCGCACGCAAGGTCCACATAACAGATAGCGCGCTATTTCACAAAGTGGTATTCTTATTAACATAATTTAACTTTATCTTTGTTTATAAAATAAAATAAAAATAAATATAATCTTATCTTATCTCTTGAATTTACAGATAAAGGGAAGGGGAAGAATATCTTAGTGGATGAGGAGGATTGGATAGAAATAGACAACGAAGATGAAGAAGATGATAGAGCAATTAGATATGATAACGACTCCTTGGAAGATCCCACCAGTCCTAGTAGTGAAGATAGAGATGATCAAGATATTAGCACAGGGTTTTAGACTTTGTCTATATATCTTATTAGTTTTTTGTTTGATGTGTCTAGTTTACTACACGGTGGTCTTTTTGATAGTCTATAGTAGACGTATAATCTTTTTGCGTGACTATTTAGTAAGATTGCTCAACTAGCTCTTTTTTGGTGAAATATTGTGCTATCTATTATTGAAATTTGAATTTTCATAGTATTTTGTGACTAATTTTTAGGTTCGTAGCAAGGCTTACGCCTCGCCTCACGAGCGAAAACCGCCTCGAGGCTCAGTTCCGTCTTTTAAAATCTTGGATGGGTCTCAACTCAGGAGGAAGAATTGGTAATAAACACAAAACCATCCATTCTGGTTCTATATTTGTTTAAATAAAATGCTTAGCCAATTCCATGCGTCTAACTCAAAATTCATGTCTTCTTCCAACCTTTCAGTCTTCCCATTCATTTCCTGTGGGTCCTTCTTCCCCTAATTCTTGCAATTTTTTTAGCTTGCTCTTTCTCTTATACAGCTATGATTTTTATAACAGCATTATTATTCTCATTTGTTTATTCAGAGACGACTTAGAACCAATAGTTCATTATCTAATGGATCCTTCCATTCTAATACTCTATTCGAAAGTTATCAGTATTCATCAAATCTGTTCCATCTAACAAAACGCTATTTTGGATCAAATAACAAAGACAATGTTGAGAAAAATATGGTTTTCCCCGGATGAAATGAAAATTCAATTCATGTAACAAGATAAAGATTTGCCATTTCTAGCTCCGGAAAGATGTGGCTAAGGAAAATGCTTTTAACGTTGTCCCATATCCCTTCCTTTTTCAAATATTTTTACGAATACACTTTTTTTACGCAAAAGTACGTTTTTCTAGAACTGACATTTAAATAAAAATTAAGAGATTTCTCCAGCTCTAATAAGAGTAGACACTGCTAGTGTGGAACATGCATATTGCAATGGTTCATTCATAAGCTAGGTCCAAGTAAATAAAGAACCGCTTTTATACAGCTCCTTAATAAGCTTATCCGTTACATGGAGTTCTAGACGTGGGGAATTACACATTTTCAATTCAAGGCACTACATATATCTTATATCTTGTAATGTTGAAAAGTAAATTTGAAAAAATCAATGTATCCCCTAATATGGCATAATATTTTAGCCAAAAAGAAAGCAAGCAATGCTCATAGGTCCAGCTTGTCCCCATGCACTTGTCAAAATTTTCCCATTATCTTAAGAATTAAATTTTGATCAAGGAAATCCCGAGCAATATATATTCAGTACCATGTGTTTAGTAAATCCAGAGCACTATATATTTGATTTATATATTCAGTACCACTAAATCCAGAGCACTATATATTTGATTTTGGGGCCATGTGGTATTGAATACATAATACTAAATTTAAATAGATCACTTTTGTGTTTAGAGGATCATTATATATTACTAAGTTTACCAAAGTCTAAAATGGTGAGTTTTGTGTTTACAGGATTATTGAATTATATTGCTCCTGAGCTTTTACCATTTATGTTGACAGATTTAAACAAACTTTTCAGTCTTTATGAGTTGATCTTGAGCTTGGAGTTGGATTTTCTTGGTCGTTTCCTTGTTGGATCTTCATTCACTGGATTCAACTATGTAATGGCACAAAATTTTTATAGAGTACAGTTTTTTTTTTTTTTTTGTGTAGCGATGTTTTCAACCTAGATTTATTTTATTAATTTCACAAAAGTTGAGGGACTAAAGTTGAATAAGTTTTGACAATAATTTTTATTTGGGCTAATTAATTAATCATTGATTGAGAGATAATTAGTAAATCGATATTAGGCTCGTTTTGCAGATCATAACTAATTAGGAGCCATGACCCAAGAGAAATTTGTTTTGGATAAAATCAAATCAATTTTTAATCTGAGAAAGAGAATATAAGGCTAAACAGGATTTTAGGTGATTATCTATTTAACCAAATTCAGTTTCCTTGACTCTTGCGGCACTGTGAGTTGAAGGATATTATTAGCTGGTTGCAGCCATGTGCGAGCAGGTGAGAAAATTTTGTTTTGGGATTTGAAAGATGGGAGGTATATTATTATAGAATTAGAACTCTACCTACCTTTATCAAATTGGGTTAGGAGAATAGCCTCAAACCACACTATTTATACCTCGCCAGATGAATAGCCTCAAATCACACTATTTATACCTACCCAGATTCATGTTTTCAGCCACAACAAAATTTAAGGAAAAAAATTCCACACACACTTCATTCACAGTATTTTTCAATGCAATCAAAGATACGTTTTGCATAGAGAGATTTAAGAAAGATTTTTGGACGTGCAATCATATGTTCTTTCAAAAGTCTGTCTGATTTATTAAGGCCAAAAATTGCAGTTGTTAAATTCTAAATTCTCCATGATGTTGATATATTGTTACTTTTAATGCCTTAAGGCCAATTTAATGTTAAATCCTTCAGGATAGACCAATGTTAATCCTTCAGGGTCAAGAAATTCCATTAGCTATCTGTTATCACGGTCAGTTGCTCTAAATTTAAGAACGTCTGGTATGGATTGTACTCTATATTTATATTATGTTAAATTAGAATTTACACGTATCTAACCGAGTGTTTTCGCAATACTTGCTCTTACTTTAAAATTTCATTTTAGTATTGATCGTGCACGATGTGTGGAAGATTGGACAAGTGAATGCCCATGGGTTATCAAGTCAAAAGTTATAAATAAAAAAGTCAGATTTATCACTATTTATTTAATGAATTTTTTAAGTATTTTTGCACATTAATTAGCTATTGGCCTTTGTACTTTAATCATATTCCGTTAAATAAATGTTGAATTATGTTATTTAAATGTTATGTGATGCTACTCCTTTAAAGTGTTGTAGAATTATTAATGTTCCTTTAAAATTCAAGGAAAAAACTTTATCTCTCAATAATTGAGTTTTATACAATCATGTTATTTTCGCTCAATTTAAAATAAATAAATAGAAGTAAGATTTTGGTAACACTTCAAGTTTTAAAACTCTTAAAATTTGGGACGTTATGAATTATCTCATTTATTGAATAAGGTTGTTGACGGTGGCCAGCTCAAAAGTCTTATGTACCGTCAATACACGAATTGTTCCCTGTGAAGGGTTTTTGTTCTAGTTTATACATGTTGATGGCTTGCTTAAACTTATATACTTGATGTTAATATCATCGGACAATACGTGTGATTTAAATATTGGCACTGCTATTTGTACAGGCCTGTACAACAAGATTTCCCTTAAAATACTCTAGTAAGTATTTATTATTTGTCGTTAAAAAAAGCATCATAAACTATATTAGCTTCTGTTTGGCAAACTTGTTTAAAAAATATGTTTTTTTTTACAACATAATTCCCCAAACCACTTTTTAACCATACACATTTTCTCTCTCCGCTTTTCAACCACATATTTTACCTCGAAAAAATAAAAAAATATGTTTTTAAACACAAATTTTAACAAACAGTGTCATTTTTTTTATTATTATTGTTTTTCATACTCTACTTTTATAATATTTTCAATATAAAAATACCAACCCGAATAGGAACTAGTTAGTTATTTTCCAGTTCAATTCCATACTTAGATATGAAACCAATGATTCCTTTACTAAAACTTTCATAGGTACTCGATTCCCTTCAAAACCGGGCTAAGCCAGACTACCTGACTGACACTCTTGATTGACATAATAAAGCAAAATATATTTACAACAAATGAAATTCACCCGTTTTCACATTGTACGAGTCCTAATTGGTCTAGAACATAAGAATAATTTTTAGAAGTTGCAATTCATAAAGAATCCAAAACTCCTAGTTAGTCCTAAATAATTTCTAGTGATCAAAGATCCAAACATAAAGTTTACCTTTTTTCTTAAGGGAAAATTTCTTCACTTTAGTAGACATGATGCACAAGAGACTAGAGTTTGAAATTATTGCATGATTTTGACCTACACTCAAATGAGCAAAGCTCTTTCATCATCCCCTAGTAACTCCCATGATTTTATTCAATGTCTTTTTATTATCTCTAGTTCTAAGAATATTTAGGTGCAAAATCATTTCTGGCATAAAAATTAACCCAAAACTACACCCAACTTCATAAAATTCTAGTTCAAATTGCTATGAGCTCCAAGACAGTTCACAAGACCTCACTTCTACCCCTATCCTTGGGTCATCCTTATTCTGTCGACTCATTTATCTTAGGAAATACTATCATGTATAACATTTTCCAATCATTTATACGAAGCTAAGTAATATAAAACTTGGAGGGCATGCGAATCAAGATTTGCTTCAGTTTTGTTCTGTTTAAAGTTACAGTCACCCCCAATAATATAATCACACCCCTGCCCATTGAATACCTCACAATTTTGAGTAATTAGTAAATCGAGTTACTTCCTACCTGATTCGGCCTCTCCGGCCATTTCTCTCTCGATGCTCTTTCCCATCTGCCGACTGGGGGCTGGAAGACCTAGGATCATGCTTTGAATTGAGCTCCGGGCCAGCAATCTTGTATCGTGAGATGTCACCATCGCCATCACCATCCTACAGCAGTTTGAAGTAAAGTACATGACCAAACAATTGCAGAAACAGAAGCAAGCTGAACAACATGAAACATAAAAGAAAGTAAGGAACAAAATTTGAGATCCATATAATCTAAGTTTTGTATAGAATGGTTTTTCAAATACCATTTTATCTCTCTCTTGGTCGAGTTCCTGCTTCTCCTTCTCTCTCTTCCTTTGAATCTCATTTGCAATACGATCAGTTTCTTCCTGTAACACAACCCACGACACATCATTAGACAAAGGCACACCACAGATATAGAAGATCAAAAACTTGTCAGAGCATGAGTAGACCTTCTTTTTCTTAGTTTCCTCCTCTTTAGCATCCAGAAACTGTTGTGGAACACCACTCACGTTTTTCTGTGCACTCAAAAGTAGTGACCAAAGCTCTTTCATAAACTTCCCAGTATTTCTTTCCATGAAACCAGTAAGTTGAATTTGAACCTCCTTCCCATTAACATCCTGCACACAATCGTATTCACACTAGAATTAACAACACATCAGTCCAATGGCCTCACTTGCCTATTAAAAATAGCAAACATCAAATGTTTAGTGTAGATATTATTTTATTTTATTTTATTTTGGCAAAGAGTAGATATAAATTTAATATTAAGAAGTCAAAAATAATTCTGCATCATAAAAATACTGAGACTCCAAGCTCAATAACTCACATTTATATTAAATTATTCATCATACATTTAAAATAAGCTACCTGATGAACACACAAGTGAACAATACAAGTCAATGTTTTGAGATACCTTTCCCTCGAGTAGACCATATATAAAATTAATAAGAACTTCATCTTCAAATCCAATAAGCTCAGTCACGCGCTTTGCAATCCACGGTTTCATAACATCCATCTTCACTTTAGCCATGTCCACCTAAAAAAATACATTTGACTTTCATAAAAGGTTTCAACATTATTCATAAATGTTCCCCCCCCCCCCCGCCCAATAAATTCACAAATTCAGAATAAGCAAAATATAAGAGGAAGAAAAATAATTCAGTGTGGCACCCCCTTCAAAGTTCAACTCATGATATCCATCATAACTTTTCTACGTGTCCACCTAAGTACATTTTTATACAGAAAATAAACAAAAATAAATATATAAATAATATAGCCATAATAATAAATAACAAGAATACAAAAATTGAAAGATTGCAAGACGAACCGGGTGTTCCAATTCCGGAGCGAATTTCTGAGATTTGAGCAGTTTCGCTTGCTTGTTCGAGAACCGAGTATCCTGAGCAGCCGATGTGCCCTAATTGAAATATTAAAAACTATAATAATCATGTTCTACTTGGAGGAAGTTCTAAATTCATTAAACCCGCACAACTTTTATTAATTCAGAGATAAGCAAATCGATTCAGATAAAGAACTTTAAATACTGGATATAACAAACAAATTAAAGGGAGTTTCTTACCCGGAAAAAACCACCCGACATTTTTCTAGGGTTTGTAAGGGGACTATGCTGCCAAGTTTTGCTTTCTGAGTGCGCGCTCGGGATGGAATTGTCTGGACTAAGAAGCGAGTCTCACTTTTACAATTAGTACGACACCGTTTAAAGGGGTGAATATAAGAGGAGAGCACGTGTCTCCGCATCATTAGGCCCTGCCAGATTTTTTTTCTCTCGTCATTTTAAGGCTCAATTTGTTAAAAAAATTGTGTTTAAAAATATATTTTTTAAAGTTTTCGAGGTAAAATATGTAGTTAAAAATTAAAAAGAAAAAAATGTATATGATTAAAAAGTAATTTGAAAAATTGTTTAAATTCTAGATTTTAATCTAAGTCAAAGTCAACATCATTTTCAATCATATATTTCATGAAAGTCACAATTTTTCAACCACATATTTCATCAACTTTTATCAAAATATACTAAAAAATCTAGCCCCTGTTTGGTACAACTAAAATTTTGGATTTTAATTCAAGTCTAAGTCAACATTTAATCTTAACCACATATTTTATATGGCCCACAACTTTTCAACTATACACCTCACCTACTTTTATCAAAACTTACTAAAAATCTGATTTTTATCTATACCAAACGGGTGCCTAATTTTAATCCCCCACAAACAGAGCTTAAAGATATATTTGTTAAAAGTTTTTTGTTTAAAAATAAAGAATATGATGTTTTCGATGTAAAATATGTAGTTAAAAAGTAATTTTGAGAAATGTGTGAGGTTAAAAAGTGGTTTTGAAAAATGCATGAATATGAATTAGGTCGAGGCAAGAGTTTGATTCTTTGTTCTTAAGACAATAATGTCTCATAGGTGCTATCGGTTATCCGACATTCGTTTCTCAAGATACAACGACCACGTCCCGCAATAGGAGCACTCCAAATTAAGTAACCCAATGAACTTTCTTAACGTTTTGAACTCTCTTTATATGAAACTCGACTTCAAATAAATGCAATATTTATTTCTAAGTGAATATGCATCAACATGATAATGAAATAATAAAAATTCAAACACATGAGTCTATTTATAGATGTTGAAAAGTTGCGTCTCAAAAGATACAACATTTTAAAGAGACAACACTTGAAATTTGTCTCTAAAATAAAGAGACACAACTATTGAAAAATAACAAATTCAAGAGTCACAATTTTTTATATGAAAAGAAACATCTTTTCATTTAAATTAATCCTATAATATTTCATAATATTTTAAATAATTTTCCAATATTGTTATATTTTTAAGCGGCTTAATTTTTCATTCATCAATTAACGGTTCTACTTAAATAATCACAAAAAATTTGTCACAACCAATTTTATATACAAAGTTTCAATAATCCTCCATATGAATGAAAATTAATGCAAAGACTAAGCAAACACTAAACATAGTACAAACGAAAAGTTATTGCATCAGGAAAGATAACTTTTAACTTTGAACCTGCTGTAGTGAAATACCATCGGATTTACTTAGCTAACCAATGAACTTGATGTCTTGAACTGTTCAACCGTCGGTGTAAACCAAGACAACAGTACTCACACGATATCTTCCGTAACACTTCCGATTCTCATGGTAGTGTTCATTTTGGCCATGAACAATTCTTGATTTCATAAGTGTTTTAGAAAATTTAAGCCTTGAAACATTCTCATAGAAGCGGCATTACTTCTCACTTATATAGGTGATCTCTTATCATGAATACCTGCTGTTTATATAAGGAGTTATACAAGGCACAGTCCGAATTTTTTAGGAAAATTAGATTTGGCCCATAAGAGAAGGCCTCGGTAGTGATGGCAACGATTAGGTTCAGGGTCGGGGTCGATTCGTCCAAAACCATAACAGAACCACCAATTTTTTGCCCATATCATAACTGCCCCGTAACCGCCTAAGTGGGGCAGTACGGTTTCGGTGCGTGTCTCGGTGAGGTGAGGTTAGTTTGGTTATTAACCACTTAAATATAAATTAATTTTTGCAAGTTCAACTGAAAAAAATAATTTATTTAAAAAAGCAACATAACAATACTATGCAAAATTCGCAAATAATATCTCAAATTTCAAATGCGAAATGCAAACAATATCCAAATTCTCAAATTCAAAATCCGAATTTAGCAAATAATATTACAAGACGGTAGATACTAAAATGGCTACTAAATCTTTTGCAACTTTATGCAAATTCGGATATTTTATTAAATTTGCTTTCCACCATGTTAATTAAATCAAAACCATCCATCTTTGGCAATAGCGGCTCGTCTAAAAAAATCAAAATTAAACGCCCTTACTATAACTTACCACTAGGTTCTTTAAATTGATTCAATAATATCTGTTTCACATCTTTTCGACCTCGAAGAGGGCATCTTTCCAAATGAGCATGTAAATGACTTGTCCCATTTTTTACTCACCCACTAACCGTTTCTTGCATTTATTACAAATAGATTTGTACACATCACCAATTTTTTGTAGCTTGAAATGTTGTCACATTGAAGAGGTCTTTCTTCCTTTTCAACTTCTAGCAATTGTCTCCTCATCATCAACTAAATCGATATGAATATGAGTTGGATTTACGTCAGGCGGAATTTCTAATTCTGAAGTAGTAGGTGTACTTGTTGGTGTGGAGAACTAATGTCTGCCAAAATAGAGAGTAACTAAGGGAGTGGAGATGAATGAATCAAATATTTCGATGAATATAGACCTAGGGTTAATGGATTTGGATTGGGCTTTGGTATTATGGGATGGGTTAATTGGCTTTTAAATATAGACTCTAATTTTGTGCTTTTTAAGTTTTAAATATAGTTCAAAATCATTTTTTTTAATCGAGTATTCGGTTCTGGGCGGGGCACCGAAACAATTACCATACCCACCCCATAAAAAAATTGGGTTATTAAATGTACATACCACACTCACCCCACTGCCCATTGGTTCGGTTTTTTGCACCATTCGGTTCTGTTCATCGTGGTTTTCGGTTCGACGGTTCAAATTGACATCCCTAGGTCTCGGATAAGATGGGCCTAAACCACATTAGGTCTTCTGCTCGAACGACGAACTACAGAACATTGGTCCTGTACTCCAACCTACGGTCTCCGTATATAATCACACAGAAGAATATTCATGAGGTCAATAGAATGTTGATCTCGGTATAAATATGGACTAAAGGGAACTCTATTAAGGTCGGTAAATATCTATCCATGCACAAGTGGATTGCCTAAAGCCACTCAAGTTGGATAAAATCCCCAAAAATGGTGCCTACCATCCCCATTTCCAGAGAATCTTGTACCAATGGGCCCACCAAGACGTGGTTAAAGCTTACTTTACAAATTATAATCATTATTTGTATAGATTATAATGAAAATATCCTTATTTGTCTACAGCAAACCCTAATAATTGTCTATAAATATAAGGGTTTATACCATTGTAATGCATGCAATCTATTGAGATAATACGATGTTATTCTGCTCCCAAGAATATTATCATTATCCCATTTTCTTATCATTTTATTACCATCTCATAAAAAAACAAAAATATTGATCTATGTTGACAAGAAAATTACCACGTGTCCTCTACAATTTCTAATGTCAACACCTGCCATACCCCACTTGATTTGTCCAAGCTACAGGAATCATTAAAAGTTTAATTTAACCTAAAAAAATGCTGGAGATAGCATTTTTCTTATCATATGAATGTTTATGAGTTAGCTCCAAGTGCTCATTGAATCTTCATAAACAAGTTGTCCCATTGAACCAAGATCTTGGGATCTCCAGTCAACAAGGTTGAGTTATCATTACAAAGATCCTTATATAATAAGGCTTTAGGCACATTCCCCTCCTCGATATTCAGTATACTTGATCTCTTGGTAAAATTTAGTGGATCCTTGTGTTTACACCATTTGACCACAATAAAATAGCTTTACTAGTGAATTTTTCAATTACTATAACATTTTTCAATTACTATAATTGATATTCAACTTATATTATTGTACCATTATACACTACAATGCAATTCATCTCTTGAATATTCTTTAGTATTCAATACTTATTATTAATTATTGCATGTCGATATGAACCATCCTTATACTTCTAAAATTAATATAAGGAATTTATACCTTTCAATATTCACAAAACACTTTTCTATGACTTATAAGGTATAAAGAATGCAACTTTTAAACTAAGTTACTCCCACAGTTCCTCAATTAGGAATACATGTGCAACTAGTAACATTACCCCCCACAAATCTTGGATAAGACTCGAACTCAGAGTTCATCAACTCTTTTAAAGTTCAATCATATAATTAGTTATATCAATTGAATAAATAACTTTATTACATCTCTAGTCAACAAATAAAATGAATGAATGTCAATATCTCCCATGCACTTCCATATTTATGAGAGACAAACATTTGGCCGTTGATAAACGGATGTTTGGGAAGGAAATACAAAGAAAGCCATTGCTTTCATTTCAAACGTTGGCACGTGTTCCTTCATCTTGTGCACACCACAATTTTAATCAAAATAGTTCAAATATTACTGAATAGCATACTAAATATCCATTCCACACTTATTTGGTATTTAACTTTTCATGATAATGTACTATAAAAAGTGAAAATACACCACCATCAAATAGAGAAAAACTGCCTTAATTTAAGTGAAAATACACATTTTTTTTTCACTTTAACTATAACATACATTCTCAAGTCATTTCAGGTAATCTACAGCATATTAATGCACAATGTATTAAGTATTCACTTAAATCAATTGTGCACGAGACTTAATTCATAAAAGGGCTTTGTTATCACCATGGTAGACACAATCTGACTATTATTCAAAGAGATAAATTCGTGATTGCCATCATATTCAAATAATCTCACGATTCCCATTTCAAAAATACCATAATGTGTACGAATTATCATCTTAAGATTGTTGGTAAAAAATTAACATGCATAATTATATTCTAATAACATACCTTTTACATAAAATTGGACATAATTTCGACTTGCCCAGATTGAATACATGAAGTAAAAATAAAAAAATGCATGAATATGAATTCGGTCGAGACAAGAGTTTGATTCTTTGTCTTTAAGACGATAATGCCCCGCACAGATGCTAATGGTTATCCGACATTCGTCTTCCAAGATATAACGACCATGTCCCGTAATAGGAGCACTCCAAATTACGTAGAACAACGAATCTTCTTAATATTTTGAACTCACTTCATATGAAACTTGACTTTAAATAAATGCAAATTTATTTCTAAGTGAATATGCATCAACATGATAATGCAAGAATGAAAAATGAATGAATAAAAATCCAAACACATGGGTCTATTTATATATGTTAGAAAGTTGTGTCTCAAAAGACACAACCTTTTAAAGAGGACATAACACTTGAAATTTGTCTTGAAAATAAATAAACACAACTATTGAAAAATAACAAATTCAATAGTCACAATCTTTCATATAAAAATACACATATTTTCATTTAAATTAATTATAGAATATTTCATAATATTTTAAATAATTTTCCAACATTTTTACATTTTTAAGCGGCTTAATTTTTCATTTATCGACTAACGGTTCCACTTAAATAATCACATAAATTGGTGACAATCAATTTTATATACAAAGTTCCAATATTTATTTAGTAATAATTTTTTTTTATCAAGGTCCCAAATCAAATTTTGCATAAAGGCCTCCATTTCTAGGGTCGGCTATGCTTACACAAATAATTATATTAAAAAATGGTTATGTGTACAATTTTAATTGAATGAATAGCGAAATGGACAACATTTTAGGACAATAGATTTGAACTTATAACATCATATCCCCCATTTGTTACAAGTTTCAAAATATTTCGTTTGCTATCATTCCTCTAATATATGTGTTATATTAGAAGGTAAAGATCGTTACTTTTGCATATAAGTCAGCATTCATGAATGCACTACATTAGATAATTCTTAACACCTAAGATAAAGTGTTTGAAACGTGAACAACGTTAATGGCAAGTCTGCCACCCATTCAATAAGATTTTTGTGCTATAAATTTTCTCATCACTCCGAGTGCAAGGTAACTCACTTGTTACACCCATAATTCGGGACAAGAGTAAGAGTCGTTTAATCAATAGTCAACACTCAACAAGCTTATTGATTCAATCCCACATCAAACTAAGGGTCGAGATTAATCAAGACACGCAAGGGGTCACCTCGACAATTATATGAAGATATGGATAAAATTGCTCATAATTATTATAGGTCGACCAAATATGTATTATTATATGAAGGTCCAAATGTGTAAACAGGATTTTATATAGATCATATGCTATCCTATATCCTATTATCCTATTATTATATTTATTATTATTTTATTATATAATAAAAGTGCCTTGAGGAGGTTACTATTGTTTTTACCACTCGTCATCTCTACCTATGACTGTCTTTCATATTTACTTTATCAGTTTATTCCTCTAACTTTTCAAAACTTCAAATTTGGCCATCAAATTTTCCTATTTCATTTTTCTTATTACTTTCTACTAGTGTAAGGTACAATTTAATTATGAGAAATTATATTCACACCATAGTTATTGTTAATGACATCATATTTTAATTGCAATAAATGTCCCTATTGTTTTGTTTATTTTGAAAATTATTCCCTTATTATTTTTTTTTGTCGTATTCTTATTTTGTTTTTACTTATTTTGAAAATTATTCTCTTATTATTTTTTTGTTGTATTCTTATCATTAATCTTTAATTATTAATTAATATATCTTATCTTTATTGACAATTTTATTTCAAATATTCTATTACATTGGAAAAAATATTTTTTGAATTCTTGCAATTATTGTTTATCTTGCTTATTTAAATATAAGAGAAGTAAATAAAAAAATTTCTTCACTCCTAAAATCCTATCTCCTATCTACTTCTACTATATAATAAAAGAGGCTTGAGGAAGTTACTATTGTTTTTGCCATGTGTCATTTTCATGTGTGGCTGTCTTTCATATTTATTATATTATTTTTTTCTTCCAGCTTTTCAAAACTTCAAATTTGGTCAACAAATTTTTCTATTTCATTTTTCTTATTCCTTTATATTATTGCAAGATACAATTTAATTATGAGAAACTATATTCACACAACAGTTATCGTAATGACACCACAATTTAATTGCAATAAATGTCCCTATTGTTTTACTTATTTTTAAAATTATTCTCTTATTATTTTTTGTTGTATTCTTATCTTTAATCATTAATTAATTAATATATCTTATTTCTATTGACAATATTATTTCAAATATTCTATTACATTGGAAAAAATATTTTTTGAATTCTTGTAATTATTGTTTATCTTGCTTATTTAAATATAAGAGAAGCAAATAAAAAAAAAATCTTCACTCCTAAAAAATATTTTAACCATCATTAGCGTGATTATAATTATTAATCAATCACTTCTTCTAATTATAATTATCTATATATAACAAATAAGGATGAACACGGTTTGGTTTGAACGGTTTGTAGCAATATTTCAAACCAAATCGTTTAAAACGGTTTGGAATTTTTCTAAATCAAACCAAACCATTTTAATTTTTAAATCAAACAAAATCAAACAAATTTTTGCTGTTTGCCAACAAATGAATTAGTAGGTTCCAAAGCAAGCTTAAAGATACATATTCGTCTAGAACTTTGAGTTGAAACTAGCTCAATAATAATATTCAGTTTCTAATTGAGTATATTGCAGTGAATCACTCCATGTTAATAAACAGACTAATTATATAGAAGCAAACATATAAAATTTTCTTAAATAAACTGTAGTTAGTTTTTACATTAAAAATTTTATTTAAGCAAATATCTTGAATGATGATTATGAATGTAGGAGCAAGAATTTTTTTCAAATGACTATGGATTTGAAAAAATTAATTTTTGACTCCTTAATTTTGATTTGTTGAAAATAAAAAAAGTGTTGCATTTTTTTAAAAATTGAACGTTTGCCTTTATTTTTTATTTTTTACTTTTACTTTTTATTTTTTTAAAATTTGATGGCTTAGAAGTTTGAAACCGCGGTATTGACAATTGAAATTTAAACCAAATTGTTTAAGGCGGTTTAGAATTTTTTTCAAACCAAACAAAATCAAACAATTTCACATTTAAAATCGAACCAAATCAAACAATTGGTTTCGATTTCCCGGTTTGAAAATTTATTTGTTCACCCCTAATAACATATGTGGCTAAAATATGTATTATTCATACTGTGACGTGTCTCGCTGTCATGCATATTTATTTATTTTCTTTTTCCGACTTTTTAAAACTTTAATTATGGCCAACAAAGACTTCTATTTTTTTTCACCATTTCACTATTACAAGTTACAATTTGATTATTGTACTTTCGAATTCATGGCATCTTGATCCTTTGCAACTCCTAAAATTTACGATTTAGTTCTTTAATTTCCTAATTGTCAAATTTTACCTCCCTAAACTCAAGAATTTATGCAATTGCTCAACACTTCTTAATAAAAAGAGTCAATGTATTAACACTATTCATGTCGTCATGAGTCGGCACAACCTTTAGTCACCCTCAATTTTTTATTATTTCTTCATTCGGCTTCTAGAAACTTTCAATTTGATCCCAAAATGTTCTATTTCATTTCTTTCTCTTCATTTCACTTTTTTAAGATTTAATTTGGGCATATATTGCTTCAAGTTCACGAATTCTCAATCTTTTATAAATTTTTAAATTTTATATTTTAGTCCTCGAACTTTTCAATTATCATATTTTGCTTCCTTAAACTCATAAGTGTCATACAACTATTTCAGCACTTATTCTAATTAATTGATTGTAACCTCAGATGATCTTCAAATACCCGAATTAATCCCCATTTAAAATCACTACTTTTTCAAGTTAACATATGTACTTTTATAGACACCATCTAGACAATGATAAAAGTGATTAAATTGGTACTATTCCTACTGCCACGTGTTGGCGCAAGGTGTGGTTGTTATCCATATTTATTTTTTTCTTCCTTCAACTTCTTCAGAATAGAAATGACAACGGGGCGGGTTCGGCAATCCCCGCCCCGTCCCCATCTAAATGGGGACGGGGCAGGGCGGGATTCCCATAATCCCTGTTTACATCCTCGTTTATTATTATTATTATTATTATTATTATTATTATATATATATATATATATATATATATATATATATATATATATATATATATTCATTAATATCTTTTTATAATGGGTATCTAATGTCTTAGTAATATGAATTATTTTCTTAACGTATGATTATTTTTTAAAACTCCCATTTAATAACTCTAAATAATTATTAACATTAATAAAAAAAACTCATAATAGTTTTTATAAAGTAGTATAATATTAATTATGTTAAGAAGTATGTTTGTAGATAATGAGATGAGACTTGAGAGTGAGAGACGAAGAGTGGTATAAAGTTGAAATGTAGGGTTTAGTTTTGAAATTATATATTTTGGCGTTGGGTGGTTTATGATACTTTTAATTTGTTTGATTTTTTTAATTGAACTTATTAATCGGGGATGGTTAATCCCCATCCCCGGCCGTGGATACTTTTTCATCTCGACTCATCCCTGTCATTGTCGGGGATTCTCCGCCCCATTCGGAGCAGGTCCCCGTCGGTTTGGGGATTCCCTGTCCCATTGTCATCCCTACTTCAGAAAGTGTGAATGACTCCTTTTTTTGGTTATCTATTATATATTTGCAATTGAATCTATTTTTTATTAATTATACTCATGATGTTATTAAATCTTTATAGAAAAACGTAATAACATATGCGTCTTTATAAGCATCGTTCGTGCAACGCATGTACTTCCGAAAGTATAATAGAATAGGCTAAACTTGTGCTACCACATGTCGGCATGAGGTGTGGCTGTCTTCCTATTATTTTTTTCTATTGTTTTTGAAAATTTCATCCAAAATGTAGAATTAAGGCTTGAACCCATGACGACCTATGTAAAAAATACTTTTGCTAAAATGGGGAATGGAGGTTTGAACTCGTGACCTTCTCTTTAAAAAATACTTTTACTAACTACTACAAAAAAATGTGGAATGGAGGTTTGAACTCATAACCACCTATATAAAAATTAGGCTTGTCAACCACTAAAATGCATCTCTCATTCTTATTTACATTGTAGTTACAATGTATATATACATAGTGAAATCATATAGTTTATTGTCATTTTATATATTATTTTCATTTTTTTTATCTACGATCCCTAACAAATTAATACAAACTTTAATAGTCAAGTACAAAATTTTAGAACATTCTTTTATCTATATGTATAAAATACTTAATTTGTTTGGATACAAATTTATAAATGATCTATAAATTTTGTTAAAGTCAAACATTCATTTCAACCTTATATTCACAACTACTACTTATTATTGAAAATATGTTATTCTACCACCCAAAATTTGATACACTAGATGTCACATCATCACGTGGGTATATGTGGGACCGCCCTTATAATGACCGGTCACATCGCCTATGTGAGGGGTGGCACCCGGTGTGGCACATCGAGTGATAGAATAACATTACTCTTATTATTAACCACACATTAGGGAATATACTATTATTTCTCTCTATTAATATGTCAAATAGAGTCATTACTTTTTAATATTTAATATTAACTAAAAATAGTGCTTGTTAATAGTCAATTGCAATATTTTGAAGAGGATCTATATCCAACTTTTTATGTAAATATAATATAATATAATAGGTAAATCGACTAAAATGCAATTAATTGAAAATAACAAATTACACATTTGCATATACTTTATGTTAAATTTTACCAACTAACTATTGACATTTTATTAATTTTTAATTCTTTACGGACGATTTTTTAGTAAAATTTATGATTTTTTTTAAAACTCTATCATATAAGCAATATCAGTTTATTTTAGTACGTCATTAGTGTATTGACAAGTAAAAAAAGAAATATTTCATCTAAATTTTCCCGACATTGTAAAATCTTAAAAAAAAAAAAAAAAAACATAAAACTCAAATTACATTTTCTATTAATATTTTTTGTTCAAATGATAACATTTAAAAAGACTCAGTAAAAATTAATTTCTTGTTCATTTTGAATTGAAGTTTTTTATTGTAAAAATTTTCATGAACCCATGCCTATTTTTTGTTCTTTCTTCAAAATATTTTTCTCTTTTTGCAAAAAAATTATAAGTAATAAATTATATATTGCTGATAAAGTATATAGACTTTACTAAAAGATGGTTCTCTTAAAAACAATGTTTCCAGTCCCGGCTGGAAGATTGGGTCAAGGGTCAAAAGGTCAACCTGGCTTGATCGGGTTTAACCCAACTGAGTTTGTGGTGTGACCTGGCCCATTTTCTGGCATGGGTCACGGGTTTTCAGATCGACCTGGTCGGGCAGGATTTGACAACATTGTATAAAAATGATCTCCAAGTTGCTGGAGGAGGCATCATACGAGATTGACAAGGTAATGTGCTATGGGGATTTCATGATCACCATGGCAATTGCACTATAAGAAAGGCAGAAATAAAAGGCTGTACAGATGGGCATTGGTTTATGCATTAGCAAATGATTTAAAACAATATGGGTGGAAGTAGACTCTAAAGCTGCACTTTATTTATGCATTGGTAAAGCCCTAGACCAGTGGGAAACTTAATACACAGTGGAAAGCATGATACAAAGAAGCCAAGCAATTGAAGTGAAATGGACATATCTGGAGAGAAAGTAATAAGGTAGCTGATTGGATGACTAATGTTGGATATAAAAAAAATGCTTCAATGTGATGCAGGCTGACGAGCTGCACGGTGAAATCTGTGGACTAATTCATCTAGATTAAAAGGGAGTTCCTTCAATTAGAATGGCTAGAAAATAGGATGTCTATGCTCTTATTTCTTAGAATCTATTTTGTTTGTTTGCATTAAATTTCTTATGTGTTTGTACATGTGTTCAAATTTGGAGTTCTTCTCCTTGCATACATGATGTTATAGATACTTAAGCTTAATTTTGTAAGATTGACATAACTGTATCTTAGGCTTTATTTTTTGAGCTAAAAAAAAAAAGAAAAAAGGACTTTATTAAAAGATGAAAATGGTGAAGTCAATGGAGTGAAAAGATTCGACTGAAAATTATTTCATGGAGGAGACACATGAAAGAGGAATATATATATATATATATATTAACAGTGACGAATCCAAGAAGATAATCCAGTACGAACGGATTTGTTTCAGCACAAGCGGACACCACAAGGTAAGAGGAAAAAAAATTTCAACACCGAAATTATAAGATAAAAAAAGATTTTTTTGACAGATCCAGCCCGAGCGGTCGAACGGCCTCGCCGAGGGCTGGATCCGTCCATGTATATATATATGTGTGTGTGTGTGTTGAAAATAAAATTGGAACTAGAATTTAGAAAATTAAAAGAAAAGTTAAAAGTTGCGTCCAGAGTTTTATATAGTATATATAGCATGGTTAAATATTGGGATTTTCTATTTTTAATCATGGATAATTTGATCTAATTATTTATAATGGTATATTTGTTAGTTTCTCAGAAAAATACTTTTTTATCACTTTGTAAAAATAGTGTGCAAAAATGTAAAATAGAAAATATGCTACGTAAATTGTAAATACATCTTACATTTAGGATGTATTTGTATCCCTAAATAAAACTAATGATTGTGTATAGTGTGGCGGTTTTCACTTTTTTCTCCCTCTACATAAAAAGAGTGAATAAACTTTACTGTTCATAGTTTTGTCCCATGACTTTTCACACCTGATACTCATATACTGGTTCCGAAATAGTAAATTAACTTATTGTTTGTGCTGTAAGCCAGTGCGCAAAATAAATATCTGCCAGTCTCTATATCCATCTCTATCTCTTCTTCTATTCTTCCCTTTTCAAGATCGCTCCGTCGACACATGAAGCTACAGTATTCCGCAATTTCGAATGTCTTGTTTCCTATCTTTCTCTCCTCTAGCAATCGTTCATCGTTTCTCATTTTCAAAACTGTTGGAAGTCCCACAATAGTAGCAAGCGATCAAAATAATTTTCTTCCCCTCCAAGCCCCAATCAACCTGTTTTCTTTGTTGTTTTTCAATTTGATTTTACAACCTAATCTTGTAGTGATTTTTTTACTATGCTGTTTGCTGCTTAATTATCTTTGTTTCAGAACGGTACTTTATCTTTTCATACCCATAACATTACAGGTACAGATTGGCCATCAATATAATGTTGATTTTGCACTAGCCATGAGCCGAATTGAAGTTCACTGCATGTTTGTTCGTTAAAAATGAAGAATCTTGAATCGGTTTCCACCCATTCAACTCATAGACGATTTGGGCAAAAGTCGGGTATCGTTCTTTCGTGATTTTGATAGCTTCTGTTGCTGGGTTCTTCCCTTTCGGTATTTTCTAGGTTCTTTACATACTTTGGTGACCTTTGTTGCTGGGTTGTAAGGTTTTCCTAGTTTTGTGACTCAGTTTTGGTGAGTTAGTTGTATTCTGAATATTGTGGTTGATTATTATTGTGTTATTATTATGGTGAAAAAGTGATCTCATGATCTTTTTGAATTTGATAACAAAGAATTCGCAAAAATGCCAAATTGGGTGAATTTGTATTAATTAGTACATTTTAAACTGTCTTTTTCATTTTTGATGGATTAAAATCAAACATTCTCTGATATAGATATTTTTTATTTTTTCATTTATTTGTGCTTTATTTTTTATTTATTTATTTTGTTCTACCTTGATCAACTAGATGGGGTAAGAGATCTAATCATTATATCCATTTTGCCAATTTTGTAATCTTATTTGGAGATATTTCATTTCATTTCCTTCCTTTTTTTTTCTTCTCATGGTTTTGGTTATATACTCTAAGTCGATTTCATTCCACTGTTCAAAAAGTATTTTTGGTAGAGCACAATCTATGGCCAGAGATCTAGGTATTTGATTTTAACTAAATTTGGTTGTGTGGATCTTGTATAATGTCTCTCCTCTTCTATTGGGTAATGCTTTTCTTCTTTTTGGGTTGCTTGCTTCTTTTTTTATTTCATTAAACTATATTCATTTTGCTACAGTTTCGTCCGACTATTGGAGGCGTTGGTGGCACATATGGTTGCTTTTCCTTCTGTTAAAAGGTAATTTTCCTCTCTGTTTTATATGTATAAAACTGATTTATTAATATTAGAACATGTATTCATGCGCCAATTCATGTGATTGATTGTAGTTTGCTTCATTTAATTGGATTTTGAGATAGACATGGAGATTTTAGAGAACTAGAATTACCTATGGGGCAATGAATTTAGGACCAAATTATCTTCTTTTGAACATGGGTACTGGGAGTTTCGATAAATCAGAGCTTGTATTTATTCAAATTCGCTAAGCATAATGGAATATTAGCAGCCATCTAAAATACTCTTTCTACTTAAAAGTCGGATCAGGTTTCGGTTTTCGTATTTTCTTTAATTTTTTTTTACTTTTTCAAGTTTCTATACATTATGCATAACCTAGATTAACAATTCAATTTAAACACTCTTGTCGTGTTTAATTTATTAAAATAGCTTTTTATGTTTTACTTATCAGTTTTTTTAAATGGTGGTGTTCATTTTGTATGCGTATTCAAATTGATGGTTTGCAGCTTTAAGAGTTAATTTTATGTTGAATTCTTTATATGCTCGCTAAATCTTAGTGTAACTTGTTGTGGGATGGATCAAACAGGCTCTTAGTTTGGTAAATGTTACGATTTTTTGATTCATTAGGTTGTACAAATTCAAGTAACAAAAAATAAAGTGTAAATTGAATTAAATTAAATTATATTCCTTTCTTCTTAAAATGATTGGCTTCTCTTTTTTGGTTCTATCTCATACATTAAGATATAAATTACAGACTTGCTCTTGACAAGGATCCTGGGTATGTAAAAGCTTTGCTTCTTATGGGACAGATAATGTTATAGAAGGAAGAACTTGTTGAGGCTACTGAGTTCTTAGAGAGTTCCATTTCAAAGGCCTGATTTAATTTTTATGACAAGACACGGATTTATGTGTAGTAAAAAAACTTTTTGTGATGAACCTTTGTGCCTATCATGAAAAATCAATCATGATATCATTTTCTTGGTTTTGTTTATGATTTATTCTGCCATTGTTAATACTGTTGAGTTATATTCTTGCCTGATGATGGTTAGATTGATGCTGATGGTGTTGTGGATTGATTAAATCCACAAGCATATCTTTGTGTTCAAATCTTAGTTTTGGATTAAGATTTTGTTTTTTAAAATTGAATGAAAAACATTTCTCTGTGTTCCAATTTCAATTATGTATTCCTCCTATATGATTGATGGGTTATAAGATGAAATTTGATTTCTAATTGGTTTTAAAAAAATATAAGAAATGTAATTTGTTTAAATTGGTTCTAGATAATTAAATTTGAACCTTGTACTTTAGACCTAGAAATAAAAGAACTCATTTAAGTTTACGATGTGAATGATTATATAGCCTCTATTTAAGAAATTATTTTTATATTAGATGCATGTCATAGAAAATTCAAGTGAGGGGGATATAGTATCGCTTCTGATACCTTATCATAAACACTCGGTATATTTTTATGAGTCAAATATTGCTGACTTTGAGGTAAATCTTGATAGTTTTCAATTCAACTCTCAGTTTTAAAATCTTTTAATAATTTTTGTTCGATTCAGTACAAGTATTCGTTCAACATAATGTCCCTGCGAGTGAAGAGGTCTTGCAGCTGTTAAAGGTTTTTGTTCAGATCCTGGAAAGATACATTTGTTGGTAAGTATATTTGCTTTTCTGATTTCATTTTTTAAGTGCTGTTAAACTTTTGATTTTTGGCTTCTGAGATCCTTTTTTTTTGGTAAACCTTATCCATTGGGTAGAGCACTTGGGTATCAATATTTTCACTACAAGTTAGTTACCACTAATATAACATATAACATTGTATTTTGCCAATTATTAATTATACCTGGACTTTTGACCCAACTATGTTATGTACTATATAATTTGAATTACCCCAGAAGGTAATCATTTTGCAATCATTATATTTGTGTAAAAGAAGACTTCAAGCAATAAATAAACTTAAATCACTAAATGTATGATAAATCTTACGTGATTGATTTTTAATTTCTTATTATTTCATGACTTCATATTCTCCAAATAATTGAGAACTGAGTGTTATTTTGTGTAATTATGTTTTGACGAAGTCATGACTTATTGGTCGTACTTGCAGTTCATCCATTCTGCTAGATCATTATACTCTGAAAACTTTTCCATTCAACTGCTTAGAAGTGGCGAAGGTACTTTTCTAATCTATGTACCTGTTAGTTACTTAAATATGCATTGTTCATTGAATCATTTCCTTAGGGAAATGTTTCGTCATTTGCACTTTCTGAATTTTATTCCAATTGATTTATACATTATATTATATTATTTATCAATTCACAAATCTTTTGTTTTAGAAAAGGGAAACAAGGTCTACCTCGCGGTCCTCGGCAACTGTAACCACATTTTTGGACATTTATAGACGTGGTTCTTAGAAACGGTATAGATGTACATGTATATACACTATAAAATTGTGGTATCCTAGCAAATTGGATCAATGCATGCGTTATTTTACAAGTCACTGTGTTATATGCATGGTTCAACTCTTAGATGTCATCATTTGTTTGTAATCTATGCTGTTAAATAATTATTTGTTTAAAATTAACGTTGTAGGTATTTGTGCTGTTATAGTAAAATATTTTATTATATAGTGATGGTCTTCAGTTGAATACGAGCTCTTCATCATTCAGCAGGCTTTCATAACTCATTGTTTACCAATCCAATAGATGTTCAATTTACACATATCTATCACGTTGTGTATATATATTTTTTTCTTTCCATAGAGTCGGTGCATTGTGCTATAATTTTCAGTGTCTATAAAATTAATTATATTTTAACGTCTTCCTTTGTGCATTTTAAATGTTGTATTCCGTTCATTCAATAATGCTAATTAATACAACAAATACACATTTCTCGTACGGAGTACGACTTCACACTAGTCTTTGTTAAAATTCTATTCACGCTAATACCTATTAGGGTATGATATGATTGTCCTCAAATTTGTTATTAACATTTTTAGAGAAATAAAGTATTGATATTGCGTCAAATATCTAAATACATTTATATACAAGACTTCAAACACGTGTGCGTATTAAAAACTTAAAAAAAATTATTTTATGTTCCAATGCAGACACAACAACTAAAAAGAGAGAAAGCAATCCTCTTGGGTCTTCTTCTTCACCGAAACAGAGGCTTAAAAGCTCAAAAATGGTGATTAATTAGTTTTTGTTTGGTAAAGCTATTTATAAACTAATTTATTTATGATTTTAAGGTAAGATATGTAATTGAAAAGTGAAAAAAAAAAGTGTATGATAAAAAAGTAGTTTGAAAAATTGTGTTGTTTATAAACCATATACCAAACCGAAGCTAAATCTCCTTCAAAATACATGTTGATCCGCCCAAGATTTTAAGGTAAGGGCTTCATTAATAAAGCTCCAAACCCTTTTTTGCTACACGAAAACCTATTTTTTATCTTCTTTCATTTCACGTAACTTGTTTGGCTCGAAATAACACACATCACTTATATTTTGAAAGGCAAGAATTTTCCCCAAAAATTCGGCATCTAATTTCATATTTAAATATCCACTTTGAGTAGAACACTTCTCCTATCACGACCCGTCCCGAATCACCCTACTAGACCCAGAACGTGACGTGTACCGATAGCAGGTGCGAGTTAGATATTGAACCCACTACCAAGGCAACCTTGAATCAACAAAATTTCCCAAACATACATATATCTCATAAGGGTTAATAGCACAAAACGTCCCTACATTTGACATGTATTGTGCAAAACGTCCCAACGTTTTGATTTTTGATGCTAAACGTCCCAACCTTTACATTTTCTTATGGGAGACATCATTTCCGTCAAATTTAACCCCATTTCACCGTTAATTTAGAATTGAACACTAAATATTTAACACATGCAAGGGTATTTTCGTCAAAATCAAAAGCAACTCATTCATATTTGGGTAATTGGCACAAAAAGTCCCTAAGTTTGACACTTTTTGTGGAAAAACGTCCATACGTTTATTTTTTTGGCGAATAACGTCTCTAAGTTTATTTTTTGCGAATAACGTCCATACCTTTAAATTTTCTTGTTGATTAGTCCTCAAATTTTACCTTTCTTTCAATTTAGTCATTCCGTATTTGATTTAAAGGTAATTGTCTTCAAACGTGTATAACTTTTGATCTACAACTCCGAATTGCACTCCGTTTTTTTTGCGTTGAACTCCAAATTCAACCATATTTCTTATGATGTATCATGTGCTCATTTATTAAACATTTCTTTTTGACTTTTGTATAGTAGATACTTATTTTGTTAGGGCATCATTGATTGACGTAAATTGATTTCTGTAAATTTTATTGAAACAGTGAAATTTTAATTTTAGTGTGTGTTCGGCGGCTAGCGGAATTTATAAATTGGATTTATTTGACTTTTTTATTTGTTTAATGTAAAATGTTTGGTTAAAAATTGTTATGTTTAACCTCTGTTTAAGCCATATTATAATCTCAAATCACTGTTTGAACAACACACATTCTCTCTCTTCAAATCACTTTTTAAAAATTGGAGAAAGAAATTGTGTGTTTTTCAAAAAGTTATTAGAGATTATAATATGGCTCAAACAGGGGCTAAACATACAAATTTTTAATCAAATATTTTATCTTAAAAAAATAAAAAAGTCAAATAAATCCAATTTATAAATTCCGCTGGCCTCCGAACACACACTAAAATTAAAATTTCACTGTTTCAATAAAATTTACAGAAATCAATTTACGTCAATCAATGATGCCCTAACAAAATAAGTATCTACTATACAAAAGTCAAAACGAAATGTTTAATAAATGAGCACATGATACATCATAAGAAATATGGTTGAATTTGGAGTTCAACGTAAAAAACGGAGTGCAATTCGGAGTTGTGGATCAAAAGTTATACACGTTTGAAGACAATTACCTTTAAATCAAATACGAAATGACTAAATTGAAAGAAAAGTAAAATTTGAGGACTAATCAACAAGAAAATTTAAAGGTAGGGACGTTATTCGCAAAAAAATAAACGTAGGGACGTTATTCACCAAAAAAATAAACGTAGGGACGTTTTTCCACAATAAGTGTCAAACGTATGGACGTTTTGTGCCAATTACCCAAATATGAATGAGCTGCTTTTGATTTTGACGAAAATGCCCTTGCATGTATTAAATATTTACCGTTCAATTCTAAATTAATGGTGAAATGGGGTTACATTTGACGGAAAGGATGTCTCCCACAAGAAAATGTAAAGGTTGGGACGTTTAGCGTAAAAAAATCAAAATGTTGGGACGTTTTGCACAATACATGTCAAATGTAGGGACGTTTTGTACTATTAACCCATCTCATAAATAGTGGGAACCACCTGTTCCTCTAATGCATACTAATCAACTAAGTATAACCAACTCTATCATTTATATATAACTTACAGTACATCCCAAATGAATATAAAACCAAGAAATCGTAGTGAACCCATAAGCTTAGATACTTAAATCAATTAAATCATACAATCTTATTATATCTGTGGCTTGACTTGGCAGATCAACAGGCTCCAAATGATTCTTAACTCACATTCACCTGCATTCTATAAAAATATATGGGAAAATATATGAGTTTGTAACTCAGTAAGTGGACAGTTCATAAATACGTGTATTTTCTCATTTATACATATTTGCTGGAAAATTTATATGTTTTAACTTTAAAAACTTCGAAAATCGGATAATTACTTTTAAAATTGAAATCACTGGAATCATACTATAAGTTGAAGTCTTGATTCTGTAAACTGAAAACTAAATTCTTAATTCTTAATTCCGATAAGTTGTGAAGTACTGAAAAAAAACCACACCAAAGGTACCCAAAATCTGATAATATGATAATTCTGAGATTCTGAACTTCTGAAATTCTGGTCATACACGCGCAGAGCTGCCCGAAGGCTATGAACCGGTCATACACTATGGAAACACATTCACAATAGTGCAAAGCGGGTAAAATCACTATATCTGGTCATACACTATGGAAACAGATTCACATCAGTGCAGAGCGGGTAAAATCACCTGGGTACTTTCTGGTGGTTTTTAAAATCTCTTTACATATATTGGAATATCTACTACTGATGTAATATTTCTCAAAACGTGATTTAACTGAACTGAATCTAACTTTAAAAAGAGTTGCTTATTAGTAAAACTTCACTTTATTCTAAAAATCATGCTGTAAACTTAACACTTGAAAATAATTAAGTTCTGCAATTTATATAATTATGTACAAGCACTATAATAAATAAATATCTCATAATGCTTTTAGAATTAATATACATTAAACAAATACTTATTTTCTTAAGAAAAGTATCTTCCACTCTCAGAGCTATTGACTGAAATCTGCCTGTGTTGATAAGCCTATCAAATTTTCTCATCAATCCTGAAATAAAAATACAATTTTTTTTTTTTTGTATTAAAATCAACTATATCAACCATTGAAAATCGTTTAATATCATCTATAAAGTTATTTCATTTCCATCTATCTCCTTACTAAGATTAAGGAATTCTATATTTTATGATTTTCTTTCTATCAAAATCCATACTTCCCAAATCGTGATTAATATATAAAATCTCACAAAGATCTCTTTTAGTCCTTGTTCCCCATTTTTCATCCAATAACGTTCCCTTACTTATTAAATTCCCAACATACTTCGCGATTGGCGCACATAGAAGATTATATCATTTGTGACGCGATCCCAGTCGGGGAATCTCGTCGAACACGCGGAATAACGATAATTAAAACCTAGGAAAGATCTAAATCAGATCGACATAAGACAAACAACGAAAAATAAGGATAGAACGACGGTAAAGCCTTGACCCGACAATCACGACGCAATTTATGGCGATGCGGATTGAAGAACCAAGATTGGTGAACGCCACAAGGACTTGTCAATTTCCTTGATAAGTATCGAATTTGGAAACGCCACAAATATTCTTGCGAATATTTGATAAGTTTGCTGGAAGAACGCCACAAAGATCAAGGAAATTGACAAGTTCTTGTGGCGTTCACCAATCTTGGTTCTTCAATCCGCATCGCCATAAATTGCGTCGTGATTGTCGGGTCAAGGCTTTACCGTCGTTCTATCCTTATTTTTCGTTGTTTGTCTTGTGTCGATCTGATTTAGATCTTTCCTAGGTTTTAATTATTGTTATTCTGCGTGTTCGACGAGATTCCCCGACTGGGATCGCGTCATCTGGTATCAGAGCTTGGATCTATTTCAGATTCTTGCGTTTCTTGATTTTCTTGATTTTTTTTCGTGTTCTTCGCGTTCTTCGTGTCAGTCATAAATTTTTACAGTTTGATCCATAAGAGTCAGTCCCAAAAATTCAAAAGTGTTTTTCTTGTTCGTTTCTCGTCCAAATCCAATTCCGTTTTTTCTGCCATACTTGTAGTCAAATTTTCTGGCAGATTAAAAAAAAAAAATTCGAATTTTTCGAGAATTTTCTAATTTTTTTTACCTTTCGTATCTTCCATAAATTCCTTGATTGTTGATCCTTGGGTGAAATTTGAAGGGATTGAGTGTGATACACGAGTGAAAATAAACACGAGAGGAATTTTTGAAAGCTAACCATGTCTCGCAGGGAAAAATCTCCATCAACAGGTGACCACAAGAATTTTACACAGATGGAGGCCATGAAGGTAAAACTTGAGAGATTGATGGTTAGGATGGAAAGAAGGGAAGCAGAACTTGCTCAATGGGAAAAAGAGCAACATCAGGCGGATTCTAGGGCTAGGAGGCATAAGGAGCGTGAATCCAATTCTAGAGGTGGAGATGGGGGTGATGAAAGGCCATTGAAGTATAAAGAGACATCAAAACGGGAGAGTAGTGATCATGTTCATAAAAGGAGGGAGGAACCGACAACCAAAGGTAAAAATAATTCTGATTCCAAGCCTCTCAAGGGTAAAAATGTTAAGTGCTTTAAACGTTTGGAACGGGGTCACATTGCACTTGATTGTCCACGTAAAAAGGTTAGGTGTGATAGTGAAGGGGGCTAAAAATGTTGTGGTGGATGAGTCAATTACTGATAGGCATGTTCTTAGCGCTAAGCGTAAGGCGAATGTTTTGGAAAATGTGGATGGGCAAAGGGATAATATTTTTCGCACTAGATGCTTAGTGGATAAAAAAGTTTGTAGCTTGGTGATTGACGGGGGAAGTTGTACTAATGTAGTTAGTACAATGTTGGTGGAAAAATTAGGCTTACCTTTAACGAAACATCCAACGCCTTATAAATTACAATGGTTGACTGAGTCAGGGGAAGTTAAGGTGAAGAGACAGGCTTTAGTGGCGTTTTCTTTGGGTGGGTATTCGGATGAGGTAATTTGTGATGTGGTGCCAATGCAAATTAGTCATATACTGTTGGGGAGACCTTGGAAACATGAAAGGGCTGTGCTACATGATGGGTATACGAATAGATACAGCTTGGTAAAAGGGGAGAAAAAGTTTACTCTAATGCCACTATCTCCAACTGAAGCCCTGAAAGATCAATTGAAAGTGAAGAGTGAGTTCGAGGGGAAAAATAAGAGAGTTGAGGCCACGACCTCAGAAAAAGGAGAGGGAGTGGAAATTAAAGAAAAGAGAGTTGAGGCCACGACCTCAGAAAAAGGAGAGGGAGTGAAAAATAAAGAAAAGAGAGTTGAGGTTCAAACCTCAGAAAAAGGAGAGATTGAGTGCAAAAAGCAAAAGAAAAGAGAGTGATGTGATCCGGACCAGGCATCGAAGGGCGAAGTCGAGCCATCGACAATATGATAGTGATCTACGTGCAAAACGGAGCAAGTTCCGTGTTGGGGTCGAGCCGAGAAGGCGAAAGGATCAAGCCGAGGCAAATAATCAAGAAATTGTGCAGAAAGTGATTCACGGCCGTAAAGATATTCCTCACGGCCGTAAAAATGGAATTGAAATTGATCACGGCCGTAACCTCCATTCTTACGGCCGTAACACCAAATTAAAAATTGAGACAGAATATTCATTACGGCCGTAAGATAAGTATTCACGGCCGTAATTCAAGATTTTCCGGATTTTCCGAATTTTTCAATTAATTTATTTCCTTTTATTATTTTAGGTTATTTTCCTATTTTAGAATTTTAGCATAATTAGAATTCTATTTTGAGTAATTAGATGCTAGGTTTTCTTGCTTATTTATACGCTTTTTCATCATTGTAAACATTAGACAAGTTTGAGTTGATTAATAAAATTTGTGAGAGGATTCTCCAAAATTGAGAGGTTGAGTTTATTCCCTTTTTCTTGAACTTATCAAAGATCCGATCTTTGTGGCGTTCTTCCAGCAAACTTATCAAATATTTGCAAGAGTATTTGTCGCGTTTCCAAATTCGATACTTATCAAGGAAATTGACAAGTCCTTGTGGCGTTCACCAATCTTGGTTCTTCAATCCGCATCGTCATAAATTGCGTCGTGATTGTCGGGTCAAGGCTTTACCATCGTTCTATCCTTATTTTTCGTTGTTTGTCTTGTGTCGATCTGATTTAGATATTTCCTAGGTTTTAATTATCGTTATTCCGCGTGTTCGACGAGATTCTCCGACTGGGAACCCGTCATCTGGTATCAGAGCTTGGATCTATTTCAGATTCTTGCGTTTCTTGAATTTTTTTTTCTCGTGTTCTTCGCGTTCTTCGTGTCAGTCATAAGTTTTTCCAGTTTGATCCATAAGAGTCAGTCCCAAAAATTCAAAAGTGTTTTTCTTCTTCGTTTTTCGTCTAAATTCAGTTCCGTTTTTTCTGCCATACTCGTAGTCCAATTCTTTGGCAGATTAAAAAAAAAAAACCGAAAATTCCCAAATATTCCGAATTTCCTTGTTCGTGTCTTAAAAATGACTGATAAAGAGGATTCCACGTCTTCATCTTCTATTGGAGACAGAAAATAGCACAGGGGTGTGAACAGAAGGAATGAACAGGGTAACAATGATATGGCAGCAATGAGGGCGCAATTTGAGAGGCTTATGGCAGAGATGGAAAATCGGGGTGCCGAGCGGGATCAATCTCATGATGGTTCTTGGGTTAGGAGAAATAATAGGCGTGATGTTGGTATGGATGATGAAGGCATGGGTAGTGAAAGTGGAAGTACATCGTTGGGAAGCATGCGAAGGAGGGATAGATGAGATAGGCACGAAAGAAGGCATGATAGGGAGCGTCGGGATGCTAGGAGGCATCGTGGGGGTAGAGGTGATGTTGATGACGACCTTGGGAAAATTAAAGTGAAAATACCATCGTTCCAGGGTAGGAGTGATCCGGAGGCATACTTGGATTGGGAGACAAAGGTCGAACGGCTTTTTGATTGTAATAATTATTCGGAAAAGAAGAAGGTGAAATTAGCCGTGATTGAATTCATCGACTACGCAAATATTTGGTGGGATCAACTAGTTACGGGTAGGAGGAGGAACATTGAGGAGCCGGTGGAGACTTGGGGTGAATTAAAAACTATAATGAGGAAGCGGTTTGTGCCGACTCATTATTATAGGGATATTTACCATAGGCTGCAGGGTATGACTCAGGGATCGAGGAGTGTAGAGGATTATCACAAGGATATGGAGGTAGCGATGATTAGGGCTAATGTGGTGGAGGATCGAGAAGCTACGATGGCTAGGTTTTTAAGTGGGCTAAATAAAGATATAGCCAATGTCATTGAGCTGCAACATTACGTGGAGTTAGAGGACATGGTGCACATGGCCATGAAGGTGGAAAGACAGCTAAGGCGAAAGGGGGCAGCGAGACACTCACCCTCTTATCCTACATCACAACCTAAGCAGGAATCCAACGATGAACATAACCCGAAAGGGAATGAGGAGCCTACAATGAAAGGTAAAAATATTTCTGATTCTCAAACTACTCGGGATAGAAATGTTAAATGCTTTTAGTGCTTGGGTAGGGGTCATATAGCATCCCAGTGTCCAAATAAGAAACTAATGATCTTACGTGATAATGGTGAAATTAGTTCTGAGGATGAATTTAAGGGAATGCCTAAGTTAGTGGATGTTGGAGCTAGTAGTAGTGATGAGGAAGGATTGACCTATCCTGAAAAAGAATCATTTGTTAATCGGCGTGTCCTTAGCGCTAGGGCTAGGGTGGATGAAATTGGCGAGCAAAGGGATAATCTTTTTCATACTAGGTGCTTGGTGGGCAAAAAGGCTTGTAGTATGGTGATTGGCGGGGGAAGTTGTACTAATGTGGTTAGTACAATGTTGATTAATAAATTGGGCTTAAGCTTGATGAAACATCTAAACCCTTATAAATTGCAATGGCTGACCGAGTCGGGGGAAATTAAGGTAAATAAGCAGGCTAGGGTCAATTTTGCCATCGGGGGTTATAAGGATGAGGTGGTCTGTGACGTGGTACCTATGCATGTTGGTCATATATTTTTGGGGCGACCCTGACAACATGACAGGAGGGTAGTGCATGATGGGTTTAAGAATCAGTATTCATTTGTGAAGGGTGGGAAGAAATTTACACTTGTTCCGTTATCTCCAAAAGAAGCTCAAAATGATCAATTGAAAATCAAAAGTGAGTTTGAAAAAAGAAATAAGAGTGTTGAGGCCACGACCTCAAAAAAAGGAGAGGGTGTGAAAGTTGAAAACAAGAGAGTTGAGGCCACGACCTCAGAAAAATGAGAGAATGAGTGCAAAAAGAAAAGAGAGTCCACCCCCAAATTGAGTTTATTTGCACATAGGTTGGTGTACGGGGATCCACGCCTTGCACTTAACCGAACTAACAATTCCCTCCCCAATTCTTTAAAATCTGTTTTGCAGGGATATAAATCAAGCCATGGATTTAAGACGGGGCAGAAATTTGTTGGCCAGAATAAGCAGCCCAAGAGTCTAAAGGACTGCACGAAGCTTAAAAATGTTCATCGAGCCCAGGAAAGCAGGAGGAGCTTGAAAAATCGACCAAAAATGGATTCGAGGTCGAATCCTTTTCAAGAGAGGGAGTATAATGTGATCCGGACCAGGCATCGAAGGGCGAAGTCGAGCCATCGACAATATGATAGTGATCTACGTGCAAAACGGAGCAAGTTCCGTGTTGGGGTCGAGCCGAGAAGGCGAAAGGATCAAGCCGAGGCAAATAATCAAGAAATTGTGCAGAAAGTGATTCACGACCGTAAAGATATTCCTCACGGCCGTAAAAATGGAATTGAAATTGATCACGGCCGTAACCTCCATTCTTACGGCCGTAACACCAAATTAAAAATTGAGACAGAATATTCTTTACGGCCGTAAGATAAGTATTCACGGCCGTAATTCAAGATTTTCCGGATTTTCCGAATTTTTCAATTAATTTATTTCCTTTTATTATTTTAGGTTATTTTCCTATTTTAGAATTTTAGCATAATTAGAATTCTATTTTGAGTAATTAGATGCTAGGTTTTCTTGCTTATTTATACGCTTTTTCATCATTGTAAACATTAGACAAGTTTGAGTTGATTAATAAAATTTGTGAGAGGATTCTCCAAAATTGAGAGGTTGAGTTTATTCCCTTTTTCTTGAACTTATCAAAGATCCGATCTTTGTGGCGTTCTTCCAGCAAACTTATCAAATATTCGCAAGAGTATTTGTGGCGTTTCCAAATTCGATACTTATCAAGGAAATTGACAAGTCCTTGTGGCGTTCACCAATCTTGGTTCTTCAATCCGCATCGTCATAAATTGTGTCGTGATTGTCGGGTCAAGGCTTTACCGTCGTTCTATCCTTATTTTTCGTTGTTTGTCTTGTGTCGATCTGATTTAGATCTTTCCTAGGTTTTAATTATCGTTATTCCGCGTGTTCGACGAGATTCCCCGACTGGGAACCCGTCAGAGAGTCTACCACAAAAATGAGTCTATTTGCACTTACTCACGCTAACAAACCCCTCCCCAGTTCTTTAAGTTCTGTTTTACAGGTACCGAAGTCAAACCATGAACTTAAGGCGGGAAAGAAATCTGTTGGCTCAAATGAGCAGCCCAAAATGTTGAAAGCAAGCACGAGGCATAAAAATGATCATCGAGCCCAGGAAACCAGGAGGAATCTGAAAAGCCGACCAAAAATGGATTCGAGGTCGAATCCTTTTCAAGAGAGGGAGTATGATGTGATCCGGACCAGGCATCGAAGGGCGAAGTCGAGCCATCGACAATATGATAGTGATCTACGTGCAAAACGGAGCAAGTTCCGTGTTGGAGTCGAGCCGAGAAGGCGAAAGGATCGAGCCGAGGCAGGAAATCAAACAATAAGGCAAAAATAGGCAGAACACTCTTTACGGCCGTAAAGATATTCCTCACGGCCGTAAAAATGAAATTGAAATTGATCACGGCCGTAACATATTGATCACGGCCGTAACACATGATTGGAATTTGAGGCAGAATATTCGTTACGGCCGTAAACTGGATATTCACGGCAGTAATTCAAGATTTTCCAGATTTTCCGGATTTCTCAATTAATTTATTTCCTTTTATTATTTTTGGTTATTTTCCTAGTTTAGAATTTTAGTATACTTAGAATTCTATTTTGAGTAAATTAGATGCTAGGTTATTTTGCTTATTTATACGCTTTTTCAATTCATTGTAAATAGTTAAGATTGATTTTGAGATTAATATAGTTGAGAGAGTTTTCTCCAATTGAAAGGTTGAGGAGTCCCTTTTGTGTTCTTCAAGAACAAATCCGACCTATCAAATATTGTGGAAATATTTGTGGCGTTGTACTTATCAAATATTCGCGAGAATATTTGTGGCGTGTCCAATTAGAATCTTATCAAGGAAATTGACAAGTCCTTGTGGTGTTTCGAAAACCTTGGATCTCGATTCCGCATCGTCAATTTCTTGCGTCATGAATCTTGGGTCAAGGTCCTATCGTCAATTTTATCTTTCCAGTATTTTAATTCTTGTTATTTTCGTGTCAGATCTGATTTAGATCTATCCTAGGGTTTTAAATATCGTTATTCCGCGTTTTTGACGAGATTCCCCGACCGGGATCTCGTCAATTTGAAAATGTACTCATTTGTTTCCATATATTAATGACCCATTTCCATAACCAAAAGCATGAGATTAGGCACAATTATCATATAATGCCATTTCCTATCACAGCCCTTTTTCTTCTTATTTAATCTTAATACTTAATCCACACACACACACACACACACACACACACACACACACACACACACATATATATATATATATATATATATATATATATATATATCAAATCAAGTGTTTAGAATTACATAATCATACCAAAATCAAAGATCAAGGCACTAGTTTAAAAACCCATTCCATAAGTAAATCAATTTAACCATCAAAATCCACATACACAACTTCTTTGCAATCTAGTTAGCTTATTACCTCATATCCATGTCAATAAAGCTTAATACTAGCTAAACTTCAAATTTAAGCTAATAATCCATGAACCGTAGAAATTAAATTAACATACATCTTGGAAATAATGATAAATTAAGAGCCCAAAATAATAAGGCTTTATCCATACCTCTTCTTTTTCCTCCTCTTTCCCTTCCTTTCTTCTCTTCTTTTCCCACGTTTTTTTCTCTCGGTCTCTCTCTCTCTCGAACCTTCTCCGTCTCCCTCAAAATATCACCAGAAAAATGGGCTCAAATGCCCACTTATGGGTCTTTAAAATGATCAAAATACAAGACAAGTCCCAACCCTTTCTATAATATAAAGTTAAGTCCTTTAATTTAAATGATAGAAAACTAAGTATTTAAATTTCTACTTTTATCATCATAATCCTTAAACTTTCGTAATAATATAAATTAAGCCCCAATAAAATTATTTGTTCGACATAAGTCCTTATTTGACTTAACTATTTGACTTAGACTAAATATCCTTTGATTTTGACTAGCATAAACCGGCTTGTTACATCTCCGTTCTTTGCAAAAGTTGGAATTAGCTTTTTGACTCTCTTGAATGTTCTTTGCTTCTTGCATAAAATAATACAGTTCCGTATGTCTATGAAAATTGCTATCATTAATCCATATTCAGGAAAAACAGATCCATATGTTGTTCTTAGATTGGGTGATCAAGTAATCCCTACTATCTTAAAAGAGGCAAGACCTCCTGCACTGTTCATAATCCCTATCCCTACTGTCTTAAAAGAGGCAAGACCTCCTGCACTGTTCATAAGCCGATATATGAGCCCAGCCGTTTAGTCCCTATACTATCTTAAAAGAGGCAAGACCTCATGCACTGTTCATAAGCCGATATATGAGCCCAGCCGTTTAGGCAGTTATTAGGTCCTTTTTTTAGCCGATGACGAGGCTCCCTGAATTTCCATTTCCCGCTCTCTTCGTCCTACTAACGCTTCCTTCCTCTGCACCTCAACCGTTGTTGCTATCTTGGTATCTTGCATTGTATTTCCTCCCTCGATCCTTCCTTGTTCAGAAGCTCCCCGAAGTTCGGCCATTCTGAGTTTAAGCTCCCCTCCTACGATTATGCTCCCTCAAGTTCTCCTTCTGAGTACCCTCCCCGAAGTTCGCCCATTCTGAGTCCATCCAAAGTTCGCCCATTCCGAGTTGAAGCTCCCCTCCTACGATTAAGCTCCCTCAAGTTCCCCTTCTGATTACCATCCGTAGTCATCAACAAGCCGTGAAGCCGATGACGCCATTCCACCCATCCTTCCACGCCAAGGTACTGGTTTAAAATACATGTTTTAGAGTTTAAAGAATGTGCTATTGGTTATTTCGTGGATTATACATCATCTATTAATCATTTAATTGTAAGGATTATATCGAAAATAATATTTTAAAGTTATATACGATACTTGGATATTTTGAGGTTTTATATTACTGAGATAAATTTCTCTTTTGTCATCCCATTTAGTCGGATACAAATTGTTATTTCATTTTGACAGATGCTCCAGTTGAGGCCTATGTATTACCTTTGGTCGTTGTTTGCTTGTACTGTGGTGCCAGAAAATTCCATAGAGAAACCAAAGGTTTTTGCTGTGCAGATGGTCTGGTGAAATTGAAATCCCATGACCCCCCGAAGAGCTAGGTAATCTTTTTATGTCAACTTCTGAAGAGACCACAGAATTCCTTAAATATGTCCGCAGTTATAACTCAAATTTCTAGATGACGTCGTTTGGAGTGCATTGTGATAAGAGCCTTTTCGATGACTACCATGGTATTTATACATTTTGCATTCAGGTCCAGGTGTATCACTTTATAAATGAGATTGTCGCAAATGGTGCAAAACCTTCTTGCCTACAGTTATATTTTTTTGACACTCGGAATGAAATACAAAATAGGCTAGAGATCGGAAACAGACTATCCGATAAGACTGTATCACAGCTGATAGATATTTTAAATGGAAATCCATACATCAAATTTTTTCGTAGTCTTGGTGCATATGCAGATTTAAGAAATGAGTCCATCATAATTCACAATGATCCAAATATTGACCAGACACAACACAATGTACCAACTGTTTCCCAAGTTGCAGCAATATGTGTGGAAGACAGTGAATCATCGGAAATTTGTGCGCGTGATATAGTTGTCCAATGCTCTGATGGAAGTTCAAAAAAGGTGCAACATTATTTTGGCTGCTATGATCCTTTACAGTATCCATTATTGTTTCCGTATGGCGAATCAGGTTGGCATCGCGGTATCAAGCTAATTGACAAAAAAAGAAACTAAATTTGTTTTGTCATAATGATGATGTCATGAATGTCGAAAACTTTTTCTCAGGTGAAAATCTTATTGATACGGAAACAACATGTATATTTTTTTATACCTTATTTAGTCTAATTTCATCATTTTTTTTGTCATTTATCCTCACATTGTTTGACATTATGACATAATGCTATATTTTTTTTTATGACCCGTCATTCTCGCAGTTTCGACGCAAAGACAAGGGAGGGAAAATGTTTCGTGCAGAGATTACTACTGTTACAAACTACAGATAAGGCCCCTTGGAAATTCTATATTATTGCACTTTGGTAGGCTATTACAACAATATGTCGTTGATATGTATGTAAAGATTGAAACATCAAGACTAGACTACTTCCGCCAAAATCAAATTGCATTAAGGGCTGAACTCTATCAAGGAATTGTTGATAGTGTAGACATGGGCGAGACAAGAAGTAAAAAAAGTTGGCCGTAGAATAGTCCTACCACGGAGTTTTATAGGTAGTCCAAGAGACCTACGGACACGCTATATGGATGCTATGAGTGTGGTTCAAAAATATGGAAAACCTGATGTATTCTTAACTATAACTTGCAACCCGAATTGGCCTGAGATAGTAGAACAGCTCCATCCAAATGATGCAGTCCAAAATCGTCCTGATCTTATTGATCGAGTTTTTAGGGCTAAACTTGAGGAGCTCAAGGATGATCTTTTGAAGAGACAACTCATTGGCCCTGTTGTTGCACATATATATGTTATAGAGTTCCAAAAAAGAGGTCTTCCTCATGCTCATTTCCTACTTATATTCAAAAAAGATGAAAAAATTCGAACAACATCAGAAGTTGATAAAATTGTAAGTGCTGAAATTCCCAAACATTCTGAATACCCATACCTAAATGCTCTTGTCAGAAAACACATGATGCATGGACCTTGCGGTGCTCTTAATCCTAAGAATGTCTGCATGAAAATTGACGGTAAATGCAAGTTCAGTTTCCCAAAGATGTTCGTTAACAAAACTGTTATAGGAAAAAATTCATATCCCAGCTACAGGCGTTCTGATGATGGTACTTCTGTAAAGATTAGAAAACAATTGTTGAATAATCAGTGGGTTGTCCCGTATAATCCGTATTTGCTTACAAAATATAATTGTCATATTAATGTCGAAGTTTGTTCTTCAGTGGAGGCTGTTAAGTATATGTACAAGTATATCTATAAAGGTCATGACAAGATCAGTTTCTCTATCTCTGATACAAATGAAAATGAGGTTTATGATGAAATTAAAATGTTTCAATCAGCTCGTTGGGTTTCTCCTCCAGAAGCAGTGTGGAGAATTTATGCATTCCCGTTATACAGTATGAGTCCCGTTGCCATTCTATTACAACTTCATTTGGAAAATGGACAGTGTGTTGGATATAAATAATTTGATGATTTAAACAGGATAGTGCACTCAGATTTTTACAAGCAGACTATGTTAACTCGGTATTTCCAGAAGAATACCAGTAGTGGATTTGCTCAGACCTTATATTATAGAAATTTTCCTGAACATTTTGTTTGGGATACACAAGGTAAGATCTGGTATCCACGGAAAAAAATGCCTGTAATAGGAAGGGTTGTTCATGTTGGTATAGCTGAAGGAGAGAGGTATTATCTAAGAAAATTGTTGAATCATATTCGAGGAGCAAAATCTTATGATGATTTAAAAACCATTAATGGAACTCAAGCAAATTCTTTTCATGAGGCAGCTCTATTGAATGGTTTATTAAATGAAGACACCGATTGTTTTTTATGTATGGAAGAGGCTTCCCAGTATCAATTGCCACGTGCTCTTAGACAATTATATGCAACTATTTTAGCACTTTGTGATCCACATGATCCAAAAAAACTTTAGAATTCTTTCAGAAATCATATGATTGAAGATTTTTTACGTTTGAACATTCCTTTAAGACTTGCAGAGACAATAGCTATACGTGATATAGACGATAACTTGCAGTGTTATGGAAAGTGTGTGAGTCAGTTTGATTTTACTGAAATTGGTATTTCAAACAACAACCAAAATTTAATTCCAAAACTCATTTAAGATGAGCTTCATTTTTCCATGAATAATTCAGATACATGCAATGAGCAGATGCTAAATGATAAACAGAAGTTTGCATACAATAGTATTTTAGAAAAAGTTCTTACTAAAAGTAATGGTGTTTTCTTTATAGATGGACCAGGTGGAACTGGTAAAACTTTTCTATACAAAACACTGCTGACATCAGTAAGAAGTAAAGGACTTATCGGACTTGCAACAACATCATCTAGAGTTGCGGCTGCACTTCTTCCACGAGGTCGAACTGCTCACAATAGATTCAAAATTCCAATATCTGTTACCGGAGATTCATCTTGTATAGTTAGTAAGCAATTTGATTTAGCATAATTATGTCGAACTGCTAGGCTAATCATATGGGATGAAGCTCCAATGGTTAATAGGTATGTTGTGGAATGCCTGGACAGAATGCTTAAAGATATTTGTGAATCTGACCTACCGTTTGGGGGAAAAGTTATGGTATTGGGAGGTGATTTTCGTCAAGTATTGCCTATTGTTAGAAAAGGTGGAAAGGATGACATATTAAGGGCCACTCTAATTAATTCATATCTTTGGCCTAAAATTCAGCAAATTAAGCTTACAGAAAATATGCGTGCAAAACTTGATGAACCTTTCTGTGAGTATCTATTGAGAATCGGAAATGGAACAGAAGCACTGCACACATGTGGAACGATAAAACTACATGTGGAATTTATTATACCATATGTAAATGATGTAGATTCAGTACATGCTTTAATTGATGCAGTATTCCCAAATTTACAGGATTACATCCATCATGTTGTTGTTATGATTACTAGAGTCATCTTAAGCCCAAAAAATGAACATGTGGACTTCATCAACACTATGCTTCTTAACCAATTCCCAGGAAATCCCGTCAAATACTATAGTTTTGATGAACCATTGGATACCAATGACATGAGCTTCAATGAAGATTTCTTAAGTTCTTTAACTCCAAATGGTATTCCGCCACACGAACTGGTTCTAAAGCAAAATTGCCCTGTTGTATTGTTAAGAAACATCAACCCAACTGAAGGACTATGTAATGGAACTCGTCTTAATGTAAGCAATTTGATAGAAACATCATTAATGCAGAGATTGCTACTGGTGAGTATCGTGGCAAGCAATTATTTTTGCCGCGCATACCATTTGTCCCTTCAGAAGGAGAAGGAACACCTTTTCGCTTTAAAAGAACTCAATTTCCAGTTAGACCATGTTTTGCAATGACTATTAATAAAGCACAAGGCCAGACATTAGACTTCATAGGCCTATATCTACCTGACTCTATTTTCTCTCATGGGCAACTATATGTAGCACTGTCAAGAGCAAAGACAAGTCGTTCTATTAAAATTTTACTGAAACCAACAGATACCAGAAAATCTCACTCCCGGTGTACCAAAAATGTTGTGTTCAAAGAGGTCTTGCAGTGTCTCAATGTTGTATAAATTTTTTTTTTTTGGAAAACATTTTGCTATAAAGTACATCTAGCTGTCGAATCAGGTACCTCCGATACAGTAATTCCTTATCCTTTTTAGTAACCGTGTTCTAGGGATTCGAGCTATAAGAAGCTTTGTGCTGCGTTGCAAAGCAATGCAATGCCATTCAAGGGAGGATTTAATTATGATCTTGTAATAATTGGAGCTAACGTTGGTGGACACGGTGCTGCACTTCATGCTATTGAAAAGGTGTGAAAAAAGTTTTATTTTTTTAATTTGTTTTCCTTGATTTCAGCTGGTTTTTTCATTTTTAAATTCAGTCAAGCTATTGCAAGCTTAACGGATAGTAGTTATTAATAATTATATTTTATTAATTTAAGGTTCAATATAAGTTGAAGCAACTAAAACATCCAGATACATAACTGTTAAATAAATTTCTTTTAGCTGTTTAGCATTTTTTTCCCTGACGTGTATTTTATGAACAAAGGCTAGAGCCTGATTTATTGAACACCATCAAGGGAGAATCTTATTCTATTTACTTGTCATAGATGTTATATTTTTGGTCCAAAATATTAATGCCCATACGACATACTTATGTTGTCATTCTATAAATGTCATTCCAGATTTAAAGCATTTTTATATATCTATTTAGCATATGATCATGACAGGATAATTAAACAATACATACTACAGAGTTTAAAAACTGCGATTATTGAAGGAGATGCTATTGGAGAAACATGTGTAAATAGAGATTGTGTTCCTTCAAAACCACTTCAGACTGTCGGTGGCCGCATGCGAGCTTCAAAATGAACACCATACGAAGTCTTTTGGTCTACAGGTACTTATTATTCTAACATTCAGGGCATATCAGTATGTTGACATCTACCATTTACTAAATCACCTGTGAGACTGCATGTTTCTGATATAATTTCGTAAAGTACAAGTTTCATCATTAGCACAGCAAATTGTAATGCAGTTTTTTTTTTTTTTTTTATTAATCATGCTTTATTCAAAAAATATGCAGAATCGTATGATGTGGATGCAAATCCTTTGCTTTGCTGGTTCAAACGAAAAAAAATCCTTTGCTTTGCCTTTTGTTAATGAAAACTCTAGGAAGTTATGTTCAACCTCCGATAATTGCATGGCCTTACGAAAATATGATAGTATAATCATTATATACCAACAACGGACCTTCAAATCTAAATAATTTTTCCTCAAGGTATAAAATAGCAGCTCAAAGCTTGAGTAACTAATTGTTTGCAATGACATGTCACATATCATTTATTCTTTTACTATGTAAATTACTAAATATTTGGCAAGACTTACATTTAGAATATCCAATTATATATATGCTGGGGAAGTCATGCGAACATCCATTCATTGATTGGTGATTTTTTCATTTTCATGTTCTTTTAATTGATGTATACTTCCTAACTTTTCAAACAATACATGCAACAACAATAAGTTGCAGTCGCTGGATATAACAGACAAGGAGTTGTTGATCATGCAAACAATTTGACCTAAAAAATTCAAAGTAATTTGACAAATTCAATGAAGGCTGTTGGTGTTGACATATTGACATGCACTGGTACAATTTTGGTACGTTGAATTATTTTCTTGTCAATATTCTTAAATCTTAATTCTTTTGTCAATCATTTTAGCATTGTTACTAGAAAATCAAACTTACTGTTATGGTTTTACAAATATTTATAAATCGCAGTATAACAATTATAAGAATATCCATAGTCCACAAAAGTTGAAGTTTCGAAAATAAGGTACTGGAGACACTATCATAACAACAAAAGACATAATAATTGCTACTGGTTCTATTCCCCTTGCGCCCAACAAAATTAAAGTTAATGGTAATTATTTATTTCCTCATCATCTTTTATTATTTGGGAACAATCAAGATACACCTTGCAGTTATAGCTCCTACATTAGTAAAAATATGGAAACTGAAGGAAGATAGGATTAAAGAATTTTCTAATGTTCAGTCTCAAATACAAAAAATATGTGCACAAATTGTTCAGGACGGTCAGCAAGTAGGGAGTCCACCATTTGACGAGACAGATCTAACCCTTAAGAAATTTGATGAATTTTATGCTCATCTCCAACACCGTCAAAAGTAAGGTCTTTTATCTTATACCATTGATCTAATGCTACAATTATACAATCTATAATATTATTTTTCTTCATATTGCATTTTGAAAGCTTCTACAAGGTTCTCGAATTCCTGAGCACTGTGCATGATCTTTATCCTGTCCTTGATATGGACTTTTTCACAACTGTCACTGAAGTGCATCCAAGTCTAAATGACTTTACAGGTGTACATTCTAAAAGCATAAGCAATGACACACCATCTAGATTGGCTAACACTGTCTTAGTGCTTAAGGAAGATAAGAAACAGAGATTACAAAAGGTATCTACTAGAATGCCTAACTATTCCTTCTGAGAAAAGTTGATACATTTTCACCTGCATAAAGCCAACTTTTTTAGGCCCTGTTTGTTTTCAATAAAAATTATATTTTTATTGGATTTTGATGAAAGTTAGTGAAAATTTAAAACTTACGGATCCAATGAAATGTGTGACTAAAAATGAGTTCTAAGAAATCAGGGACAAACATATGCTTAATCTAATGATCGTTCAAATTTAACCCCAAGAAGAACGAGGCCTATTTCACCATGTTACTCAGCATATTCTTTACACTTCTGCACTCATTTATAGCTTCAGGAATTGGCCACTCAGCTAACTGATCGTTCAAATTTAATGGACACACCCCAAGAAGAACGAGGCCTATTTCACCATGTTACTTGTCATATTTCAGCTTCAGTAAACAAAGTTTCCATACCTGGAGCTCTTGCCTTCAACCTCATTCAATAGGTTCCTGAAGTTCCTTACTATTTCAAAGTTAAATTCATGTGTACAATCAAAACTATTGTTAATTTAGTCATTTACATTCTTCTATTCAATTACAATTGTTGTTAATTTAGTCATTTATGCATTTGTAAAGGCAAATAAAGAAGTTAAAAGTCTTCATGAGCTAAAAGCTAGCAGAATGAAAGAAATTAATCTTAAGAGGCAGAATGAGCTACAACAGATATTTGCTCATGCTCACAAAGAGATTTATACTGATGCAACCCCAGATAACATATTAGGACTCATTGATTGAAAAAATTTTCAGCCTCTGCAATTATTGCCTGACATGGACAATCAAATCGTAGTACAAAAAAAAAGGCTCTAAGAAAGAAGGATATACTGGATAACATTAAAAATTGGATATCAACTATCTTATCCTAAAAACATAAAATCATAACATCAGGTTTCATTCACCACCATTGACTCACTCACTGCCTTCTAACTGCCGTCTTTGCACTTTTTCGTTCCTTCTTCGTGCCAAACTCATCACCCCTGAATCATCGAGAACAACAGCAGCCAACCAACCTCCCTTCTTCACACCTGCTCCATCAACAACAACATGAGCTCAAGCAGCCAAACTCATGTCCCCTACTTCGTTAACAAAAAGAGCAACAAACCTAACCTCCATCCCTCACAACACCACTTCAAGCCCTCTTTCTCCCAACCTACCTCACCCGATCTGTCCAAAGCTCCCAATAATACCAGCTGCAGCCTCGTATCTTAAAATCTCCATCACGAGTTGTTACTATCCGAATCCTACTTATCTGACCATCATATATGATAGGCATATATATTTATTAGTTACAAAGTTGTTTCAGTTAGGTCACTCATAGCATATCTATTATCTATTACAAGTATTTACTATTTTAGGATTATATTTGTCATATAATTGTTGCACTTCCCTTTCTTACGATTTCGTTACAAGTCCCTTGTGAAATTTAGGATTTGCTCGATGTTCAATTTCCATCTCTTCAATAGAAGAAGAGTTACTTCCCTGCGTTCCAGATTCCACCTCCTTCAACCATGCTGATGTAAGATTTTCTCCCCTTATTGAAAATCCTATTTTCAGTATGTTTAATCATTCACATACACTTAGTCAGTTGTGCATTTATTGATGTTTCTGTGCACTGACCATCAAAGCTCCACTATTTTATTTTACCTATGCGTGTTGCGAACAAGTACTTTAAGTTACTATTGACGTGATGGTAAAGATAGCCCTTCACAAATTTAATTTCTCACTAGCTTCCAGCTGATTTCAAGGCTCCTCAAGGTACTCATGTTCATTTTTGGTTTGATGAAAAAAGTAGGTTTTGTGCCTCCAAGCTTCATTAATCTGTCACGACCAAATACTAACTGAATCCAATCTTCCATGCCAGTAATTAAAAATTCCCGTCCATCGTTCTCTGTGCACATTTTTATTCAGTGTTCACAACTCATATTCAGTTTCACTACAACGCCATATGTCAGTAAATCAACGATCTTACTTTTTCAATCCGGAAGTTGGTCAACCACAGTTTTTTGTACTTCTAATGTATTTTTTTAACTTTTTAAGTGGAGTTCTCCTCTAAGTAATGAACTGTTTTCCTGATCCTTTTATGTTACTCAAAAATTTATGGTTCCAGCAGCAGAAAAATATGAGATATTTCTTTCTAAATATCATCTGTTTCCTCGTGTACATTATTCTATAATAAGCAGCCTATAACTATTCATTTTAAACCTCCAGGTCGCAATCATGCTCAAGCAACAGGATACAGATCTACACAACAGCTTGTACAATGAGTATTGCTATGCTGGAGAACTAAATGAATATGTGAAATGACTCAATGCTGATAAGGTGTGCTAGCATTTTTCTCAATGAATAAGTTTTGTTTCACCTTTTTTTTTAATTCTTTTGTTATAAACATTTTAGTCCCAGCACCAGAAAAATATGAGATATTTCTTTCTAAATATCATCTGTTTCCTCATGTACATTATTCTATAATAAGCAGCCTATAACTATTCATTTTAAACCTGCATGTTGCAATCATGCTCAAGCAACAGGATACAGACCTACACAACAGCTTGTACAATGAGTATTGCTATGCTGGAGAACTAAATGAATATGTGAAATGGCTCAATGCTGATAAGGTGTGATAGCATTTTTCTCAATGAATAAGTTTTGTTTCACCTTTTTTTTTTTAATTCTTTTGTTATAAACATTTTAGTCCCAGCACCAGAAAAATATGAGATATTTCTTTCTAAATATCATCTGTTTCCTCATGTACATTATTCTATAATAAGCAGCCTATAACTATTCATTTTAAACCTGCATGTTGCAATCATGCTCAAGCAACAGGATACAGACCTACACAACAGCTTGTACAATGAGTATTGCTATGCTGGAGAACTAAATGAATATGTGAAATGGCTCAATGCTGATAAGGTGTGCTAGCATTTTTCTCAATGAATAAGTTTTGTTTCACCTTTTTTTTTTTAATTCTTTTGTTATAAACATTTTAGTCCCAGCACCAGAAAAATATGAGATATTTCTTTCTAAATATCATCTGTTTCCTCATGTACATTATTCTATAATAAGCAGCCTATAACTATTCATTTTAAACCTGCATGTTGCAATCATGCTCAAGCAACAGGATACAGACCTACACAACAGCTTGTACAATGAGTATTGCTATGCTGGAGAACTAAATGAATATGTGAAATGGCTCAATGCTGATAAGGTGTGCTAGCATTTTTCTCAATGAATAAGTTTTGTTTCACCTTTTTTTTTTTAATTCTTTTGTTATAAACATTTTAGTCCCAGCACCAGAAAAATATGAGATATTTCTTTCTAAATATCATCTATTTCCTCATGTACATTATTCTATAATAAGCAGCCTATAACTATTCATTTTAAACCTGCATGTTGCAATCATGCTCAAGCAACAGGATACAGACCTACACAACAGCTTGTACAATGAGTATTGCTATGCTGGAGAACTAAATGAATATGTGAAATGGCTCAATGCTGATAAGGTGTGCTAGCATTTTTCTCAATGAATAAGTTTTGTTTCATCTTTTTTTTTTTAATTCTTTTGTTATAAACAGTTTAGTCAATCATAGCCTCCAGTAAATATAAACTATGACATTCTTACAATTTTTTTCAAAAAAAATACTACGTAAAAAATAATACAACTTCATGTCGCCAAAAATAATACAACTTACAGTAGAGGAACCTTAAATCTCTTCTTACCAGACAAAATGAGATTGCTATTTCATATGTTCCACAACAAAAAATATCCACTGATAACTAAGTTTATCAAGTTTCTCAAGCATTATAGTTCATCTACATTTATTATAATATTTAGGTGTCCTTGCAAACTTTTTTTTTCTATTTTTTGCTTTATGTAGTTTAATAGATTAGTATAATGTCCATGTTTATTTTAATTTTTACACATCCATGTAATTTTTTTCATTTCTCACTTAATCTGTCTATTCAATTTGGTGTTTAAATATCCTTTTTAAATTTACATTGTGCTAAGAATTTTTTTTTATCTGTTTGGTGCATCAACACAACTATATGATCTTAGGTAGTGGACATGGATATTCTCAACTTCATTTTTTTTGGTGTTCACATTATCATTAAAAAATTGTAATTTATATAAAATATGTGGTAAACATCACTTTTAATAGATGATTCAAATTTTTTACTATTAAAAAAATTTAAATTAGATCAATCTCAAATAAATACTACATCTAAATTTTATTTCAAATTAATTCATTCAACAAAATATATCTATACTCCTTTAAACCATTTATTTCTGCTTTCAAAACTAATAAAAAAAATTGCTTTATAAATCATTATAATATTACCAACTCAATATTTAATAAGATATTTATGCCTTTGCAAATTTCCATACATATACAAATGTCATTACGTATGTACTCCCATCTCAATCATATCAAAGTTCACATTCTTATCTCTTAAATAATTCACTCCACAAAAACAATGTATAAATCCCTTTTAAATTATACAAAATGTATATCAAAAAAACATATGTTCTCATACTACAAAATGTTGGGAATTAGGACGCAACTAATCCCGCCCAGGATCGATGTGACACAAATAAATTGGACTGAGAAAATATAAATACGCAAAAATAAAATGCAAATACGAAACACAAAGATTTACGTGGTTCAGCAATTTGCCTACGTCCACGGACCCACACCAATATATTTCACTAACTCGAAAATGAGGAGTACAAAATACAACACTGTATTTTTATCTGCCTATGCAAAGGCTATTCTCTCCAACTCACTTTTCTCCCTATTTTGTGAAATGCCTCTTTTGTGTTGCTCTCTACAAACACTCTTTGTTGTGGTTTTTGGTGGTGCATTTTTCATTGAGGTTTTGCCCTCTATTTATAGGGAAAGTTTGGACAAAGAATCAACAATGGAAGGAATAAAATAGGTGTGAACATATGAGGATTGTAGGCTAATGGTGTCTTACCAAATAGGTGTGAACATGGACTATTAATGGTGGCTTGCCAATTTCAACAAAGTTGGCTTTATTTTCCACATTTAGCTCCATTTTTCAACAATCTCCCACTTGGGGACAAATGTGGCTTCCCCTGAGATATCTCCTTCTTGCAACTCCTTGTGAAATATGGTGTGAGTCATTTCCTTTGTCTTCACTTCAGAAGACCAATTGAAGCTGAGCACAGCTCCAATTTTTCCTTTGTTACTGTCTTGGTCATCATGTCGGCTGGGTTCTTGCTACCCTGGATCTTCTCTAGTATTAATACTTCATCCTCTAGAAGAGACCTGATGAAGTGATAACGGAGTCCAATGTGCTTGGTTCTAGAATGAAATGCTGAATTCTTTGCCAGATGTATCGCACTCTGACTATCACTGTGCAAAACATTCTTCTCCTGACTGAATCCCAATTCTGCCAACAAACCCTGTAACCAGATCATTTCTTTGCTAGCCTCGGTTACTGCCACGTACTCTGCTTCTGTAGTGGATAGAGCAACAATCTTCTGTATCTGCGAAATCCAGCTAACTGCAGTAGTACCTACTGTGAAAACATAACCAGTAGTACTTCTCCTGCGATCTACCTCGCCAGCAAAATCTGCATCTACAAAGCCTTGTAGAGTCACCTCGCCTCGTCCAAAGCATAAGCATCTATCAGTAGTTCCCCGTAGATATCTTAATATCCACTTTACTGCTTCCCAATGCTGCTTTCCTGGATTTTCCATAAACCTGCTCACAACTCCCACTGCATGAGCAATGTCTGGTCTGGTACAAACCATGGCATACATCAAACTTCCAATGGCTGAGGCATATGGTATTTTAGCCATGAAGTTTATCTCGTCCTCTGTCTTAGGACTCTGATCACTAGATAGACGGAAGTGATTAGCTAGTGGCGTGCTGACAGCCTTCGCACTGCACATGTTAAATCTCTGCAGAACTTGACTAATGTACTTGGCCTGAGATAACTGCAAGATACCCTTCTGCTTATCTCTGAAAATTCTCATTCCGAGAATCTGCTTCGCTGCACCCAAGTCCTTCATTTCGAACTCTGCTGACAGCTGCATCTTTAACTTCTTGATTTCGTCCATATCCGAGCCTGCTACTAACATATCATCGACATAAAGTAGCAAAATTATATAACTGGACTTGAATCTCCTGAAGTAGCAACAATGGTCAGCATTACATTTGAAGTAGCCATTTTTCTGCATAAATCCGTCGAACTTCTTGTACCACTGTCTTGGGGCTTGCTTTAAGCCATACAGGCTCTTCTTCAATTTGCAAACGAGCTTCTCCTTTCCTTTGACTAAGAAGCCTTCTGGCTGCTGCATATATATTTCCTCCTCAAGGTCACCATGGAGGAAAGCAGTTTTTACATCTAACTGCTCCAAGTGCAAACCCTCTGCTGCAACAATACTCAGGACTGATCTGATTGTTGTCAGCTTCACAACTGGCGAAAATATTTCCGTGTAGTCAATTCCTTCTTTCTGCTGGAAACCTTTGACCACCAACCTCGCCTTGTATCTCTTTGATCCATCATGTTCCTCCTTGATTCTGTACACCCACTTATTGTGTAGAGCTCTCTTTCCTGTACGTAACTCGGCTAGTTTCCACGTCTGGTTAGAGATGAGAGACTTTATCTCATCTTTCATTGCAAGCTCCCACTTGCCAGAATCACCGACCTGACATGCCTCATGATAGCATTCAGGTTCACCTGCATCAGTAAGTAACATGTAACTCATGTACTTTCTATTTGGAACATGAGGTCTGGTTGACCTTCTAAGAACAGGGACTGAAGACTGTAATGCATCAGTCTCTAGAACAGGCTCCTGTAACTGCAGATCCTCCTCTGTCTGCTGCGACGTACTACTTTCTGGAGCATCATCCAACTCAACATATGTTGGATCATCATGTACTGTGTCATCGGACTGCACTGCATTTCTGTCCTTGTACATAACCTTCTCGTTGAATATGACATCCCTGCTTCTGATGACCTTTCTGTTCTGGTCATCCCATAAGCGGTAGCCGAACTCATCTCCGCCATATCCAATGAATGTGCACTTTAGTGATTTGGGGTCTAACTTGCCCCTTGCCTGATCACTAATATGTGCATATGCGACACATCCAAAAACTTTCAAGTGGGAAAGTTTTATTTCTTTTCCGCTCCATACTTCCTCCGGTATCCTGTACTCCAACGGTACCGAGGGTCCTCGATTTATCAAGTACACCGCTGTGTTGACTGCTTCTGCCCAAAACTGTTTGGGCAAGCCTGCATGTAACCTCATGCTTCTGGATCTCTCTGTTAATGTCCGGTTCATACGTTCTGCAACTCCAACAACTCCATTTTGCTGTGGAGTCCCTGGCAACGTCCTCTCCATTTTGATGCCATTCTGGTAATAGAACTTCTTGAACGCCATATCCGTATATTCTCCTCCGTTGTCGGACCTCAGCTTCTTTACTCGCAATCCTGTTTCATTTTCCACCATGGCTTTCCACTTCTTGAACACATCGAATACTTCGGACTTGTGTCTCAAGAAATAAACCCACACTTTTCTCGAGTGGTCATCAATGAAAGTTACAAAGTATGACTTTTCGCCAATAGATGAAACTGCGGTTGGTCCCCAGACGTCTGTGTGGACTAACTCAAGTTTCTCTTGCTTCCGAGTTCTGCCACTAGTGTTGAAACTCACCCTGGTCTGCTTCCCAAAGATGCAACTCTCGCATAAGTCTATATCAGTAGACTGAAGCTCTGGTAGTTTCCCCTTTGCATGCATATACTTGAGTCCCTTCTGACTCATATGCCCAAGTCTCTGGTGCCACAAGTTTGGGCCCTCCTTGCTTTCAGCAACTGCAATTGTCACACAAGCATCCGCCGTTGTGTAGAGGGTGCCAGTATCCTTACCTCGAGCGATAATCATGGCGCCCTTGGTGATCTTCCAGTTATCACCAGAGAAGGTGGTGACATATCCTTCTCCCGACAATTGCTTGACGGAGATCAAGTTCTTCCTCAATTCTGGAATATGTCTCACGTCCTTCAGCTTCCACACAGATCCATTGATCTTGATCTGTACATCACCTTTTCCGACCACGCCACACGGTTGATCATTACCGAGATATACTCTGCCAAAATCACCCCGCGTATAGTTTACAAAAAACTCCTTGTTTGAGGTAGCATGAAAAGATGCTCCGGAATCAATCACCTAGTATTCCGTTTTTCTCTCCAAAGAGCATATCAAAGCATCGTCCGCTTCCTCTTCCACAACATTGACTTCTGTCCTGTCCTCCTTTTCTTTTGGAGGTGTTGGACACTGGTTTTTGTAATGACCGGTCTTCCCACACTTCCAACATTTCACAACCTTAGTTTTGTTGGAATTGTTTGGATTTCTGGATCTTGATCTTCCACTTTTGAATTTGCCATTGCCCCGCCCATTTCCTCTGTTAGAATTTCTGCCTCTGCTTTCTACGTTCAATGCCGATCCTGAAGTTGAGGCACCTTCTGATTGTCGTCTGATCTCCTCCGTTAAGATCATGCTTACGACATCATCGAACTTCAATTTTGACTTTCCGGCAGAGCCACTAATTGCTGTAACTGTACCATTCCAGCTGTCTGGCAACTGCCCAAGAATTAACAAAGCTCGAACTTCATCACTAAAAGTGATTTCGACTGTGTTTAGCTGGTCCGTCACTTCATTGAATTCATTTAGGTGCTCCCCAAATCTTCCGCCTTCGGCCATCTTCATATTGAACAGCTTTTTAATTAAGTGGACTTTATTTGCTGCAGATGGCTGTTCGTACATACTAGAAAGGGCTGCCATGAGAGACTCTGTCGTCTTCTCATTTTTTATGTTGAAGGCCATTGACTTTGACAACGTCAGCCTGATTGTGCCGAGTGCTTTTCGATCAAGCAACTCCCAATCCCCCTGGCTTATGTCTTCTGGCTTTTCTTTTAGTGGCTTGTATAGATCCTTCTGGTACGGATAGTCCTCCATTTGCATTTTCCAAAATCCAAAATTTGAACCATCAAATTTGTCAATTTTGGATATTTTCTCATCTGTCGACATTGTTCACACTCAATCACAAAACAGTCTAAAGAAATCTTTTCTGATGTGGAAGATCAGTCAAAGATGCAACCACAGAGCATACTAAGAATTTCAAAAGATCTCAATGAGCCAAAGCTCTGATACCAATTGTTGGGAATTAGGACGCAACTAATCCCGCCCAGGATCGATGTGACACAAATAAATTGGACTGAGAAAATATAAATACGCAAAAATAAAATGCAAATACGAAACACAAAGATTTACGTGGTTCAGCAATTTGCCTACGTCCACGGACCCACACCAATATATTTCACTAACTCGAAAATGAGGAGTACAAAATACAACACTGTATTTTTATCTGCCTATGCAAAGGCTATTCTCTCCAACTCACTTTTCTCCCTATTTTGTGAAATGCCTCTTTTGTGTTGCTCTCTACAAACACTCTTTGTTGTGGTTTTTGGTGGTGCATTTTTCATTGAGGTTTTACCTTATATTTATAGGGAAAGTTTGGACAAAGAATGAACAATGGAAGGAATAAAATAGGTGTGAACATATGAGGATTGTAGGCTAATGGTGTCTTACCAAATAGGTGTGAACATGGACTATTAATGGTGGCTTGCCAATTTCAACAAAGTTGGCTTTATTTTCCACATTTAGCTCCATTTTTCAACACAAAAAATAATAAATATTTATTTATAACCAAATGGGCCCATACGATAACAAATTACAGCAATTACAAATATAATCTTCTATAATTTTTTTTCCTCATCCTAATTAAACAATGATGTACGAAAAACGATATTCCCCAAAATTTAAGCATAGATAAAATAAATAATATATATATGTGTGTGTGAGAGAGGTCTTCACTGTTTTAAGATAGTATATATAAAATACAAACACAAACAATAAACCAGGATTTCCTTTCAAAATTTCACTATTCTAAAGGACTAGACAACAATAATAAATATCTCTGCCAACTTTACACCAACCCCTATGTTATCTTCTTCCACAACACCTGCAACACAATCAGTCATCAAGTTCTTTGAATAAATAAAATAGCTTTCCTCATATATTGAACTCCAAAACACTAATCTCCAACCGCATTCTACGTTAATCCATTCTGCTTTTCTCATATTTGTTTCTAAGATAAGTTCAAACGTACAAATGGATGACATGTATAATTTTATTCCTAATATAACACAGGGTAGCACAGACTGGTCCTGCAAGGTAATTGTGCTGGAAAAAATGAGTCCAAGAACGTCTCAACGAGGAACAAGTAGATACCAACATGTATGGTTAATGGATACACAGGTAATAAACCAGACCCTCCCATAGTTCAACTTATAAGTACACCAACTTACTTTGTTTATGTATATATATATTGTTTTTTTTATTCATTAGTTTGCACTTCACTTACTACTCTACACATGTGCAGTCGAACAAGGTTCAGGCCACAATATTCAACGATGATAACATAAGGGCGCTCCGAACAACCCTAATTCCACTTAGAAATTATGTGATATCTAAGGCGCAGGTCAAGCCACCAGCTCAACAAATGCAGTCTGCTATAGGACGCACGCAATGGATATTAAGTGGGTTGTCACGCATCACAGAAACTGAAGAAGACAACAGTTCATTAGCAGAGGCATACTATGATTTTACGCCTTTCCATGAGTTGCATACACACAGGTTCAGACTGAGAAGTAGGTAATACATACACCTCATCCATTCTTTCATCTGTGAGTACTCCTACATTTTAAGCGTACAAAACATGTGCTTTACTCGCTCTCATATATATATATATATTCTGGAACACATCACAGGTAAATAAGCATACAACACTTCATAACTCTCTGCCATATTTACATCAATAATTTTTTACTCCACGACTTTTGACATTTTTCTTCACACTATAAGCCTGTAAACCTTTCACACTTTTCATCCCTGCATGCATAACTGTATACACCTATGATAAAGGATGAACTATTATGAAGACAATTTTACTCCATGTAGGCGTTTTTGGAGTTGTAGTTGATGTCGGTCCAATTAGAAAAATCCATAATAGCTGGAACACAACTAGCAAGACCCTCAATGTTATTCTTCTGAACAAAAGTTATGCAACAATTACTCCCTTTCCTCTAATTGCATACACAAAGATAATAACCCGTTTACTTCATTTATTCATATCTAATCAAATCCAGTTCAATCTTATTTCAATTCAATTACCAGGCTGCAGGCAATTACAATAACATTATGGGACAGCTTAGCCGAGAATGAAGGCTCTGAACTCACCGATCTACTGATGAAAAGAATGATCATCATTGCAAATCATCTGAAGGTCACTACATATAACGGTACATTCCTAATACTCGATTCTACAAATAAAAGCTTTGAACCAATACTATCTTCGCCGTCATCAACGTCTAACATGTATATATTCTCCTTCTACATGAATCTCTCTCTCAACAAAGACAGGGTCATCGATCATAATAAATCCAACCCTACAAAAACTTCACCATTTCGCTGAATGGTATTGTACCAGTTCATTTCAGTATCTACACAAATACTTACATATTTCTTTTGCTATCTATGTATCATGTTGTGTGAGGACACAAATATTAAACTCTTCAATTAATTACACCCATTTCTAAATCCAGGGTTCACACATGTGCCGAAGTACTTCTAACAACCATCACATCAAAGGACTATACATTCGTCAAGTCAACTGCCACTTCATCCACTGCACATGACAATGTAATTCAAATCAAACACATATGGAATCACCTTGCTTCGGTTAGTCTCCTAATAGTGCAATTATTTCTATTTTAAATAACTCAAATCCAGTTTTAATTAACATTCTACATAATTTGTTAATGTAGTATCCACAGGGAGCTAAATCTTGGGTTCATGCAAAGATCTCTTTAAACAATTCCATTGCTCCTCTATACTACCTGTCATGCAGTATATGCACAAAAGGATCATCTGCTAATTTAGGGAACGTCTACACATGTATTTACTGTACACAGAAAAATGTCATTTGTGTACCAAGGTAAAAAAAACAAATTTACTTCCCATTCCACAAAACATTCTTAAAGACACTTTGAAATTTTTCAGTTTTTAGTATTAATATCCAACCTTTTTCATACCCTTTATTATTGAACAAAGAGCAAGGTGCGATGTAGAACTTCATGATACTACTAGAACACTTCCAGCATCAATCATTGGTCCGGTGGCAGAGCAATTCTTAGGAAATACTGCAGAACAACTTGTGAAGGTATACGAAAAATTTCTTATTCTTTTCTTTTATTTTTTATTCTTCCTTCCATGTTCAATTTTTCCCTACATGTATAATAACTATAGAATTTTCCTATAAACAATATACAAATTAAATGTTTCATACAGATATGCACACCAGGAAATACCGATCACCATTCCAAATATGCCACTGTTCAACACTCAATCTATCTCAAGAGTGGAAACTCAGATCCAAAGACAGGAGATCCAAGATACAATATTATGCACATTACAGAATACGATGACAACACACCTCAACCAACAAAACTTGCCTCATCCATTTCTGATGATGATCCTCAACCGACCTCTCCAATACCAGTTGATGATCCGAACCTCCGATCTCATTCTGCTAAAAGAGCTCTAGAATTTCTTCCAGCAGATCAAAAGCACGCTAAGCAGATTAAGGAAGCTATCACCACTCATCACACTGATACTGTAGCGTCTCCAGCGACTACAACAACTGACAACCTTTAAACAATCCATACCTTTTTTGTAGTATGAAAAAACAGCAGTGCTCCTTTTTGTAATTCCTGTTGAACTATCCTTTTGTTTAACTATGAGGTCACACTAATGTAAAAAACTACTTGCCTCATACTTGCAAAGTCGTCTTTGTTCGACTAAAAGAAAAGCCTGTATCTAAATAATACATCAATGTTGTTTATGTATTACTTCAACTTATGCCACTCTCACTCACTGCTCTACCTCTTGCTTCCCATAAACATTATTTCTACAATTTTCTATATTATCTGTCTTCTTCTACACAATTAAATATTTAATCACCAAAACATTTTTCTCAAACTACAATAACTAAATCTCTTCGGTCTATAGTTCTTCAATCACTTCCTAATTCCTCACAATGTAAAATACTAACTTTTTTCCTATTTATTTCTCGCAATTTTTTTAGTTACGGGATCATTTCTTAATTTCTAAGCTAGAGGAGGTTGAGAACAGGATAATAGATAAGCCCTCATGTTTATACGATAAGCCATTCTTGTAATCCTTATCCTCTTTCAATCGAAAGAGAAATTAAATTGATATCGTTGAAGTTTAAACATTGAAAAACAACCTCGATGAAGGAAACAGGAATTAACTACATTTTTTTTTGTTTTCAGTGCAGTTGCATTCTCCTAAAATACAGAAGACAAACCAAAAAAATCCCAACCTTCATTAAATTTATACACCAAAGGTACACATTTACTAACAAAACACACTCACAAACCATCGACATTAACTACAAACATATATCGCAAAATATCCATACATAAAACAACTTCATAATCATTTAACACACATTAATACTACAACCCTTAAAAAATACCTAAACAACTACTACCTCATCAATGCTGCTCAAACGACACACAACATTTCATTTCCCACCATCCCTACCTCGAACATATGCACCGAGTCTCTGCAGTTTACTACCCGGAATGGTCCCTAAGTATTCATCAATTATTCTACTCCCAATAGCTTTCAGATCGACACTGCCCTCAGTCTTCTTTTTTACCTTCTCTGACATAACAAATAAATCATGTAAAGGGAAGAACATGATATGCTGCATCTTAAAAATTGGACACTCAATGAGCCTTTCAATTTCTTCTTCGATAACACAATCTGGTACGTTAAAGGAACTTGCGTATGATAATGGATCCAGCAACACATCCATTAACACCTCATAATCCTCACTGTGTACCTCAATGCCTGCCTCCACAAGCTCCTCAAATTTTCCCTTTCTAAAAAATATGGATTTCAACTCCGACTGGACATGGATCGCTGTCATTTCCAGGCACACAATCTCATCTGATACCCCAATAACAAATTTACCTCCAGAAGAACATCCTATGCTCACCGAACATCCAGGGAAGTTACTACTCTGACCTTTTCCACCTTAAACCACTGCGGCATTCGTGTTAACAGCATAAGACAGTCAGCGGCCTCAGTTTCGTCAATCCTAAATACTGTCGGTGTTGGTAAATTATGGATTACATGTTCACGTACACTTGCATCAACTGCAACATGACCGAACCTCCATGGAAGCACTGACGACGGTAGAACTACAGAATTGATACAGCTTCCCATTTCCACATATTACACTTCCTAACCCACACATAAATTTCCCTACTCTCAGTGTGCACCTCCTTACATATATACTCAACACCAATTCCATACAAGTTACACGTGCCGACCGAACACTACCTCTCTCAATCTTAATTTCACGTGCTTTCACCATCTGTCTGACTTGCTATTCTAACTAGACAAATAATTGCTTCTTTTCAGACCAATTCACATGTCCAGCTACCTCAGTCAAAACATATTATCCCACTTCCTCAAAATTTTCTTATTTCAATTCCTCAATGAATTACCAGAATCTTATCAATCCTAACCTAAATCTCTCTGCCGTGCAGCGCACGCCTATCGCTAGTATGTAGTAAAAGAGACAACCAAACTAATGTCATTGAGCTTCATGGTGAGCTAATATGGAATCAGATGAGCTCTTTTTTCTATATACAACCATCTGCCGAGTCTACAGAAGCATGCATGATGTATCTTCTTTAAATTTGTTGTGCAATTTGACTTCTCCATTTGTTCAATGCTTCCATTGTTAGAAAGCAATAGTCTTAATTTTATCTATCTATTTTATCATAACTTAAATAATGTATTGTTGAGATTATGCACAAGATTGTCTTGCTTTTAAATTGATTATTTCTAAAGATTTTGAAGCCTTTTGAAAACAGTAAAATATTTATCATTTTTTTTCGAGATTGCAAGCCTTGAGAAATTTCCTTTATCTTCTTCACACCCACCCACCCCCCCTCCCCAAAAAAAAAAAAAAAATCTCGAAATTGTTTTGAAACATTCCGTGTTTTAATAACAACGAATTTAGATGAAAATATAGATGCATTGAGCATATAACTATAAGAAATATTATTGATATTACTAATAAAATGTGTTCAACTATCCATTACTTAGTTTGCGAGAGAGCTTATCGATTTGATTTTGTAGGAAGGATCGATGATGGCCATAAATTATATACCCTTGCTCTATTTCTTTAGTTGGAATAGGAGCAGGAGTTTGTAGTGTCTACTTCTGTGATGCACTTGTGATAGTCATGGATGTTAGATTTTTGATGTAATTGGCAATCTCGTGAATAAAATGACTCATTTATAAAGTCTCAATTAGAGTAAAAAATATGGTAGTTGATTTAGTTGAGTATTTGGGTTCAAGAAGAACAAAGAAGTATTCAAGAAGACTTGCGATGCAATTAGAAGTTAAAGATAAATTCAAATCTCGCAAGAATAATGATCCAAATTTTTATTTGAAGGTTAAGACTCGATTTTATCATAGAAAACATTTGAATTGGAAAAGTACCATTTCTACAATAATTGTAGATCTTTGAGGTATCTTTCCAACGCATTTTGAATGGACTCCATCGGATATCGGGAGAGAAAGATATGACAAAAATACTGAAGTTCATTGAATCTAGATATATTCCGTTTTGCGAATTTTAAGGTTCCTACAATGCTAAATTATCTCAAACACTTCATACTATATATACCTAAGCCCTGTGCACGAAAATTATATGGGTTGCAGTCTATTTTTTAGAGTCATAACATATACATATATCCAATCTTTAATCTCATGATTTGATGATCCAAGAACCAAATTCACAATTGTTTGAATCCCTTATACCCTGTTCTCTTTGTCGTTTTTTGTTTTTATTTTTCGAAACAGTGAAAACGCGTTCTCTTCTTCATTTTTGAAAACGCATTTTCGAAAATATAAAGAAAAATTGTAAAGGAAACGAAAAACATGAAAAAAGTCGTTTTTAGTTATACTGGTGCAAAACATAAAAAACCCAGAGAACACACATATTACCAACAAAGCTTGTGTCTAAGTTGGTAAGGATTTGGTATAGCAAAATAGAGGTTGGCAGTTCGAATTCTAGCTGGAGGCATTTTATACAATTTTTTTTTTTAACACGAAGACTTCAAAACCTTTAGGGACCAAACGAAAGAAACCCAAAACCCCCAATTAAATCCCAAAACCCTAGCCCAAAACATCCAATTAAATCCCAGCCCAAAAACTACAATTAAATCCAATTGATCAAAATTGATATCATAATTCAGAGAATCCTAAGGCATCGGATTTCTTTTCTACTTGACTTGACAACTTCTCGTTTGCTCCTCCAGTCCTCCTCACCAACCGCCGTCGTCGCTTGCTCATCTGAGTCCCGAAGGACGATGCCAGCCTCCCCACGACACTGCTTGACTCTTTAGTCGGTCAAACGTCGAAGGTTTAAGGTTCTTCTCATAATCTCACTCATCCTTGGGCTTCATGAATGTTGATTTTTTTTTTTTTTGAACAATTATATTAGGTGAAAAGCCGAGTTTGTGTTCTTTACTTCTTTATGTGATTATATTGTTATGTAATTCTGTATGTATAGGCTGTAAATTGTAAAATGAATTGATGGATGTGTGTTTTAATTATGTTTTAGTGATGTACTGATTCTGAATTTCTGTTTGACGTTGTCAAGTGAATATTTTAATTTTATAATTTGCCAATTTTCAATTTTGTTTATTTTAGCTTGGAAAATGGGATTTTGTTATTTTGAATCAAGATGATCAAGACTCTTACTCTGTAACAGCCAGGCGGTTTGAACTAATTTTAGAGAGGTAATCTATTAATTGGTTCTTATTGATTATGTTAGCCTATTTTTATGATTTTATTTATATTCTTATTTGCTTGAATAATTGAATGATAGAAGATGGTTTGTGTATTCAATTTCTTTGGATAGGATATTTTGCTTCAATTTTAAGTTGTTTAAAGGGAAAATAGCACAAATGATCCCCAACCTTTGGGTTTCTTGCGAAAATGGTCATCAATGTTTAATTTTGGTATTTATACCCTCTAAATCACCAAACGTTGCGAAAATGGTCCATACGTTTATATTTCGTTACTTTCTACCGTTAAAAACGTGTAAATAGCACAAATGGTCTCTAACATTTGAGTTACTTGCGGTAATATTCCCTAACATATTAAAGTCATGTTTGACATATTTAGTTTGTAACTTTCAAATGTTTGACGTATTTAGTCCCTAATATATTAAGTCCCTATACGTTTGGCGTATTTAGTCCCTAACATATTAAACCCCTATTTCAGATCAATTATTTCAAATAATGTGGTTTGTAATTGTAATTTTTTGAAAAATTTGCTGTTAAAAGATAAAAAAAATCAAATTTATCTGTAGATCATTTTATTGATAGAATGTGTGGTTGAAAATGAGTTTTAAAAAAATAAAATTTATTCTAGATTTCTAAATTGCACATTAAAATATTTAACAAAAATTCACCACATTAACATTTGAACATATTGGTAAAAAAATAATAAATTCATGGAATATAAACAAACAAATACATTGGACATCATTTTAACAAATAAATAACAAATATATTTTTTTATCAGTTTTACTTTCGATTTCGATTTTGAGAATCGAGCGATTTCAAAATTAAGTTTGAATAATTTGGGTTAAAAAGTAATTTGTTTTTTTAACTTATGCAAAAATTAAAAAAAAAAAAAAAATTATTAATAGAATGTGTGGAAGAAAACGAGTTTTTGAAAAAATGAAATTTTGAAAATCGATATTAATCGGTTCTCAAAATCGAAAATAGAACTGATAAAACATATTTGCTATTTAATTCCTAAAATGATGTCCAATGTATTTATTTGTTTATGTTCTATATTTTTTTATTTTTTATTTTTACCAATAGGTTGAACTGTTAATGGAGTGAATTTTTCTTCAATATTTTATTGTGCACTTTAGAAATTCAGAATAAACTTTGTTTATTTAAAACTCGTTTTCAACAATACATTCCACCAATAAAA